>CM053515.1:88390556-88580012 GCA_028627145.1 Eidolon dupreanum
TTTCAGAACATACAACATGACCATACTGATACGTATGCAACTGTTTTACTATTTCACCAGGAATGAAGGCAAGGTAGATCTGACTGGCAAATGATCTAATAGCACTGTACATTAATTTCCCTATATTCCAAAAAGGGTATATAGAATATTCTATCTCCAAGAGACAAAATGAGTAAAAATAAAGTAAAATTGCCAGATTGTGCATTAGGAACAGAGATGTACCACACAGAGAAATTTAACAAGGAAACCTTGGAAAAATTGAGGACAAGAGCAATGTCCCAATAGAATCTGTATATCAAGGTAAACTATAGTTCAAAATGTTTGCTCTGACCTAGTCCAGGTGCCATGCCCAGATTCTGAAATGGAGATTTTTTAACAAAAATCAATTCTGTGAGATTTAATTGAACTAAATAGTTAAACTAAATCCCTTGGCAATTATAGACCCGCATTACAAATATAAGTTTTAGATTTAATGATCAATAGATTTTCATACAGATTAGGTGGTAGATGCTCTGGAACTGGGGGTACAGAGACCAGTTTTTAAACCTGCTGAACTAACCCATTGGACCCCTTGTTACTCATTTATTACCATTTTCTGTCTTTTGTCTTTCCATGTATATTGCATGGTCTTCATAAGCTCTACCTGCATCCACATGTTCTCTAATTCTATTTCTATTCGTGCTGTCCTCTTTGACAATCCTATGAATGTTATATTCTTATGTATGTCAATACATTATTCCTCAAAAAGTAGCCTCCCAATAATTTTTCAGAGCCTGTAGTAAAGAGATTAGAAGCAAACTGAAGAGAAAGACATACTCTCTCTCTTCTGTCACATGTTACATGATCTTGTGTGGTTCTTGTAACCTCACTATTTCTTCATCCATGACAGGATAACAATTCCTACCTTATAAGGCTTTTGTGAGGGTTACACAATCTGGGGCATTATTGTAAGCATTTAATGATGTAATGAATGCAAATATTTACCCAAAGTATTTGGGACATACAAATCTTTGATTGGTAATTATTGGTATTTATTGTTAAAACTTGCAATTATTAATACCTATTTTCTCCTCTTCTCACCAGAAGGAAAGCTCATCAAGGATAGATATTTTTGTCTATTTTATTCTCTGATACATTCCTACTGCCTAAACAATGACTGGCATATGACAGGTACTCGATCAAGAGTGTTGTATAAATAAATAATGGATAAACCACTTTTATTTATTTCAGTTGCATTTATACAATGTACGTTACAAGTTTTATTATCACCTTGCCATACCAGTATTATAACTTATTTTTGCTAATATGTAAAAGGTATAAATTCATAAATTATTATTTAATTTTTTTGGTGACTGGTAAGGTTAAATATTTATTTTTAAAAAACCTTCTTGTGGGCTTAACATGTATTAAAGCAGGTTAAGTCATGAATAAGTGGATAAGAAATATGATTACATTTTAAGTGGGAGAAATATCTTACACATGAAATAAAAGTCATAAAATATTTGTCATCTTCTCTTTAGACTGAAATTCTCTGCCATTCTCTCTTCTTTTCTCAATTTCAGGTGATGACCTTGTCTCGTGTCTCATGGAGAACACAAGTGAAATCCATAGATCCAACAGTTAAGCTGGCATCTTCACTTGAACATTCATTAAACATTTTCAAATTTATTAAGCATCTTGACACCTACCAACTCAAATCCCTTTCTTTGATTATCTTAAGAAGCAACACTACAATTTGAACAATTGCGGTAAAAACCCAGAGTGGACATTGTGCTTTTTTCCTCATACCCTATATCCAATCCATCAGCAAATGCATTGGCTCTACTTTGCCAAATCTGTAAACTTATTACCATCTCCAAGACCAATATCCTCTTCCAGTCATCATTGGTTCACACCCAAAATACCCCAGTAAGCACTAAACTGGTCTTTCTTTGCATCCTCTTTGTCCTATATACATGACAGCCACAGAAACTTTGTGACATTTTCTTTTTTAAATTATTTATTTATAAGAATGTAATATGTTTATGGAAATGTTTGTTTGGTATCGAATAAATAAAATGTCTATTGTAGAAGGCAGTTTGATTATCTTGCTCTAATGGAAGAGGCCTACTAGGGAGTGATCATATGAAGTTTAACTGGTATGTGAGGTTTGTATTTCCCCAAAAGCAAATATATGCATAGAAAATCAGGCTCACACACAAAAAATGGATTATTTCTTTGAGTACAAAAAAACTGAGATAACTCCAGGCAAAAGGTATTGTCCAGAAGAGGTATATAGATTGAAAGGGAGATACATAACAGAATGAGAAAAAAGAAAATGACAAAGTATGCCATAAGCACAGTGAATGTTCAACAACTATTTGTTGTTGTTTATGATGAAAAGGCTTTCCAATGGGATCAATGCAGTGCTTGGTACTTGCATTTTTTCTCATTTTTCCAGAGCTGACAGAAATAAAGGAGACATCGAAAGAAAAGTTTGCATGGATTCTGTTGAGCTTATAAGGGTAGATGGACATCTCTTTAGAAAAATGACAACAGCCCCGGTCATCCATCTCACAAATGTGTATCATTAATCCAACAGAGACAGTGAGAAAGAGCATGAATCAAACCAAATCTGAGGTAAAGTAAAAATGGTGCTGGGCTGGGAGTTACAGAATCTGAGTACTAGAGACAAATCTCTTATTAATGGCCAGTGTGACCTTCAGTAAGTCTTTGATCCTCTAGTTGCTTATAAGGCAATTGAACTAGATCAACTTCAAAGTCCTTCTAGTTCGTATTATGTAGAATTTATAATTCTAATCTCACATTTGGAAAGTCAGCAGATGCTATTCTGATTGTAGCAGATTAGTAGAATTATCTTCACATACAAAGAAGGAACAATGCCTTTAGGTATGTGGGGGAGCTATCCAATGGAGTTCTCTCCTCACAGAATATTTTGAATCCCTGCCTGGTTACACCTCTAAAGTTCCCATTTAGTAACATGAATGTACATTTTTAGAACTTACCAGGAGGGGTCCTTAGCTTGGGGACAAAGAAAGGTAAATTCTTCATTGTAGAGCAGTCTGAAATAAGATATTAAAAACATTATTATGAGCCATAAAATGGCTTAGGTATGTGTGTTATATATGAAATTTCAGGGTACAGAATTGTCAAATTGTATAGATTTAAAGAAGTGTCAAATGAAATAAATAAAGTTTGGCAATTTATAAAGGACATGAGGTTCTAAAATAGATTAGATTTCCTATGGTTTAAAATAAGGTTTTAAAAATCCAGGAGATGCACTAAATTCAGGAAAAGGAACAAATAACACCTGAGGCAATGCATTTGGCCCACAATTTGGATAACAGGTCAAACTAAGCCTTTCAGCTCTGCTGGAAGGTGGAGATCTCTGAACTGAAATAAATGTAGGCACTGGAAAAGTAAGTCTTTCATGGGACACTTTGGAAGAAAGTACCATGAGCTAAAGAAGTACCCCAGGCCAAGAAACAGTGCAGTGGTGGGTACACCATAGCAAAAAGCAAAGTCATCTAGAAGAAACTACCCTCATCAAAGTGAAGCCCTTGGATAACATGGTAGATAACAAAAATTAAATACTTTGACTTAGTGACTCCTACATTACAGGCCCTGTATTGGGTGCTTTACATTTCCCATTTCACTTTCTATTCACAATGGATCTAGGAGTTTGACATTTCACCCATTTTGCAGTTGAGGAAACTGAAGCTTAGAAAGGTGAGGTAATTTTCAATGGTGAAGAAGGTCAGGATAAAGCAGAACAGAGAATAAAACTCAGGTCCATTCAAATCCAAAACTAATGCTGTTTCCGGCTGAAACACCATTATTTTTATTCTGAGAAGAAGTTGTATAGGAGAATCAAATGAAGAATAGTTATGCCACAAAGCACAAGTATTTATAAAGAAATACTTGAAGCCAGAGTGATTTACGATGACTTAAGAATGGAAACTCATTGCTTCTGTGGTATTGGAGCACAAGATTTCAACCTTTTTATTTGAATGAAAGAAAGCACTCATGTTTATACTCCAAATTACCAAGTAATCAAAGGAAATGGTTTGAGATAGACTTTTGTATTTAATGAAAGCTTGGATATATTTCATTTGAAATTTTAAATGCTATCTACCTTAGAAAAACACAGCTTCATCCACTCTATAAAAATGCCAAGTATTACTTAAAACAGACTTCTATTTTTTTCTAAACCAGAAATTTATTGAACTCATACTTAACCTCAAAAACAATTTGTTTGACAGGTGTGCACAAATTCTAATTTGTTAATGAAAAAGAAGACTTTAGTCATTTAATAGAAATTGATAAAATGATACCAAAATTACCTGTTGGTAGGGTAAATAGAGTTTATTGTTTATCATGGTAAGGGAGATCACTATTTTGAAAGAATTCTGGCAGCATTTCAGAAGAGGGACAGCGAGATTAAGATATTTATAAGGTTTTGGGTACCTGGTTTAAGGCAATGTATTTGATTAGGATTGGGTAAGAATCATAATATAATAGTTTACAATTGATGAGCACAGCAAGCTAAGTTTTTAAGAAGCAGGTCTCAATGAGAGTCTTTGGGAACACTGAAAAATTGAAAAGTCTAATGTTTATTTAAATGGACTTCTGGGGAATTCCTGGAACAAACAGTGAAGTCATTTTACAACTTTTTCTCTTCCCGAGCAAGAGTTCACTGGAGTAGTAACATACTAATGCAGAAAGAAAGCTGTGTGATTGAAGATGGTTTTTGCTACAGAATCACAAAAATTGAAAATTATTTTAGTTGAGTACTTAATTTGGCCTAAGAAAATCAATTCTTTATTATATGTAGTTTATTATCAATCTCTGCATAGTTTTGGGAAAAATTTGAAGAGTGTTTTCATGATGTGTGATTGAAAAATTTTTTGTTCAAGGAGGTTTCTATTAAATTCTACTCAATAATAATTATTATTAACAATTATTAACAATATTTTTTTTACATTTAAGTAAATGTAGTTCTCACTGCCATTCTCATCTAAAAACAGTCTCATGACTCAGAAAAAAAGGCTCTTCTCTGGTCAAACACTTAATTCACATTTTTTTATCCTTTCAATAAGACCAAGAAAATCATTTCTTCTACTACTGAACTGGTAAAAGGAGAAAAGGCATAATATTTTAAATCACATCAGATAGACTGTATAGACTTGCCTTCAGTTAGTTTCCAACCTCAATTGAAAAATAAGGTTAAAAGGTTAATGTGGTAATAACTATAAAACTGTAGAGGTAAAAAAAAGGAAATATTAGTTTTACTATGGTTGAGTTGCAAGTTGGCGCCCATGCACAGATGGCAAGGAGACTGAAGAAAGGCAGGCCAGTCCAGATTGGTAGGTGGCAAGTTTCGTAAGCCAGGGAACTTAAATACGAGGCTTGTTTTGGGCAGCTGCAAGATTACTAGATCTCCACATCTGCATGACAGAATCTTAAATGTTTACATAGAGGCCTTAACTAGGTTCAGTAACATATACAGTCCAAATGGTCTCAAAAACCCATTGCTCTCTCAAGGCCGTGTCCTTGAAAATAGCTCCCACTGTGGGAACAGTGGCTAGAATGTACATTACAAGGACGGGGAGGGGGCTTTCAATTGCCTGGTTCTAGCTTTCAGGTCAACTGGTGGTCACATCCTCTTGATGACATCCTCTAACAACTGCTGATCCCAATAAGTATAAACAAGGAAGTGGTATTTAAGCTAATCTTGAAGGTAATGAAAGGCACTCCTATAGTGAGAGAATAAAAAGGCCCAGTGACTAAAGAATGTAGGCTAAGATTGGGGCATGATAGAAAAGTTGAATGGAACATGAATCTCAGCCTGACAAGAAGTTGCCCTCATTTCTTTCTCTTCTCAGATTTACTTCCTTTTCTTGGCTAGAACAGGAAATTTTTTAAATAGCAATTTATTTCATGCTATTAAGCTGGTGAGTTGGTTGTAAAAGCAATGGAAAATCCAAGTAAAACTGTAAATGTCTTTTCTCGATAGCATTTAACACAATTATAATTAATAATCATATGTGAGTGACACCTGTCTTCTCAGATGAGAATCATCTTTGCATCACTAGTGCCTAGTATAATGCTAGGCTTATGGGTGGATGAATTAAGTGGCTACATAAAATGTATGAGTTAACTTGGTATGGCCTGCAATGGAGGCTTTTTATGTCCTAAGAAAAATATCCATTTTAGAAGATAGCCTCTTTGTTTTATATGTGTGTGTGTATGTGTGTGTGTGTGTGTATATGTGTGTGTGTATATATATATATATATATATATATATATATATATATATAGTAAAACCATCCCCAGTTATGCCAGTCAATAAAGGCATCCATAGGCCTTGTGAAACTGCAGTTTTTATACATTTATTTTAGCATAATGTATACTTTGAGTTGCTTTTCTGATTTTACTCCTTAGCCCTTTTCCTTTGTTGTTACTCTTATGAAATTTGCTTTTTCTTTGTTATTCTTCTTCCTCTGAAGCTAAGTGATTCATATAAAGATGGAAACTTTGGCCTTTGCTTTAAAAGCCCAAGCTCTCCATAGGGAATATACTTATTCCAGAGAAGACACGGGAGTTATTTAGGAGGGTCAGAGAATTTTCATAGTAAATGCTGAGTGTCTACTCTTCTTTAGTATGGATGTCCTCTTGTTGACCCCACCTGCCAGTTACCCATCTGTGACCTTTCTATTGGTGAAAGGAGTTAACTGAAAATTTTATAAATCTTCAAATGCTACATGACCAATTATCTTCGATGTGTTGCTTTACTTCTGACTCCTTACTATTCCAATCTGGCAAGAATCATCTCTGTGATGCTAGATACAAGGCACAGAGGCTTTCCTTCCTTTCACTGTATTCAGATGCTCCTCATCTTTAGGTGAGGGTGGACACAGCTTCAGAAACTTCAACACACACGGCAGATTCTAGTGGCATTGGCTTTTGAAACAAAAGGCCTTTGACACTCTTACATTTTCCTTAGTGTTTTTGCCTTTTCTGGAATAGGAAGGCAGGTTGTGGATTATGAGGAAGTCGACAAACAATAGAGCTCTGACAGGATGGAGAGCTCACCTCTGAGGACCACATGTGAGGGCATTTATCTAGTAGTGCTTGATCAAGAGGCCCCTTCATTACTTAGTCCAGGGCCTTGCTCATCTCTCTCGCTTATACATTGAAAGGTAATAATAAACTGCTGTTTGAATTCCCCATCTGCCAAAAAAAAAAAATAATGATTAGATATAAAATAGGGAAAATTGGAAACTACTATTATAATAAGCTATACAGATACAAAATATGCATGAAGCCATATTGTCGGGCATTTGCATTGTTTAATCAGGTGAGTAACAAAAACATATTTGGAAGTTTGTACTATTCTACCTTTTATTATATTAGTGGAGAGTGACATTTGTGCATTTAGGAAAATGTCTTTTTCTTCACTTTTATGTATCTCATTCGTTAAGACTAAGGGTAGATTTTATGTTCATGGCCTGTAGGTACACCCACTGAATAATGTGTTTCTTTTACTTAAAGACATTAACAAGGATCAAAAAATCTGGCTGGACAACCAGGCTAACTCTGCCAGAGTTACATGACCAATCACAACTTCACATCAGCCAGATGCAACCATGCTGCTTTAGAAACAGCATTTGTTTAGAGGCAGAATACGGCAATTTGTTTCAGTCCAAATTAAATCGAAGGGGGAAAAATAACTTCTGCTGCTTCGGAGAGTTATTTTTGGGGGGTATCCTACTGCTAAGTCTATATTTTTACACAGATAGATCATGAATAGGAGAATGAAGTAGATGGGTCAGCTTACACAAAGAGGCTGTCACTGATTGATGCCAATGACGCACAGTGTAGGACACTGCAAGAGTTCATTTACAAGGTTTGTGTGTCTCCCTCAGCAACAGGCACGTTTAAGCCTTTATATTCCTAATTGGGGTATTTCTTGTATGTCAGTGATACACACTTAGAATAGCATAAAAGAAAAGAATAATTGGGAATGTGTCAGTTAGGTCCCTTACAGTGAGAGTTTTAACACTGAAGGGAAAAACCGAAAGCCATAGCACTGTATATGCCCTAATTATGTAGGATCTCAAAGGAAGATATGATTTCATTCCAGATGGAATTCTAAAGCCAATTCCAACTATATTATTTATATCCAGGCTTCATAAAATTGATTAAATTAAGTTTTAAGTGTCATTATATAAATGATATAGTCAAAGCTTGCTGATTGAATTCAATTACATTCATTTTTTGAGAGTGTAATTGGTATCAAACATCATTCTAATGATCTGCTAAAGCAATGGTTTCTTTTGTCTTTTTAATTATGATGGAGTTATTTAGCAGGGCAAGGCTATTGTCATCTTCTCTGCTACTCATAAACAAAAAAAGTATTAAGTTTCAATTTATTCATACCGGAGACTAGAATGCCGACTAATTATTATTCATTGTGTTGAAAAAAATCCTATTAGGTGGTTCACACGAAACAAGAAAAAAAAAAACCCTGCGAACCATTTATTTTCTAGAGATTCACCCCTTGCTAATAAGTGACCTTAACCAAAGAAATGCTTCTTTATAAAAGGGTCATAACTTGCCATATCATCTCTTAACTGGATTTAAGATATTTCTTTCTGTTGTAGCAACTAAAATTTCTCTTGCTATGAGCTTTTTCATGCTGAATGGGGACATTGTTTTGACACTGATTTTAAGATGGAATAAAATTCCTGGTGGAATCTTTTCAGCATTCCTGCTCCACAGAAAGTTCAAAGCAAACCTGTTTCCCTGAGGTCAGTCCCTTTCCTGTATGCTCTGCCCCAATGGCTTTGCGTTTCCAGAACTTTTTTTTTTTTTTTCTGGGGAATAGTCTTGCAAAAACGAGCTGCCTTTCAAAATTGGTATGGGGAGCATGAAGGATATACTGTCCATGTCAATGACAGACCATTGGAAGACCCCGTGGTTTCAAACTTATTCCTACAGTAGTAAGGGAGGTGCATTCTCTGTCATTTTTCACTTTCTATCAACCCTTGCTCTTTAGCTATCTAGTTTCTTATGTTCTTTCAACCTTGCCCTGGCTGATCAGAATCCCCACCCCGGGCTATACGACACTAAGGGGCCTTGAGGCCAGAATATATTTCTTCAGAATATATTTCTTCAATCCATTAAATATTTTCATTTCTTTATCACACTCCACATTAATTCCTCTGTCTCTCTAGCTTTTGAATCTTGCTGTTACCTATACTATCTTATGATACTGAGGTCACAGCACTGCTCTTAGAACAGAGCAATCGTTATGAAAATAAAAGAAGACACACTCTACTGCATCATAGTCTCTTAAAATTTGCCGCCCAGAAAATAGAAACTAAATATGCCAAAACAGATGTCACTCAGCCAAGTCATAGTATTATGCAATAAGATTTTTATTAACAAAATTTTGTCATATATTTCTTCCAAAAACTTCTGCCAAACCAAATTCTTTCCAATCTGTAGTTAATGAGATATGCGGGACTTAACTTTTGTCTTATAGATTTCAGCTTGAAACCTATAAAAGACAATCAGATAAATTTGAGTTTTGAGTTTGCATTAAACACATTAGTTGCCCATTCAAGTTTTTTGTCAAATTATTATATCTCTAATATATGAAAAGATTCTGAAAACAAAGTAGTGGCTACCTAAAAACCTTGTACAAAACTGAATCAATAAATGTAGAAAAAGCATTTGGCAAAATCCAATACCCATTTATAATAAAATTCTCTCGCAAACTAGGAATAGAAGGTAACTTCCTCAACTTGATAAAAAGCATCTACCAAGAAACTCCAGCTAACATTTTACTTAATGGTGAAAAACTAGATGCTTTCCCCCTAAGATTAAAAAACAAAGCAAGAATGTGTTCTCTCACAACACTTATTCAGGGTCACACTGGAAGGCCTAGCTAATGCAATGAAAGAAGGAAACAAAAGGTATACAGACTGGGAAAGAAGAAACAAAATTATCTTTGTTCATAGATGACATGACATCTATGTAGAAAAATCCTCAGGAAACAACAACAACAAAACTTCTGGAACTAATAAACAATTACAGCAAGATTGCCAGGTACAGATGACATACAAAAGTCAATTGCTTTCCTATTTATTAGCAATGAAGATTTGGAATTTGAAAATAAAACCACAATACTGCTTATATTAGCATTCTGTAAAATGAAATATTTAGGTATAAATCTAACAAAATATATACAAGATCTATATGAAGAAAACTGCAAAGAAGTTGATTAAAGGTATCAAAGACCTAAATAAACAGACATTTAATGTTATTAATGGGAAAGAATGGACAAATAGGTCAATGGAACAGAAGAGAGAGCCCAGAAATAGACCCACACACATTTAGTCAATGGAGCTCTGACAAAGGAGCAGAAGCAATTCTTTAACAAACGGCTCTGGAACAATTAGACATCCACATGCAAAAAAGCTCATCTGGACACTCACCTTACACCTTTTACCAATAACAACGCAAAATGGGTCACAGACCTAAATGTAAAATGCAAAACTATAAACCTTTTAGAAAGTAACAGGAAAAAAATCTAGGTGACTTTGGATTTGACAATGACTTTTTAGCTACAACACCAAAAGTATAATCCATAAGAGAAAAAAACTAATAAGTCAAACTTCATTAATTTTTTAAAAATCACTGTGAAAAATACTGCTAAGATAATAAAAAAGTAATCCACAGACTGGGAAAAAATATTTGCAAAACACTTATTTGAAAAAAAAAATGTGATATATTCCTCGAAATCAATAAACTATTGATCCACAGAGCGGATCTTAATGTAAATTACAGACTTAAGTTATAATTATGTATCAATCAATATTGGTTCACCAGCTGTAACACATGTACAACGTTAATGCAAGATGTTAATAATAGGGGAAGTCATGTGTGAGGGGAAAGACTATATCAGAACTCCCTGCACACACTGCTCAATTTTTCTGTAAACCTAAAACTACTCAAACAAAATTTATCAAGAAAAAATAAAATAAAAAATTTTGAACTGGAACCATGAAAACAGTGTACATTATAAATATAAAATAACTCTGAAAGACGCCAGGAAGTGCCTGCATTACACTGAAGCTAGTAAATATAGGGAGAAATTAGATATTTATTCTGCTTTTTTATATGAGCTATACTAAAATGAAGAGGAGAAGCTCCTCTTTATGGAAATATTTTCAGCTGATAACAATGAAGAATGATAGAATTAATATATCACCATTTTGTAACTCCCTAATGGATTAATGAATCTAAACAATGATTATTAGTTACTGGTAACATTAGAAAGAGAGAAAACCAGACTTATGAATCTCTTTATAAAAGCACACAACCCTGTCCATTAAGTAGTTTATGGAATACTAATCAAATAAGTAAGTTGAACCTGAATGTAATCAAATCTTTAGCTCTAATACCAATTTCTGATACATTCAAGGTACAGAAAAACACATTTAAAATAGCAAAAGTATACAATTCCAATTTACATTGGGAAAGTTTTGCAAGAAAAATCCTCATATAAAAATATTTCAAAAAGGAAAAAAAGATAGAGTTTAAAACAGATTTACACCTAAATATAATGTGAAATCCTGAAACAGATTCTGGATTAGTGGAAAAACTAGTGAAATTCAAATAAAGTCTGTAGTTTAATTATAGTATTATACCAATGTTAATTTCTTAGTTTTGATGTATTATGGTTATGTAAGATGCTAACATTCTGAGTAGAGGATATTTAGGCATCCTCTCTACTTTCTAAGCAGCTTTTCTGTAAAGCTAAGATTTTTCTTAAAAGGTTCTTTTAAAGATACTTACAAGATATATCGACCAATATACGGACATTATTTTGATCCCAATGCAAACAAGCAGACTGTAAAAACTAATAATGATAATAATTACAAGGCAACTGGGGAAATATGAACATTAGCTGAATATTTGATGATATGAACAATAATTAAAACTACTAATTATTGTTAATAATTTAGATGGCATAAGTTTTACAAAGGTTATGTTATTGAAGAATTTTTTTGGTGTTAAAGATACTGATTGAAATACTTCAAGATACAATGATGAAATGTACTATCTGTGAAGTAATCAGGTTAGGGATGTAGGTGAGGTAATAAGTAAAAAAAAAGATTGATCATGAATCAATGTTTTTATTATTAAATTTATTAGAGTGACATTGGTTAACAGAATTATATAGATTTCAAGTGTACAATTCTATAATACATCATCTGTATATTGTATTGTGTGTTCACCACCCAAAGTCAAATCTCTTTCTGTCATCAAGTACTTGACCCTTTTTTACCCTTTTCTACCTCCCCCATTTTCCCTCTGGTAACCACTATACTGTTGTCTGTATCTATGAGGTTGTGTTTGTTTGTCTTATTCATTTGTTGCTTTCCATTTTATATCCCACATATGAGTAAAATCATATGGTTCTTGACTTTTTCCATCTGCTTTATTTCACATAGCATGATATTCTCAAGATCCATTCATGTCATCCCAAATGGCAGTATTTCACCTTTTCATATGGCTAATATGAATCAATTATTTTTTAAACAAGTATTATGTGCACATATTGTTAGGACTTTTACATATATTTCTGGTTACCCCTGCTATCTGAAATTAGAGCATTCTAATGACACCTTTCATAAGCCAAATTGGTGTAAAGTGAAGAAGCAATTACCATTAATTTTTTTAAGTTATCAGACTCATAATATAACCTACCAAATTGTAACATATAACACATAAAACCTAAAATAATGCTATTCTTTTATTTAGTGCAAACAGATACTAATGTAGGTCTTTTGTAAAAGTGAAGTGGTATAAAGGAAACTTTCGTTTAAAGGAAGGAGATGAACAACATTTTTCAAAGTGGAAAGATTCATTTGTTATAGTTAAAGCTTAATCTTAGGTATTCATGATTAATACCTAAGGTTAATCATTTTGGGGGAAAAAAGGTGGCAAGGGATTATTTTTATAGTTTTGTATAAGGTAGTAATTTTTCAGAAGATTAAAGAATTTATGATGGGCAATTTTCTGTATATTAAATCAGTAATGTAGTAGGGATAACATCTCTCTTGGAGAAAAACAGATAATTTGCTTGCAGAGGAACTTGAGACATAAGAGAAACCTCACTTCCTGTGATAATTATGATACAGAAGTGAGGATAACATATATTTCAGAGATATAAAATTGTTCACAAGGAGGCAAAAAAAAAAATGTAGTACCCAGGAACATAGATTTTTCAGATTCTTGGGTATTTAACAAAGAACTGATTTTAAGCCCACTTTGGTTAATGACACTGCACAGAATACATGAGTTTACTTTTGCTTTCCTTCGACAACTGCATTAAAACAATAGTAAAATGTTTCCAAACATCATAAACCCATAACAAAATGCAACAAAACAGGAAAGGAGACAAGTGCAATACAAATTTTTGAACCTGAAAAACAGAACCTGAAACTGATTTGGCAGTCGGAAAAGCAGAGACATACTCTGATCGACATTTTTAATTCCCCTGAAGAATCAGAGACACCAGATATGCTTGCAACAGGGAATGAAAAATAGACTCTTCACGATGTAGTTAATTAGTTCTTCCCTTCTTCTTAATACCTTCTCCCCTACCTTGTTATTAGTTGAGAGGTTTATCCTTTGCAAAGGGATAAAGGATTTAGGGGTTGGGGGACAAGTTGAAGGTAGGGACACCACACCAACAACAGGGTAATAAGAGAACATATACAGACTGAATATTGAGGACCTAATCTAACTCCAATTCTTCTCCAGCTTTCAGATAAGACAGCTAGGTCTATTCCCTCCAGGCAAGAAATCAGGTCCTTCTCCAGGAAATCCGACCAGTTCTAGGGGGATAACCTAAAGTGACCGGCATCAGAGTCTCCTCAAAGAAACACCCCTGGCAAATCACCCCATAGCAAAGCGCAGAGTGTGTGAACTCGCACACACTCAAAGATTTAGATCTTTCCATAGTGCCCTGAAATCGGAGCAGACAACCGAGATTCTCCAGGTTCAAACTGTCTGAAGAAATTTTCTGCGACAAGTAGAGGACAAATCAAACAAAAGAAATTAGCAACTTGAACTAAAAGAGAATATGCAGAGAGAAGATGATAAAGGTAAAAGTTATATTAATATCCTCAGGAAAGAGAAGAAATTGCATTTATGAAACAAGAACAGGAATTATATTTTTAAGAAAGAAATAAAGCAAAGGAATTCTCTTCAGATGAGATTAAGAGGGGCAGTGGGACAGAGAGAACCATGGATGATGTATTAACAGGGGAATGAAGAATCCCAGAAACTGTAGATTATGGTGGGTATTGTCAAACCCTCCCTACCCTCTCTACCTTCCTGTTCTATCCCCCCTCACCTCCCACAGCAGGGTAATGAAGAAACAACAGTGGTGTGGAAGGAGCAGCAGGAAATAAAATAGAATCAAAGATGGAACCCAAAATAGGCAACATATCCCTATAAAAGGAGAGGACACTACCATGCATGAAAACTGAGTCTTAGAACAATTAGCTGAAAGGGAAGACAGCCTCACAGCCTCCAAGTTGTGGGTGAGTGCAAAAAATACCAAGTGAGTCGCTAAGGGATTACAGGGGTTGTGTTCTTCTATGTAAGTACTTGAGAATCTCAGAAATAATAGCACATATCTCATAAAAACCCTTCCAGGACAGAGTTGGGGGAAGGGAGGAAGCAATTGCTAGGAAGGGAAAGCAAATTGATGAGACTATGGCAGAAATGCCCAGGATATAAGAAGGTTAAGATTGTAGGAAGGATGCAGAGAGCAAGCAGATATCTAAAATCCACTGTAACAACAAAATATCGGTACAACTTCTCAAGGTGAGTGTACCATCTCCAAAGGCAAAGCCTGATGCACTCTGGGAAACCTCAGATGAGGGACAGAAAACGGCCACAGAAAAGGGAGCCCTGAAGATTTATCAATAAGCATGTAAAGGATTCCCTGTTCACTCAGTACTGAATCAATCTCTTGAGACAATTCAAAAGAAATATTCCTCAAGAGATTGCAGTCCATTGGGTAGAGACAATATTCATGCATGACATTAACAGAGGATTCCTGACTGGTTGGGTTATTAGGTCAGATGTTATGCAAATACACATCAATGTCACAATGCATCCTTCACACCAGGTCCACCACTTACAAGTTATGTTTGTTTGACCTTGGGCCCTCCCTGTTTCTTCATTTGTAAAATGGAGACAATAATAGAACATTTTTATGTATATTTTATGAAGATTAACTAATAAAAAAAAAAAACAGAGTAAGGCTGGCATGCAGTAAGCATTTAATAAATATCTCCCATATTATTATGACTACTATCATCTAGTTGCCCAATCATGGAATGATTGGGCCCTGACCAGCCTCTGACACAGTGCTTAAAGAGATCAGAGTCATGTAATGAAAGGGAAGGAATAGACTTGCAAACCCAAGACACCAGGTGTAGATCATAAACTCAGAAGAGACTGTGAGTTTCACCCCTGGAATCTGGTGCCTACAATAGCAGCTGATACTCATTCAATACTCAGTGAATGCATATGAAGTGAGAAGTGAAGAACTCTCAGCAGTGCTAGAGAAATAATTCAAAGCTCATGTCCAAAAATTAATGTTTTAATACTGCCATCTTCCTTACAATTATTATGTATGTTTTTTTCTTGCACAAATAAATCACAAATATATTTCTATCACGTATGATTTAGTATGATTTTTGTTTCAGAAAACTTTTAAATGAAAGATTTTATATAATTATAGTTTTAAAAATTAAAATGTTCTTAATATTAGTATACATGATGGTGCATTTACTCTAAGGCTAAGGAAAATACTGTCTGAGTAATTTAAAATACTAAGAATTAAAATATTATAATTATATTCATATTCTTATTAAACACTCAGAAATAAATGTTTTCATACCTTTTTTCTTTAAGAAAAGGATATAGAGCTCCTAGCAAAAACCTTTTCTTTTTCTATCTGAAGTAAACAAAACACCATGTGAAGTTAGAATGTGCTGTTTCCTCTGATTTGTGACCGAAACATGTTGCAGTAATTCATATTATATCAAATAAAGAAGGCATAAGTCCACCAGATACTCAACTTCAGGGTAATATTCTAAATATTTGATTCTGTCTGGGCGCTGAGTAACGAGAAAGGATGGTGGCTATCACTAACAGCGGCAGCTGTGCTAGGCTTACAGCTGCGTGTCAGCCAGTTCTGACCAGCACTCTTTTAAAAATAAATGTTTAAGCCACCTTAGAGAAAAAGTACCTTCATAAAACCTGCAAAGTGTATTTGATGTTCTTTTCTTGCAGCGTGCAATAAGTATAGTCTCCAAGCCTTTTACAGTTTTGTGAAGAGCTGCAGTTGTCATTGTATGTCACCATCTCGTGAAAAACTGAATGGACTACATTCGGTCCTTAATCATTTGGAATAACAAAAATACTGTGTTAGAACTATAACAGCATAAGACATATGTTGTGTATAAATGCAATATGTTCATTCTTTTTTTCGATTTTATTTCCCCTGCAGGATGCATAAACACCTTCCACCGTTCTTTGTCAGCTAGATTATTAATTTTTATTTTAAATTCCAATGTAGTTTCTCTAGTCTTAATAATGCTTATCTTTGCTTCTGCATATTCCCCTGGAAGTAGGTAATATGAATTTTTTTTTTCCAGGAGAGCTTCCTTGATATTATACTTAGAAAAGTGATTTTTCCTATTGATTTCTTTGATGTTCATTCCTCACTTGTTTTCTTCAGATACTCTTTTGTGTCTGCATTTTTCCTTTTCAGTTGCATAGAGCCCTGTGCTATCACAGAGCCACAGGAAATCTTTCCATTGCTCCTCGTTTTCAATTATTTTGATTTAAACTCAGAGTCAGAATGTAGTTTTTCTACGGAAGAAATTTCTCCTAATTTTATTATTAGTGTGCGAGAACTGTTCCACACTGGTGAACACATTCAAATGTAGTTAATGCTGAGTGTGATACCATTGCATTCTCCATTTTTCTCCCAATAGCAATACCTCTCAGGATTCCTTAGGTCTCATCTATTTATGGTGCCACAGAACATTTCAGGCTTGTTCTGCAGGCTATTCTCTGACAACAGATCAACAGTGGAGAATGCAGCAACAGGGGGCCCTGTAGGCGAGGCCTCACTTACACTGGAGTTAATATGAAATGCATGCCCCTTCTCTCTCCTCAGAGAGGGGCTGTCACCCACTTGCTACAATAACACTGATTTCTGGTATGAGAAATGCCAAATGGCTTGACCTTGAATTTCTCCCATGCTCTACATGGCAGAGCGACGTGTGGCTGGGTTGTCCAGGTACAAAGGCTGTGTAAAGAGCAGCAGAAGGCTCCAAATGACTTCCAAGGGTCCTGAGTGCTAAAACTGATACCAAGTCTGTGACAAGCTACAAGTCCAATAGGAAACCTCATTTAGTTCTAAAAGGAGGCCATTATCCATAAACAAAGAGCAGGATAATTTAAGAAACCAGGATTTTCTCTGTGTTGTTTTTCTGCCTTTTCAATGAAATGAAATTATTTATTGAATGATTAACTTTAACTAGACTTAAGCAAAAAGAAATCAGACTTAAATCTAGATGCTTTCATTAACAGTGGGTTTCCAGTTCTCGTTTCAAATAGTCAGAGCTATTAACAGTCTTTTATCCTGTTTGATGTGAAGGTTGGCAGTTTCAAATTTATTAAATAACCTCAATACTCAAAATTAATTAAAGTTGGAAATGTAACCTGAAGATTATTCCAAGAATAGCTAACTGGGAAATATAAACTTCTCTGGATTAGAAAATGATAACAAAAATGATTATAAGTAAAGAAATATTTTGATTAAATATTTTATTTTATTTTAAGCTGTAATATATTTTAAGCTGCAATAGCCATCATGCACAAACACAAAGCAAGGGGAACAGATCTTATTCAGTGATCTTTCCAAAAGCCAAGATGGCTGAAAGAGTGCTGACATTGGAGACACTTAGTAGGAATTAAATATGTCATGAGATTTAGTTACAAGAACTGATTTAATTGCTAGTTCTGTCATTTAGCATCTCCTGAGTCTCAATTTTTTTCTTTCCAATAAAGTGGAAATAATTGACATACCCTGCCTCTTTTAAATGAGTTTTTTGAAGATAATTTAAAAGCAATTTAAAAGTATCCTAGAAAGTGTACAAATATGCAGAGCTGGGATTATATAATAGTGCTCGTCGATGGGATGAATGAGTAAAAAGCATAAACCTTTATTTATCTATAACAATCACTTGTGGCCTGACAGCAGACATATCTATCTACCCACAATAATTACTTGTAGTCTGACGACAATCACATTTATAAGAGCACTAAATTATGAACTATCTCATATCTGTTTCTAGTTTAATTGCATGTGTGTAATGAGTATCCTTAAGAAAAAAAATGTGTAAGTTTCTAGTTCATTACCCTTTTTGTTTTGTACTCTCTATCCATGTAATGCGACAAAGAAGTGCAGGTTAGTGGAAAGAGCGAGAATGCAAAGCCAGAATTTCTTGAAGTTAAACTCCAGCTCTGCCACCCTGTATTTGTAAGAGGTCAAGCAAACCAAATAGCCCTGTGAAGCAGCAATTTTTCATCTATAAAATGAAAAATTTCACCTGTAAAACCTACCTCATAAAGTTGCTGAGAAGATCTAATTTATAGCTTATGTAAGCACCTGGAAGAGTATTTGGAACAGCAATTATCTCTATTTTTAAAACAATTTCCAGATCCTCTCACCTGATTTTACACAGAGGACATTTCTAGATGTGAATAGTTTGAGGTGGAGCGAATTCTACCTTGAGAGTATCCTCAAGCAAATCCTCAGAGTCAACTCATTCCCTCCAAAATTGCCTTTCAAGGTATTATCTTCTTAAATGTCACATCTGCTTACCTAACCTGTGATGGAAGAAATTATCAGTCTGTCTCTCACAGTCCAGAGGAGCCAGAAAGTAAAATCCTTTCAAGAGTCATTGTTTAACTACTGTCCATTCCCTAAAGCAGAAGTCGACTCCCTCAGTTATTGACTCCACAGCTGGATTCATGCTATCTATCAAGCATTGGTGCTGATCACCTTGCCACCTCAGAACAGACTCTTTATTCCAACCTCTTCGTAGTTACACCGTCAGTGCTTCTTGCTACCATTTTTCTTTTCTACATTTATCAAAAAGCCCACTATTGTTCAAGGTTGAGGTCAAGTTCTAGCTATTCCCATGAAGCTTTTCAGTCCACTTGTCACACACTGATTTTCCTGACTCTGAATTCTTATAGTACTTATTTTCTGCATCAATAACTCTGCACTTCCCTTGCATAATAATTTAACTATTACTATTCAGGGCAGAATTCTATGTCTTATACAATGTATTTTCCAAGATAGTCTAAAATTGTGCCATGGTTAGTATCCTGTATTTTCTGAGTTATATAAATGAATCAGACACAAATATAAATTTTATTGAAAATATCCCAAAGCACTATAAGTCTGACACTGATAATTTGGGTGTCTCTGCTCCAATGCTCTGATTCCATTATCCCAGAGAGAAGAATTAATTACACTTCCTTTTCCTATTTGCATTTTCCACACTTAGCCACAAGGTGGTCCTCAGCTGCTTTCCTGGCTGCCCTTATTGTTATCAAAAATGTCAACAAGTGCTGGCAGGAAGCTCCTGCTAAGGAGCCCACAGGAGCATATACAAGGCCTTGCTTGAGTTGCACAAATGTTCTCACTATTCAAAAAACATTTTTCTGTTTTTTGAAAGGATCACCTTCCATTCCCACAAATGCCACTAAACAAGCAGAAGGAAAAAAAAAAAAAAAAAGAATTGCAGTATTGTTGCAGTAAAGTGACAAATACATGAAAATTTCAGTATCACCTAGCTCAAGAAGTGGACAAATTCTAGAAGTGACAAGAAGCAGAATCAGTACACAATGGGGAAAAAAATATAGGCTTATGCTGGGAAATTACTGTTTTTTGAACTTTTTTTGAAAATAGTGGGTTCTTCCTAAACAACACTACAAGGAAGGTAGTTTTGTTGAACTAGATTACTTCCCTTAAGAGGCAAAACCCCAGTCACCTTTGCACCATCAGATTTCCTGGACTTCTTTACCTGCCTACCAAAGGCACCTCCTATGTAGAGCCTTGCCAAAAGCCCCATGCCCTAGTTGGCATGACTAAAAATGCAAGCAGCCACAGCCAGTGCAGTATGTAGAGATGATTCTGTAAAGGCTCTCACAATCTCACAGTCAGCACCCAGCATGTACTACTTCAGTATGGAAAATAGTTTCTCTAACATAGCTATTTTAATATTTCTGACATTTCTCATGAGTTTTGTCCAGTCTCCAGTCACAGGAGGAATTATTCAAGCAGATTTCAAAAAAAAAAAAGTAATACTATTGCTATATGTACCATAATAATTAAGAAAACAGCTAAATATTAGAGAATTCAGCAGGAAGATCCGAAGACATTTGGCTGGCATTATATGGCAAGGTGGGATGGATCATCCCCAAAAACTTTCTACCTGATGGGACATCAATGTTCATCACTGCCACATTTACACCTTGTTGGGGGAAGAGGTCTCCTGACATTTGTCTAGTACCTGAAGATCTGTCACCCACTGAACAGTCTTCTAGTTAAACATTCTCAGAGGAGTCTTTCCACAAAAACAATTTCTTCAACCTCGAGTTGTGGATAACTTTTTAGTGCTAGTTGCCTTGTTAATATATTTTAACTGCAGATAAAACATGCAGTTGCAAGATTATTCCAGGGCTTCGGACTTTTCCTCCTGTCAATTCTTGTAGCCAGTTTTGCACTTTCACTTCCCAGTCCTAATGAAGAGTGATGAAAGGCAACTTAGTGCTAGAGGAAATGACGGCCAACTGTCGTCCTAAGTGCATAAAATAACATGCGATTTCAAAGTTGTTCATTTGAAATTTAAAATTACCGAATCACTGGATTTAGGGTCAGAGAAGGCCTCAGTTCATGTTCACAAGCTTTATTTCTAGTAAGTCTAAAATTCTGAAGGAAAAATGAACACATAAGATAGAAAATACATTTAGTATTTTGCTTAAAATATATGAAATGTAATTTTTGAAATTATTATTGATTACAGGAATGAGAAGCTCTTATATATCCCCCAAATAAGCATGTAAACAAGTGATCTAACAATTAACTTCTTTGCCTGGGCAAAATTGGAGATGTCATTCAGCTAAGGATGTTAAAGGTTCTGAACTTCCTTTCTCCTAACACGTACTAAGAAACTGAATTTCTGAAAATTGGGTCAGACAGGAAGATATTGTCATCTGGGTATCTGTGATTATGATGACTGTGTAGCAAATGAACTCTGGGAAATGCTTAGATGATCTGTAAGATGAGAAGTAAAGAAGATATAAAATGGATAAGAAGAGTTGGGGAGAAAAGAAGCTTAGTAATAATGTAGATTTCAGAAGTGACAGAGGGTCACATGGAAAGTTCTGGGTAAGACCTGAGAAATGAATCTATGACAGTCATTGGCCCCTGCTCCAAAAGCTTAAAATAATTAATATAGGGGCTATGATTACTATTATATTGTCATCACCCTGTTACCACTACTTTTGAGGCTGGGATTTATTGTTTCTTTCCTCCGGAAACAAGAAAATAGTAATTGTATCTGAAATGTGGCTTAGGTGACAACTTTGGCACCAGTTTGTAGAGTGAGCTGGCCCATGTCTGGCATCTAATTGCCAGGATCGTACTCTAGGAAGGAGAGGTGTACTGAGTCCTGGAAGAACTCATTAACTAGACAAAGGGAGTCCTTTCAAATTTTGGTTTTTACTTTCATTGGAATTTTAACTCAAGAATTGAAAGGAAGAGAATATTAAACAGAAGAAACAAGATAGTAAAACAATTTATTTGATGATGGTTCTATCAAACTGATTCCCTATTGAGGGTATCAATTAGTCACATGATTAAATAAGACCATTTTAATGTCAGTAAGTTTTTGCATAGTCAAATATATAAAGTTTGAATGTAACAAACGTAGGCTAAACCTAGAGTTAAAGTCAGCTGAAACTTCCTGGTTTTATTTGCTACGACCCACCATTTATTCCCAGAGTTCATGGAACTCAGAAAGACAGATATTTAGAGATAAACAAATAAGACTAGATGACTTGATACTCCAAAAATTTTCAATTCCATTTGCTCACAGACAGATAGGCACAACCATAAAGTTAGAGTTTGTAAGAAGCTAAATGGCATTGACAAAAGTAGAAAGAAAAAGCACATACAGATGTTTACTCGAAAAAGTGAACAGTGGAAGAAATAATGTAGGTCTCCAACTAAGTGATCATAAAGAACAAAGTGCCACATCATTGAAATTTTACAAAAGGTAGCATGGAATGTGTTGCAAGATAATAGAAGGTAAGCTATAAAAAGCAAAGATATTTTTCAGAATAAAGGGAAAGTAATGTTCTCCAATCGTCTTCAGAAACATTTCAAATAAAGCCCTATGATTTGAGAAAAGAAAAAGTAGAAAGAAAATAAGTAAGAGCCCTCAATTCTCTCACAGTCCCTCTTTCATATTTGGACAATACAGTTTGTATAGTGGACCATTAAAGTATCTACCCCTGTAGATATGTGGGTACCTGTAATTTAAAAAAGAAATACATCATTCTCATTTCTTTTCACTTGCTAAGTTCTTTAAAATTATGTTGATTATAGTCAACTTTATTAATTTCACTTTCTCATTTACTGAAGAATTTGACATCAAATATATTTGTATTTTAATGATGATAATCCCACTTTGAATATGCAGAATTTATTCAAGCAGAATTTAAACTACCAGACTCAGTTTTTATTTGTATAAAATGAGGACTTTACAAAACTGTTGAGAAGGTCAGAGATAGTATATAGTGCCAGACATGTTATATGTGTCTAATAATGATTAGTTCCCCTAAATTACTAATGTACTGTCAAATATTTTTATAAGAGTTTTAAAGGTACTGTCCCCAATATCCACCAGGTTCTTTCAAAGTTCTGAGCCAAAACACCATCAAAATAATTTTCAAAATGCTAAGTTGTCTATATTGCTACTCAGATACTCCTTAAAAATAGTTAATAGCTTATTTTTGAGCATCATTATGTGCAGAATTATGTTTTAGGGAGCTCACAATATTGTTCACTCCAACCATATCATTTAAGATTGAAAGCACTGAAGTGGACAAATTAATGCTTTTCAGGTAAATGTATAAACTAGGAGCAATTTTCCAAGAAAATGCAGTGTTTACAGTAAGAGTGAGCACAAGTTAAAGTAATTTTGCATAGCAAAAAAAAAGTCAACTCACTTCAACAAATATTTACTAGATGTCTCCTATGCAAAAGGCAGCTAGAAGTTGGGAGTACAGGAGCAGTGCTAGGGCATCTTTCCAGAGAACTGACCCTGCCCTATCTACTCGTGGGCCTGTGCTAATCAGCATTCGGTCAGCAGATAAGCAGGTAGCAAACGTTATCATGTTTGCAAACGTCACAGAATGGAAAACCTCGAGGAGAGTGTAGGAAACTTATAGTAGGATAGATGAAAATAGAAATTGCCCTTGGATGCTGAAGATGTGCCCAAAAGCTAGAAGAAAGAATTCAATAAAGCAAAAGCAAATTGCCAAAGGAAAGCCAGGCTAAGAATCTGAGGCAAGAACTATGGTTAGATATGTTCTACCTTAATTGCCATAATTAATTTTCTTCCCTAAAGACCTGATAAAGCAGCACAGTCTTAATACCCACACACATAAAATTAATATTAATTGGACAGATTGGCAAACTAAGTATTCTCCACGATATAGAGCAAATAGAACTTTCTTACATTGCTGGTAGGCATGTAAATTGATAAAACTATCATGGAAAAATATTTTATAGTATATAACTTACAATCCTGCTAATCTATTCCTGGGTATATGCCTAAAAGAAATGAGTGTTCATGGACACCAAAAGACGTGTCTGTGAATGTTTATAACAGCTTTATTTATAATAGCTGGAAACTATAAATAGCTCAATATCCATCAATAGTAGGATTGGCAAATAATGTATATTTTATTCATAGAATGGAATATTACACAACAATGAAAAATAACTAGCAATACACTCAACATCATGAATAAATCTAACAGATAAATGCTGAGTGAAAGAAGCCAAAAATCAAAAGTATACTGCATGACTGTATTTATATGAGATTAAAATAGATAAAAGTGACCTACTCTTGGAAGGAGTCTTTTGACTGGAAAGGGTAGTGAAAGGTTTTTTTCTAGTGATGAAAATAATCTACACTGATTAATTCAGATGGAGTTTACAAAATTTATACATATGTTAAAACCTATAAAGCTGTTCAATTATGATTGGTGTACTTTACTTTTATTTATTGATAGATGATAGTTTGATAGGTAGGTAGGTAGAGAGAGAGAGAGAGAGAGAGAGAGAGAGAGAAAGGGGGGGGGAGAGGTGTCAAGAAAGCAGTTTCCATATGCCCTCAGGCTTTTGGATGGGGATCATTCTGCTTGTAAGCTACAATGAACCACCTCATTGCAGGAAGTTTTGTGTGTGAGACTGGGGTAAGAAGAAAATATTACTAGAAAAATTGGCTAATAAACATGATCAAACGTACATGAAGACTATCTAAATTTCTATTATGCCAATCAGCAAATTTTAGCCCAATATGTTATCCCTTATCTATTGAGTTTTATTTCTTATGTCTGTGGTTCTGTTCCTACCCCAGATTCTAAGAGAGCCATCTTAGGACATGTGGCTGAAATATCACAGAGCTTAGCACAAACCTGGATAGGCATATGTAGATGTTCAGATCATGCTCACAATAATCATAATAATGCTATTTGTAAATGGGCATTCTATTCTTAACAAAATAATTAAGCCCCCTATTAACCCTACAAAGTAGGTATTTTTATTCTCAGTCAACAGATGAGGAAACTGAGGCTCAGAGACCTCTCATGAATAAGTAGAAGAGCAGGACCTCGAATGCTGTACACAAATCTCATGTTCTCTACCACAGACACTTCCAATTGTTACAGTAGCTGATTATAAAACATCTGCTTAGACTGTCATAGTTGAGATTTTTATCAGCACAGCTCTTATACCCTGAGTAATCTGTGTGGTGCCCCTGCCAATATCAGAGGCCATGTTTATCGAACACGGCCTGAGAACCCAAAACGCCCATAGATCTGGAGTAAACACAATTCGAGGTTTCACAAAGATCAATGTCCACATAGTTTATGTGACTGGTTTGTGTTTCACAGTCTTCTAAATGGTCTGTGATCACTTCTCGGGATATGCTCATGTTACGTGGGTCAAAAGAATCTGCTCATGGGTCTTCAGTCATCTCATTAACATAACTTGTCATCCATTCTCCAATTATTTACAAAATTTTTAATTATATTAAATTTCTAACATAATTAGGCATTGTTTTTGATATATACTTAATGGCCCCTTTATTCTGAATATTTCTTAATCTATTTACAAAATCACAAATTTGAATTTTGTTCTTTCTTGATCATGTCCAGAAAGACAACTCAAACTTTCTCGAATAGCCAATGATTTTCTGTCCTGTGACCAAAGCAGACTGGCACTTTGGTGACAGTGTGCTGCCCATCCATGTCCACAGAGAGAAAGACAGCCTTTCTGGAAAGATTTCATTACTTTATTTTACAATCTGCATTGAATAACACTGCCAGCCTACAAGTTTCTGACAGTTATGCATCCTTTCCTCATCTAATTCTACCTGACAGCTAAAAGTAGATCACATTTATAGAACATCAGCACATTTTTAGGTGGGCATTTCTTTCATGTGATAATCTGTCAGATTTAATTCACCAAAAGGTAGAATGTCCTTTAGTGTTGGCAAATTTATATTCATCATTTACTTTCTGGGGACAGTTAAACAATGCAGAATCTCATAGAAGCCTTACTTTCCCATAATATATCCTGGATTAAACTCTTCCTAGAAGACTGAGTCTAGTTGTCTAGTTATGGGTGTCTTTAACTTGAGGAAAAGGTATTTAAAGTGATAAATTACCAGCGGAGGTAGACTGGAAAAAGCATTGAGTAATGGAATAAAAGGTTTTGGAGGGATGTGAGTGTCACTGCAGATGTGTAAGAAACCCTCCTGGGTTTAAAGTTGATTCTACAATTTATCGTGTCATCATAAAGCCATAGCTTTAGTTTATTCATCTGTAAATTTATTGTAAGAATTATGTGAGGCAGTGTTTAAACTGTGTGGCACTAAGTCCAAGAAGTAGTCACACAAAAAATAGCTATCTTCACTTGAGAGAACTTTTTTTCACTTAGACCCAATGTGTCTTAAATCTTTATATTCCTGGCCTAACCTGTGAGGACAGGGACACAGAGGGAATAAGTGATGCTGCTGCTGACGGCAGTAGTTTTTGAGCTAAACTATGCAAACTTCTTAGAAGAAGCTGTTAGGACTGAAATGCCGTCTAGATCCCCGGTTTGTGCCATTTATTTTTCTAATATTGTGGCTAGACTAGAACCAGTCTCTCTATGTGTCACAAAGCAATTCATGTTTTTCTCCTAATTATGGAATTTACATCCTTATTTTGTTTCTCGAATAGATGTTACAGAGCCATCTTCTTGTTAAACATTCTCTTTCAAGTTCTCACTAAAATATCAGTAGGAGACTTTATTATCTTTATCAGCAAGCCTGATTTCAGTACCAAATTCTGGGGTTTTGCTTCTCTTAGATTTCCTGGGAGATGGTTTCTTATCTTCTACTGTTACTGTCTGTGCATCAGTGAAAAAGGATGAAAGACTCTCCAGCAGATATTTGTAATAATTTTGGAGTTTGTTTTCATAACATTTCATATATAGCCATAGAGTCTTGGCACTGCCACTTAGATGCTGTATAACCTTAGAAATATCATAAGGCTCCTTGTAATTCATTTCTCTCATCTATAAAATGCACAAAACGTTACTTTATAGGATTGTTGTAAGAAATAAATGAACACCAATGAAAAACTTAGTATAGTGTCTGCCATATAGTAAGGATTTAATAAGTGCTAGCAACACATGTTCTTAATAGAGCATACATTTGAAACATTTAGCAACCACTTTTATTCATTTTGATTGCTTAATATAGAAAATATTATGTAGTTTTGTTTTTCTTTGCTTTGGTTCCAACACTTATATGCCTTTAGCTTCTGACCTCAGGTACTGGAAACTCTGGCATATAGTAGACACCAAAAAAATGCTGAAGTTTGAAAGTTGATGCAATAAAGTGGAAGAAAATTTATTTCAGTTGTTCAAATGTAAAGGCTATATGATGTCATTCATGGTTTAAAAGTATTCTGCACTTAGTAGTGAAGCATGCAATAGAATAAAATCTGCAAGAGAACAAAGGGGACAGTACCTTCTGCATATTTATTCAAAAAGAGCCAACCAAACAAGAAAACTCATGGTTCCCAGCATTTTGTAAGATAGTGTTTAGAATGTCTCCACTCTAGTAACTACAAAGCCTAGGTATTTTTAAACAAAATAGGATGAAGTTTATTTATATTGATGAATTACTAAATTCTATTTAAAAAAACTATGAATTAATGAATAGCTGAATTAAAAAATGCATTTAAAGGCATTCTATTCTTAAACACATTAACTAACCCTATGACCAACAAAATGTTGTAGGTAGTGTTTTAATTAAAAATAACCAAAGGTATAATAATCATATTATCTGATTGATTATTTATATAAAATTATTAGTAATCATGTACTTACAGTTTCCTCTCTTCAAATGATAGATTACTGCAACAAATCTCCTTAAGAGTAACAAACCTGTATTTTATTGCGAACTTTGATGTCATTTTAAAAAATATATATAAAGATATTTTTAGCATTGAACTTCAGATAAGGTCTTAATTAAAATTATTCTATTCAATGGCCATTCTAGAGTTCATCGAAAATGAAAAGGATTATTGTGTGAAATATAAACTTTCCTGACTTAGATGGATTTACTAAGAATGAATAACTATTTCTAAAGAATATTGTAGAGACAATTAAAAAATCTGATTTGTGGGGAGTTTGAACTGATTATACTCTGAAGTTGCTTTCATCTCAACAGTTCTAATTTAGAATTTTTAACTTTACTGGATATTAAGCTCTAGCACTTTTATTTTTTATTTTTTTAAATTTTTTCTTTTATTTATTATTTTCATTATGGTGACATTGGATAAGAAAATCCAATTAAGTTTCAGCTGTGCACTTTAACAGTAAGTCATATGTATGTTTACATCGGGTGTTCACCTCCCATAGTTAGATTTCTTTCTGTCACCACATATTTGACCCGCTTTACCCCTTCTACCTCCCCCCTCCCCATACTCTCTACTCCATGGTAACTACTAGTCTATTGTCCAGGTCCATGAATCTCTGTCTATTTGTCATGTTTGACTGTTGCTTTTAGGTTTATATCCCCCATATAAGTGATATCATATGATTTTCAACTTTTTCCGTCTGGCTTATTTTGCTTAGCATCATTATCTTGAGGTCCATCCATGTTGTTGCAAATGGCAGTATTTCATCTCTTCTTATGGCTGAGTAATATTCCATTGTATATATGTACCACAGCTTCTTTAGCCAATCATCCATCATAGGACACTTTGGTTGCTTCCATGTCTTGGCCACCAAGAATAATGCTGCTATGAACATCGGTGTGCAAAAATCTTTTTGCATATGAGTTTTCAAGTCTTTGGGGTAAATATCCAGTAGAGGGGTTGCTGGATCATATGGTAGATCAATTCTTAGTTTTTTGAAGAACTGCCATACTGTTTTCCATAGTGGCTGTACCAATTTGCAGTCCCACCAGCAGTGTATGAAGGTTCCCTTTTCTCCACATGCTCTCCAACATTTGTTATTACTTATCCTGTTGATTATAGCTATTCTAACAGGTGTGAGATAGTATCTCATTGTGGTTCTGATTTGCATTTCCCTAACAGCTAGCAATGTTGGCATCTTTTCATATATTTGTTGGCCATTTGTATGTCCTCTAGGGGGAAGTGTCTGTTCAGGTCCTCTACCCATTTTTTGATAAGATCGTTTGTTTTTTTGTTGTTATTGAGTCATATGAGTTCTTTGTATATTTTGAGTATTAGACCCTTAATGGAAGCGTTGCTTGCAAATATATTTTCCCATTCAGATGGTTGTCTCTTTACTTTGTTGACAGTTTCTTTTGAAGCTCTACCACTTTTATATAATTAAATCTTTACTTAATGTTATATATGTGTGTGTGTGTGTGTGTGTGTGTGTGTGTGTGTGTGTGTGTATTTACGCCTACAGCACCTGGTCTTCCTAGGTGGTCTCCCATCCAAGTACTAACCAGGCCTAACCTTGCTTAGTTTCCAAGATCAGACGGGATCGGGCTTGTTCAGGGTGGCATGGCCGTAGACTAAATCTTCACTTATTGATAGAAGAATTAGAAGTAAATCATTTATAATGTGAGTTGTTTATTTACCTGAAAACTATATTACATGAGAGAAAAGACAATGTTATTCCTTCACTGATGATGCCCACCATTTATTTTATCCACTTGACATTCACCCAAGTCCAACATCTATTTTAAAATATATTTGGTATTTATTTGCTATCATATATATTATCAATTGCTACGACAACAGCTTTGTAATCCTATATTCATGTTAGAACTCACTAGTGTACTTACCAAATGCTTCCATGAGAATATTCATAATCTATAATAATAAAGCCTAAGTAATTATTGCTTCTTTGATACCCTTTTATTATAATTTTTCCCTCTGAAGGGATTTGTATATACTTTTTCCTCTGAAGATTCAATTAAGTCAGCTTTTCCTACTTGAGCTATTAAGATTTCTACTGGAAGCAGTATTTCTTTTCCCAAATAATACAGATCAACCTGATTTAGCAACATTCAAAGTGTACACATTTATTTCAATGACTTGCATGAATTGTGTATGTGACTCCACTGACATTTGTTCAGTCAATGTGCACTACTAAAGCAGGGTCTACTAGTTGTCTTATTATTGTGTAACCTTCTGTTTCCTTTGCTACATGGCTAAAGTAATATCCATTTCTGCAAAAAAACTTCTGTAATAGTATTTAGGGGTGTTTATTTGAGCATTTCATAGTATTGCCTTTTTTCCTTTTTTTTTCTTTTCTTTTTTTTGGCTAAACTAACTTGTTTTTATCTTCTTACCTCTCCTCTGAGTATAAATAAACCTCAAGGCAAGATACCACCATGGAACTCCATTTATCAGCAAAAGAAAATAGCTTAAATCTTAATTCAGCTCAGTTTCCAAGCATTTATTGATCACCATTTTGTTCCAGGTGCTGAGCCAGGAATTTGGGAAACAAAACGGAATTTGTTTTTACCATTAAAGAGTTTAGCAGGGAAGGTGAGTACATAAAAATAAAAATACTATAATGTCATAAGCACTAAAATATATCTATAATGCAATGTAAAACAGACTGTAAGAGTCATTTTATCATGGTGGTTAAAAAATGTGGACTCTTGAGGGACTCGGACCATACTGCCTGGATTTGAATCCCAGCTCTAGCACTTACTACCTGTGTAACTTTAAGCAAGTTGCTGAACTTCTCTTTGCCTCAGGCTTTTTGACCTGTAAAATAGGCATAAGACTAGTATCTATTTCATAGAGTCATTGTAAGTTAATATTTATACTAAATATAAATGAGTAGTAGCATTTATAAAGAGCTTAAATAGTGTTTGGCACATGTTAGTTGTTATATAAGTGTTTGCTGAATAAAAGAAGGGAAGGTTAATTACTTAGGGGGTAAGCGAAGACCTGATCCCAATGGGATATTTAGGAAAAATACTTCAGAGAACCGGTATTAATTAATAAAAGTCCTTAAAGATGAATCAAATTTTCCAAAAAGACCAAGAAGAAGAAAGTATAAATAATGACACATGGGTGTATATCAAGTCTCCAGAATATTTAGTAAAGGATTAGTATGATCCTAAAAATAGAAGAAAATCTTCATTAAAAAGAGTGACTTAAGAATAGGATGGAAACGAGTTGTAAAGAGGCAAATTACAGACTTTAGATTTCAACGACAAGGCAATGGAGAACTTTTAAACTTAGAAAGTGATGAGATTAGATCTGTATTTTAGAAAGATAATTTCTAAATAGCATAGAAGATGAATTGGAGTAAGAGAGACTGAAGATATAATTCGTTAACAGACCACAATCTAAGAGGAGACATCTTGGGCCAGAAGAAAAACACGATGTCATTAATGGAGAATGAGGTAAAGGAACATGGCTTCATCCTAGCAGAACTTTTCTCATGACCAAGTGCCCAACTTCCTCCTAGAGAGAAATTAATATACTCTATAAAATACGTAGGCAATTTTCTGATAAATGATATTGGTTTAAGATCTTTTTTAGGAAATTTATTGCCCACCAATCTAGCTAATTGTCAGTCAAAAGTACATTTAATCAGCTATTTTCTTTTTCTTATGTCTAGTCTTGTATCTGGTCACTCTTTTTTCCTTTTTTTTTTTAAATAAAATGTCCCAACTAAGAGGAGATTTTTGAATTAAACTTCTTATGCTTCCTTTTTTTAGAGGAAGCTTGAAATAAAATTTAACATGTGCCTGTCATGAAATTAGCAGGAAAAAAAATAGACCAAATCAAACATAAATTTGGAGGAAAAAAATGCCCTTGGTTGGGAAATTTTAAGATGGAAAAACTTTCAGGATATCTAGAAAGAAAGGAGGGCGATAAGTGCTCCGTGTGGAAGGTCCTATGCCAGGTATTTACTTATCTTCAACCTTACAACAGTGGTCCCATTTTATAGATACAAGCAATGAAACATAGGAAGGTTTTATAAAATGTGCCCATGGTCACTTAACTAGTACATTGTTGGAAAGAGATACAGATCCTAGTCCCCTGGTATCAGGTCTGTACAGGTTCCACTATTCCAACTTACTCTGGTGTCTAGAAGTTAGGAATGATTATATATTATCTTAAATAGTTAGTGATTTATAAAAATTATTTATGTCTCTATTATATATCTGACATTGTGATGCCACTTAGGATCCAAAGGTAAAAGATATACTCTGCCTTATAGTCTAATGGTGAAGAGAGAGGACTAAACAAATACACACAGTGGTAATGTGATAAGGCAATTATCAGATTAATATCAGGTCACCTCTATCCAGAGTAATCCAAGCAATCCAGCGTATTCAGGTTAGTTACAGGGTAGGTTGGTTTGGGAATTCACTTTAAAGAAGGATCAAATTGAGTCTGAAACCCAAACTACAGTAGATCTGAAGCTCAGAATGTCCTTCAAAGGAACCAACATTCTGATCTTCCATTGAGTAGACTGGGTAACCACTGATCTAATCCAGGGTTAAGTCAGATTTCTCTGGACGTGGAACAGTTGCTCTGGACATGAGTGTTAAGTTCAGAGCCTTTGGGTTAGGGTCCAAGAAACAGAACTACCTGACAGTGGGTAATATGAGTTGGGAGAACAAACACTAAAAGGCCAGGAGGTAGTTTGTTCTGAGTCACATCATTATACATCTCTTAAACATTTGTTTTGTTCACAGCCCTGTGCTAGCAACAGGTTCAATGGAAAAGGAGAGTAAACCATTAATACCCACCCTCCAGTGACTTGCAATCTAGTTCAGAAGAGAACTAATATACATAAAACTATGGAATAATGTTTCAATCATAATAAATTCAGTAACTATGGCCCAGACATCTTACATATATTATCTCCTACAACCATAATACAAGTCTTGTAAGGTAGGTGAAACCGACTCCATTTTACAGATGAGAAAAGATGTCTAGAGAGGTTAAGAGTTTAAATTCAAACCAATAAGTCTAAATAGGAAAAAGAAGTAGATGCCATATCTGTGAAGTCCTGAGATACACATGCTGTCTACTACCTTTGTGTTTCTCTCTTGACATCTATGAAACTCAGTTTCTTGTCAGAAAAATAAGAATGCTGGCCTCCAATTAGTCAATGGCTGTGCCTGAGAATCTGAGGTTTTCCTGAAGAATACAGGTGCTCGAGCCTTTGCTCTGGAGATTCTGTTTTGTCAGATATGAATATGTGAAACACTGAATCGGCATTTTACATGTGGCTCCAGGTGATGCCCACATAGCTGTTCTCCAAAATAGGCCCTTAGGAATCAGTGAACTAGTACTGTGCACCTAACAGAATGTTCCAGAAATCAGCAGAATTGCCCTCACTTGGGAGTTGGTCAAGAAGGCAAAGCTAGGGCCCCATCTTCGATGTACTGGGCGAGTCTGTGTTTTAATGATGATTCTTTTACAATTAAATTCTATAATCCTGACACTAAAAGCTGTACGGATCCTAAATAAAGAGAGAAGGTAAAGTGTGCTAACCTAATTGATAAAATTCTAACAGAGGAAGCAGGACTAAGGTTGGGTAGGATTTGGATTAGCAGCTGGGAAGGAGAAGAACATTGGGAATTCAGGAAAACAACAGCATTAAAACACAGAATGGACATGAATCAAGAGACTCATGGGCTGTGATGAATTTAAAGAGAAGTTTTTACATTCCACCTTCAGGATCCTGCCGAAATACTCTGGGCAAGTCTCCTTCTCACCCCATCTGTAAAATACCAACATAGGATGAAAGTCCTGATTCTACTTCCCACACTGGAGGCATGACCAGACACTCCCACAGGTGAGCCATTTTCAAGGGAAAGTGATTCTTTTGAGACCACTTCCTTACTATGCCCTGGCAGTCTGATTGGCTACAAACCTAAGAGGTAACTGTGGTAAGGCTATTCACAACATTGTTGTCAATGTTGCTGTTATTTTTGTTTATATTATTATTATTATTATTATTATTATTATTTTGCTTTCATAATAGTCTTTGTCAACACTGCTGACCAGCTATGAAGTGGTGGCGGGTGTCAGCTCAGCTGAGGGTGAAGGAAAAGAACAGAACAGACAGTATCAGAAGGCACTATCCTCTGCTCCACTGTGGCTTGGAAGCTGCAGGGCAGACACAGGAAGCCCTTGGAACACTCCCAGAGTGAGCAGAAGCACAGGCTGAAGGGATGCAGCATCTGAATAAAAAGCTGGGACACCTGCACTCAGTGATGCCCAGGCTGCCACTCTCAGGAAAGGGCTGAGAGAGCTCGAGTGCTACAGGACCTAAGGCCAGAGGACAGATATGTAAATCAAAGGCCACCCTCTGAAAGGACAGTAAGTTCCCAAGGAGGACTCATCCTTAAACATGATCCCTACCGGTGGAGGAGAGGGGTCTGCACCAAGGGGCAGCTGCAACTTGGTCTCTGGGAATCACACGAAGGCACAGGGAGGCAGGCAGCCCCAGGCACAGGTAGCTGAGGCTGGAACTCCAGTGCCATCTTCAGCTATGACTTCTCACCAAACACCTAAAATGTCATCTGCCTTTTTATGTTATTTAGTTTGGGTCCTCAATTTCTTCTTTTTTTGGGCGGGGGGGGGGTGGATATGACAAATGAATGGTTTTGTATGTTTTTTAAGCCTTGGGCATAAGTTGGCTCACGTTAATTTAGCGAATATATCATCTGAACTTTAATGTAAAGAGTTTTATTTGCCACACCTCTAGTTTTCAATGATTAAAACTTGTGGGATCTCTTGGAGAGAGATGTTTAGGGTAAAATCTAGAAGCGCTAATGAGATGCTCTTCTAAAGGTGGAGACAGGTATTTTGAACAAAGCAAATTACCGTTGATAATTTTCTTTTAACTGATGCAAACTAAAGCACTAAAAATGTAACAGTTGTAAAGATTGAACTGAGAGAAATAAAAGGGGACAACTAAGGAAGTTTCAATTTTGTAAGTAGCTGTGCATAAAATAATCAGCTCCCAGATTTGCATAAATTAGTTTTGCTATTCCCTTTCTAGATTCCCCAGAGTTGGCAGCATCCCATCAGCCCTCAGTTTGCTCTTAAATGTCACTAGAACCTCTGCTCAGAATTATAACCTAATTCCAACATACACATTTGAGGATACTTTTATGTTAAGAATTTGTGTAAATTTAACAAATGAAACCAGATGATGTGAAGCAAGGAGAACCACTTGAGAAACATAATGTAGATGCAGAGATAAAAAACATTAGACGATATTCCTAACACTTTCTCCTTTAGCATTAAGTGTTTATCAAGGCTACACACTGCAGTAATGGTGAGTAACGTTGCATGATATAATGGAAAATGATTGAGTGATATATTAGAGCAGTAGCTACGCATCTGAGTATGTACTTAACAGCTTGGCTGGTTTTAATACGCACCATAATTACAGATACTAATCTGGCAGGTTTAGCTAAGAATGGTTAAGAAAGTAATCACTGAAATAAAATGCAGCATGTTTCAAGCTTTCTAATCTTAATACTACTTGTCCCTAGTAAGAAGCAAAGTGAGTTTACTGCTCTTTGGCAAAATAATTTTCATGTACAATATCACTTAGACCACACAACAGTTCCATAGGTATTCTGCAAATTAAAGAACAAAATACAATGTCATTATACTGGCTGAACAAACAGCACTCACTCTGGCTTTCCATGTTATCCTATCCCTTGGAGATTTGATATGACCTTCACTAAAAACTGTCTGGGAGGCAATATGAAATAAGATTTACATGGAAATTTAATTTCCAGGTCTTAGAGTAATTGTGGTCCCTCACTGTTAAAGGTGAAAGAAAGCCTTTTTCCTCCTTGTAGGGTAGTTCCACATTCATTTTAAATCAATCCCCACTCCTCGAATCTATGACAGAGGTGGTCACCAGCTTCTTAATTTCAGTTCCTTCCAACAAGACAATTTAGTGAAAAAAATGCATTCTGAAAAGTAGACCTTACAGTAAATGTCTACTAGCCTAATTACATTTACCTAATTACATTTTCATTACAAAGCTGGACATGCAGTCCTTGGCAAATGTTTAAATCCTAAAAATGGTTTTAAAATGTCTCAAAAACACAATTCTTTGCTATATATTATATATTTTTCATTTGAAAATTTTAAAATAAAAATACAATAGTATGTAAATGTGTAAAAGAGTACTGTGTTCCCTAAAAGTTACAAACGTAAATACCAGAAATGTGTATATAAAATAGTTCCAGTCTGTGGCTGTACGATCCTCCTCCCCTCCCTAGCCATTGTTTTCCCAGGATCATTGGAATTCCCTAAAACTTCAGTGATTTGCTATGGTTTTTTACATACTTTCAAGCTGCTTTGATAGCACCTATTCTACTTTTAAAATAATTTTTTTTGTCTTTATTTAGCACCTCTCTTTAGTTGACCACATTTGAAATTTCTAGATAACTACATCTGGCAATAATAATTTAAATTCATAATTTCCTGGTTGAAAGGAATGATCAAATCTATGATGTATTCCAACAAAATATTTATACAACTAATGATGTTGATATTTTCATGAGTAGACAGATTTTAATAATGCTATCTCTTGATTACATTAAAATCACAACTGTTCAAAATGCACAGCCTAGTTATAATGCATACTTTTTGTTTTTAAGATTAAAAAAACAGGTGGATGGATGGATGGATGGATGGATGGATGGATAGATGGTAGACAGACAGATGACAGATGATAGATAGATAGATAGATAGATAGATAGATAGATAGATAGATAGAAGAATCTAATTCTTATTAAGTGCCTCGGAAGAATCTACTTGAATATTTAGTTGTCTATTATCAGGTTAATGCCTAATAAAGATAAGAAGAAAGCAAACATGTCAGTAATCTAAATTCATCATATAATTTTTAATCTAATGTTTTGTTTATGAACAGTTGGCAAAACAAAATAATCTCTCTTAAATACAGAAATTATTTTATTACTTTTGGACTTTGCTAATAATTACCCTAACTTATCTATCACAAGAAGAGGAGAGATGCATCCAGGACCACAGTTAAGAAAAAGCAGAAATAAGATCAAGATGGAGACACACTACCTCTGAATGCTGGAAGGAGATGCTACTCCTTAGGATTAAACTGGTAACAGTTGGTAAACCATATAAGATTAAAACTCTATTTTTTATTAGATTATAGAAAAAATATTCAATGTTAAAGAAGTTACTCGTGTATTTGAAACTGGTCTCTAGCAGGAGAAATTATTCTCTTCAATTGTGTTATTCCAGTCTTATAAACTGATCAGAATGATTCCCAGTAGAGGACATGCTGAATGATTGCTCGCTTACTGATAACAAGAACTGTAGTCCAGACCTCACAGACTATTGTTTAACATTATCTCCTTTTAAGCTTTACTGAGTTCATCAGTATGCTTGTATAAGATACACAGAGAGAACATGAATAAGTAGGAAAGAGAGAATTTAGATATTATATACTTCATAGAATCTATTTCTAAAGGTGAGTCAGTTATAAGAAGTACTGAATTACTTCATAAGGATTTGATAATAACCTACTGTTAGACTAGCAAAATGTGTTAAAAATTTTTCCAATAATGTACCTTTAGCAGAGAAAAATGAATCTTCTAGGGTCTGCAGTTAAAGTGTAGGATACTAGCCAAAAGTTCAAACTGTCCTTGAAGTTTTGTGTTTGGTCTTAAAAACCCATTAGTACTCTATAATTCATCTTTTTATTTTAATATACATAGATGTGTTAGTCCAGCTCCTCTGAGGGGCCTATGTCAAAACAAGATTAAACATATAAGAGATTTATTAGGGGGAAAAATGCCTGTGAAGGGAAATGGGAAGAGACCTGAGGTTGACCAGGAAGGCTGTCAGACCGCCTGCTGGTCTGGCTCTTGTGAAGGAAAGAAGGAAGGAAGGGGGCTGGGTGAATGAGTCTTGGAAGGTAGTGTATTTCAAGGAAGTTTAATAAAGTCAGTGGGAGTTCTTGATCCAAAGTCACCCTTCAGAGAAGTACTCCACTTCCCAGGAATGGGCTTGCCTTATCTCTGCCCTGCTTAGTCATTGGCCAGGAGCAGCCCACTGAAGTATGAGATATAGGCTCACTAAAAGGTTAAGATCTAATCATAAGTTTACAGCATGCATCCACTCCCCTGATACCTTAGGATGACAGCAACAGGGCTTCTGTATAATAACAGAGGATTAAGCTGAAAGAACCAAATAGCTCAGTCTCTATTTAAGAAGGAGTTTCTAGGGAAACCCAAAGATAACAAGGGAGAAAAAATAAACAAACAACAAGAATACTAAAGGAAATTTAAACCACAAATATCTACAGTTACAGCAAACATTAAAGATAGCCAAACTCCTAGCCAGATTAACATAAACCCTCTCACTAAAGGCCTGTTTAGGTCAATTACTATTACTCAGTATATCATGTCTGGCTTTAATAAAAAGTTAAAAGTCATGTTAAAAGTTAAGAAAAAAACACCATCAGAGAAACAATGAAGCAATAAAACGAGATTCAATATGGCGAAAATTTTGGAATTTAAAATAACCATAATTAATATACTAAGGGCTCTACTGGAAAAACTGGAGAACATGCAGGAATAGATGAGTAATGTAAGCAGAGACTAGAACTCTAAGAAAGAATCAAAAGGAAATTTTTTAAAAAACACTATAAGAGAAAGAAAAAATTGCTTTGATGGGCTCACCAGTACACTGGACATAGGCTGAGGAAAAAACAAGAGCTTGAATGTATGCCAAATGCTACTTCCCAAACTGGTTTTAATACTTATTTCCAAAGTACCCTCCAAAATGGTATATCAATTCCCATTTCCATCAGCAGAGTGTATATGTGCCATTCTTTATACTTTCACTCACACTGGGTATTGCTATTTTAAAAAATTAAATTATTAACCACTAATATGCATTCTATTCTCAACAGCTTGGTGCCTACAAGAAATATAATAAAGATTATGTAGTTTTATTCAGATTGAATATAAAAATTGAATAGAACTGAAATTATTACAGTGTCTTAAGACAGAGTATTTCAAATATTTTTACTGATTTACAGTAAGAAATACATTTTACTGTGTAACAGAAAACATAGATACGCACAATGAAAACAAAAGACACATATAATAATAATTAGACTTATTATGTGTGGAGCACTCTAGTGTTCTCTAATCTAGTTTCATCTTCTCTAATATATTTTATTAAAAAATTCTGGTTGAGACCCACTCAATTAATTTTATCACCTATGAATTGAGAAAAAAGTATAAGTGATCACTCTCTAGATTATTTTTAACATTTTGGGGCTATAATGTACATCCAATAAAACAGAAAAAATTTAAGTGCACTGTTTAATAAGTAAATTTTGATAAATGTTTTTGTTGAATAACCACCTCCCCAATCAAGATAGAGACCAGCTGTCACCTCTTTGTAATCGATACTCAAATTCACCTCTTGTACTGAGCAACCACTGACCTAATTTCTATCACCATAAATTAGGTTTGATTGCTTTAGACTTTCATGGAGATGGAATCACAGTCTGAACAGTTTTGTATTTAATTTTTTTCACTCAATATAATCTCTGTAAAATTTATCTATGAATATCAGCAGTCCATTTTCTTTACTGAATATTATTTCAGTGTATAAAAAGAGGAGAACTGTTTATCTATTTACCTCTTGAGGGACCTTCCCCTTTCCTCAGTTTTTGTTTTTCTATGAATAAAGATTTGCTATAAAAATTTATGTATCTTTTTTTGAGTGTATATTTTCATTTCTCTTTGGTAAATACTTAGGAATGAAATTGCTGGATCAAAAGGTAATGCATGTGAAACAAAAAAACAGCTTAAAAACAGCTAAAGTGATCGTCTCATTTTATATTTCCAAAAGCAATATATTAAAGTTTCAATGGCTCTATATTTTTGCCAGCACTTGCTAAATAGTTTTAAATTTTTTAATCTAACCATTTTAGTATGTATGAAGTAGTACCTTTGGTTTTAATTTGCATGTCCCTGATAACTAATGATATTTAGCATCTTTTTTGTTTTTATTGCCCATGAGTACATATACTACTAGAATGTTTTGATTTTTTTTTTGTTCTGCTTTGTTTTCTAAGAAATCTTTGCTTACTTCAAATATATGGAGATTTTCTCTTATATTTTCTTCTGGAACTTTATCCTTCAGCTTTTACATATGTGTCTATGACCAATTTCAGATAAATTTTTGTCTGCGGTGTTGGATTAGAGTTCAGTTTAAATTTTTTTACCCATATGGATATTTATTTGCTGAATAGTCTACCTCTTCCACATTTAGTGCCTTTGCATCTTTATCCAAAATCAACTGACCATATAAATGTGGGACTATTTCTATACTCGCTGTCTGTTTCCTTGATCTTTTTTAAAATTTTTTTATTCCAATACCACATTCGAATACTTAGCTTTTTAGTAAGTGGTCCTTTAACTTTGTTTTCTTTTTCCATAATCGTTTGGCTCTTTTAGGTTCTTTGTATTTTCACCTAAAATTTAAAATCAGCTTGTCAATTTCTACTAAAAAGTCTCCTGCAATTTTAAATGAAATTGCATTGAAATGTTAAAAAGATGATGAGACTACCACTCAATATCTGAAATAGAAAAACAGTGGAACAGTCATTTAAAAAAGAAGAAAAGGAAATTATATTATTCTAATTTTCTCAAGTTTGTAAAATATTAAAACCCAGGTGTATTAGTTAATTAAGGCTGTTGTAAAAAAAAAATCATTATATAGGATGGCTTAAAACAACAGAAATTTATTTTCACACAGTTCTGAATGCTAAAAGTCTAAAGTCAAGGGGTCAGCAAATTCATGCTCCCTCTGAGACTCTGGATAGAATTCTCCCTTGCCTCTTCCTAGCTTCTGGGAGTGGCAACCAGCAGTCCTTTGTGTCCCTTGGCTTGCAGCTGCATAAATCCGGTCTCTGCCTCCATCATCATGTGTCTGTCTTTATGTCTTTTTCTCTTATAAGGACAGTATCGTATTGGATGAGGACACACCCTAATTGAGTCTGACCTTGTCTTAACTCAATTACATCTGCAAAGACACTATTTCCAAAAAAAAAGGCCTCGGTCACTGATCCACTGAACAGGTTTAAGCTAGTTCTTCTGGCCACTTGTCATCATGACTAAAGAACTATCAATCTTTATCTAACTATAGAATCTCTTCTCAGAATTTATAAATTGGGGGGAAATGACTCTTAATCATATTGAATATTTATCCATGAACACAGTATGAATTTATTTAGGTCTTCTTTAATTTCTCTCAGTAATGTTTTGTACGCTCTCTAAATTTTATTTCAAGAGATAATTTATCAAGGCCAATTTCGGTCCAATAATCCTAAAGTCATTTAACAAATCCTAAATCCATTTACATGTGAATTTATCATTACATTCTATTGTATCCAAAATAATTTCTTGAGAAACTAAAAAAAAATAAGTCTGAGCTCTTATTTGGCATAGAAATTTAAGGGACTCAAAGGACAGGTATCATTTACATAATAAACAGTCAACCGTTAAGTGTTAATAGGGTGAAGGAAAGGTAAGCATAGACATTTCGAATGTATCCCATACTTTCAAGCCTATTCCATATATATATTTTGTTACTCAGATAACAGCAGAGTCTAATTTATTAATTTGAGATTTATATATGTCTCTCCCCAATTGTTTTTGGAAGTAGTAATAAATAAAATAATAAAAAGTAATTTAACTGGAAGGAATAATAGAAGCATGGGTTTTATGTAATATTCTCAGAATAATGCAAAACAAAATGAATGCTGATTTCTCTTCAATATGCCAATTCTGCTCTTATTTTTAATTTGAAGAATTCTAATATCAGCAAAAGGAGTATAGAATTTTCTACTCAAATATATCTTCAATCATTAAAATTTAGCAGAATATAAGCCATTCGTGTCAGTTGGGGGAAAAGCCCAGACATTGATCATTACTAATTCTGTACTTTCGTGAAAAGCTCTTCAGCTTTTGTGATAATTGTGACTACTTGCAGTGTAAGAATGCTTATAATGTAAATGCATAGAGACATAACTGGAATATAATTGTTACCAAAAACAATTGAGCTAAGTAATTTTACTATAATCTAGTTTCCTTTTTTTACTTTTTGATCATTTTGATGCTCAGGTTATTAATCATAATTACTTCTATTCTTCAGAAAAATGGTGTCCAAACTTTTTTAAACTCACATCTCAGCTTATAAAAAAATCACATCCACTTTAAAATATAGTTAATTATTTAAACATTGTATATATGACATATATTTACGTACACATATATATATATATACATATATGTTTGTGTATACGCATATATATTTTGGACATTATAATATATACATGAAATTATAAACTAAAATCTGACAAAATAAATATGTAAATAAGAGCTGCAGTATTTTCTTCTCATCCTCCAATGCATTGTCTTGCATATACCTCCTTCTGGACATACTGCTCAAGAAGATGATTGTTCTAATTGGATTACAGTCAACGTATATCAAAGATGATGTTTAACTAAGGAAATTTAGGCCAGTGGCTTCAGCAAGCATCAGACTTATGCAAAGAACTTCAAAACACAGATAGCTTAGCTCCACCCTCAGGATTTCAGATGCAGTAGCTCTGAGATCTTGCATTTCTAGTAAACTGTTAGGTAATGCTGCTGCTTCTGCTGTTGCTCAAGACTCTACTCATTTGGACCAAGAAGGTTTATACTAAGTATGGTTAAGTGATAACCAAAAGATTAAAGCGCATGATTTCCTACTCTATTTTTAAGACAAAAATGTAATTCTATATTAAAGTATATAATTTCTTCAAATCATCTAAAATATATTTTCCCCTAATGGAATAATCCCTTAAAAGAGGGTAATTTCTAAACCAAAATAATACACAAGGCAAATCAGAAATCATATTTGATGATTTTATAATTTATTATAAGGGGATAAAAAATAACTAGCAGGTAGATAAGCTGTCCCTTTTCCTTCAGCATTTCTTTAGTCTTTCACAAAACTTATAGCAACACTTAACCTTAGTGCACCCTGAGCTAGCAACCCTTTCCCATAGCTCATTCAATTTTTAGACAGTTTCTTAAAGGTAAAAACAATAGCTAATATTTATTTTATTTTAAAATGTCACATAGCTCATAAGTGGCTGGACTAGAACTCGAATCCAGGTAATGTGGTGATAGAATTTGTTCACTTATCCACAATCCCATATTGTTTCCCAGGTTTTAGTGAAAAGGACTTCTAGGTTTGGCCTATTGAAACATTTTTATGTACCATACTGTCCCATTCCTTAAAACCTTGTGTTTCCGTCACTTCTGTTGTTCTTCACATCTCCCAGCTTTATGTGATGCTTTCACTCTGGTGCTAGAGTTGCATTTGGTCTTCTAAAGAAATAATATGCATAGGGGCCTGTCAACAGAACTACTCCACACGATCACCCTCTAAGGTTGACCTAAATGCTAGCTGCAATACTCTGAGGTGCTGGGCCCAGAAAATTCAGGTGAGCTGACCCACGTAAGTGTCTTCCGAACTTAATACTGGTTGAGCGCCATGGTAAGTCCAACACAAATGACCTGGGCTTTGAGTTTTGTCATTATATTAATAAAAACCCCCATTATTCATTATTCATAATTCGATTTGAATAAGTGCACTCTGAAAAGCTAATTAGTTTCCTCCTGTAGCTCCAGAAAAGTATCAGGCATACAGCTGACTCTTCAACAGGTCAGGACCTAACCAGTAATCCTCGAAAATGCTAATTACTCTTTGCTCTGCTCCAACAAAGGCCAGTGTCCCAATCTGTATGGACTTAATGTCATCCTCACACTTTCTTGCTGATACCCGTTTCACAGAAGACTGGAAAAGAGCCACACATGCACACCCACGCCAGTTCACCTGTTAAACAGTAAGAATTACCAAATATTCTCCCATGATATCACAGAATTTCCAGAAGTTTCTAAAGTTCTAAATTAATCGTCATCAAAATTTTGCATACCATTAATAGACCAGTGGTTGTGTCCCTCGTTTACAAAAAAAAAATTAATGAACACAATGCAAATCTAGCAAATAAATTGCAAATAACACACTAATAATCTGCCCACTTAGTACAATTTGAGAGAAGATAAGTCATTTTTATCATTCTAATTTTTTACCAAAGAAAATTTCACCCCTTACCTACCTGAGTGTCTAGCAGTTAGAACTTTAAGGTCAAGGCATTTCTGTAAAATAAAAGGTGATCATAATTGTAGCTACTCTTCCTAATATGACATTAACTCATTAGTAAACTGGGTGAGGGGAACCCCTCCCCCCCAAAAAAGCTTCAGAGTTATAAAGTCCTATGTGCAAATCCTGCTTTTGCTACTTTGTAGCTGTATAACTAGGTAAACTACTTAGTCATATTAAATCATTTAAAATGGAAACAACAGGACCAACCTTGCAAGTTTTCTGTGAGGATTAAAAAGGTGCAGTGCCTGTGCCAGCGAGTTGGTCATGAGATGTTATAACCTTGGAAACTTCTTACTTGGCTACAGGCTACTTGAAGGCAGGCAACACCACTGTCATAAACCAAGTCTGAAGGCTAAGACTGAAACTCAGAATTTCTTATTATACCTATACTTCCCATTCTGTTACAGCTCACAACCTAACAATGTGATTATTTTGGCTCTAGCTAGGCTTTCTAATTGAAGAAAATTTTTGATTAGTACAAATCTCTTCTTCCCATTTTACTAGACTTGATGTCCCAACGGTAATTTTTAGGGTCCAAAAAATACTATTTAGTGGTTTACTTCTAATATTCAAAATCCTATTTTTGCCCTTAAGCTTTAGATCCAACATACAAGCCTTTTTATTCTATTTACATTTCCAGCAAATTTTAACCATGGTTTCATTTATAAACTTACATCAATGTTTTAAATTGCGTTCATAAATTTAATGTATTTCATTTCCTGTTTAAGTACTTTGGCTAACATAAAATTTTCCCTAATGTTTTTTATGAAACCAGCAGAATTAAAACTATAAATATGTTGATTTAAATTATTTTCTTTCCCAAAACAATATATAATCTTAGTAAATTAAAAGTCTAAAGTAATTACTCAATGACATAGTTTAAATTAGAGTCACAAGGTTATTTTTTTACTTGAAAAAGCCAATTTAAAAAAAATGTTACTAGCTAAAATGCTAAATTGGGAAAAATTGTAGCATAAAATATTAATATTATAGGTATATTTCTATCAAAAATTATATGTTTAATCCTAAGTATTCCTGCGGTTAAGGATGTTAAAGAAATAAATATATCACCCTATAGATCTTCTCAAAGGGCTAGGGTCATATAAGGACCAGAAATATAAGCTAGGAATATGAGGTCCGGAACTAAAGCTATCCAGGGTGACTTTGTTCTCACAATCCCGACTCTCAGGCTGACTTCAATTTTTAGTTACTTTTGTCCTTAAATCAAAGTAGGAGATGGTAACCTACTTTCTTCCTATTGTGTCACATCTTTACCTCATTCTGCCATTTTTTAAATATAATTTCACAACCTTCCACCTAGGCTGCTGCATCACTCAGCTGAATTTTTTGTTTCTCTGGATTTAATATTATAGGTCTAATAACTTCACAGGTATTAGTCATTCTTTTCAAATCTACTCTATCTCTTAAGGTGGAGATTTTGATATTTTAAAATGGTATCCATAGGAATTATGTACACCTTTTATGGCCCTGTCTGTCTATACAATACCAAACTCACTATCCTGGTAAGACAAAATGGGAGAAACAATTCAGCTGGAATACAAACCCAAAAAGCACATGCAAAACATTATACCAGATTAACTAAAAGACAGACTCAGAGAAGCCATGTCGAAAAACTCTAGGGGGCACCATTCACACCAGAGCCTGGAGTTGTGAGTGTGCCATGTACTGCTCTAGGCAATGAGGACACGCTAGTAACAAGAAAGACAAGGTCCCTGCTCTTCTGGGACTTACATTTAAGTGGGAGCAGAAAGCCAATAAATGAATGATCAAATAGCAATAGTTTTTGATAAGTGCCATACTGGAAATAAAGCAGGAGGGCATAATCGAGAGTTATAATAGATGGCAATGAAAGGACTAATTTTAAAAATGGGGACTGGTAAAGTCTGTCTAAGGAGATAATGTTTGAGCTGGAGGACGAGAAAGGTGGTTCCATGAGAAGCTGAAGAACAACACTGAAGGCAGTAGGTACATAAAGCGTCAAGACCCAAAGTGTCACCTACTGCATTATTGGCATCTGCCAGGGAAGGAAGAAGACCAGTATGGCTAAGGAGGAGTGAGCGAGAAAACATGTGCTGGGAGCTGAGGGTGAGCAAAAGGGCTGGGACAGATTATGCAGGACTAAGAGGCCCTGGTAGAGCCATGGTAAGGTGTTTAGATTGTATTTGAAGGTTTTTAAGAGTATGAGTCAAGGGGGTAATATGATTTGATTTATATTTTTAAAAGATTTCTCTGGCTGCAATATAAAGCTCAAATATTATGAAAACAAGAGCGTCCATGCAAAATATATTGGTGGCTTTGTCTAGAGTTATATATGATAGGGAAGATGGAGGAAATGGACAGTTTTGATATGTTCTTTGGAAGCGAAATTTTCAGAATAGTTTGGATGCTGGGAGATAATTCAAAGTAATGAATCAAGAATGACTCCTGGCTTTGGGATTGGTCGGGTAAGTAGATGTTGGTGCTACTTGCCAAGATGGAGAAGATTAAAGGAAAAACAGGTAGGTGAGGTAAGGAGAGGCATTCTGTGATGCAGAAGAGAGAGAGAGTGACTAAAGGAACATGGTCTTTATGAGAGGGGACAGAGGCCAGAATAAAGAAAAGTCAGGGTACAGGAAGAAACTAACTTCAGATAAAAGGAAAAATGTTGTTTTATAATCAAAGAAAAGGCAAAGAAAATTTGCATACAGAAGTTAGTTTTAGATTTGGGGCTGAAAAAAAACAGAGCCACTTGGGTCAATTATTATTATCGTTGATAAAAATTTTAAAAAGGAATAATATCATTTGTTATTGTTACTATTTTATTCATATTATTTCATTTGCTAACAAAGTTCCTCATGGAAGGAAAATGTAGATAAAAGAAGTTTGAGCCCAGTTCCTACAGTGTGTTTTCTAGGTGTGGAAACACAGACAAGCCCCGACACTTAATAGTAATCAGATTTGTTTGTTGACAGTTTTCCTCTGGTGATCAAAAAGATTTTGTTTTCCCTTCTCACTATATTTTATGATGAATTTACTGTAAGTAGCAGAGCATACAATGAGAAAATTAATTTGCTGTGGGGCTGTGAAGCTTACAGTAAAAAGACAAACACAGTATTTTTGTATAATATGTGATTATTTACTAGTTTAAGGCTATCCATTGGCACATTGGAGAGTATGCTTGCAAACTAAAATCAATACAAATAATAATTGCCTCTCCCGGGAGAAGTCCCAAAAACTAGAAGGGAAGCTGGGATGTTTGTTTGTTATTATTATCTTTGTAACCATAAAGATTTGAGTTGCTCTCTTGATTCCCTGTTTCCTGTTTTTTCTATCTTTCATTGATGTAAGATTTTACTGTTTCCTGCAGCAGATTTTTTTATTTCCTGGACAACGACTCCATGTCACAGAAAACAAATCAACTCCAGCATACACTCATTCATGCCAGCAGCAGGCAGCCCTCACTCATTCTCTCTTTTCTGATCACAGTTATCTAGCAATAAACACTAGTCCAGAGTCACCCGTTTTATATAGAATTGCCATAGTGATGTATAATGGCATCTTTATAAGCACCAACTCAGAAAGCCATTGTTTCCACTACTACCAAAAGAAGGTAATTTCAAGCCAGTTATACTTTCTATTATTATTATTTCTTTCTTTTATAGGAATTTCCCTAATAGAAGTTCAACTAAAAGTTGTAGAATGTGATTTGACTTAGAAAAAGCTATATATGGCAATGCTATAATTGAATTTCTGGTATCCACGTCTCTCATTCTTTCTGTGATAAGGAAAATTTTAGTAGTATTCAAATGTGAAAAATATTTTGTACTTAATATGATAATATTCAGTGAATTAGGATGAGAAGAAAATTGTGGAAATTAAATACAGTAAGAGTAATGTACAGTTAGAAGAACGGATAATGTAGGAAGTAAGGTACATAATTATTGGAAAGGATTACAAAATGTTAGAGCTTATAAATAGAAATTAAATTTAGTTAAAGGTACTATAACCCAAATTAAGACACTTTAGGTGCCTTAGATTTTGAATGTGTAGATTTTGTGTCAAGATGAATATCAATTAATCAACAAGTCAACTACTAAGAACTCACTAAATCTGACTGAAGAGTTAAAATATAAGAAATATATCTTGTACTTAAAAAGTTTCAGAAAAGAGATAGCAAAGTTATTTAAAGAAGATACTTTTTTCATTTTAGAACCATGGCTTTGAGTTGTATTATTCTGCACATAAGGGATTTGAAGTATTAAAAATCTGTTCATAGCTAATAAGTGTCAGAGACAGTATTCAAATCCAGGAATCTCTGGCACAAGGCTCATCCATCTACAATAAGCTGCCTGACTCACTAAACATTTATGGGAGTTTAGAGAGGAGGGATTGATTTGTCTTAAAGTTCTCAAGTATGTTTCTAAAGACAGAGTTACTTGAGTTGTTTCTTGAGAAATGAATGAAAGTTTTAAAAGTCCAGAAAATCATCTAGATGTGGAGAAGGAGAGGGCTGCAATTTCCCCAGACTAGGCTGAGGTTCCTCAGAGGACCAGGAGTTAATATAATGTATCTGAAAAATCCATACTTTAAACAAAACTAAATTGAGAAAAAGAACATCTTACAGTTATGTGAATTTTTCCATATTTTGTAAGCCATATTGATTAGTTAATTGTAAATATATAGAGAAACAGATACACTCAAATAATATTCATAAGGTAAAGTCAAAGGAAGGAGGTGAAGATAATGGGGTGAGAGAGTAAAAGGAGTCAGAGGTTACTTTCAAGTTTCCTGCTTGGATGACCAGATGGAGAGTGGTACTGGCTAAACAAACAGTGTAGAGAATATAGGAGGAAGAGAAGGTTTGAAACAAAGTTGACTACTTTACTTCTATGTTCTATAGTAAGTTTGAGGTACCTGTATAGAATGACCATTCATCATGATTTGCCTGAACTATGCTGATTTATGCCTGTTTTCTTAGCTTAGTAATAGTACCCTCTTTTCTATAAAAAGTGTCTTGCTTTAAGCAATAAATTATATGGTCATTCCTAACCTATAAGACTTGCAAACAGTGATGTCCTTCAGATGACAGAGTCAAAACAGAGGTCTGAACAGGACACATGATTTAGAAGTGATCTGATTATGTGTAATATTTGAAACTGTGAGTGTGGATAAAATTACTGAGGGAGAGAAGATTTTTGTCATTAAATATAAGATGGAATTCTTGTTGACAGCAATACTTTAGTGACAGGTGGGAAGTGCTCAGGTACTTAAGAGAAGTATAAGGAAGTATAGGAAAACAACCTTCAAAAGTCCTCCTTGAATTTGACAATTGCACAATTGCTAAAAGTGAGAAGAGTCATCTAGGTAGAGGGTTCAAAGTGGAAGCCAGATTACACATGGTTGAAAAGTAAAGGAGAGTCAAGGAAATACAGTTTTGAAATATTTCTATAGAGAGGAAAATGCATGGTAGTTAAAGTACTATGCAGAGCCAAGAGAATTAGAGGTGGTGGTGGTGGTGGTGGTTGTCATTTTCTTAAAGGAACAGGCTATCACAGATTCCATGTAGGCACTGATTCAATATCACCAGGATTTTTTCCCAAAGCTCTAGAAGAAAGAAGTTTCAAACTATAGATGGAAATAAAAAGTTTGTGGATTCACATGGATGGAGAAAGGGTGCAGTGAGCTAAACTCATCTTACTTTGGGAACAGAGGGACTAACTGTACATTCTATAAATTGGAGTGGGCCCTGGGTTCTGGAACTTCTAAAGCAAGTTCTCATGTTGTGTTCCTGAAACTGTCAGATATAGACATCCAGAAGTTTTTGCTCCTGGTCAAATTTTGGGACCCTGCCTGAAGCTTAACACTAATCTTCATTCCCAGGAAGTAAGTCAGAGAAATCTAGAAACATGACACAGACTTCTAGGAGGAAGTTGAGGCAATCAAGTGAATTTTGGCCTCTGACAAATAGAAATAGTAGCAAGGCCTAAGACAGAGATGAACATTTTAGAGGAACAGAAGAATCCTGTGATATGTAGACAAAGTAGATCCTCAGCTATACTTCCACCTCACTTTGTAAAACTGTATAATTTATTAACTCTCTAGAGGTGTAGTGTATTTGTAGAGGCAAGATATTTTTAAGGCCTTTCCTGCTACGAAGATTTTTGATGAATGTGGGCCTAGGATGAATTCTGTTATTAAATGAACAAAGGAACAGTATCCTTAGAGGAACAAATTAATAAATCCATTTTGATTTTAAGTATACTACATAAGTCAAAGATATCTTTGGGGAATGAATGGATATAGAGCTTCAAATCCAAATATTTGGTCAGGAAGGTAAAGACTTAGAGCTCAGAAGAATAGCAATGGGTAAATAGAGGCAAGACTCAAATACTGAAGGACTAGAGACAACTGAGTTTTAGAGGTCAGTGTCCAGGGAAACAAATGAAAAACCAGCAAGAACTGAAGGTGCCTTAGTGATGTGACTAACCCAATGTAGGACAGGTATCTAACAAAGGTAACTGCTCCTTATACATTTCTTTTCAAGTTGAAACTAAAGGCTAGTGTTGGATTTTATGGATTCTTAGCAAATACCAAGCTCTATGCTAAACTGTGCTGGACACTGGAATCAAGAAATAAATATAATACTATTCCTACTGTCAAGGAGCTCATAATCTGGACAGTACTGAGCATGAGGTAAGGACACCTGAACAGAGCTTCATCTCAATAGCCAAGAAACTAGCCTGTTCTCAACAAGACAGAAAACAGCTCTGTCGATCCTCCTTAGGCTTGTCAGGTCCCACCATTTCTTAGTACTGATGAGCCAGGGCAACCAATAAGAATATTGAGTTACTGAAACCTTAATTTAAAGTAACTAATACAAATCCATCTGACACTTGCGGCTTGAGAGCTCTGTCACAATGTGCAAGAAAGCTAGGGTCTCATAGGTCAGTGAAAAAAGGCAATAGTGCCCCTTAAAAACACAAATAATCAAGTCCATGTTAAACTGACTTGCACTACTCAAGTCAAGGATAACTTAGGAGATGGCTATAAATATTATCTTGAATTCGGGTATTCAGATAGTGCAACAAAGAAGCAATAGGGGAAAAGAGCAATTCTTGATGTAACCATATTTCTCATTAGATTCTTGCATATCTGAGTTTGTCAATGAATGATATGTGAAAAATACACACATAATCTTATCTATCTACTTAATTCTCTAGTAATTCTATTATTTACACTAATTTGGATCTACCATATAGTCTATATTCTTACAAAAACTGGCGATTTCATGAAACAGTTATTGCAGATTAACTATAGTTAGCACCTGAGATATCAAAAATATGACAGGCACCTATCACTTTACTTCTCAATGATGCTGTAGATTATTTTTGTGCCCCACTAATACGTTAATAGTTAATGCGGGGTGAGCAGGGAAGAGCTCATTTTGTCTCACTGATATGCATTGAGAGCCCTTGAAATTCCTAAACTCATTCCAGTAGGTTTTAACAATGACAGAGGACGGAAAGCTAACATGTCTAAAAGGATGTAGAATATTGCCTGCCATAACAAGACACTCAATAAATATGGATACGTGAATTAAACATTGATATGAGTGTTGATATTTAAAGAACTAGATTTGTGCAAGCAAGATCAAAACAAGCAGGTGAAAAGATGAAAATTTTAAATTTTCATGTATTTCTAAAAAAAAAAAAAAAATCAGTCAGCTTTTCCAGAAAATTTGCATGTGACATCACAAAAAAACCTTTTCACATCTGTGTTTAGTTGTACAACAAAGTTTGACATGTGAAATGTCTCATTAAATGCGTACTCTTCATCCAGGCACTTTGGTCTGGCACAAAATGAATTATGTTTATACTTTATAAAAAGAAAAGGAATTCCTCTCCTTTTTACTCTGAAGCTGACCACTGTATGAGTCCAGCATCTATTTATCCCTAAACCTTTTCTGTCCAGTGGTCAGCTGTGGACAGGAAGAGAGATGAGCGCTGCTGAAGCTAGAGGGGATAATGCTCTTTATATTGCCCATATCTCAACACACTTAGCATCCTAAATTATAAGTTCAATTAAAAGAATAAACACCGCATCGGAAGAGATGTCTGGTCCATCTAGCTCAATGACTTTTTCTCTGACAGAAGCACCATAGTATGAGCTCTGGGTAGGAGACTAATACAATCCTTGAATCAATAGAATAAGTTTAGGGTTATCTTCCAAATAGCATACATTTCATAATAAATTTCATTATGCATTTTATTATGTGTTATATTTTTCAAAAACTTATCTAAACCCATTTATAACTTTTATTTTAAAATTCATTGTGTCCAGATCACAGATTAGTACTGGTATAAATGAATTTATTTTGAACTCCAAGATAATTATTCTTAATATGAGATCATCATAAAGATTTGATTAACTTTATTATGTGTGTGTATGTATGTATGTATTTATTTAAGAGACTCTTTATTCTTCACATAATTATCCATCTTAACTTTTATTTTCTAAAATGAGAAGTTCTAATCATTAAGTTTTGACTTTGATAGCAGCTCTTTTATATAAATCTTCACCTTCTCTTAATCATTTTGTGCCCTAATCTTTGAACAGCTCCCACTTGAGTTATTTTGATTCTAGAGTAAGGTAATAAAATCTGCATGCATTCCTTAAATATTCCAGGGGAGAAGACATCACAGTTTTATATAAGTAAAAGATAAGTTATGCTTCTTTGCCATACCTGAACAAACTCTTGAACATTCATTCAGAATGTCATGGTGTAATTTAAAAGAGTGACCTCTTTGTGTTTCAAGAACCCAACATGAAAATGATCCTAGCCTCTCTTTCAGGTTTCTAGGCTGAATTTTAGTATCAATTTTATTATGAAGCTGGGTGCCAGGGTTTCTGTTGAAATGACTTTTTATGTAAAATAAAATCTATTATTTTCTCAGTCTTTCATGAGGTGCCTGTGGCTATTTTATGTACGTTCAGTGGTTATTATAATTGTGCCTTACTTATGAGCACAGCAGAAGTATGCTTGTCTCAACACTTTTTTCTTTCTAACTCATCATAATGACAGTCGATGTGAAGATCAGGGGGAAGTTTATCTATAAATCCTGGACAGAATTAAGAGGCTCAGTGTAAAATGAAACCAAAAGTCATATTATTTTTAAATTTATTTCTTAAGGTTTATAGGTCACAAAAAGTTTTTCTAATTATTTACATTCACCCTTTTGATTTCTTCCTGCCATAATTACTCTATGATATTTGCCATTTCCATTTCCCGAGAGAAAATTGAGAAATAGGCAAGCTCTCTTGCAGTGCACATATTTCTCTACGACTTCAAAACTTCCAAACCCTATGTACTTTAGTATCAATGTGGATTTTTAGACACTATAGTACATTTGTTTGGTTTTCTCCTCTTTGTAACTAGTTGCATCCCAAGCTGCCAAGATCATACCTCCCCTCTTTTCAACCACATGGTACAGAGAGTTCAAGAAACAAATCTTTTCCTAAGTAGTAAACTATTCTCTGTGTTCTGGAGACAGATAAGAAAGGCAGGCTAACCTCCCTGATTCACGTCCCCTTCTAGTCATAAAACAAGCAGGGTGTCTCTCTGACCTCTGCTGTGTCACTGAGGAGTGGAGAGAAAGGAGCAAATACACAGATAATAGAAACTCTGTGAATCCATACGAAGCTTAATCTATGTTTCGTTGTGGAAGATAGACACCAAAAATCAGCTTTAAAAGTAATGTAACAGTCTATGGCAGTGCTGGATTGTGTGAGAGCTGGAAGCCTTGAAGAATCTGCTAGAAGTGTCAAGAGAATAGTGGAGCCTTCTTCAGAACACCAGATATTTGAGTCTTGACATGGCAGACTGAAAGGCTCAGTGAAAGAACAGGACAGAAAAGGAAAAAGATAGATTTTAGAAAAAAAGTGAACCGTCAGAGAGAGAATAACTCATCTGTCAAGGTTATTCTAATATTTATCTATAGATCAATGGAATACAGTTCACCTATCAATCAAACCTCCACTCATTTGTTTAATAAGCCTTTAATGTCTTCTTGTACCAGAAATTGTTCTAGGTTCTGGAAATTAAAAAAAAAAAAGGAAACATGGCCCTTACTTTTTAAGGACTTCCATATAAGAAAGATGAATGAGTTAGACGGGCATACCACAAATTTAAAGATTTACCATTTAATGTCATTACAGAGCAAATGTAGGTATTTAGAGTAGCCTTGCAAAACAAAAACAAAGGTACCTTAAAAATATGCCTTCCATAAAGCAAAAAGGAAAAGGGAGCCAATCTGATTACTTGCTGCAAAGCATGTATTTATCTTGCTTAGTTCTAGTCACAGATAATTTGACATTTGCATTACTGACGTCCATTGCCAAGTGGCTTTGAACAGCACTGAAACGTTCTTGGAAACTGGCCAGAGTCACTTGGCTTTTTTACCCACATTTGCATTAAAAGACCAGTGCATGAACTATATATAGCACCTATGACAACTAAGATCCCAGAATATCTCATTGCATCGGTTTTTCAAAGACAGAGTAGAGCACTGCTTTCAAATGCAGACACTCTAAAGGTGATTTTAGGCCAACCTCCGTGAAGGTTTCCTACTATATGCCAAATATGCCCTGAACTTGAAAACACAATTGGACTGATCTATTGTTATTACTGAGCTACTATTTATTAAGAACTGACTATTTTCAATGTGAATTTGCCCGTTCTAGGCAATGAGTACATGAAATAAATTGAAAATATTACAAGTGAAATTGAAGCAAAGGTCTTCAGATAAGGACAGGTACTCAGCATCACAATTATAATTGCTCCCCTTTCTTATTTCAATAAGAAACAGAATCCCATGGATCAAAAACATTTTGCTATTTACATCCTAATAATTTTCTCTTGTGCCAATTCCTAGTCTGTTAAGATTTCCTATTCTTATTCCCCTCCCTGGTTCCAAAAAGACATAAAAATTCCACAGGGCCTCCAGAGTGGAAGATAGATAACACCAATAAGATTATAATGCGTCATTTTTGCTGGTATCTGTGATAAAATGTGCACGATTTAAAGAGGTAAGCTATAGATATATTAAATTGGGAAACATTATTAGGCCAGCATTAGCCTGTGTTCCACTAGTCAGGACCTATATTCCATCAAATGAAAAAAATTAAAGAAACAGAAGTGCCTCAATAGTATGTGTTGTTATGCTAGTTAATATTAATGTGATGTAGTGAGAGATGCAATAGTTGAGAGTGGAGGGAGCAGTTGCTGATAAAATTACTATCTATACTCCAACATTGTTTTCGTGAGAATTATTTCTTTCCACTCTCAAAATAATGTTTTCCCACTATGCATTTAATTGCAGTTCTCAATTCATCAGTAAGGAATTTCAAATACAATGCATTTTGAAATAAGACTATAGACAAAAGTATGATTCAGTCAAAGGAAAGAGGAGATATTTAAATTACATTTTTGTAGTACAGTGGTACAGCTAATGCATGTTTTTATTTTTATTTTTTATTTTCAGAGGAAATGATGTGTGAATCAGAATTTTGAGGTAGATTTTCTAATCCACTGATGTTCAAGCATTTTTTAATGTGCAAAAGCTTTTATTCAAGAGCAAATTTAAAAAGAAATTCAGTAAAATGAAGCTGTTTTAGCCGATGTGCAATCTTCCATGCGATGGTTCTATCTTCACTCTCTCTCTCCCCCTGTCCCTTAGACCCTGTCTCTATTTCACAAGCTCCTCTTCCCACTTCTAACAGAAAACATTTCCCCAAGTGTAGAACTTGATCTCTCTGTTCTTTACCTTTCAACTCAACCTCTCAAAAGAATGGACTCACTCTTCCCTACCCCTAATCTTCAGCACACTAGTTTCAGGACCTGAAAAATGTCTAGGAACCTTTTTTATCATTCTGTTGTTTCTGTTTCTAACTCTTTTGTTCATAAGCCGTATAACTGGAGGTTTCTCAGAGTGGAATCTGAATTTAAGGAAAAACAGAAGCAGCAGATTATTTATCTGAGAACTGTTTCAAGGAAAAGAAGAGAAACCAAGCCTTTCCTAGAAGAGCAGAGGAAGAGGTGAATTAACAAAGGCAAACTGTATAAAATAAAATGTTAATATCACCAATATCACATAATTTTCTGTGTACATTGGCCTGTTCCTGTGGTTGTTTTGACTGTTCCTTATTTTTCTCCCCAAATAATAAAAAATAATTTGGATTTGCCTGTCTTTGGCCAGACTCTGTTTACACTGCTGGCATATCACTCAACGAATGTGGAAAAGCAATCTTTTAAAGTTCAGGTCAAGCGTGTCCCATTAACATGTTATGTAGAAAAGACAACTATATGCCATAAGAGAAAGGACCTTATCTCCACGTATGGGAGGTGATAGTACTGGCTTTCCAGGTACTTATGCATAGCTTGTTTTAATTCTCAATGAGGCATGCCATATTCCAAACAAGTGTTTTTGCTCCTTTCTGTAGTTTTCTTTATCAATAGTAACAGGAATAAATCTCTAATTTATATGTGTTTATAGTTAAAAGTACTTTTTATCATGTCAGTTATTTTACCTGATCTATGAAGAAACTTGCCAAAAGTCAGGCCACGTGTTTGTTAGATAAGGAAACTGAGAATCAGTTAATAATTGACAAAAGCAAGTCTAAAAGCTACATCTATCATCCCCCTCATTCTGATCTTAATAACTACATTCCATTATGTCTCATGGAACACAGTTATAAGGGACATTCTGTTCAAGAGAAAGAAAACATAAGCACCCATGAATGACCTTGAAACACGAAGTATAATGAAATATAAAACACATACCAGTGAAAGTTTGACTGATATCCTGGACAGTTCCACGTTCAGCCTGAGAATCTGGCAACTCATGCGACTCATGACTTCTGCAATAGATTAAGGATGCCATAATTAATATTAACACTTGCAATAATTTTGAAAAAAAAAATAGTGATAGTAGAGCTGTAATTTACCAAGACCAACAGTGGCATGTATCAATACAAAGGTAAAGAAACTGCATACACTGACAAACAGAAAATGTAGTCGAAAGTGAAAATGGGTATAAAAAACATTTTATAGTTTTCTCACTGTTCCTCATTTTATTACTTTTTTAAAAAGCCAGCGCTATACAAAAATCCCTAGGAGATACAGAGTTGGGTTGGAGACCAACCATAAATCACATTCCTCACTGCATAAAATTCTGATAAAATGATTTGTCAGGTAAAATTCTGATAAAATGAATATCGAGAGGAAAACAATTAAAAATATGTGGCCCCTGAGGAGAAAGATTCATTTGATGTGAACTCCAGGAAGGAATTTATCTGCTGAGATGGATCTCCCGGGGTCAATCAAGGGCCCGAATTTTATAAGTAATAACAGCCTAGCAGCCATTTGCTGACAGGGGCTCCTCACGTTCTCTGTGCACCAGGAAGAACCTCAGATTGAACCCTGGGCTTCCCGCACGATGCCCTGCTTGTTACATAGTCTAAGCCAACTGCTGCAGAAAAACCTAGGTTTTGACGTTCTACTTACGGACCAAGACCTGCCCTGGCCAAACAAAATCACACAATTTGGATCCCTCATTTACAGAAAATGGATTTAAATGAGAACCTGGATGGGAACTTTATAAAAGGCAGCCTCCCCTTTGTCTTGATGGAACACAATTTCGTTTGCTACTGTGTCTCCCAGGCTACAGCATCTTTTGTTCAAATAAATGCTTTTTAATCTTAATTACCATCTAAAATTAATTTTATCTTACAAATGGGAAGGCCTATATTGTGGTATAATGAATGTAGAATGTTTAATATTTATAGTTTTACAGAAAAATTGCAAACACAGTACAGAGTTCCATATACTCCAATACCCAGTTTGCGCAATTACTAGCATCTTAGATTAGATACTGGTAATTTGTCATAATTAATGAAACTATTATCAACACATTATTTTAAACTAAAGTTTACACTTTATTCAACATTCCATTAGTTTTTTTGGTTTTTTGTTTTTGTTTTTGTTTTTTTTTTATTCAGATATTTTATAGAATGACCCTAGTATAGATTTGATGTTTTTCTCATAATCAGACTACCAGTTTGGAAAATGTGGTGTAAGATCACAGAAGTGAGGTTTCATTCTAATCACATCATATCAAGGGCACAAATTATCAACATGACTTATCACTACTGATGTTAACCTTGTTTACCTTGCCAAGGTACTGTCGTTTATCAGATTTCTCCACTATGAAGTTTTTCTCCCATTCCATATTGTACTCTTTGGAAAGAAGTGGCCATATATAGTGCACACTTAAAGAGTGGGGTGTTATGCTCCATCTCCTTGAGGGAGGAGTCTTTCTATAAATTGCTTGAAATTCTCCTGCATGGGAAATTTGTCTATTCTCCCTCAAATATGTATTTATTTATTAAATCATTTATGTAAGTATGGACTCAGGGACATTTACTTAATGCTTTGAGATATAAACTAATACTATTTTATTTTATTGCTCAAACTGTTCAAGCTTTAGCCTTTGGGAGGTCTTTCAGTTGGTTCCTGTTTGTCCTTTTGGCAAACTCTAATGTGTGTGGGTGTGTGTGTGTGTGTGTGTGTGTGTGTGTGTGTGTGTGTGTTTAAACTTTCTTACTTTCTGACACTACAAGATACTCCAGTCCAGACTCATTTTGAACATTTCCTACATCAGCCATTTTTCAAAGGACTAGAAGGAGTTTTAGGACAAAAGTATATGGACTCAAATCCTGGCTCCACAATCACTCACTGCGACCTTGGGCAAGATGACCCCTACCATTTTGAGACTGTTTCATCACTTGTAAAATAAGAACACTACTAACTTCAAGATTGTTATTATTAGGTATAAATAAGAAAACAAACATAAAAGTCAAGTTCTTAATACTTTAAACAATAAATGTTAATTCTATTCCATTCTTCCCTCTATCCCAGTTAGCAAAGCAATCTACTTCTTCCCCTCTAGCAGCGTCCCTGAATCACTGCCCATGTTCTATCAATCAAGGAAGTTTCCAAAACCACTGACTTGGGTCACTCAATTTACTTACAATGTAGAGATGTCTTTCTTTGTGCATAAACTAACATTTAAACATACACACACAGAAAAAAAAAATGCACAGATGTATGCAATTACATGTCGTGTTACTTCACATAAATGTAAGGTATTTCCAAGGTAACATGTCTGTCCTTATTAGGAAATATATTTTATATAAAATGCATCATAGCAACAACTTTGTAAAGCTAGTATTTTAGATCAGAGGTCCCCAAACCCTGGGCCACAGACCAGTACCAGTCTGTGGCCTGTTAGGAACCGGACAACACAGTAGAAGGTGAGCAGTGGGCAAGTTCGCAAAGCTTCATCTATATTTACAGCCACTCCCCAGTGCTAGCATCACCACCTCAGCTCTACCTCAGATCATTAGACATTAGATTTTCATAGGCACACCAGTCTGTGGTGCCAAAAAAGTTGGGGACCACTGTTTTAGATGGTTAATTTGGAGAAAAAAAATATTTGTCAAAATGAGTAGTTACCATAACAACTACATGAAAGTGTTGTTGGGTTTGGGGTTTTTTGTTTTATTTTTATTTTTTTGGCAATCGCTTCATCATCATTTTAACATTTCGGTTTCCATGACAACCAAATGCAGTTAGCATTATCTCTAAATACATTCCTCAGGTATTCTTTTTTTCCCTTTAGTGAATCAAGGTCTTTTATTTTCTACTAAAAGATCAAGGTCATCTATATAAAAATGTAAAATCTAACAAAGACAACCCTTTATCATGAAAACATAATCAATATCAAATAGAGTAATATCATGGATATCATCTATTTTTTTCTCAATCATATTTATCAAGAAGTTTTAAGAAATGATCAATAGAAATGTGTCTAAATTTCTAGCACAGGTTAAAGCCACAAAGAGATAAGTATTTAGCTCAAAGAGTCAGATCTCATCCTGTACTGATATTAGTTTGTGTTTTTTTATAGCACAGCTAATCTTTTGGTCACTTAGAGATTAAAGCACACAACTTTGGTCCCAGTGTAGCTCACTGATCTGCACAGGTTTTCATGTAAGTAAACCTATTTCTGTTGAAGCTGAAGTTATAACTTTATTTTTTTCCCCTCTAGCAGTGCTGTTACAACTATTCTTTACCTTTTTTCACTTATTCTCCCTTCATTCTCTTCTACTATTATCCTATCTTCTTTCTTCCACCTTCTGCTTTTCTCTCTTGACCTATCATTCTCATGTTATATGCGAGTAGTAGCAATAGTGGTGCCAATAGTAAAACAGGTCAGGGATGAAGTGGTTAATAAAGACCTTCCTGGGGTCAAAACATTGCTTGGGAAAAACTCCAACCAAAAATTCTCAGACATTAAAACACAAATACTTTATAGAAAAAAAACTTCTAAGGTGGGGGCCTTTTTCTGCTTAGCTTTTAGAATTACTTAATATCAAGGGTTTATTATCATGAGAAACTGATTCTATACTAGGTAATTTTTAAAAATCATATGGCTCTAATTCGGCAATTGCAAGAGACAGATAATTATTCTTCTGTATCCATTTTCGTTCACGTATTTCCTCAATAGGTATGCTAAAAAGTTATACATAAAAACGGACCTGTCCAATTCCATCTGATCTCAGAAGCTAAGCAGGGTCGGGCCTGGTTAGTACTTGGATGGGAGACCACCTAGGGAAACCAGGTGCTGTAGGCGCAAAAAAATAAATAAATAAATAAGGGATTGTAAGATGACAGGTACTTGCAATCTGTGAGGTCAACCAAGGGTTGCCTTGCCTAAAAAAAAAATAAAATTAAAATTAAAAAAATGGACCTGAATGAAATATTCTTAAAGATCTTGTAGCTGTTAATTTGTCTGAGATCAATTTAATGCTAATCAACACAGTAATACCACATGACACTACCATTTTTCTGAGCCTTTTACATACCCACACCCTATAATTTCAAACACAACATCAGGAGCCAAAGCAATCATTGTCCTATTCCATAGAGTATTTATTTTTACTGCTGTCAGCTTTACATTTTCAGCATGGTCCTCAGTAATTTACATTTGTATTTCCCTTCAGTAGTCCTCTAAAACTTTTACATACAACAGATTTCACTCCCTTCTATTCACTTTTGCTTTAAAAACATAGGGAGGGGAAAGACTTCATTATCACAGAAAATACAGAAACTTAGATTTGTTCCCTAATTACAGCTAGTGCTCTACACAAAACACCAGTTTGCTTTGTCTCATGTGGTCATTTTTTATTTTACCTACTCACTGCCACAGAGAGCAGTATTTTCTAGTTCTTTATGGCTTTCACAGAAGGGGAATATTTGTTTCCTATTCCAGAGGCATTAACTGTGGTTATCATGGTCCACTCACTTCCTTACTGGCATTTGTCCATTTAATTATTTCCTCTTCTCTTACGATCTCTCTCTCTCTTGCTCTCTCTCTCTTCCCCCTTCTCTCCACCCCCCACACACCTCTAGTTGTTAATGGAAATAGTTGCAAATTTCACTTTTATGTTATCGAATGACCCTAGATGGAAACATGAGAGAAAGAGGATGAATGAGCAGGAGCCATTAGCCATCTGTAATTCAACACACCTGGCTTGAGTCCTAGAACTGCCCACAAGTGAAATGTTTAGTGATGAGAAGTCAAACAATTTTCTCCATTCCCATCCTTTATGTGCATTCTCGCTCACCTTAATCAGTCTTTTAGCCCATTTACTGTACAGTGAGGAGGTATGAGAGTAATAGCTTGAAATATGTCTGTTTATAAATTCCTTAATCTTAAATAAATATAGATCTATGAATTAGAAAAATCATCCAGCAAAATGCCATAGAAAAACATCAAGGTTTAACCACAGCTCTAATTTATGTATACCAAAGTCTGAAGGAAGAACTCCAAGCACTTGAACCTTTAGGAAGAACCTATCACAATTAAGAAACCTTAATTCAGTATCTGAAATTGTGTAGTAAGATCCATCTATGTAATGTCCCATGGAAAATTTGGTGTCATCTACATATTGTGCAGAGACACCAAGCAGAAACTACAAAAATATAGATGGCTTTCAATATCAAAATCAGTTTTTGGCTTCTAAATATAGCTTCTAGACAGTGATTTCATTTCAACAATATCTACTTGGAATATTTTTAGCATGTTCAAGAAAATGCAATAGCAACTTCTGAAAAAAACGTTACATTTCTGTTAAAAGATATGGTTTATAAATATATAGTTCACATTTCCAACTTATGAAATGCTTCAATTACATCGATTCACCATATCTACTACAGAAAGCCTGACGCAAGCTAATAAGATAATTCACATAGTGTTGAAGATTGGGTTTCCTAGAGGCAGAACTTTAGTCAGGGATCCAAGTACATATGACTTAGTGAGGAAATGCATTTTGGGAACATCCTTCAAAGAAGTGAGGCAAGCAGGAACAAGAAAGTGATCTCAAGTAAAGCCTAGCTTTAACCTGATCCGTAAAGAATTCTAGACACTAATAGTTATTAGTCTATAATTCAAAAAATAATGTGAAGGTTTTACTAATGCTAAGTAAAGTTCAATTGTTCATTTAGGCAACCAAGGAAATGACCACTGGATGTGTCCACACACCAAATGAGATGGACTGGGTCATAAGTCTATTACTTCACTATCTGTTCTTGCTCTATCAGAGGAGGCTTGATGATGGTGCTTTGGGTCCCTGAGTATCGGAGTCAATTTAGATTCCATGTCCAACAGCCCATGAAAGGTCTAATTATTCCTCTTTTCTCAGTGTATGTTTTCTAAAGTAAATAGCTATAGGTCTTCTAGGGAAGGGCTGGGTGAATCATTAGTGTATATACACTTGCTTTGTTGTTGCGAGGCCCTTTTCCACATGTCTTCTTAGCCTTTCTTTCAGTTGATGGTTTCTAGGTTTGAAATCAGAATCAGTTTTTAAAACTAGTCGAGAGTTAGTGACTTTCCTCTGGGGCAGCTGAACTCAGCCTCTGTCCTTCAGTGATCCATTCTTGAATTCTTTGGGTTATATATATTAAGCAATATCCTCACTGGCTGCTCGTCTAACTTTTCCCTAGAAACACAGTTTTTTATTATCTATCGCCACAGATACTGATGAATGCTATTCCAACCTTTCTTCCCATAATGGTAACTATGCCCTCCTTACTTTAGAATTTCAGAGCTGTCAACTGGCCTCTGCTATTATAGGGTTCTAACATGTACGACCATCAACTTTGGCCTCCAGAGAATAGGCACTACTGTGGTTCTCACTGATGCCAGTGATCCTCACCAGAGCAGTTACTTTAGTAAATGAGGTGTTTGTTCTCTGGGGCCCTGCTTAGGACCACAGTCGGCTGCCAGCTTTTCTACTCTTATGTAGCTGACAGTCAGATCATGCAAGCTTCTCTGAGCCTTTTGATTCCATTCTTCACAGTCTGCCATGGCAGTTCTAGAATCTCTTCTCCAAGTCTCTGTAAGTTCTCACAGCAGTGTATTAAAATTGTCCCTAAAGGGCCTTGTCAGGGTGTTATCCTGAGTCACAGGAGAATTCTCCCATTTTGACAAACTTCCTCTTACTAGCTTTATATTCTGTCCTCCTTCACCCAGTACCTACAGGTTTAGTATCTACAAGTTTAATTGCTATTGGTGTCTCAATTACCCATGACATTTTCACTTTATCAGCATTCAATGAGAGCCTAGGAGCATGAAGATTATGCTGAAGATAGCTCTAAAAAAAGTTAGTAAAGTAATATCAGATCAAATTCATGTCATTGTGAAGGTTTTATGTGCCCTCAAAAGACTCTTTATTGGTTTGCTTTGCATTCAAAGTTATATTCAGGTTATTATAGTTACAAATTCAAACCCCTTTTCTATACTAAATATTTAAGTTTAGCATATAAAGCTTATTTTTCTATTTATAAAAATACCAAATTTAAATAACTACTTTCAAAGAACCTTGAATAATGTTTGACTTTTCATACTGCATACTCAAATATTTCAATTTGTGCATTTAATTAAGTGAATCTCTATTTTATAATACATTAATTGTATGAGTTAGCAAACAAAACCTTCCATTTTATAGTACTAAATGATCCACATAAATTACATAAAATTAATAAATACTGTGAATATAAATTTATCTTAGTCCAAAACAGTGCAAAAACTTAGTAAGATTTCAATTTAAAATCCTAAATCTATAGTTATGTTTTTTATTCAGTTACTCAATTTTATATTTTAAATTAGATTTATAAGATTATCACACTAATACACCAAATTCTCTTAAAATTTGTAAGTACATAAAATGAAAAGTATCTGTTACATATCTTCCTAACCTTAAAAAATTAATGCTAATACTTTATTTTCTTAATCATTTTTTACTTAAATCTAAATATCCCAGAATTGAAATATATATACCCCTAAAGAAGAAAATTATCTTAGTTATGAGGTTATAGAACATTTTGAACATGAGACATAGAGCTATCTACCTCCAGAGAGATTTGTCTCAAAGCCTGGACAATCAGGCTAAACCCTTTTCAATACTTCAAACTTCCAGCACTTCAAAATAATTTAACCTTGTAGCTCAGACAGCCTCCTTTTTATTTCAACTCTCACCCAGGTTGATCATTTGATTGAATTTTCCTACCTAACTCTAAAGCCCTTTGAATTTAATGAAATCCTAGGTTACATGTTTGTTATTTTTCTTTTAACTTAAAGACCTTTACTGAGTCTTAAAAGCCTGCATTCCTGTGTCTTACAAATTTGTCCATCTATCCATCCATTCATTCATCCAATTAACATCTACTAAAGTCCTCATTGCCACTGAATGCCTTTTCTGAGGAGGAAATCAAATAACAGAATTTATTGCCTGTTGCAATACTGGAGAACCATGTAAGAAGCAATCCAAGTTTCCTCATCTAAATAATAAAAATAATGAAAATAAAACTCTTTGCACAAGGCTAAGTAATATAGTGAACCTTGAATAAATGGCAGTACAGGTCCATCAGAGCACTAATGGTAGAACTAAACTCTGTGTTTGGAGGTATGTGCCTGGGAAAAGTGCACAAGGATCACCCTATCTCTTAATGAACTCGGGAATGCATTGAGGTTGTGTTACCTGTTTGGTGTTTGGGTTGAGTGTAAGGCACTGTAGATTCACTTATCAGCAGTTTTTGAAATGACAGTGGAGCTTGGAACATCATGGTATTCAGCTGTGGTCAGAGACAAAAGTATTCATTAACAAATATCCATTGAGCATCCACTAGTCATCCATTATTCAGTACTGTTCCGCATGCTGAGGATTCAAGAATGAACAAAATAGACCAAATCCCTACTTTTATGGAGCTTACATTCTGGTGACAACAGTCTCCAGACAAGTAGGGAAGGAGAGGGAGCCAGGAAGAGAAAAAAAAAATCCCTGTCAAAAGTGGAAAGGGAATTTCTCGGGCCTGGCACAATCATGAGGAACCATGTGTCCACACGGTGAACTCTGAGCACCTGGAAGCATCCTGTTGTTTTTTGTTTTGTTTGAGCAATCCCAATTAGTTTCTATATATTTTCCATTGGAGAAAATTTATGAGTTCCTTTTGGCACTTTCCCTTTATTGCATTATGACAACCACAGAGTTAATATAACATGAAAAAAATTAATCGCATTATATAACACGAATTATTACTATATTATAATTTGTGTTGAATTGCACATTAAAATAAATTCCTACCTCAAAACTTACTGCACTCTGAGGTATCTTCAACTGATTTGAGTTTTATATAATTTCTCTTAACGCTTTTATGTAAATGATTAAAGACATCTGATGAAGTGACTTAAACTGGAATTTATTTAATTATTTAACATTCTTTGGGATTTATTCTAATGAATCATAAGTGTCATAATCTAGCATTAGACTCTTTTCATATCATCTTCACTCCATTGTTTTGGTAAACAAAGTGTCCTTATAGTCATTACCAGAATGACAGCTGACTTAGGTGACTGATCTCTAGCTATTCTAGAGTTTACATCCGTCTTTTCCTGTAGAATTCATACAGCTTGTATATTATGGGTGTCATGTATATTAGATGCTCATTTTTAATTTCTCTAAGGGATAGTGATTCAGCCTCATTGTCCATTGCCTTTTCTTAGATGATTTTATTTTAACTTTTTTTGGTGAGAACATTTAAGGTCTATTCTTTTTTTAGATGATTTCAAATTTCAAATTTTATTCAGTGAAAAACCTCTATTGCGAAGCTTTATCATGAACTCCACATGCAAGGTTCTTCCTGACACACAGAGCTGAGAAATTTCCAAACTTGTAATGTTAACAGAACTATATACCTCTGCAGTGTGAGCAGGTAGTTTTGTGAATTTTAAATCCTACAAATGAATCAAATTTGATTTAATTTTGGGAGAAACCATTCATGAATGTTCATGGCAGCATTACTGAAATCACCAAAAACTGGAAACAGCACAAATGTCCATCAACAGGTGAACAGATAAAATATTGCATGTGCAGAGTGAAAAGGAATGAACTACTGATATCATGGATGACATGCAAAAACATTATGCTGAGTAAAAGAAGTGAGTGAAAAACAGTACATACTTGACTCAATTTATATAAGATGAAAATTAATTTATAATGGCACAAAGCAGTCAGTGGTTACCTGAGGCAAGGAATGAAAGGAGGGACCCACTGCAAAGGAACATGAGGGACCTTTTAGCAGAAGTAGATATGCTCTGTTCTGTGATGGGGTGACTGTTTCATGGGTGTGTAGATTTTACAAGACTCACCAAATTGTACACTTCAAAGGAATACATTCATTGCTTGTAAATTACTTCTCAATAAAATTGATAAAAAAAAAATAATTTCTTGAGAAAGTGGGAAAAAGAGAGCACATATAAAGCAAAGATAATCTAGTTTAATGTTAGAATTATCCTCAATGTTAAATTCATTAGTACTTCTTCAAAATGATGAAGAAAGAGGAATTTAGCTTATTATTATAGAAGTCCTACTCAAGTACTTCAGTCTCTTTCACATTACACACACACACAATATTTTAAATTTCATATGCAAAGGAAAGCACTTCTTTATAGTACTAACACAGGTTCTAAAAATAAGATAACAAAATAAGTCAAGTTATGAGCCAAATGAAAATACGTGAAGGTGCTGAAGAATAGAAAATTCTGTTCTCCTAAACTTTCAATTCTTGAATGATACATGCAGTCTCAATCCCTGGCTTCTATAGTGCTTATGACACTAGTCATGCTTTTGAAGGGAGCAAACGATCCTAAATTTCCCCACAGCCTAGTGTACAGCCAACAGCAACCCCACCCCAATGGCCAGAGTTTGAAATAGTCACTGCAGAATTTGCCCCAGTAGCCATATTTGACAGTGCAGTTCAAGTTAACATTTTGAGTGGCAGCTTTCCTATTTCTTAGAAAATATAAAAATGAGTCACATGAAGAAATCAGGGGTTACTGTCAGGGCCTAGAGATGAACACATTTAGATTGCCCCTTGATTGCTTCTGTAAGGGCCAATACTGCACCTGGAAAAACTTTTACAGCAATGACAGGAAAGGGAATGTTCAGTGAAGGCGGAATCATTTACAGTGTGTCTAGAACTTTCCTCCTGCTGACATGGATGTGTTTCTTGTAGCAAATGTCCTCCTGGTGAAAATTAAAATAATTAAACATCTTATCTTAAAAGATAGGTTGTTTGAATTGCCAGCAGACTTTTACAAACCCCTAAAGCGGGGGTCTTCAACTCCAGCCACAGGCCTGTGAGGAACTGGGCCATACAGGGAAAAGAAAAACTCTACCAGGCATTTAAAGACTCAGAAGGTATAATACCAATATAGCATACTGAAAAAAAATTGTTTAAGGATTAAATTTAACCAAACAAGAAGTGAGTCATAATAATGAATCAAAGAAAGAAGGACAAATACTTTATAGAAACAGTGTGAACCATGGATTTATATTTAAGGTTTAGCAATGAAATTATACAGACTGAGGGATAAGTCTCTGTAATTGCTGGTTAAGGTTTTTAAAGTTTAGGGCAGCTGAAAAAAGGATTTTGAAATAGAACGTATAATACAAAAATGAAATTGATGATACATAAGGTGAGAATTTAGAAAATAACACAAGTTAGACTCACAAATAGTGAATAGATTCTTCATTAAATTTGAGAAAATTTACACTCCATTGGGGGAATGCCTACCACATACACAAAAATTAATTACTGATTGATTATTTAAAATTTAACATCAAAAATAAAATCATGACAAGATGAATAAGAAAGAATATTTCAATAATTTGAACTCAAGTCTTTCTAAGTAGAATGCCATTGCCAAAGTTATTTTTTTAAAAGTCACAGGTATGTCTCCATTGTATTTAAATATTGTACATAACTTTTGAAAAGAAGTTTGAATTATTTTAATTTTCCTTTATCAATTTGCCAGAATTAGTAAAATTAATTTCTTAGAATCAGTAAGTGTTTGGGGGAAATAGTCACTCTCAAGTACATCATTGATAGGTGTGCCTTTGTCTCCCAATAAATATCAGAACTAAAACACTCTTTCACCTCAACAACTCTACTCCTAGGATTTATCCAAAGGAAGGAATGGGAAAAATGCTAAACAACATGTTTATATTCAATGGAGCTTTTCTTTTTTTAATTGAGAAATTAACTATTAACAATTAAAATGTGGGAAGATTTGTAGCATAATTTGAAAAATAAGAGTTCTGGAATCAGGACCCAGCTATGATGAATACCCAGATCTTAATCATCTTAAGTCTTAGTTTCTCTTTTAACATGCATACATACACACACACACACACACACACGCACACACATTTCAAGAAACTGATTCAATGGACTATTATGCAGCTCTTCAAACAAATGACATAAATTATACCCTAACATGAAAAATTTTCATGATTCTTTATTAAGTCAAAAACAACCTGGTCCAGTGTACACATATTTAGGTCATATGCCCAACTACATATCATATGTCATATCATGAAAAATTACATAATAAACTATTAGCAATAATTATCTCAGAGAGCAGGAAAGTGGTAGGTCAGGGAAAGGAACTAAGTATAAGAAAAGACTTTGGTTTTCTAACTTAATGTATTCTATAATCTTTAAAGTTATTTTAAATTAATGGGTATTACTTTGTAAATCAGCAACAACAAAAAATATCTCAAAAAAAATCAAAACCAAACAAGTCTGTTTGATATATCTTCATAACACTGCCTGAAGCTTTCCCCATAAACACAGGACAAGTTATCAATGTTCAATGTCTTCTCAATTTAAAATTTTAAAAAAAGTCTACCCCTGTACTCAAAGTTAGGTATATCTGACATTCATTTAAAATAAACTTTCAACAATTTATTTTTGAATTCTAAAAAGGAAATTCTCCATCAGTTAATTAATCCTATTACAGGATTAGAATAAGTTTTAATAATGAACTCAGGGGATGCCATTTAAAAATCATTTTTTAAACACTTCTGGATTTGAAAGTGAAGTAAGACACTGTGTTGAGACACAAAAAACAAGCTAATCTCAAAATTAGAGGTTAATCCTAGGATTACGAATTTCAGCAGTTCTGTATGTAATTCCATCATCTGAATGAAAAGACTTAGCTGCAGTTTTTATGTTGCCTTAAATAATCTCTCACTGCAGCTATATGATGAAATTTAATTACAGCCCAGACGCTGATTCCTCTGACAGACCTGGGACACTACCGTTGACTCGTCCAATACTCTCCAAGAGTATCTGGAGCTATGCTGTGAGAGGAGAAAGAATACCAGATTGCACGAAAGAGACACTTGGTGATCTTATTACTTTAGAAAGAGCAGCTCTGTGAAAACATCTTCCGAGGATAATTTTCTAGCTAAAAAGAAAGAGTTCACCATCCACTTAGTAACATGAATTTATTCCAGACTAGACCAATATTTCTGGAGTTCATATGATCAGAAACCCAACATTTTCAGAACGCCTTTTTAAAATTTTTTTTGAGAAAGATCTTTGTAATGCTGTGAAACTTCTCATATTGACTAATTTAGAATAGATTATAATTAAAGCAAATGATATATTGAAAATGTACCATGAAAATATATTTTAAATTTTTTTATTTAAAAAAAAATGTTATTTCATACCTGAAGAGGTGACCTATTGTGCTTTATTACACAAAACAAATAATCTGAAGCCACTAAATTAAGATACATTTTTAGAGCTCCTATAATTCACTTTAATGAGATTTAATTTTTATTTACTACGATTTTATTAAAGCGGCCTCCAAGCTTAAATTCAACTTATATTTTCTAAATATATCTTCCAGGAGAGATGCCAACATTTAAACAAAAGACTCTATATATTAACCTTTTGCAGACAATGGAAATATATACCGAATCACCATGGACACCATCACCTCTGCAGTGCAAACCACCAGCATCTAGCACACAGACTTCTGCCAGTCTCCCACAACACCTTGATTCCTTCTTCAGTGCTTCTGGTGGTCTATTCTCCTAACAACAGCCAAAGGGATTCTTTTAAAATTTAACTCTCAACAACAACAACAACAAAATCATCCAATAATCCCTGGCCTCCTTGTCACCCCCAATCACAGAAAAAATCCAAAGATCACAGACAACCCGTAGGATCCAGCCAATGCAGCATTCTCTTCTCTTGCACTGCTTCAGAGGCACTGCCCTGCATCATGGTCCTCAAATACATGATTATACTCTTTCCCACACGGGTTTTGCCACAGGTTTTGCCACTGCTTACTTAGGTCTCTGTTTAAAAACCACTTCAACTGAGAGGTGTCTTCTAAGAACACACTACTACTCTTATCACATTGTTATGTCTGATAATGTATTATATATTTCTTTTATTTTTATTTTTTTGCTTTTATTGTTTTCTCTCATTATAAGAATATAAGCTGATGTTTCTGGGAAACATGGCAGAGTGAGAGATGTCCTCAGATCTCTCTCTCTTTGAAATAACAATAAGCTGAACATATAAAACTCAAAGAAAAAAAACACAATTATACACTAGTATGTCTAAGTGGGATCTGCACATAAGAGCTACCACAGGTAAGAACCCTGGGTATAGGGAGGTGGATTGGGAGAAATAAACAAGCTGCCTCTCCCAGCCGTCAGAGCTCCCTGCAGGAGGAAGTGAAGGGGAGAAGTTACTGCGACTTCCCAATACAGCCCTGCCTGGAAATGCTGCGAGTTACATACAGTCAGTGACAGGGTCCAGTCATCAGGGCAGAAAGCAGAGAAGCAGGATGGGACCACAGAGAAACAACAGTTGATTTTTACAGACCGTGGTTGCAAAACCGAGGCTGAGCTACAGCCCTCAACCCTCAACCCAGAGGGCCCCTCACTCCACACCCTTCAAAACCAAACACTGCAGAGCCCCAATGCTTGGCAAATGCTGCCGAGACTGTCACTGACACTGACAGGGACTGAAACTGAGGGTAGTAAGCATGATTAAATATCTACTAGAAAATTTAAAAAGCCTTATTAAGACTTTATATAAAGCAGGGATCTAAGTAGACACTACCTACTGGAAACCAAAAGAAAAGCACCTTCTTTGCCCTAGGCTAAAGAGAGACCTTTATATAATAAATCTTTCTGGAAAAACAACAGAATACACTTCCATTAATACCCAGGCAGAGAAATAATAGTCCATTAAACACCATGAACCACCAAGGTGACAGTTCATCTCAGAAAGAAAGAGAAAAATCTCCAGAAAATAAGCTTACAGACATAGAAATATGTGACTTAAATGACAGAGAATTCAGGATGGTACTTCTGAAAAAACTCAGTGAGTTCTGAAATGAGTCATATCAACAACTTCAGGAATTGAAAAAACACCTAGATCAGCAGAGCAAGAAGATTAAAAAACTCAAAAAGAATCAAATAGAACTTCTGGAGATAAAAAAAAAAAAAAAAAAAAAAAAAAAAAAAAAAAAAAAAAAACACACTGCAAGAGTTGAAACATGAAATAGCAAGCTTGAGAAATAGAGTCAACCAAATGGAGGAAAGGATCAGTGATACTGAAGACAGAAATCTAGAAATAAATCAGAAGGAAGATGAGAGAAATGAAAGAATGAAAAATAATGAAAGAGAAATACAAGAACTAGCTAATACCATCAGGAGAGGAAACATAAAAATAACGGGCATTATCAAAGTCAAGGAAAAGGAGCAGGGACTAGAGAGCATTTTCAGACAAATAGTGGACAAGAATTTCCCAAATCTAAGGTATGAGCTAGAGCTTGGAATTCAAGAAGTCAATAGAACACTGAATTATCTCAAATCAAAAAGGCCTTCCAAGACACATTGCATTAAAATTATCAAAAATCAAAGACAAAGAAAGAATTCTCAGGGCAGCCAGGTAGAAGAAAATGGTAACTTATAAAGGAAAACCCATTAGATTATCATCAGACTTCTCAGTACAAACCTTAAAAGCCAGAAAGGAATGGAATCAAGTATTTAAACTATTAAGTGAAAGGAACTACCAGCCTAGAATAATGTATCCAGCTAAGCTCTCCTTTAGATATGAAGGAGAAATTAAAACATTTCCAGACATAAAAAATTGAGGGAATTCTCCACTACGAGGTCTGTACTACAGGAAATACTGAAAGGGGTCAGCTCACCTAAAACAAAATGACAAAAAAAAAATACATAAGTAGGAGTAAAGTGACTATCAGGCAAATAGAAGCAGAGGATGCAACCCTTTCTAAGAACACGGCATTATAAGCTTAAATAATAAGAAGAAAATTACTATAGTAAGATAGTAATGAACGTTCAGCATACATAGGGACAAATTGAGATAACAATGTTTTAAAAGGGAAAGATTCAAAGATCCAAATTCACAAATAGGAATGGAAATAAGGCACATGCAGAAAAAACTATCCTTTACATATTTGTAATGGTAACCACAAGCCAAAGATTCAGAATTGAAGTCTATAACACAAAACAAGAAGAACAAGAGAGAAAACCCACAAAAGCCAACCAAAATAAAGAAAACAGAAACACAAGGACAAGGAAGCAATGGAAACACCAAGCTACCAGAAAGCAAAAGATAAAATGGCTGTAAGAAGACCTCGTATTTCGATAATCACCCTAAATGGAAATGGGCTGAACTCACCAATAAAAAGGCACAGAGTTGCAGAACGGATCAAAAAACAAAACCCAACCATATGTTGCCTCCAGGAGACACATCTCAGCTCCAAAGACAAATATAGACTCAAAGTGAAAGGGTGGAAAATGATATTTCAAGTAAATGGCATTCATGGAGCCCCAAAATATGTAAAGCAATTACTAACAGAACTAAAGAGAGAAACAGACCAAAACACTATCATAGTAAGGGACCTAAATACTCCACTGTTGGACATGGACAGATCATCCAAACAGAAAATCAATATGGAAATAACATCCTTAAATAACACATTAGACCAACTGGACATAATTGACATGTACAGGGCGTTCCATCCCAAAACAGATGCTTATACATTCTTTTGTAGAGCACATGAAACATTCTCAAAATTTACCACATACTGGGACACAGAGATAGCCTCAACAAATATAAGAGGGTTGAAATCATACCAACCATATTCTCTGATCATACATAATGCTTTGAAACTAGAGATAAACTGCAAAAAGAAATCAGGAAGAACCACAAATACATGAAGATTAAACAACATGCTACTGAAGAATAACTGGGTCAGGGAAGAAATAAAAAGAGATCAAGAGATACATAGAAACGAATGATAATGATAGTACAACATATCAAAATTTTTGGGACATGGCAAAAGCAATCATAAGAAGAAAGTTCATATCATTACAGGCTTATCTCCAAAAGCAAGAATGAGCCCAAATAAATGACCTAACACTTCATCTTAAAAAACTAGAAAAGGAAGAAGAAATGAAGCCTTAAGTCAGTAGAAAGAAAAAATAATCAAAATTAGAGCAGAAATAAATGAAATTGAAACAACAACAACAACAAAAACAAAAACAGAAAAAATATGCAACAAAGACTGGTTCTTTGAGAAGGTTAATAAAATTTGACACACCTTTGGCTAGACTCACTAAAGAAAAAAAAGAAAGGACACAAATAAACAAAATCAGGGATGAAAGAGGGGAAATTATGACTGACATTGCAGAAATACAAAGGATCATACAAGAATACTATGAAAAAGTATATAACATCAAATTTAATAACCTAGAAGAAATGGACCAGTACTTAGAAAAATACAACCTTTCTGGACTAAATCAAGAAGAACTGGAAAATCTAAATAGAATGATCAGCAGTATGGAAATTGAAACAATCATCAAAAACCTACCAAAAAGGAAAAGTCCAGGACCAGATGGCTTCACCAGTGAATTCTACTAAACATTTGAAGATTTATTACCTATTCTCCTCAAACTCTTCCAAAAAATCAAAGAGGAGGCAATACTTCCCAACTCATTTTATGAGGCCAACATTATCCTGATACCAAAACCTGGTAAAGAAAACAGAAAAAAAGAATACTACAGACCAATATCTCTCATGAGCACAGATGCAAAAATCTTATAAAAAAATACTAGCAAACCAAATACAGCAACATATTAAAAAGATTATACACCACAATCAAGTGGGCTTCATCCCAGGGGCACAGGGATGGTTCAACATATGCAAATTGATTAATGTGATACACTACATAAACAAATTAAAAAATAAGAATCATATGATCATATCAATAATGCAGAAAAAGGCTTTGACAAGTTACAGCATCCATTTATGACCAAAACAATTAACAAAATTGGTATAGAAGAAAAGTACCTGAACATAATAAAGGCCATATATGATGAGCCCTCAGCCAACATTATACCTAATGGTGAAAACTAAAAAGCTTCCCTCTAAGATCAGGAACGAGGCAAGGCTGTCCAGTATCACCACTGTTATTCAATATAACATTGGAGGTCCTAGCGAGTGAAATCAAGCAAGAGAAAGATATAAAAGGCATCCAAATGGGAAACAAAGAAGTCAAACTGTCACTATTTGCGGATGACATAATTTTCTACATAGAAAACCCTAAAGACTCCATAAGAACACTACTAGAAACAATAAGCAAATACAGTAAAGTTTCTGGATACAAAATCAATGTTCAAAAATCCATAGCATTCCTATACTCTAATAATGAAGTATCAGAAAAAGAAGAAAAAAATAATTCCTTTTGCAATTGCACCAAAAAGAGTATAATATCTAGGAATAAATTTAACAAAACGTGAAAACTACAAGACCCTATTAAAAAAAATCAAAGAAGATACAAAGAAATAGAAAGATATTCCATGTTCTTGGATTGGAAGAATCAACATAGTTAAAATGACCATGTTACCTAAAGCATTATACAGATTTAATGCAATTCCCACCAAAATCCCATCGGCATTTTTTAAAGAAATTGAACAAAAAAATCATCAGATTTGTATGGAAGCACCAAAGAGCCCAAATTGCCAAAGCCATTCTGAGAAAAAAAGAACGAGGCTGGAGGCATCACTCTGCCTGACTTCAAATTATACTACAAAACGACAATAATCAAAACAGCCTGGTATTGGCAGCAAAACAGACACATGGACCAGTGGAACAGAATCAAGAGTACAGAAGTAAATCCATATTTATATGGGCAAATAATTTTCGACAAAAAAGTCAAAAACATACAGTGAAGAAAGGAAAGCCTCTTCAATAAATGGTGCTGGAAAAACTGGAAAACCACCTGCAAAAGAATGAAACTAGACTGTTGTCTATCACCACACACCAAAATTAACTCAAAATGGATTAAAGAACTGAATATAAGACCTGAAACAATAAAATGCATAGAAGAAAACATAGGAACAAAACTCAAGGACCGTGGACTTAAAGAGGATTTTATGAATTTGACCCCAAAAGCAAGGGAAGTAAAAATAAAAATAAATGAATGGGACTACATCAAACTAAAAAGCTTCTGCTCAGCAAAAGAAACCTTCCACAAAGCAAAGAGACAATCATCCAAATGGAAAAATATATTTGCAAGCAATACTTTCGATAAGGGCCTAATATCCAAAATATACAAAGAACTCATATGACTCAATAACAACAAAAAACAATCCAATCAAAAAAATGGGCAGAGAACCTGAACAGACACTTCTCCCTAGAGGACATACAAATGGCCAACAAATATATGAAAAGATGCTCAACATTGCTAGCTATTAGGGAAATGCAAATCAAAACCACAGTGAGATACCATCTCACACCTGTTAGAATAGCTATAATCAACAGAACAAGTAATAACAAATGTTGGAGAGCATGTGGAGAAAAAGAGACCCTCATACACTGCTGGTGGGACTGCAAATTGGTACAGCCACTATGGAAAACAGTATGGCAGTTCTTCAAAAAACTAAGAATTGATCTACCATATGATCCAGCAACCCCTCTACTGGATATTTACCCCAAAGACTTGAAAACTCATATGCAAAAAGATTTTTGCACACCGATGTTCATAGCAGCATTATTCACAGTGGCCAGGATATAGAAGCAACCAATGTGTCCTATGATAGATGATTGGCTAAAGAGGCTATGGTACATATATACAATGGAATATTACTCAGAGATAAGAAGAGATACTGCCATTTGCAACAACATGGATGGACCTCAAGATAATGATGCTAAGCGAAATAAGTCAGATAGAAAAAGTTGAAAATCACATGATATCACTTACATGTGGGATATAAACCTAAAAGCAACAAATGAACAGGACAAACAGAGACTCATGGACATGGACTATAGACTAGTGGTTAACAGAGGGTAGAGGGTGGGGGAGGAGGAGGGAGGTAGACAGGACAGGGTAAAGGAGGTCAAATATAGAGGGTAAGAGGAGGGCGAAGTAGGTAAAGGGGATCAAATATATGGTAGCTGAAGGAAAATGGACTTTGGGTGGTAAACACACAATAGAATATATAGATGTCAAATTATGATGTACACATGAAAATGATATAATTGTATTAACCAATGTTACCTCAATAAATGTAAAAAGAAATAAAAAAGAAATTTAAAAAAAAAGAATATAAGCTTCATAAAAGTGTGTGTTTTAACTGTTTTTAATACCACACACATAGTAGATACCCAACAAATATTTACTAAATAATGAGGATTTGAAGAAATAACTCAATGTTATCTTATTTGCCAGACTCTATGACTGTTTCACGTTGTCCACAAGCCTTGATATGTGAGATAACTGACCAATCTATTATTTTTTTGGCTTTTCCACATTCTTAAATTATAAAGCTCAATACCAGCCTTTTTTTGGTCTTTTTAAAAATAATTTTTATTTTTCAATTACAATTGGCATACAATATTATTTTAGTTTCAGGTGTACAATATGGTGATTGGACACATAATTTATGAAGTGATCACCCTGATAAATCTAGTACATCTGACACCATACAGTTATTATATTTTATTGATTCAATACCAACCATTTGAAGGTTATGAGTATTATCATAGTAAGGTCTAAGTACTTTTTTCTGAGTATAAAATCTAGATTGAATTTTCCTTCAGAAATTTAAAGATAATATTTTATTCTTTTTGGTTTTTATTACTTGTTTCTATTAAGAAGTCAAGAATCAGGCTACTTTTTCATTTTAATGTAATCTCTATTCTCTCACAGAATTTGTATTTTCTTTGTCTGATTTTCTACAGTTTAGGCCTGAAGATCTAAAAAGTAGATTTCTTTTCTATTTATTTTGTTTGAATTCAGAATCTCTGGCATGATGTATTATTGTCATTGGAGGAAGGAGGGGTGCGTAAAAGCAATTATCTATTTATATATCCTTTCTATTCCATTCTCTCATTTTTTCCCCTACAAATCTTAATTACACTAAGTTAAAATTTGTCACTGTACCTTTTTTGCCTCCAATCTTTTCTTCTATATTTTTTATTTTTTGTGTGTTTTTCAGTCTGATTTGTTTTTCTTACCTCTATTTCACTAATTATATCTTCAGTTGTCTTTACCCTACTTTTAAATATACCCATTGAGATCTTAATTTTTAATCTATTTTTCAATTCTAAAATACCTTTGTTTTTTTAGTTCTGCTGTCTCCCTTTTTAAAATAGCTTCCAGCTATCTACTGAAATTCCTTCTCTAATTCTTTCTCTCCTTAAACATATAAGCAAAATTATTTTAAACTCCTTCATAACTATAATATCGTAATCACCTAAAAGTATGTTTATATTTTCTCTTGTTATACCTGGTTCTCATTCATATCTGTCACAGCATTGCGTATCAGTTACATTTTACTGAATGTGAAACATTGGATATGAAAAATTGCTTTTGGAAATAGTCCAAGACCTAGAATGATTGTGTGTATCTCCAGACAGAATTTCTGTTAGCGTTTTTCAGGTTCCTGGGAACATTAGCAATCTGGGATAAGCATAACTCAATTTCTGCTGTTGGATGATTTGGTGCTAGGTTTCATTCCCTACAAGGGCTGTTCTATTTTTAATTCATCCTATTCCTAGGAATCAGAACTATGATGTACCACATGAAATAGTAAAGAATCTATCAGACACTTTCCTATCTTCAAGAGGCCAGAGACTTCAACTCTTGTTCTAGGAGGCACAGAAAACTGTCAAACATTGTTTAGCATTTTGGTTACTTATCTTAGAATTGAAAAATGTCCCTAGGGGAAAAGTGCCCCCAGAGTCTAGCCTTGCCACTATTTGAGATTTGCTTATTGTCTTTGACTTTGGTCCTTGGACTTTACGATCGGGTTTCTAATCCTCCAAGCCAAAGGTATGCTTCTTAATATACTTACCTATTTGTACTAGGTATCCCAAATTACTCAGTCAGCCACTGCAAATAAACGGTGCTGGTTTTAAACAAGGTGAACATAGAAGCAGACCGCCAGAGTTCCAGAAGAGAAGATGATGACACCATGGATCCCAGATGATGTATATTTCAGTTGATATCAGTTTCATCTAATGATTAGTGAAAATGAGTCCCTCAATATCCCCCCAAAACATCTTAATACTCTATAAATACTCAAGAGAGAAGAAGTTAGGAAAGAATATCTTAATTAAAAATTAATGAAAAAGAAAACCTCTATTGTCTATTTTTACCTGCATTAATATTATTAGGAAGAAATCAATATAGAAATTGAAAATATTTAAAGAGAAAATAAAGTTAGTTGTCTAGGGCACTGTGGGACATAGCTGGACTTGAATCTATTTCTACTTAAAGCCATATATATAGCTAACCTCAAGTATGGCCTCAGAATTGACCCATGGTGTTCAGCAAATGTTTAATTCCTCTCTGGGTTATTTTTTATCAAGTTTAACTTAGTATAAAATTATAAATATATTCTACAAGTCCTTGATTTAATAAAGTTAGTAGTCATTACAATTCCTAGTTATTGAAAGTTCTATATGTCAAGAATTATGCTAAGCTCTTTTAGATACATTAGAGAAACAGTATAGACTACCTGCCTGGGTTCAAAACCTAGCTCCGACTCTTACAAGTTGTGTGACCTTGTGAATGTTATTTAATCTTTGGATGCCTCAGTTCTCTTGCCTATGAAATTTAAATAATGGTAAAACCTACCTCAAGAGGTTGATTTAACAACTAAATGAATTCATTTACATAAAGTTTTTAAAATGAGGCCTGGTAGGTAGAAAGTGCTCAACAAACGTTAGCTACTATTCTCTAAATTTAAAATGACTCTGCAAGATTGGTGTTAGTATTCCATTTTCCAAGGGAGTAGATTCAGTGATGATAAGCAACTTTTCAAAAGTTACAAAATAAGTGGCAGAGCCTAGAAATGAAACTGAGTTTATCAGTTTCCAGGAGTTATAGCATAATCATGTCATGGCAATGGTCCTACTTTATCTCAGCATCTGACCTCATTTCCTGTTTGACTGAGGCCAAAACCATATATCAAATACATCAGGTTCCTTCCTCTGACACCCAAATCTCTCTGCATAACTTCATCCTTTCCCTCATCTCTGTATTTCCTTGACTAAATCATATGTCTTAGTTTTGACTACTTTTCTTCCCTCCACCCATAAATATACCTGTTTTCTACATTCTAAAACAATTAAACAATGAAATACACATAGAAATAAACTCTTTTACTCCTTCATAAAACTCTCTTATTTCTCTCCTTTTTATATCCAGCTTTTAAAAAAATTAATCTTGTTCACTGTCTCAAAGCACCCACCAACTAGTAAATCCTTGTAATTTAGCTTTCATACCTATTACTCAGTGGAAACTTTTCTCTTAAGCCTGAATTTCCAAATTAACTGTTGTTTCTACATTATCTATCTTTGACCTTCCTGCAAGAGCTGATAGTTAACATTCCCTTCTAGACCATTCCATTGGTTTTTGTGGCTCTGAACTATCCAAGATTCCTACCTATTTCAATTATTTTTTATTGGTTAACTTTTTCAAATTTTTTAAATATTCCCTCACCCTCTAAATGATGGAATTTCTTCCAGTTCTCAGAACTTGCTATTCTTTCTCTCTGAATTTACGGTCACATCTACTCATAAACCTTAACTACAATCAAGCATATGTTTCTAAAGCCTTATCTTTGGACTTTCACTTCTACCCAAATTCAGGCACATTTTGAATTGATTAGAGAGTTCTTCAATTATGTTCTCACAATCCTCAACCTCAACATAAATCTTTTAGTACACAAATCGTTATTAATAAATGGAAGTAGAATCTAAGCTTTCTTTTTCCAACAACATTGATTCTCAGTTGTTCAAACTTTCCTTTCCACTGTGTCTGATGGAATTGAGATACATACTATCAGGATTTGAGGTAAATAAAGTACATTATCTATATGAGAATGCTTTAAAGATTATAAGAATATCTTGTTTTTCTTTGTCTTTAAATTTGCCAATGTTTAAGACATACTTCCTCTTTCTCTTTTGATATCAGTATAGAATTGTCATTATATTACTTTATGTTATGATTTCCCATGACTTATCAAGTCACCTATTTTCTTCTCTACTACAACAAGCAGTATACTGCTAAATATTTAACAAGCTCTCTAGAGGTGGGAGATCTTGTATTTATCATGTGACAGAAAAACTAAGAGTGCTGGGAATACATTTAAAGAAGACATACAAGGTTTTGCTCCAAAGAGCTTACATTCTTATTGGGGCAGACAGTCACCAAACAACAAAACAACAAACACAAACAAAATATTTTCTTATAATAATAATATTGGCTAAGTGGGAAATAAAGAGAGTTGTAAAATTGGAGTAATAGAGGTTCATATCTAAGAGAATGGATCTTCTATTATCTTAGTCCGAAAGGTCTTATTTAGTAAAGACCCAATGCCCTAACTTATTTGTATGATTATGGAAACAATTCACTTTTACTTGTTCTGTGAAGATTGATGCCATTTTCAGAACTTTCAATATCAACTGACCATAATACAAAATGGTGGGATTTAGTGGAATTCATAAAATAAACAGTATATTCTTTTTCTCCCCACCATTTGTGCAGCACCAGAATGGAGGGAGATTGTCAAAGGCATGTGATCGTTGACCTTTGATACTGAAAGGAAATGAAAAGTGATCGAGTAGGGAGAAAGTAATTTATTTTATGGTTTGAGGGTGCCTTAGGTTTTATTATTTGTGTGCCTTTTAAAAGAATTATTTATAAAAATCTTTGCAGAAATATTCACTATGCCATTGACAAGACTTGAATTAGTAATAGAACCATAATTTATTATTTAGAAACATTTAGCAATTATGTTGAAACAACCACCAATTAGTGTCCATATAATATCATCCCAAAGAAATGATTATAGTCTTTAGTTCTTGATCTAATAACTACATACAAATAGTGAAATAGTTACTTATCTAAGTGATAAATATTCATAAATATATTATAAATCATAGTCAGGGGTTATGTTTGTATTTTGTATTTCACAGATATTTTTCATCATGACTTAAGTGGGGGGTATGAAAATCTTTTCTTATTTAGATAGCTACATTTTGTATAGTTTTCCTTAAACTTCAAAACCTAATTCAGGCAACTGGCTTGGGAATGGAAGTGCAGGTATTATTATTTTCATTAACACATTATTCATTTATATAGCATCTCTTCTCCTCAAGGATCTCAAGGTGATTTATAAACATTAATTGCCAAACATTCATAGTGCTCCTTTGAGATATGTAAACCTAAAGTTGGACTAATTAAAAATTATAATCAAATCCCCACCTTACACACACACGCGCGCGCACACACACACACACACACACACACACAACTTATTTACTTATTTAAAAATAACCTCTTCTCAGCTGTGGAAGTATAATTGTTCAAGAGTGAATGATAGCTAAACAAGGGCAGCAAGCTGCTTAGGCCAGATGGCAGCAGGACTCGTGTAAGAATCTGGACCCTCTCTACATGGGAAACTGAAAATAAGAGGATATAAAGCTAAGTTCATAAAAATTTTGATTTTGCCAAATAAAGTTACAAAAACAAAAATGAAATGGTATAAAGCTGAGTCCATAAAAAGCTTGATTATACCAACACAATTCTAACTCCTAGCTTGCACTTCTGGGAGGGAAGGAGAATTCTATCTCAGTCATTACTGAAGTTCCTTCTCCATCTGCAGTTGAACCTCAAAGACTCATGTGATTTTCAAAGGAAGGATCTCTAACATCCACCCTCTCTGGGCTGTCCTGATATCCTCACTGATGTTGGTTTCTTGAAGTCTAGTGGCTCTGCTTATGTGCCACATGCCTAGCTCACTGCCTCCCTGATCACACTATGAAGCCACCCCCTCTAAGTTCTGGGTACCTCATTGGGCTCAGAATAGCAACAAATAATAGCAATAAAGCATAACAACAAAGCCAAAATTAATTGAACTATATTGATATACTTGATGCACATCAAAGAGATTTGATCAATATAAAATAAAACAGCAAGCCAAGTAACCAATATTAAGAATAAAAAGGAAATATCACTATAGATCAGACATTAAAAAGAGTATATATAAATAACTCTGTTGATATGTAAAACTTTAAATGAACCGAAACTATTCCTAGAAAATATAATTAATAAAACCGAGAAAGAAAAATAGAAAAACCTATATATTCTTTTAACTATTAAAAACATTTCCAATAATTTCAGGTACATGAGGTAACTAAAGCACTTAGGGCTCCCAAGTACTAAATATGTCACTCTTTTCCCTGGCTTTATTATTATTTTTTCTTCCTATAAATAAAGAGGTTGAACTGTATAATAATTCTACAAAGAAAACACCAGACTGATAAGGTTTCACCAGTGAATTCTGCCACACACATAAGGAAGAAATAATACCAATGGTACATACACTCTTCCAGAGAATAAAAAAAGTAGGTACACTCTTGAACTCTTTATGAGGCCATCATTACCTTGATATAAAACCACAAAAAAAATAGTACAAGAAAAGAAAAACACAGGTCAATCTCATTCATGAACATAGACGCAAAAATTTCTAAAGAATATATTAACAAAACTCTATCAATAATAAATGCAATATATGACAAAGGAGCATTTATTTCAGAAATGTAATGTTGATTTAACATTAGAAAATCATGTATTCTACCCTTTTATACAGAGTAAAGGAGAAAAATCATATGATCATCTCAATAAAGGTAGAAAAAAGTTTAATGAAATTTAATATTGATCTATGGCTTAAAAAGAAAATCCTGGCAAACCAGAAATGGAAGGGACATTTCTTAATCTTCCATAGAGTATTTATTTTAAAAAACCTACAGCAAATATCTTTTTTAATAGATAGTCATACTTTCTCTCATCACTTAAATTCAATACTTTTTTAAAAAGCCAGATACTACACACACACACACACACACACACACACACACACACACACACACACCCCAGAGCTAAGAATAGCATTTGCCTTCAGAAAGATAGAAAGATATCGGGTAAAAATAGGTAAGGTTTATTATGTTTATTCAAAATTATGTCTATATTAATGTAATAGTAGTATGTTTGAGACCACATCATTTAATACATTATAATGGATTTAGAAGATAACAGTACAGCAATCTTTGAATATTTGGTGGGAAACATTTTTCAGAGAAAGGGGATGGAGACAAGGTAAGTGTGCCAAAAAATATCTTAACTGACTGACAGAATTCTAATCAAGTGTAGTGAATTAATTCTGTGTGGCATATGCCTATTTGATGGTCCTTTCACCTGGGCTGTTTTCATGGTTTTTCAGTTCCCTATGCCTGGCAGGAAGCCCACTATGAGAGAGGCCTTCTTACACGTTGTCATAAATGATTACTTTCCTTGGTGACCCAGAAAAGACACAAGTACGCTACCTGGCTTCACCAACCCTGGAAGTGCAGCTCCCTCCCAACTTGTAACCTTCTCTCTCTGGAGTCATGGGAAATTTATTTTATCTCTACTTTTACTTTTCTGTAAATGGAGTTATTATTCTCAACTCAGAGAGTTGTTGTGAGGGTAACAGTTGGCACTTAGAACATTGTTTGGGTGTAGCAAGTGATTGGTAATAATCACCACAAAGATGTACTTAGCCTTTGGTCCCTAAACAACAATTATATCAACATATGGTCAGTATGTTGGGTTATTTGTTCTTATGTGGCAGGTTGGCCAAACAAGCCATGCCTAGTTAAGTCAAGCAAAGACTATGATCCTTTCTCATAGTCTTGCTTTCCCGTAGATAAAGGAACATCAATCCTCAAAGCCCTTCCTGCTGATTTTCCATATCATGCCCTCCTGTTTCAGGTGAAAAGCTGCTTAAACAAAAACGCGCTCTCTTCCCTCCCTCCCTCCCTCCCTCTCTCTCTCTCTCTCTCTCCTTCCTCCTTCCCTCCCTCTCTCTCTCTTCTCCTTCTCTTATGTCTTATGTTCTCATTTGCACAGACATATATGTAGACACAAGATTTGAGTTTACAAACACAAGCTGTTTGTATCATGAAAAGGAAATCTCTCCACATACTCTCACCAACATCTTAGAGCCACAGCTCTGCCTCAGACTCCTACAGAATTTTATCAATTTTCATTTAGAATCTCAAGCTATAAGAGCTACACTTAAAAAATTAGTTTTTCATAAGGAAAATTGAGGGGCATATCTGCATTATAAGTTGGGTCTTAAAGGATACATCTGGGTGTGTTTTTTTCCCTGAAACAAAGGGACAGCCTGCTCTGAAAGTAAATTCAAGTGTCAGCCTCTTATAAAGCAGAAAATGTTTTGAGTTTGTGAATAACAATAATTAAAAAAAAAAAAAAACTTTAGTGCCATGTGTCTGACAAGACTAGAAAATTAGAAAGCTCAATAAGATACTCTTCAGGATCTCTCTTGGACAGTTGTATGATTCCATGTTTCAAATATTTTCCCCAAAAGTATTAAAACATGAGAAATAAGCAGAAGACCTTGGATGCTTGTCTTAATTTGGGCTTCTGTTCTTTGAGATTCTTACTAACTGTGAATCTTTGAGGATATGGACTGGAGTAATTACCTGAGGAGCCCGGTGTGATAGCAGCTTATACAGAAGCATCTGGAAGCACGTTATTACTGCTACACTGATGGCTGCCATGCTGCTGCTGTTGGTGGCATCAGGCATCATCCCGAGGCTTTGAGGAAAAAGAAGCCGTTGAAAATGAATTGTTAGATGAAACCAGTATCTCAAAGTAAATGCCCAGGTTTGGTGCATATGGAATTAAGTGTGGATTTACATGAGTGGTATTCTCTAGGTGAATTATGTTATTCACTGAACCTACTATTGCCAACTATGTGCTCACTAACCACTTCAGTAAGTTCTAGAGTAATCAAGGCAGAGAAATCCTATTGGCTCTTTGGCCCTACCATACTTTGCAGAGAACATAGTCAAGTTATATATGATTATATGGGATCCTAATTAAATGCACTGATCATGTACATATGCCTTTCTCACTGTTGTTCCCCAAGGTGAATTTGTCAACTTCAGAAAAAAAAAGAAAAGAAAACTCATTATCTCATCAATGGGAAAGAAAGAATTCGCAAAAACAAAAAAGTATTTCCTCTTATTTTCTTGCTTATACATTTTAGATGGACTCCAGGGTATATTTACTTCCAAAATACTTTCTCCTCTTTTTTTTCCCTTTTTGTATCTTACTGTCACAGCATTTTGTATAGATTAATTCATGGAACTATAAATACTTTTCCAGGTGCAAGAAATTTAAAAATTGATAATTATTCTAACACCACTGAAGTTTTGTAATGAAATTGCTGATGATAATATTCATATGAAGGTAGGTCATATAAATACTATAAAAACATAAATGTATATAGTGTCTGTATGTATATAGATATAATCTCTTTTAAGTAACAAATGATAGCCAATATGTAACTTGAAGGCTTTATTTGGCTCAAGTTGGAGACAAAATCCAATTGATAAAAAATGTCTTGGAGATACTGCCAAGCCTCATTTGGCAACAACAGTGATGTGTGACAACCCTTAATGAAATATCATATCTTTTCAATTAAAATTTTATATACCAAAGGTTTACTTAAATTACACCAAATAATTTTCAAATCTAGAGCTTAGTGAGGCATCGGAGAATAAATTGTGTGCTATTTTGAAGCATTCATGTGAACACGTCATCATTATTTTTTATCATTAAAGAACCACTTTTTCTCCAAATAATAAATACTGGGAGAAATGAGTGTCCTATACTACAACATCTATTTTTATTTTAAATGACTTATCCATTTCTGAAGAGCCAAAAGAAAATTAAGGTTCATCAAAAGTCTCATTCATGCTTTCCAAACCAGAATTAATAACCTGTCATTTTACCTACATAGTTCTTTCAGTTCTGTGATTATGGAACAGCAGTTTTCTGATTTGCTTCTTCTAATGTGAGCAGCTGATTGTATACTGTGGTTAGCTGATATTTGTCTGAATGGAAAGTCATCACCAGTGCATTGTGGGGGTGTTGTGGTCCAAAATCCTTGCCAGTGGTTCTGTCTGAGAATCAGAAAAAAGACAAAATATATTCAGCACCTCCGTTTTTGGTCACAATTACAAAAGTAGCAGACATACACATTTTATGAGATTGATTAAATGCTTCAAACAATCTCCTTAGATGGAATTGGTAGGTGCCAGATTGTCATTATGAGACTATCCAGAAAAGGAAAAGGCAATTTTAGATGGGAGTGTTTTTCATTTATTTTTATTATGTGTGTGCATTTGTATATATCACAAGCTAATGGCTCTAGAAATGATCAAATTAGTAGATTTTGCATCTGCTGATTTCTGTATTTCTCAATCTCATAGTTAATTTATTTAAATGCCTCTTCATTAGGAGTTCTTAGCAAATACACCATTTAATTAGATAGGCTTTATATGACTGGCAAAATCCTTCAAAATGTATGCCATATTATTTGGTTTTCATAATACTTTTGGTTAAGTTGGACTGATATCATTTTATCAATAAAAAACATGAAATTCAGAGGAAGTATATGACCTACTTCAAAAGCTTCAACTAAACAGAATTTCCTCATTCCTAGTAGGATGATCTTTCTACTCTACCGTATGGCCACTCATAATGATATTTCCTCATAAAATGTGCAATTGATCCTGAAAATAAAAGTAAAAATAAGAGCAATTACTATATCATTTGAAATGGGTTGTTCTGTGTAGCAACAATTCTGAATAATAGAGTCACCATCAAATAGGTGGATTATTATAATTTTCTGAAGCGTCAAAAATAATTAGATGGTTGTTGCTAGACACAAGCCAGATGGTAAACTAGATGAGATACATTCACAAACAGGACTTAAGGTAAGTCAAGGCTGGAATGCTACTGATGATCCTTCTCTTTTAACTCTATGTCACCTAACTCCTCATCTTTCTAAACAGTCATCCTAGTGCCCACAATTATTCCCAAAATTTCTCTAAGTAACATATATCAATAACAACTTAAATCCATACACCTTTACCATGTCAATGCATTTTTGACATACATTACCTCACTTGATCCTAAGAAGATCTTTGAAATTAGTAACAATAAAAACCACATTTGAGAGAAAGAGACTATTGAGGATGAACAAAGTGAAGTGATTTCCTCAAGTTTTCACAGCTAGTAAGAGGCAGGTCAGAAATAATAAATCAAATCTTTCAACTCCAAATTCAGCACTTTTCGAACCACATCTGTAAGACTAGAAAACCTAAAAGTTTCCCTGGTAGAGGGGAAAAAAAAATATATATATATATATATATATGTGTGTGTGTGTGTGTGTGTGTGTGTGTGTGTGTACACACACACACACATATGTATATACTTATATATACACATTCACATATATGTAGGTACATATATGTGTGTGTATATATATATATATATTATTTTTTTGCTTCTTTTGACCTCTTAATAGTGGTGACCAAGAGCTCATTGCCCCAGAGATATTACATAAAGGTTTCTTACTTCTCTCAGGTGGGTACAAAGGAAATGCCAAGACCTTTTACGCATTTTCCTTTCCTATCAACTAAAATGCTGATATATAGGCTCTTTCTATTAGAGAAATGCAAATTCAAGACCAAACGGGACAGGAAACAGATTTTTTTTGTTGCCTAAAGCTAATATAATTTGGGTGGCTCTTTTTAAGAAAAATAATATGAAATTGTAAATATAAAATTGGATATTAAACCAAATGTTTAAAACAAGTACAGAAATCTCAAACTAGTTACAAATTTTTAAAAAATGGCAAACTGCAATATGTAGAAAACTAACCTGTCACTATTTATTTACTAATTAACTAACACATCAAAAATACTATTTTCTTACATTTCTGGCTAAAATATCTTTTGCCTCTTCAGATGACAAGAATTTTGTCATATACTTTCAACAAAGCAAAAAAGATGATTTTCATTTTTCTGGCATATTTTCCTCCCCTGCCCACAAACTTAAAAGCCAAATCTCATAAAGCACATCCATATTGAAATATGACCTCTGGTATCCATCTTCAATGAGTTGGCATATGGGTAGGAAGAGTATTATGGAGAAATATTTCTATGCCAGGAGGTTTTAAATAAAGGCTAGCAAGTGTTCTGTTGGGGAGAAGCTCACCAACACTAGCTTAGGATCACTTCTAGGTAACCATATAACCAGAACTAGTAGTGCAGGAGACACACATGCAGACATGTAGGAAAATACTCATGCAGTCAAACCATAAGAGACACACTAGCTTATGTGATTCCTTCCTAGCTTGAAAAAGCATGGCATAAGGAAATATTTTCCTAGAGTCACAGGTCAAAAAGGAGTCTGCTCCCAGGAGCAATCCTGATAATAACACTTTGCCTGATCCTCTATTTCACTCATCAATCAACACACACACACACACACACACACACACACACACACACACACACTCTCTCTCTCTCTCTCTCTCTCTCTCTCTCTCTCTCTCTCTCTCTCTCTCTCTCTCTCTCTCTCTCTCTCTCCCCACCCCGCCCCCCAAGGTGCCAGGCACAATGCTAAGCACTGAAGACGTAACAGTGAACAAAGCGGCATTCCATCCACATTGCCATAGAGCTCACCTTTCACCGCTGAGCAGACTGGCACACGTAGGGGATTTCTATTCCCAGGTGGATATAATATGCTGGGGTTGAGAAAGTGAGTTCCATGAGAAATCCGGCACAATTGTTTTCTCAGTAATTTTATAAAATTCTTGAATCTCGATTATGGGTTGAAGTAACTGGAACTTTACTTAGCTTTGACCATCACAGGAATTAGTATCATGTAGGTATATTTCAGTTGCTGACATTTGGCATCACAGGTCCTTGTAATCCAAAAGAAGTCTCTGTAGCAGTAATGGTGATAGCTGCATAAAATTACAGAAGCAATTTAAGCCAGAAAAGAAATATCTCCTCACGTGAACTCTTTATGACAGGGCCAGGCTGAGCTGCTCTATTATTTTTAAACCTGTACCATAGCAGAAAAGTTTTAAAGATGCCAGAAATCCCTTCAGCAGAATTTAGACAATCGCTCACATAACATGTCACATCTTGCGACACATTTTCATTATTACTCATTGTGTTTGTCACAAATACTTGATATTATAAACAAGACCCTCATTTTAAGAACCTCATTTTCTGGCATCTAATTATCCTCTCAAAGCTATAATCCTTTGTTTGTGAAATCATAATTTATTCTTATGGAAATATGATTATGACTTCAGGTAAAGAAATAAATAGGAGAAACAGATGAAACTTTTAAAAGTATCATTTTATGCAAATCTCTCTAGCAATAAAGTAAGAATTAAGAAGATAGAAATGCATAATGAGCTGGTAAAATTAGGGCTAAATATACTGTTTCTAAAATTTCCTCAGCACCAGGTGCTTGAAAGTACACAACTTATTTAGGATGACTGCAAGTGCTCTTTTTTTTTTCTTTTTCACTTTGATTTGGGGAAATTTTCAATATTTTGCAAAATTTTTACTTTCCTTAATTCTTAAATTTCACTCTTCCTATAAATATTTTTAACTTTTCCAAATCCAATTGCTTTCAAATGGGTAAAATTTCTAAAGGTCATATTCACATCAGTAGCTTTCAGGATGAATTCTACAAATTGCTTTGTAGGTCCACTGACTTTCTAACACTATATGTTTAAAACAGCAAACAATGTTAATGTAGAACCTTACGGATAAAACATTTCTCTACTGACAGTGGTAGATATACTGTAATTAACTTACTGCATCTGAATTATTTCCCCTAAATTCTACCGGTGACAGTATCATCATATCCAATGGTATATTCCTTCTAAATTCTTATTGTTGACTCTATTTTTTTAACTATTGATCTCTGTAATTTCTTGACCCTTTCTCTTTCTCTGGGGTCACTGACATGCCACTCCTAGTTCTCTGATCACTCCTTCTTGGTCTCGCTTCTGTCCTTCTAGGCATCTTTTGGTACCTAAGACAGGCAATTCCACAAGCCTCCAACATTGAACTTTTGCTTTTCTCATTTCTCTCATTCATGCTCCTGTGTTTACTCTAGATCTGATGGCATCAAATGTCACTGCTTGTCATTGTCTCCCAAACCAAATTCTTCCTACTTTACTTTCTAATTGGCCTGTCAGATTTCTCCTTATCGATATCCTCCTCAAGAATAACATCATGCCACACTCAAGGAGCTAAGGAAAATCTCCTTTTTCTAAAATGTATCCCCTTTCTTGACCATTTCTTGCTGCTACAAGTTGCAACATTTTTTTACCTCCTGGACTATAAACTTTGAAATCGGTTTTAAAATTTTCTTGGTCTCATCCTCTGAATCCAGTTTGTCACTATATCAAAAGACTTCTTTATTTAAATGTCTCCTTTCTCTCCATTGTTATACCAATCCCATAATTGAAGCCTTCACCACATCAACTACATACTTCCTAGCTGATCTCCTTGGCTCACCATCACTCACCTTGCCAAGCAAAAATGAATGGATCCTCCCCAAAGAGCCCATTGAGCATGTTACTCCTTATTTCAAGAACATTATGTAGTTTCCTATTTTCTGTCTCCTACTTTCATCTAATATCTTCTTCTCCATCTTCTTTACCCAACTTGATTTCTGACTAATCCTTATCATATGGTTTGTAATCCAGTAGTCCTCTCATCCCAAATATTTTCTTACTGATCCTTCTCTTAGCATCTTTATTCATACTGCCCCTCTAGCCAGTAAGACATAATTCTCATGACAACCTATTCAAATTCTACTCCTCCTTCAAAGTCCGCCGAAGTTCCCTGCCTCAGAGTAAGTCCATGCACACTGATCTCTCCCATCTCTAACATGCTATCACATTGAAGTTCTAAGCCACTTGGCATAATTCTAATAAATGGCTGAGGCTGCCTGGATGATGCTTTTTTGGCCAGATCTTATAAGGCTGCTGTACCCTACTGAATTCAACATCATTCCAACTGTGATTGCCATCTTTATGCTTTCAAAAACTGAAATTCTTCTGATCTCTCAGGTATGATCAGGCTCTGTTAGTGGAAGGGAGAGAGAGAGAAAAGTAAACTGGATTAGTTCTAAGTCGAGATCAACAATCTACAGCCACATGAACTCAACAAAGTGACCGAAACTTCCAAAGTCTTCAATTCCTCATGGTTAAAATTGGGATATTAATATCAACTTTACCCAACACACTACACTGCTATGGAAATTAAATAATTTATGTGAAAGAATGTTGTAAAGCATTATACAAATGTACAGAATTATTATTAATTCATGGTAACAAGATTCATGGGATACTTAGTTCTAAGCCATAGAGTTAAATTAATAATTTATAAAGAGGAATTTATACTTCCACTGACTGGAGAGATGTGTGTACTCTTGAAGACTTATTTGTATTAAAGAACCAGTGGAACTGAGTAAATAATTACAAGATTGTGAGGGAATAAGTCCTAAGGGACCTGAATGATCTTGAATATTCACTTATTATAATTCTTGATCTTTTAAGAGATGGTAGGTAAGTGGTAGCAATGAGAATAATGAACTCTTTTCTGTATATATCCAAAACCATTTTGTCATGAGATTTTGTGTTAGCTTTGAGAACAGAAGATGATTGTATGTCCTGAATTTATGTACTTCTTATGCAATGGGAGACCACTTGCACTTTATCACTAGTAATTAACTACTAATGATAATCTGACATAATGGTTTCAAGTCCCTCAGCATCATATTGTCACTAAGAATAAACTGCTTCCTCCTCTGCATTCCATTATAACTTTCTTTGAACAATGTGGAAACTAGATGGCCTGAGATCATGCCCTAACTCTGTCACTTACTAGTTATGTTATCTTGAGCGAGTTACTTCACACACCTTTATGCCTCAATTTTCCCATCTATAAAATGAGGATAATGAGGTACTTACACCATAAATTGTGTTGAGGATTAAATGAGTTAATACATGGCATATGATAAGTGCTCAATGAATTTTATACATTGCTTTAGTATCTACTCCATTCCGCTTCATACCATAACCATCTTCTTTGCATATCTCACTACCCTGCCAGACTGCAACCATCTTTAGGATATAGGTTCTGTCTTATTTTTCTTTGTTACCTTCTCAGAACTTCTGTAGTACTTTGCTCATTGAAAGTGTTCAATATATTTGGGGGATAAATCCAGGGCTGTTTCATATTGGTGTCTTGTTTTCCCAACTAATATTTGATATCAGAAACTTTGTAAGCACTCATTCAAGATGAAAATTATGTCTGATACTCTTTTTATCTCTCCTAAACAGGTGCTTAATAAATATTGATGGTTGATTGACTGTATATATAAAGCAGGTTCTAACATCCTCACAAAACCTGAGTAATAAAGCATGTTGGTCCAGCACTTTTATCCTGTATTCTTCATCTTCTCTTTCACCATATGCCCTCAGTTCCTACAGCATCAATCAGTGGTAGCACTGTTATAATAGTGCCAAGTATGTGCAGAGGCAGCTGTAGAAGAATTACAAATCCGATCACAGAAATGAGCACTTCAGAGATAATAAAATATTAATTGGTACTTTACTAAGACTTTGGAAGAAACTGAGATGCACAGAGAAGAATTAATAACTAGATAATGTTTTCAATATGACAGAAAATAGAGCTATGAGAACAAGACCCTTTATGTACTGCATAAGGAGACTAAGAATTAAAGAAATGGCACTCATTGATGCTCCATTTTCATCAGAAACATGAAATAATTCTTTTCCTTACAAACAGCATAGGTAATTTTTGATGGTTCCCTCCTGCAATGAACAGCATTGTCACAAGATTATTCTTTTCCTTATTTTACGTAAACTTATTTAGATGCCACTTTATTTTCTAGAGAAGGACTTCTACTCATATGTTGAATAATTCAATTAAGTTATGGTTTTTAATCCCAACAATACAGTGCTTTCTCTGATTCTCTAAGGGAAATGCTTTTCTCTAATTTCCTCCATTCTACTTTGTAGATACAAACTGTATTTTTTAAAAAATTAATTTATATGTTTATTCTACAAAATACAGCACATCTCCAGTTAGGTTATGAACTAATAGAGGCAGAAGTCCTATGTTAATTACCCTTAAAAGTACCTAGTACAGTACTCAGTGTATAACAGGTATTCAATAAAAATTTGTGGAATTAATGAATTACCAAAGATACAAACATATGCTCACCAAATCCAAGGTTCTAGAAGTTTTAAATAAAATATGAGAACTAATGCTTGCCTACAAGAGGCTTACAGTAAAGTTGGAAACAAAACAGATTCAATTAAATAACGGGGAGATCACTTTATAAGTTGTAAAACTGTTTAACCACTACGCTGTATACCTGAAACTAATGTAATGTTGAATGTCAACTGTAATTGAAAAAAAAATAAAGATAAAAGGATAATAATATAATATTAAACTTCAACTTCTAGCTATAACAGTACTCGATGCTGGTGTAGTCCTTCTACTACAAACAACTATAGAACTGGACAAAGTTAGGGAATAAAGGGAGCCCCACAGTATCTCTACCTCTATCTACAGAGACGATTTCCCAGAATAAAAGAATAGATAAATGGAGCCCAAAAAGAACACACAGGTTCTGCTGTGATGGGGTGACAGATATCAGGGTGTGAGGCTATAGCAGCTACAGAACTCTTCAGGGAAGGATACCAGAAATGACTGACCTGGGGTCAGAGTGGATTCCAGAATTGTGTGTGGACATTCCCATGAGTCTTTGGCCAAAGTCTGGGATGCACATGCACAGGCTGATACTATATGAGATTTACCAGAAAGTAACTGTTATGGGGGATGAGAGTAGAACGAAGGAAACGGACCCAGCGGTTACGGGAGACCAGAGTTTCGTGCCAGCCAGCGTGGAGAGATCTGGTTCGCAGCATGGGCGTCCAGGTGAAACACAAGCAGTACATGCCTTCGAGGTGCAAACTACACTGTAGAGTAAAATCTACTCTAGATCCACCTCACCAATACCTAAAAATGAACATGGGCAAGATTCACAAAAAAGACAATTTTGGGGGTTTAAGTTCCAGCATGATTAGAGGGTTTTTTAAAAACATTTTGAACTTCTCAGTGACCCACCCTAACTACAACAACAAAAAAGATCACACATGTTCAGGGTGCTTGTCCAGTTAAATAAAGACTTCCTGTTAGAAAAAGAATCAACATTCTTCAGAGGAAATGATAGAGCACAGGGTCCCTTTAATGTTCCTTTAAAAATGTCCAGTAAACATTAAAAATTACTAGGTATGAAAAGAAACAGGAAAATGAGAACCATATTCAAGAAAAAAGTAAATGAACAAAAAAAAACTGACCTAAGATAATCCAGATGTTGCAATTAGCAGACAGTCTTAAGCAGTATACATATATTCATATATATTATATATTTATATATATTAAAACGCAGGTGAGAAGATATTGAGGTTATATCTTTAAGAAGTTGAATAAACAAAATATCTAGTAGAGTTATATATTCAATCAAGTCATTTTTTTAAATAAATATGAAATGAAGACATTTTCAGAATAAAAAAATAAAAGAAATTGTCAATAGCAGACATGTATTACATATATATTGCAAAATGATTATCCAGATATATTTATCCAGATATATATTTAAAACTGGTTAATTTCTCCTTTCTCTGCCTGAAACAGGAAGAATTTTTCTCTCTTATCTTTTCTATGAGAACCTTGTGAACCTTATAGGACTATTGGGAATAATACTTATGAAATTTGGGGACCTCTCTAAACTTGGACCCCTAGAAGTTTTAATTCTCAAGTTAGTCTACATGCAAACCATATAAGTGTTCCCATCTGCTTCTGGCTCCAAGGTTTTTGCTTTACTTTAAATTCAGGGGTCCCTAACTCCAGGGCTGCAGATCTTTATGCATCTGTGGCCTGTTAGGAATTGGGCAGAAGAGCAGGAGGTGAGTGGGCGAGTGAGCAAAGCTTCATCTGTATTTGCAGCCACTCCCCAGCGCCTCACTGCCTCAGCTCTACCTCAGATCATCAGGCATTATACTCTTCACAGGATTACCAGTCCCTGGTGCCAGAAAGGTTGGGGACCACTGCTCTAGCTGATCATAGCTGTGGTTCTCTGTATTCAATTCACTTATCTCTTCAGGTTTCGGAGTAGTGGTGCAAACCACTGTGACCTCAATTCTTTGCTAGATCTAAGAAAAGTCATTAACTTTTTTTGGTGGGGGGGGGTGTTTTTTTAAATTGTGCGGACAGGAGTGGTAACTTCCAAGCTCTTTTCATATCAGAGCTTAAACCAGAAGTCATTGCTCAAGGAAGATTGATTTTATCACTATTAAAATAGAATAAAAAATTATCCCTTCACTCTCTGTCCTCACCCTGCTTTGTTTTTCATCATAGATTCATGTTTCCATGAAAGCATGTGGTTTAGTTATTTATTTGCTTGCTGACTCTCTCAATCTTTCTCTACCTCTAAAATATAAGCTCCATGAGGACAGGGCTGTGTTCACTAGTGATTCCCCAAAGGCTTATTTGAGGGAATGAATGGGTTTAAAAAGCCCAGCTCTAACATTTACTAGCTATGTGAACTTGGAGAAGTTACTTAAATTTTGTAACTCTCAGAACCACCATTCCTTTAATGAAGATAAAAATAAGACTACTGCTACCCAAGGTTTTATAGGTGTTAGTTGGGGAATACATTTAAAAGACCCAATATAGTACTAGCCTAGAGTAAGCAATAAATAAATGGTAGTCCCCACAGAGTGGATGTATCAAATGCATTCCAGCACCTTAAAAGATAACAGATTATAAGGTTCTTCTAATTAAAACCTTATAATTTCTACTCTATTTCTATGGGGTAGAAATATTCCCCATAATGTTAATGGCTTTTCTTCTCAGAATCCTCATTTGTGCAGCCACTTAAAGCTCAAAAAAAGCTCCTGTGAAAAATGATTAGCCAAGTTCCAGGGCACAAAGCTCCATGTTCTCATTTGTTCAATTTTGAAAACAGACTCGGCTCACATGCTCTATCTGTAGAACAATCACTTGTAGAGCTCACTGTTACTGTGATGCCTTGAGGCAAAGTGACTATAAACTTGTTTAAGAGAAAATGAAAAAATATGTCTCACCTTTCATTTCAGTTCAAGTTATTGGAGTTTAGGTTCCAACATGACTCCAAGTATATAAAAATTCAATCTGGAGTGAAGACATTTACAACGCAGTTGGTGAATGCACCATAAAGGGATGAAGCATCACATGACCAGGTGCACAAGTCCAGCTTTCCAGACCAGGTCATGCAGTTTCCAGAATCACTGCACTGGGCACCGACATATAAAATCTGTATTCACCCTGCATTGTAAAAACATTCTGTAGCTTCAGGAAATAACATAGAAGACTGTGAAAAGGAAAGCCCACTCTACTGAAGTTTTTATCATTTTTAAATCTTTATCTCAGCACCATGTAAGTCACCCCTGGTCTCTGAAAAGAGATTTCATGTGGACATTAGCCCTTCAGAAGAATTTTGTGCAGAAGTCCAGGTAGCCCTGCAGCTAGTTTCACCACCACCATTCTAATGTGTCTCACACACTGCTAGATGGATGTGTCCAAAATGCACTGCTTCCTGCCAGCCCTTGCCACGAGCACTTATTGGATTCCCCACTCCTTACAATTTGAAGCTCTAGTTCCTGAGGTTAACATCCAAGGGCCTAAACATTTAGCTCTGGATTGTCTTCCTAGTCTTATTTCTTGCTACTCCCTTTAATATACAGCTGGCCCTGCTTGAAAACCACAGGTTTGAACTGTGTGGATCTACTTATATGCATATATTTTCAATAAATATTATAAATGCATTTTCTCTTCTTCATGATTTTCTTATTAACATTTTCTTTTCTCTAGCTTACTTTACTATAAGAATGTAGTATATAAGACACATAACATGTAAAATATGTGTTAATCAACTGCTTATGTTATCAGCAAGGCTTTCTGTCAACAGTACGTCATTAGTAGTTAAGTTTTGGGGGAGTCAACAGTTATATGCAGATTTTCAACTGTGTGGGGGATCAATGCCCCTAACCCTCACATTGTTTAAGGGTCAATTGTACTTTCACTTGTTGATAAATATAATTTTTCGATTGGTGATTTTCTACCCCTGGGCTTTTCTCTCCTCATTCTCCCTTCTAGATGGATAATTAGACGCCTTTCTTTTCGTCTAAATCCTTGTGAAATTCTTACCTACTTTGAAACTCTTTTGGGTTTATTTTTATATTTTACTTCTACCCTTTGTAACACCATGTGTTTTAGGACTATTTTTGTGCCCTTTGTATAATTCCAGTTCATCCATTTTATTCATTCCACAAATTCCTACTGGGTGTCAGGTATTATACTAAGCATTGGAGCTTCAATGTTGAATAAAAACAGACTTCGTTTCTGATCTCATGGCATTTTTAGCTAGTGAACCTTCAAACACTAAATAATGGCAGAAATAAATGTCCTGTTATAACCATAACAATGAATGAGAGGTACAAATGTTATGCGATCTTAAAATAGTAAATTTGACCCAGTTGAAAAGATTAAGTAAGGCATGACTTACTTAATGACAACTGAGATGATGTAATTTGAATAATGACTTCAAGTTTACTGAATAAAAAGGATGGGAAAGAGAGTTTCTGGCAGAGTAACCTGTATTAGAAGGGAATAAGGTAAAAACAAATAACAGAAAGGAGTCAAGGTTGCTAGAGTAGAAAAAGAGTGGAATGATACAGAGAAAGATAAATTTGGGAAGTTAGGTAGTGGCCAAGCCTTGGATGGCCTCCTAGCCCAGGGTTCTCAAATGTCTTAATCTCAGGAACCCTCTATAATCTTAAAAATTACTGAAAACGTCAAAGAGCTTTTGCTTACATATGCATTATATCTACTAATACTTACTATTTTTATAAATTAAACCTGAAAAAGTTTTGAAATATTTATTAATTCATTTAAAATGACAAAATAAGTTTATTACATGTTAAGATGAATAACATGATTTTTATTTTTTTAGAAAAACTATGCATCTCAAAACAAAAAAGAATTAGTGAGAAGAATGATATGTTGTTTTATGCTTTTGCAAATCTCTCTAATATTTGCCCTAATAGAGGACAACTAGATTCTAACATCTGCTTCTGTGTTTGTTCTGTTCCAATAGCACAGGTCAGGTTGCTATGGAAAACTCCAGTGCACTGAGAATGAATAAGAGTGAAAATAATTTCTGTCTTGTGGACCCCTCAAATAGATCCCCAAATGATGCTTTGAGAATAGCTGTTTCACATAATGCTAGCAGATTTATGTCCTATGCCATGTGGAGAAAGAATTACAAGGATATAAAAGATGTAGGTAGATGAATACAGTTGCATTTTATAATATTTTAATGAGACTGGTAGCTTAGACTAGGGTATTTCACACTTATAAGATAGATGGATGATTAAGGTACTAGTTAGGAGATTTAATGGACAACAAATACTTCATGATGAGTCTGACGTAGGGGAAAAAAAAAGAAATGGTTGAAAATGAGAGTTCTAGTTTTCTTGTTTGTATTAGTAAGTGGATAACTGGGCTCTTGACTGAAATAGGAAACAAAGAAATAGGACAGTTTGGGAGAGCATGTTCATAAGTTTAGTTTGGCCATGTTGAGACTGAAGTTTCTTTAATACATCCCCCTGTCCTCCTCCCTCTAGCCAAAATGGCAAGGAATCAGTTGCCTGTATATGCCCATGGCAAAGAGTGGAGGTCTTAGTAGATGTGTGTGTGTGTGTGTAATATATATATATATATATATATATATATATATATATATATATATATATATATATAATGTGCCAGCCATGTACCTATTGTGGTTAGTAAAGCTCTCAGTGTGTATAAGTTTGATTAGGAGAAAATATAAGGAATTATTTCTTGAGGAATTCCTAAATGTAATGTTGGAGATGAGGGAACCATATTAGTAATGCAAGAAAGAGAGAGGGTAGCCACTGAGGTAAAGAGAAAACCAGGAGAGTACAGATGCTCCTCAAGTTATGATGGCATTATGTCCCAATAAATCCATGGTAAGTCAAGAACGATGTAAGTCAAAAATTCCTTTAATACATCTAACCTACTATGATAGCTTAGCCTAGCCTACCTCAGAACATCAAAAAATGGTGACAACATAGCACACTGTAGAGTATCGCTTGTTTACCCTTGTGTTCACATGGCTAATTTGGAGCTGCCCAGCCTCAAGAGAGAGTATCATATCACATATTGCTAACCCAGGAAATGATCAAATCTCAAGGTACGGTTTCTACTCAATGTGTATCAAATTCACACCATCATAATCAAAAACTTGTAAGTTGAACTATTGTAAATTGTGGACCATCTGACCAACATGTGCAAAGTGTTACTGCGGCAAATGTGAGAACCACAAAATGACTAGAAAGAGGATAACCCAAAAAGGAAACTCTTGAGTGCTGCTTTAAACACTGAATAGACATTTGCCAAGAAAAACAAACAAACAACAACAATAACAACAAAAAATGAGCAAGGCACACTAGATCGAGATACAAAATAATCAAAGGCTCAGGAGGGTAGAAAAGCATGAAACAGTCAATCATCTGACATTGTTAGAGTAAGATATGTGGATCAGGACTAGGAAAATATAAACTTGAAAAAGGCTAAACGAAAAACACCAGATGGTAGAGGTCCTCATATGCCGTACGAATGAATTTGGGCTTAATGCTATATTTTTGCAAAGCAAAGATTTTAACATTGAGTGTCAAGAGGAGTCCTACCTTAAACTATTTCTTACTCTACATACTTTCTGTGAAATCTCATTTTCTCATATGGTTTAACTAAGAGCCATATGCCAATGACTCTCCAAAACACATCTCTAATTCTGATATGCCACCTGAGATTCCATTTGGGCTTTTCTACTTGTCTGTCTCATATATCTTCAACTCAGAATGCTAAAACTGTGGCATTAGAAAAAATTTGAAAAGTCTTCCCTTTCTAAGTCCACATTTTACAGATGAGGAAAAAAACAGGGATATTTATTACTCTCCTCAGTTTGTCTTTCTCCTTAGCATGAAATGAGAATAGAACCCAAATGCTCTGAATCACATTTCTTCTTTCTTCCATTATTTAATGTGATATATGCATTGACTCCAATGAGGGTCTGTGCTACAGGAAATGCACTGAGCTAGGGTCCTTAGGAAATACAAAGATGTGTAAGACTTTTCAAGCAGCTTATTAATCAAATACAGAGAATAAATATATACTGTAACACTAGGCAAAATATAAATGTTCCATGAGAGCTATAAAGAAAAAGCTATAAGGGATTTAAATGAGGACCAGTTTGTATGTTATTTTGTTTTTATTTTTTAATATGTGATATGCATTTGCATGTTTGTTATATGAATTTAACTATGCTTCATTTACTTTTACATATCAAACATAGAGTTGGCATGCGTATGTTTTCCACTCAAAAGAAAGCCATGAATTAACTTTAGGATCATAGCTGTGGCTTTGTTTTCTTCCCTCACAGGAGCACAAAGTCATTAATTTCCTTGAGTCTGAGAGAATACTGGGATGGAGATGGATACAGAGAGGTAGGAAAGTAGTTTGAGCCTGGAGTGGTTGGTATGTACAGAAACTACACAGCAGATCATGAGACAAGCTCTCAGGACTGCTTCTAAGGCTGCTGCAACACTTCAGTGTAGCCTTAGATTCTGAAAACAACCTGTTTATTTCAACTGCAGTAGCCACAAGCACGACTTGGTCTTGGAAGTGCAGCCTCCACAAGAGTTCTGGCTATCTTTTCTTAAGCTTCTCCAGCTTCAGAACTCATTGGGGAAGCAGAAAGAAATGTAGAGCTGAGTTAAGTGAAATGCATTATCACTAGGAACCTTTTCAACTGAAGTTGGTAGAGAGAATACCTATCAGGAAAGATGTTACTTTCATGAGATCCCCAAAGTCCTCTTATGAACTGTGAACAATAACAAGAGTTAAGCAAGATCCGCTGAGAATCTAAATTTTAATAGGAGTCTGATTGGCATTTTCCTAGGTTATACCTTCTGGCTCAGAAAAGAAGGAAAATTATGACAGTGAAAAAGCAACATCAACTCTCCCCAGGTCCTCCGTAGCTCTTGTATCTGCAAAATTCAAAGTGCCAAAAAACGATCAGAGATTCATTTCCAGGGCAGGAAGAAAGCTAGGGGGTAAATGCCTCAAATCATAGGGAAAAGAGTGGAAAATAAACTTCAGAGGGGAAACTACAGGCAAAAGTTCTGAATAATTATCCCTCATGACATCATTATATGAAACATATTTATTTGAACACATCACAAAATATGGGTAAAATTTGAAGAAGCAGCATAATATACGGCAGGAATTTCAAAGCCCCTGAATAATTTGTTAAAAATGCAGCTCCTGATTCATATTCAAATCCAGATATGGGGTGGGGCCTGGGATTGTACATTTTTAACAAGCTCCTAGGTGATAATACAAGTCCTGCAGGCCCACAGACTACACAATGAATAGCCAGGAGAAGGAAAGTTCATCAAATTTGAGGTCAGAAAAGTTGGGTCATACTCTCCTCTCCTCAGCCTCCACCATAGAGACACATGCACATGTGCATGCATGCACGCATGTGTGTGCACACACCCACACTATTCACAAACTTCACAATCTTTTTTAATAACTTTTTTCTCTTTTTTAAATTTTTAACTATTTTTTAATTAATTACTTTTTTATTTGCAGAAATGATTTAATTTTATTTTCCCCTATCTACCTCCCTTCTCCTCTCTACCCTCTGATAACCACTAGTCCATTGTCAATGTCCATGAGTCTCTGTTTGTCCTGTTCATTTGTTGCTTTTAGGTTTATATCCCACATATAAGCCATATCATATTATTTTCAACTTTTTCTGTCTGGCTTATTTCACTTAGCATGATTATCTCAAGGTCCATCCATGTTGTTGCAAATGGCAGTATTTCATCTCTTCTTATGGCTGAGTAATATTCCTTTGTACATATGTACCACAGCTTCTTTAGCCAGTAATCTATCGTAGGACACATTGGTTGCTTCCACGTCCTGGCCACTGTGAATAATGCTGCTATGAACATCGGTGTGCAAATATCTTTTTAGATATGGGTTTGCAAGTCTTTGGGGTAAATACCCAGTAGAAGGATTGCCAGATCATATGGTAGATCAATTCTTAGTTTTTTGAAGAACTGCCATACTGTTTTCCATAGTGGCTGTACCAATTTGCAGTCCCACCAGCAGTGTATGAGGGTTCCTATATCTCCACATCCTCTCCAACATTTGTTGTTACTTGTCCTATTGACTATAGCTGTTCTAACAGGCGTGAGATGATATCTCATTGTAGTTTTGATTTGCATTTCCCTAATAGCTAGCAATGTTGAGCATCTTTTCATATATTTTTGGCCATTTGTATGTCCTCTAGGGAGAAGTGTCTGTTCAGGTCCTCTGCTCATTTTTTGATTGGATCGTTTGCTTTTTTGCTGTTATTGAGTCATATGAGTTCTTTGTATAGTTTGGATATTCGGCCCTTATTGGAGGCATTGCTTGCAAATATATTTTCCCATTCAGACAGTTGTCTCTTTGCCTTGGTGATGGTTTCTTTTGCTGAGCAGAAGCTTTTTAGTTTGATGTAGTCCCATTTATTTTTGCTTTTACTACCCTTGCCTTTGAGGTCAAATTCATAAAATCCTCTTTAAGCTCAAGGTCCTCGAGTTTTGTTCCTATGTTTTCTTCTATACACTTTATTGTTTCAGGTCTTACATTCAGGTCCTTAATCCATTTTGACTTAATTTTGGTGTGCGGTGATAGACAACAGTCTAGTTTCATTCTTTTGCAGATGACTTTCCAGTTTTCCCAGCATCATTTATCGAAGAGGCTTTCCTTTCTCCACTGTATGTTTTTGGCTTTTTTGTTGAAAATTATTTGCCCATATAAATATGGGTTTAGTTCTGGACTCTCGATTCTGTTCCACTGGTCCATGTGTCTGTTTTGCTGCCAATACCAGGTTGTTTTGATTACTGTCACTTTGTAGTATAATTTGAAGTCAGGCAGAGTGATGCCTCCAGCCTCGTTCTTTTTTTTCAGGATGGCTTTGGCAATTTGGGCTCTTTGGTGCTTCAATACAAATCTGATGATTTTTGTTCAATTTCCTTAAAAAATATCAATAGGATTTTGATGAGGATTGCATTAAATCTGTATAATTTTTTAGGTAATATGGTCATTTTAACTATGTTGATTCTTCTAATCCAAGGACACAGAATATCTTTCCATTTCTTTATATCTTCTTCTATTTCTTTTAATAGGGTCTTATAGTTTTCATTATATAGGTCCTTCACATGACAAACTTCATAGTCTTCAGCCAGAAACCTAACCTCTCTGGGCCTTGATTCCTACAAAATGAGATATAATCATACGCCTAAAATAGAGTCTCATTGAGAAATAATACATATGAAAATACTTTGATTATAAAACAGTACATAAATAAAATTTAGTTTAGTGGTATTTGAATAGAAATATGAAATTATTTATCTTCAAAGAAAAATTACTGAGAGTAATAACGGCTATTCAGGGTCTATTTTGGTTTCATTCAAGTTTGATGATTTTTTTTGTTCTATTTCTTTAAAAAATACCATTGGGATTTTAATGAGATTGCATTAAATCTACATATTACTTTAATAATGGCTTGTAGTTTCCAGTGTATACATCCTTCACATCCTTTGTTAAGTTTATTCCTAGGTATTTTATTCTTTTTGTTGCAATTGCCTGATTGCTCTGGATAGAACTTCCAATACTATGTTGAATAACAGTGGTGAGAGTGGGCATCTTCCTTTTCCTGATCTTAAAGGAAAAGCTTTCAGTTTTTTCACCATTGAGTATGATATTAGCTAAGAGTTTATCAATAAGGCCTTTATTATGTTGAGTACTTTCCTTCTAGCCATTTTACTGAGTGTTTTAATCATAAATGGATGTTGTATCTTATCAAATGCCTATTTCTATATCTACTGATATGACCATATTATTTTTATCCTTTATTTTGTTAGTGTGGTGTATCATATTGATCAATTTGCGTATATTAAAACATCCTTGCACCCTTGGAATGAACCCCATTTGATTATGATGCATTGCTTTTTAATGTATCATTGTAATCAATTTGCAAGTATCTTTGGGATTTTTGTATCTGTATTCATCAGAGAAATTGGTTTCCATCTCTGGAGACCACAGCTCTAAGTATCTACAGAAGTCATTCTCAAAACTTGCTGCCTGTTAAAACCACCCAAAAAACTTTAAAAAATTACCACGGCCTGGGTATGTCCCATATCATGCAATTCTGTTGCAAAATATAGACAGTATTGAAACACTTTGGACCCTTAAGAGGCATGCTCATTGAGCAGAACTGGCTGGGAAAGTCAGGGAAAGCTGAATGATGGCTGCAGAAAAGGAAAAGGAGATCTGGAGGGGTGTCTGTGTCAGTGTGTACCTGCCCACTGAAGGAAAACTGGTTTCTCTATTGAAGTTATTCAAAGAAAATAGGAGTAGCTGGTGAAGGTAATAATCCTCATCCTGCTGGTTTGTGAGGATCAAATGAGATAATGTCTTGAATGCAGTTGAATGTCTGTTTTAGTGTTAAAAATATGTAGTGTTGTTATTACCAGATTTATCAAACAACTCTTATACTCAGAATAGAGTGAGATGTAACTGTTAAAGAGGATTCCTTTAAAGCAGTCGCCTTCAGAATTCACCTCCTAACATATTATCTTTCAAACTAACAAAAATTTACAGAGGAATCTGCACAGTATGAGCTAAGTAGAAGCTCTGATTATTGTCTGCATTTTATTGTTGTTGTTCTTATTCTTGACCTTAAAGATTACTGTAAGCTTTACTGACTGGAGTACTCTTGAAATATCAGTTTTGAAACAAAAACAAGTTTTCAGCTGTCTCTTAAAAATAACAAAAACTTTAAGTGGCTCGTGAACAAAAATGAAGAAAAAAATAGAGACAAGCAGATGTGTCACATGGATGAATTTACATAACAAGTAAGTGTTGAAATAAAAATCCAGTAGAAGAGACAGCACATTCAAAGGAAAGATGTAATTAGGAGGTGAAGCAGCATTCTCTGGCAAAAAGATCATAGCCCTTCGCCCATGGCTATCTAGGAAACATGGCAGGCCTTTATTCATGAAATGATCTTGGATGAAAAGTCTCTCATGGGTGTCAGGGACTCTGAAGCATGGAAAATGTAATAGTGTTGAAAAACAAACCAACTAGAAGGGTAAATCTCACTGGGGAAAAAGCAAAAATTATCAAAAATGTAAAAATATGTAAATATATGTTTCTAAAACTCTGTATGTGTTGCTTTCTGGTTTGTAGAATTCAAGGATCTATGTCTGGTAGTATAGGATAAATTGTGAAGTATTTACATTTATTGAGTGCTCACTATGTTCTAAACACAGAGTGGCACGAAGATAATACAATAGGTCAAAGAGGAGGAATGCCACTTAGAGTGTTAAAGGAGGAGTACTTGCCTGTGGTCCACACTTGCTACAACCTCCTTCATCTCCCCAAGGACAGCAGCAAAGAGATCCTGAGTGTGCGGCTGACCCAGGACCTTGACAACTATGAGGGGTTTAGTTTGGCCTGAGGCTTGCCCTTCCTTCTTCAGTGTCCACATTGAGGCCTATACAGAAAATCATGGGGAGTGACTTCTAATTTTTTATTGTATAAGAAGGTTGGGACTCTTGAATCCTGAATGTGGTTGATGTGTTCCTGGGGTTGTAAGCCGTAGGCAACCTTCTAGAAAAATCAGGGTTTGAGGAGGGGAGGGTGGTGAAAACCTGGCTCTCTTATGGGAGGTGTTTTTCTTTTTAAACCAAATTACAAAGTGTTCCTTGCACTTGTGAATATGTTTTTTATTTTAGTTAGTTAGTTACTTAGTTAGCTAATGGCTTCTTGCCTTTTATTTAAAAAGTATTGCTAGCCCTTCCTGGGGGTCCTATAACAAAACCAAACACAGCCCAAAACAAAGCCTCTTCCTGGCCAGAGACAAGTTGTGGGGACTGAGGCTCAGCAAATGGAATGTGTGCCCAGGGGAGGACAACTCGGAAGGTCTCCCTGCCTGTGCTCCTCAGGACCGCCCTGGGCTGCCTCCTTGCCTCCCGCCTTGCCGGAAGATGAAGGAGAGGCAGGTCGATCTTCTGAATGCTCCGTGGGAGCCAAGCGCTGGTGGTTGATATTGAGCAGGGACTTGGATGGCAAGAAGAAATTGGCCAGGTGAAAATATGGGGCAGAGCATTCTAGGCAGAAGGAATGGCAAGGACAAAGGCCCTGAGGCAGAAACAAGCATGACATCTTTGAAGAACAGGAAAGGCCACTGCAACTGAACACAGAACACAGAGAAGACAATTCAGCGCAATCCCAGCAGAGGGCTACTGGAAACCAAAGAAGGTGAGACTTCAACTGCTGATAAGGTTAACACCGGGGTGGAGCTAAGGTCCCTAGCTGAGCAACTAAGATCTTGCTGGTGTCTTTAAAAAGAGTATGATTTTAGTAAAATAGTTGGAATAGGTGAGCTTCTGGTTCCAGAGATCCAAATAAATGAGTCCGGTGATGAGCAAATGAAGACATCCAAGGATTTTAGCAGATAAGGAAGAAGAGAAACTGCAGTGAAATGAAATGTAAGCAAGAGAGAAAATCATCAGTGAAGATCTCAAAGGATTTAGATATGATTTAGGATATGAAGAAGAGAAATTATATTTGGAAGGAGAGAAGCTTTTGCTGAGAATCTGTGTAAAGAACGGGAGGAGTGATAAAAATATAGTAACTGGAAAATCTGAGGCGAAAGGAAGAAAATTAGAGGTGGCTTATGACATCTAGCCTCTATCTCTTTAAAGTAGGGAATAAAGTCATTTGTTAAGAATGAAATCACCAAAAAAGGATTGACCATTGGAGGAGAATGGCAAATACAGGTAATACAGACAAGGAACAGTAATAGTGCCTCACGGGTTGTAAGCTCATTGTAACCAGAATTGATGTCTTATTCATTCCTGCATCTCTCTCTCTACATAGAAATGTCTTTCACAGAAAAGCTTCTTAGTTCTCATTGACGAAAAAAAGTGAGTGTTTTGAGTTTATAGAAGAAGAACTGGGACTGTTAATTTGGCAAGTCTGACTATATCGTTCTTCGTCTGCAGGATCAAGTCTAAAATCCTTAGCACAGAACACAGTGCCTTTCATGATCTGGCCACAACCTAACTTTCTAACCTTCCTTCCTGCATCTTCTCCCACAAGTCCATATTTCTAGCCCAACAAAACTGCTCTATAGTCTTGTAACAGGCTGAGCTTGAAATGTTTAAGTCTTTTTACATGCTCTTCATCCCATCTGGAATGCTACATTCCATCATAAATGCCTACTAAACCTCAACTCACCTTCTAAGTTTCAGAATAAATATCTCTACTTCTTTGAAACTACTATTCTTATCACAGATTATTCTCTGACTTCTCTAGTTTCCTTTAGTAATTTACACATACTTTTTTCATAGTATTTACCAAATTTTATTTTCATTACTCATTTGAATGTCTAAGTAGCTCAGGATGAGGGACCATGTTACATTCAACTTTAAACACTCAGGCCCTCTCACTATAATGCCTGGAGTGTATTAGGCCTTCAATATGCTTTTACTACATAAATGAATGATGAGCACATCTAATACGCTGCCTTTTTCCAATGTTATTTTATTGAGCAAGGTTGTAATAACTGATAGATCTAGTAAGATCATAACTTTAAGTATATTATAAATATATTAGACAAGTCTACATTATGTGCTAAAATGGATAATGTTAGTTTTAGAAACCAAACCTAAGAGGAATCAAAATATAATTTTAGTGAAAAAATATGTAAAACATACTTAAACTTTTGTCCAGATGTTAAGTCAATCACTTTCAAAAGAGACAGAGGGACGACTGACATCAGCAAAATGGCAGAATAGGCAATTACAAACTCCTGCTGCTCCATAGAAACAAAAACAAGCAGAAACTGTCAGAACCAACTTTGTCAGAACTCTGGAAAATAGGAAAAAGTTTGCAGTAACCAAGAAAAATGCTGATTTAAGAAAAAAATAAGTTGAGAACAGCAGGAAAGTTCTCTGGTATTTTTATTTGCTCTTGCCTCACGCCCTCCCTGGCTAGAGGGCAGTATTGAAGATGGCAGCCTGAATTCTCCGTGTGGGACCCTGGTACCTTGTTCCAAAGGAAACAGAGCAGCACTTAATTGAGATTGTTGTGTTTCTCTGTTATAACCTATATGGGGGCTACCTAAAGGACTGATGCAAGACACTCATCTGAGTTTTAACTAACTTAGAATCACCGAGGGAGAAAAAGGCAGGTATTCCTCGAAAACATTTTAAAATGAACGGAAAATCCACAGCCACTTGGGATAAAAGGTTATGGTCAAGACATGCAATAAATATCCTCAAACCTGAAAGGGAAAGCTGGGGACAATGTTTCTTTGGGAAATTGGCACTCTCAAAACCGCCATGTATACTCAGGAATTTAGGAAGCCATGCTCACGCTCAGGGAAGAATGAATGCTCATAAAATACACGAGATCGTAAGCCTTCATCTTTGGCTGGTCTCTAGGCTTGGTGCAAGTATGAAGTGAACGTTAGGGAGAAACTGTTAATAACCTGGCTAGGGTAAAAGAAGTGCCAAAGTAGAGGGCCAGTCTGTAAAGACTAGGATTGGTGTTTGTTTTCTTTTTTGTTGTTGTTTTTGTTTTATGTTCTAGAGAATCTTTGTCAAAAGACTTCTTGAATACAACTGAAAGAAGAGACCTCACTGAACACACATGACAAGAAACATAGTCATTGCAAAAATAGTTTGAAGTAGAAACTAAACAGATGATCGCAACCAACAACAATCGAGAACAGAAAAACCCCAAGGAAGGAGAAGAATCTTATTTCCAAATTTTCCATATCATAACATTCAATTGTGTAGGTTTCAGCAAAAAATTCACAAAGCATATAAAGAAACAGGCAAGTATGATCCAGTCAATGAAAAAAATAAATGAACAGAAACAATCTCTGAGGAAGTCCACACATTAGATATACTAGACAAATCAACTGTCAAAAGAGACCGAGGGATGCTTGTACCTATAAAAATAGGTCAAACTGCAACATTTTTTTCTAGATGAGAGCTTTTAATCTTTTTGAGCCAGTAATAGGTTTTCAAATTCTGCTTCATTTTAACATAAAAATCTCAATGAACACCTCAAAATAAAAGTGTTTGGGATGGATTTTACCAGCTTAACTATCTCTAAACAATTTCTCACTAGATAACTTTTGAGAAGTAGAAACATCTTAAAGAATTACCCTCATGTATCTGCTCTGATGAATGATGACTTACAAAATGTTTCCCCAAAGTTCTGAATAAATTCAATTGTGGCAAGTTGTGCTACAAAATATTTTTGATTTGCTTACAAAGAGAAATAACTGTATTTTTCAAGTCCTTAGTATGTGCTTAGGCAATGTGTTAAACACTTTACATGGATATTTTCTTAAGAACCCTCTGAAATAAGTGTAATTATCATCTGCATTTTACTGATGATAGAAAATATCCTTAAAGAAGTTGAGCAATTAACCAAAAAGTTCAGAGATGGCTAGTGAGAGCATAGAGATTTAAACACCAGTAGCCTTACTCCAGAGCTACCCACACTTATCTACTCATGTGTTTTCTTATACAGCTGCCCAGGTAATTCAAAATATTTTTTATCAATTTTTTAAATGAATTGTTAAGAAGGTAAAACAGCTTTCTTATATTTGATTTTTTAGCAAAACTATTTCAATTCCATAGTTTAGAGCAGTCCTCTGGATTTAGCATATAACATCTAACACAATTATTACTGGACACATTCAATAATAAAGCACCATAGATGTTTGCCAACCTATCTATTTTTAACCTTACAAATGTGTGACTCTCTTACTACTCAGAGTTTATTATATACATACGTTCTTTACTCCTAGAATTAAAGAAAACCCCAAATGGCTACTATAGTTAATCCTTTGTCTTTGTTTAAAAAGGAAAAGAACATATCTCTCTATTTAGAACAAATTTCTGGTATTACATGCCATTTTGATAGGTTGGTTCAGCTGAAAATTTGAATGACCTTTTAGTAATTGACATAATAAAAGTAAAAGATATAAAAATATATAGCACATGTATATATCTGAAGTGTAGTTATTGAAAAAGTAGATGGCACAACTGAGTAATAAAAATGAGCAATTGTTATACCTAAGTGGTTTGGAAAATTCCTGAGAAGGAATTTGCTGATAATAGATCTAAGGTTTTCATTTTGAAACTCATTGTTCTTGCTTTTCACCTTGATGATTTAAAAGTCCTAAATGAGAGGCTGGAAAAGATGATTATGAGAGAACAACCAGAGAAGGAAGTGGGTACAAAGAGAGAAAGACAGGAGCTGCTGAGAAGAAAAACAAACATGTACTTTTCAAGTGGGAATTTAGCCCAACACAGATAGAGGAAAATCTTACTGGAGAGAGCACAGTGCACAGCAGTGAGGAACAGAGATGGGTAATGGACAGAATGACTCACCTGATGTTGGATTTTTCTAGCAAACAGCATTTCTAAATGAAGCAGCTTTTGTTATGAGTGTCAAGAGAATACAAAGGCGGTCTAAAGCCAACAAAGGAAATCCTTGATTCAAAAAGGATGGATGAAAACCCATTGATAATGAGCCTCAGAGCAATTCAACCTTAAAAATATTTGGCAGCACACACTGAATTTGGCTCAGCTCCTTAGGGAATATCATGCCCTAAGACTCGTCCAGGATTTTATTATCGTTAGCAAATTCTTTTTAATTAGGATGACTTTTATTTAAAACTAAGGTCACATTTATCCTGCCTGGAAAAAAAAAGTCAGTGTACCGAGGGGCTACTAGTATTCAATCGTGGTTTTTGAAGGTTTTGCACACGTCTAATACTCTGCTTAGCAACTTCAAAATGTGTCACATTGCTTTGGTTTTGGTCACATTGTTCTTGTTACCCAAGGACATGTGGGTAAACTTATGAATAATCACCTAGCAGATTAATCAATCCATTGCACTATAAAGAAATTAGTTTTATAGTACTGATGAGTTTTCAAACAAATTTAAGAGTTTATAATTTTGATGGTTTCAGCTGAACGTTACCTCATGCTGTCATAATTTACAATATAACGAAGGTTTTCGGATTTCGAGAAATGCAAAATTTGTAAATTCAAGTCACATCCTTCCCCTTTCTGTCTTTTTGTACATAAATCTTGAGTTAAAAATTGCTTATTTTTGTGCAGGGTGTTTGAAGGGGTGTGTAGGAGAACAAATCACAAAAGAAAGAACACTTCCATAGGGATGTGTACTCTGTAACACAAGCAGAGCAAGAGTTGCACAGTTTGTGCTAGGACTGCCTACACGGTCATATTTAATTCCATTGTATAATACATATCAGTGCATTCCATAACTGCCATGCATTGGTGAAGCCAGACGCACAAAAAAGGAAGGAATGAAGGAACTGTTTCTTCACTGTCTTCTAAAAATAAAGATAAGCAATTAAGCCAACTGTAGTTTTTCTGCAGGTATTAACTTTACTATTCCTTTTAGACAGTCTAAATTTGACTTCGAGCAGAACATTTTTATTTGCCCAAATCAGCCAAATTCTGTTTACTATCCTAAAATCTGGGGATATAAATTTCTAAATAAGGAATTCATTTTTGGAAGGTCACCACCAGCACTCATTCTTAGTTGTCTAGACTGCAGCCATGTGAGACAAAGGGCACTTCCTTCTCCCAGCAGGAGGATACTGCACACAAGCTCAGCTTCCCAAGGCCCCCAAAGATCCCTATGTGCCACGCAGCTGGCTTGCCTGACAGCTCCTGTACACAGTTAACATCTAACCCAAACTGTTCAGTGCCCAATAATTTGATACTCTTCTCACTGACAAAATTGTTTTCATGTCATATAAGTAGATGCAATAAGTCCTTCCGTACCCTGGAATGCAACTGCAGTAAAGAGTTGACTCTGTGGGTCTGAGATGTTCAAACCATGCATATTCCAAAAAAAAAGTCTGGCCTTTGACTGACTTCTGGAAGGTATCCTCTAAGCCCTTGAAATGCCCTGCCTGTAAGAATATCTCTGTTTAGCTAAGAGCCTTGGACTACACCAGGTAGTCTATGCTAGCAATGTGATTTATGGTTGGGTCATGTGGTACCAACTCAACTTGACCTCTGGAGGGGTTAGAAACTGAGTAACTAAGGTCAGCCACATGGATTTTCCATGGCTCCATGATCAACCCTCAATAAAACTGGATACAAAGGGTTGAGTGAGCTTTTCTGGTTGACAGTACTCCATATGTATTGTCACACATTGCTGGAAGAATTAAACACTATATGTACAACTCCCAGGGGAAGGATGACTGGAAGCCCATGCTTGGTCTCTTCTAAACTTTGCCCCATGCACATTTTCCCTTTGCTAATTTTAATCTAGATCCTTTCACTATAATAAACCTTAACTGTGAGTATAACTGCTTTTGTGAGTTCTTATAGCAAATCACTAAACCTGAGGGTGGTCTTGGGAACTGATAAACTAATCCACATTGAATGTCCAGCAGTTTGCTAGCCCCATGTTCATGAGGACAGCAGGAAGATTGGGGGACTTATATCTTCTTACCTTTATAACTTTTAGTTCAGAATTTCCCCAGTATAATCTGTTCCCTACATCATTCCAAATGGTGGAATTCATTGACAGCAGGTGCAAAAATCATAAGTTCTTATTCCTTACATCAGACATCATTAACATACTTTTGAAAAAAGAAGAAATTTTATGCTTTTCCTATTTCATTATTTTGAAATTTTTAATTTAAAAATTTGAACCCACAACAAAATTCACTTTGATTTCTTTTAGAATTCCAGTATCACTGAGTTATATTTAAAAATCCTTTATTTGTTATCTAGTACAAAATTCTCATACCTACTGTTGATTAAAAATGCACAAAATGCCAGTTAAACAGAAAAAAATTCAGAAAAGAAAGCTACAGAGTATCATCAAAGCTATAATAGTTTAAAAAAAAAGCCATGTTAAAACCTAAAGTTTCTTACATGTTTATTCTAATAATTTAAGATTCCTATGAAGCTTTTAACTATACCATTGTCAGATTCCAAGAAGTTATCATTGTCCATATGTAGGTTTTCTATAAAAGGTCACCATTAGAAAACAGATAAATCTCAACTCTCAGATATGGTATAATGATTCACACATTTGCCATGTATAGTGCAATTAATGTTATAACCTATGAAGAACCTTAACTACCTACCTACCTGTGTCAGCATGCCAAATATGATGCATAGATCTATTTTCAGGAGTGAAATGGGCAATTGCGACCAGCACAGGCCAGGGCCAAATTATGAATTCTGTGAAATTTGTCTCTGTCTCTAATCTTATATCTTTCCTTGGTTCCAGCAACTTACTACCCAACCAGCACTTCACTTTCCCAACCTTTCATGTATCTGTTCACATACCTGTGCACTGCACGCACAGTGAACTCACTGATCCCCAGGTATGAGTGGCTGCCATGTCTAACGTAGAGCTTTCATATTGGAGGTGCTCAGTGATAATCAGAGGAACAACTTGATAGTCTTATTTACACACACACACACACATCTTACAGGAAGGCATTCCTGTTACAACTCGAGTCAAGTTTCTAATCAAATAACTACTTACCCCCTTGTCCAGTTTGGACTTTTCAAGGCAGAATAAATAAATCGGGTTTTCTATGAGGATCTACTCTTTTTATATCTTAAGTATCAAAATAATCACATAATTTTCATGTCAATTTTCTTTAAAAAAATAATAATAAGTACTGTTGCTTTTGCCACAATTTGGAATGGGGTATTAGTGAATGTGAGTACAATAGACAGCTGAGGTAATTTGTACCTAACAGAATAAAGCCTATTTTTCTTTTATTGCAAGAATTGCTGTTGGTGTTTTAAATAAATCCTCCAGAAGAAATCTCTTATTCTTGTGATACCTTTTTTTTTTTACCTTTGTAGCACTAACCACATTTAATTCTATACTAAAATTATTCATAATAGTTTATCTCTTTAAAGGAATTGTAAATTCCTTGAGGGTAATGGCCTCATTTCTACATGATCCTAAAACAGTTATAACAGTACTCATAAGATGGTAGTTGCTCAATAACTACTGGTTAAACATACAAGTAAATAAGTGGTTCCTATAGGAATCCTGCTTGCCATTTGTGTGTGTGTGTGTGTGTGTGTGTGTGTGTGTGTGTGTGTGTTCTTTTTTCCCTGTATAAAAGCTCAGGTTGAGTATAACTGAAAATTAAAGCTAAGCTATGGGATATAAATAAGTTCTACCTTATGGTTTTTGTAGGTAAAGCCAACTGTTATCTCAACTACTCACTACACCAAGTAAGCAGTTACCACCTGCAGCTACAACAAGATGGCCCTGTGCAAACTCCAACTGCCATCTCCCTCTTTGTCACCTTGTAATCACCCTGCATTCATGACTGATGCCCAAATTTCTGGATCATAGCTCACCATCTGGACTTCCTTCCTTCTCCAAGGGCATTGTCTGCACTGGGCTACCGCTCAGTTGTTAATTAGTGACAGACTAGAGAAAAATGTCCTACTGATGATCACTAAAAATTTTTTCCAACAGCAATATCACCAAACATCCTTTGTTCCAAACTTCATCCTAATTCTCAGTTTAACAATGTTATGTGTACATTAAGAATAAATTTTGTTAGAGGTTTGCCCAGAGAAATAATCCTTCTCTAAATTTTTGTGAATTACAGTTTCAAAAAGGAAACACTGAAAGAGAAACAGAATTATTGAATGGTTAAGGTCTGGCCTGGAATGTTCCAGACTTGCCAGCAGGGCCCAGTCAGCTGCCTGTGACTTTCCACACATCAGCAAGTTCCCCTCATAAAAGGTTTACAGCTCAAGCCAGGCTGCTACAGAGTTAAACCAACACAGTACAAAGAAGTGAGGGGAAAACAGTGTGAGGCCAATTAAAACAAATTGGTAATGAAAGCAACAGCTGGATACCAACATGTTCTGCTCTGTTAATGGCATGTCAATAGGTAAATTTTAGAGAAACTGGTGCTGTGTGGAGGAAAAGAGAGACCAGCACCCTAATAGGTCCGAACAGACCTGTACCTCGCCAGAGAGGCACTCCTGCCCACTCACTTGGGAAGGCCACCTGCGCAGATGAAAACCCATGCAAGAAACTGTTCCATCTTCTAAAGCCTCCATGCAAACTGTCAACACAGGGAATAACATCCTTTTCACCTCAGTGCAGAGCTTTAACAAACAATGTTATGACAGAGGACAGCCAGTGCAGCCTGAAAACCACTGGGAAGTCGGATGACCTGGGTTCTGGGTCCATTGCTGTCATTACAACCTTTGCCCCCACAGGCCTCATCTGTAAAGAAATGAAACATGAAAAGTAAAAGACATGAGAGAAGAAACATGCCACCAGCCACCACTGAAGGTCCCCAACTGAAGGAAGGGAGATGTGCAAACTCGGAACTAAGAAAGAAATTTTTATTACTCTAGAGGATACATTTAATTACTGATCTTGTGACCAGCTGTGATCCAGAACTTTTTTTTTTTTAATCTACTGTAGGAAAACTAGAGGAATTATGGAAACTTCCCACATTTTCATTCAGTATCAAAAATGACAAACTCCTAGGAGAGAGTTTGGAGTTAGAGAGGAGAAAAACTATGTTGCTCTAGGAATTACTACACGCTTTAAAAATATTTATTTATACTTTCCTAAGCCTAGGAGTGGAAAATGACTACCGGTTTAAGATATATTACTGTCAGGGCAGACATAGAGCATGGTTCCAAATCAGCTCCCTGTCTTAGAGGGAGAACAGGTGGGGAAGGAGAGGATCAGGAGCAATCTCTGCTCTCCGCTCTCATTAACATAGCCCTAGGCCAGGCCAGGGGCTTTGAAGCTCTCCAAGGGTGGAATTCCTTTCTAAGCCTCCACCCTGAGGCTCTAATAAAGCACCCAGCTTGTCTAGTGCTTCTTTAAAAGCCAAGGGCCTTTCAGGTCTGTCTCTGATTCTTTCGTTCCCCCACTCCCTCCCCCTATCTTTTGAGAGTTGGACTGACTTCTGTGAGATGTCAAGTATAAAACGGACCATGCAATCATTTCCCCAGCCAGAAACATGTTCTTAGAGACCCATATAGTCATGCATCAGGGATTTCGACAATTGCAGGTTTACAGAATGAAAAGAAAACTAAGCACAAATAAACAGTGCACCAGTTTGGTGGAAGGGGACAGGGGTTCTAAGCAGCAGACATTTGCCGGTTTCCTTGATCTTCCAGGAACTGAGAAGTGAACATATTAGCATGCAAAAAATGGAAAACATTCATTTGCAGAAAGCGAAACAACAGGTGTACATGTATACATATGTTCTAGTCAACTTTAGCCATAGTTTGTAACAGAAGTCCAAAGGTATAATTTATGCTCACAACTGTTCGTTTTCTCCCACATGGGTGATTCCATAATTAAATAATTGATGATTACCAAAAATACAATTTTAGTAATTTTAGTAATTCACTGAGATTATAAAACCCCATGAATATCAAGAGACAGAAGCTCTCTGAACAGTAAGCCTGCTGCTATCTTTGGAATTGAAGCTGTGGAGCCAAGTGGCAGAAACCTTTAACCATCTTTCCAGATTTTCTTTAGAACAGGGCATTCTACTGACTTAGTGTTCTTATAGAACTAACAACTCTCCAAAGTGGGAATAAAAAACTACATTTATTACTCTCTAATATATGCATATACCATCTATTATTTACTTCTCACAGCAGCCCTATGAGGTAGTCAGTATTATTTCTATTTTACAGATGATAATATTGGAACTCAGAGAAATTGTGTCATGCTCAGTGATGGCAAAGCTAGAATCAGAACACTGGCTCCTGAATGCCATTACACAGGAATTAACTGCACCTGTCATTGCCTCCCCCCCTCACCAGAATTAAAATGTCCCAGCAGCATTCACCTCAGTGAAGGAGCTCATGAAATAATTTGTTTGAGGCCGTAGGGTTTTCATCCCTGAGCCTTTTGTCACCACCCAGTTTCTCTTTTCTCATCAAGGTGCAATGCCATTATCATTGGGTGATGCTCCAAGTAGGAATCCTTAAAGGTGGTCCAGGCAGGGCTAGTTTCATGGGTGTGCAACCTGTGCAGCTTCACAGGGGTCCACATTCAGAAGGCCCTGTGTTTCATTTCATGCTCTGCCGTCACGGTGTTGAAACTCCTAACAATTTATCTTTGGACTTGTGTGTTCTAAATAAAGTCAAATAGGACAATGAAACATGGAAAGGAGATAAATGAAATATGAAAATATGCACGTCTGCCCTGCTCCTTGACATCCTATTTGCATATAACATTGGAGATGACCCATGAGCACATAATACCAGAGAATTCAGGATGCATGGGAGTTCAGCCGGACTCAAAGCAAGTATAAGATGAGCATGTTATATCTACAACGAAGTAAGCAGGGGAACTGATAGCCCCAAGAGGCTATGTTTTTTGTTCTAAAGGTAGAATAAGAATTTTCTTCAAACTGAGAAAGAAGATAATGATGTTCTAAGAGAAACAATGACCAAGGAAACCTATCATATCCTTTCTTATCTTTCAGTCTTTCTTACTCAACAAGCTAATGATAGACAATGTTGGTAGATGTTCATGAGTCAAGAAGTGAAATAAAAACAGGTGAGTTACTTTTGTGGATCTGTTTCCTCTCATGAAAATATATGCATGCCCTGAGAAATATAAATTGTGTAATTTTGGTGATACCACATATGACTGAATGCTTTCATATTTGTATTTAAAATTGGCACTGTACAATATGGGGATGAATGGTAAAATTCATGCTAAATATGTAAAACTTAATTTTCCATACTCAGAATAACACTGAATAGTAAATAAAAGACACTTTGACAAATCAAGAGATAGAGAGATCACTAAAGAAAAGAAAACGCTTTTTATTTTAATGCCTGTAATGGCATTTTTTCCTGCTTTTCGAGCAGGGGCCTTCTCATTTTTTGTTTAGACCTGGGCCCAGCAAATTAAGTAATTGGCCCAGGCAAGCAAGCATTTTGCAGTCTTCACTATGCAATCTCAAGTTTTGCACCAACTCGACATTTTGTGGCTTGGGTGTAGCCACAAGATCTTGAGATCAACATGGTGCATAATAACAGAGAACTTAGAAAAGGACATTTAACGTCATGGCCTGAAGCACACAGGGTTTCCATTCCGTTTCTAGAGCAAAAAAATACTTTATTTTGCTGCTACCTGTGAAAACAGGATATTAATCCAGGGAATAGCTGAAAGATTTGAATTACATGCATTTGCCCTATGGCTTCAAGGTACAGGTATTAAAACTTGCCTTGGACATTGGGTTTGGGCTACATGGTTTAATGACATCGTGACAGGGAGAGTTGTAACTGGTCTTCGGAACTGACATATTTTCTACAAGACAAATGGGGAGAGTATACTCTAATGATTAATAGCATAAACCCAATAAATAGAGCCAAATTCATCTATTTATTGCTAATTTAAGGAAAGATCTATTGTCTTAGTTTCCCCAACTGTAAAATAAAGAGCCCTACCTCAAAGACTATTAGGAAAATTACTTAAGATATCAAGGGCAAAAGACCCAGGATAGTGCCAAAAAAGAAAAAAAAAAAAAAAAAGAAAAGAAAGAAGAGAAGAAAATATATATATAGTGTCATGCCTCTTATCTGAAATTCCTTCTGAGAAGCTCACTCTTCTATCTCCTTGAAGCCAAGTAAAGCTTGGCCTGACTATTTTCTTGGAAATACTTCTCCTTCTCCCTCCCTTTTAATTTTTGTTATCCAGGTCCTCTCTTAGGCACTGAGCAGTCTTTCCATATTTCTCAAGGCATGTTTAGTGCCCTCCCCTCAACTGTAACTTTGAAAAGACAAAGTATCTAAATCACTCTTAGTTCATCACCCTTCTTCCACCTTAAAGCATGGGGTCACTATTCTGCTCATCCTAAAATCTCAATCAACATGTGTGGAATAAAGGAATGACCTACTTCTCATGAGTTCAAGATAACCTAGACAGTATTAGGTGTAAAAAGACTAGGAGGCTCTTCAACTCTGGAGAAAGGTCAAGTAGAAAACACAAGGGCCCTCCTATGGCAGCCTTCCTCCTGTATTCACCATGGACTACTTGTGTCACTATCACAGTTGTTTTTTGTTTGTTTGTTTGTTTGTTTGTTTTTAAATGGCATATCACTGACTTTGGAAAGCAAAATGAAAAGTCCTTAGCATGGCATTCAAGACTCCACCCAATCTGGTACCATTCAACCTCTCCAGCACCACCTCCTGCTATTTTTTTAAACATATCTTATATTTAAGTCCCTTGACCTGGCACCAGTCTTTAACATATTGGATTCCCAAGCCTATATTCATTTAAATGTACTGTTTGTTCTGCCTAGAAGGAAGTCCTCCCCACCACCTCTCTCCTTGTCTGCTCAACACAAAACCCCCCTTTCCTTCTATCTTGCTTCCTCTACACAGAGGTGCTCCTTCTCCCTGTTCCCATAGCTCTTCTCCCATGGTTTCATATCATCCTTATCTTTATATCCCTGAATCATCACATGGTACCTGATACAATTTGCTTACTGAATGAATGAATGAACTATGGGTCTCATTCGCTCCACAGTTTTTCACCACAATTTGTTACTCTGTCTCATGTTGGTTCATTTTGGATCCATCAGAGAACTATTACAAGGGGACTCTTAGCATATGGATTTAAAATGAACAGTTTCTACTACATGCAAGTGACCCAGCAAGTCCATGACATCCAGTAATCTATAATTGCCATTTTTTATGAGACTTAAATTTTAATTATTTGGTGAGGCTGCTCTGTAGGAAAATGGTTAATTAGCTGGTAAACAAGACTAAATGCATCCCTAGCACCCACATCTAAATGTGATTTCTGATTTTCTATTGACTGTTATATACCAAGTAACTATATTCAAGATATATGTCATTTTAAAATAAAGTAAAAACAATCAAATAAGCCTCAAAACTCTATGTCTTTATTAAAATGGCTCTCAAAAGAAGCTAGTTGCTAATTTGAGGGATGGAGGCATAATACTTTGCTAAGGCTGTCATAATATTTACCACAAACTGGGTAGCTTAAACAATGGAAGTTTATCGTCTCCAATTCTGGAGACTAAAGTCTGAAACTGAGGCATCAGTGGGGTTGGTTCTTCCGAGGACTGTGAGAAAAAGACCTGTTCCAGAACTCTCTCCTTGGCTTTTAGATGGTCATCTTCTCCCTGAGTCTCTTCACACGGTGCTCTCTCTGTGTGTATCTCTGAGTCCAAATTTTCCCTTTTTATAAAGACAGTGGTCATAAAGGATTAGCACCCACCCTAATAAGGTCATCTTAACTAATTACATCTGCATCGAAACTATTTCCAAAAAAGGCCACATTTGAGGTCAACCTAATAAGGTACTAGGAATTAGGACTTCAATATATGAATTTGGGGAAGCATCAGTTCAACCCATGACAGAAGAGAACACACACACGCGCGTGCATGTGCGCGCACACACACACATGCACATGCATATGCATACACACAGACATGCACATGCATATGCACATAGTTTTCAGTGGAATGTAGAGTTAAAAATCAGTTTGAGTAGTGGTTCCATGTATGATGAGAAGCAATTCACCATCAGCCTCATTACAAAATAAGAAAAAACAATCTGGAAAACTATATATTTCAGTGAATCTGAGAGCCAGAATTTATTTTAATAACTCAATAGTCACCTAGTATGGCTGATGCGTAAGGTTGTGCGAGTGAACAGAAGCAGATGACAGAGAGAGTTAGGCGGACCTGAAAAGGCTTGATGTGCCAGGCAAAGGATTTAAGACTTTATTCTCAGATTCCTAACTGTCCTCCTCGAGTATGCCTTCCAGGTAAGGGAGAATGACAGGACACCTTAATAAGGTCTAGTGATACAGTCTTAAAGGACCTGCCACCACACAAAATGTCTTTGAAGTCTCAAGGTTCACCCTGAAATTCATCAACATTTTGCCTTCAGCTCCGTAATTAGGTGTATTTTATTCTAGTCATGTCCTTCCCTACATTTTCAAGTAAAATTTTTGTCTTGAAAATTGCAGCATTCTCTCTGGTGTCCTGGAGTTACTCTTAGCATACCATCTTGACATACTTAACAAGAAGGTGACAGACTGAAAGATGTTTTCCATGTTTAAAACTGACAAGAAACTTATTTATAAAATCTGATGAACTCCTGCAAATTAGGGGAAAAAATGGAACAAAAATCCTATAGAAAAATGAACAAATTTCTGAAAACATACTTAATAGAAAGAGAAATCCAAAAGTTAATGAGTATATAGAAGATATTCATGAAATTGTTTCTGGGTGCCCTGTTTTTGATCTCTAGTCCACTGATCTATATTTTTGATACCACACAATCACTGACTATGCTGTTTATAAGACTTTCTAATTTATCTTACTATTTAGCAAAATAATTTCTCCCTTGCTTTTGTTTTAAATGTGGCCATGGCTATGATAGCCTTTATAATTCCACATAAATGTTAGAATGACTTTAAAAAATTCCTCTTAAAAAATTATACTGGAAATTTTATTGCAGTCGAGTTGAACTTACAGATCGCTCACTTATTCATTCAACAAACACTTGTTGAGCACCTGTCATGTGCATGAAAGTGTTGAAGCCACAGAGACAAAAATGAACAGAACTTTTTTTCAAAAAGTTACTCCTGATTGTGGGAATGCTGCTGATTTTTTTTAACACCTACAGCACCTGGTTTCCCTAGGTGGTCTCCCACCCAAGTACCAACCAGGCCCGACCCTGCTTAGCTTCTGAGATCAGACGAGATCAGGCACGTTCAGGGTCGCATGGCCATAGACTGTTGACTTTTTAAGTAGATATTTTATCTATTAACCAAAATGGAAAATACAACAAAGGGAGCAAAGTTCCTGCAAAATATCAGTAAGGGGCAAAGATAAGAGAAGTTTCTAAGTGCGAGAGCTGTCCCTCTAATAAGTATAATGCATGGGGATAGTCAAGCTCAGACTTTACTGGCATGCACTATTTTTCCTCTTATTTATTCCATACCAGCAAAGATAGCTGACATTCCTCTCGCAAATGAGCTCGCACACTAGAATAACCAGATATTGACGGGCAGAGGTAGAAGAGAAGTAGAAGTACAGAATGAACAATCTGTTAGATGAGGCACAAACATTGAACCAGATAGTTTAATTTTTGTTAAGTAATCATTTTAAAATGCACTGAAAGAGATAAATGAAGATATCAGTAACTCAGAGCAGGACAAAGTAGAAATATGGGTTCAAAATAATTTAATAGACAAGATATATAACTACATATATATGTGTATGAGTACATGTATATGTGTGTATACACATGTGTATACATACACACACACACACACTAGGATAACAAAATGTGTGAGTACATATAAATGTATGTATACACATGTGTATACACACACACTCACACACACACACACACACACACACACACACACACACTAGGATAACAAAATTGTTTACTGGATGATCTGATAAAGTAACTCTCAAAGGTCATCAGGAATGACAAAAAAAAAAGATTTAAAAATTCAAAAGAAAATTTAGCGTATACATAATAGATGTCTGGTAATGATAAATTTTAAAATGGAGAAATAATTTCTAAAAACTTAGTTACAACTTATCAGAATTAAAGGTAAAAATATCAGGAAATAAAATCAAAAGAATATAAAAAAAAAAAAAGATTTTAAAACTTTCCAGAGAAATGGAGTAGCACCCACAAAAAATAAAATATCAAATTTATATTAGCCCCAACACAGCTAGCTGAACACTAGGGACAAGAACATAATGGAATTTTATGTGTAAGGTGTTGAAGTTCCAGTACACCTTAATCTCTCAAAGCTTCACAGTGACCTTTGGGACACAAATTGCACACTACTTTAGGCAAACTATTAAGAAGGATCTAATAGCAATGGGATAAGAAGAAAAATGTTCAAATTCTTTTACAAAGCAATTAAAACAATGAAATCAAAATTCTACAAGACTGAAATAAAAAGGATGACTTAAACCTAAAATCCATTATATTATTAAGAGTTTACTGGACAAAATATAACATGTGATTATCTGCAAAGATTAAAAAAATATTTAGTCAAATTCCACATTCTTCATTTTACTTTTACTTTTCCCAGGTTTATTGAGGTATAATTAACAACTAACACTTTTTATAAATTTAAGATGTAAATTTGTGATGTTTTGATATATGTATACATTGTGAAATGATTAGCACAATGAAGCTAATTAACATATCCATCATCTCACATTGTTACTTTGTGTGTAGTGAGAACACAAGATCTACTTTATTGGCAAATATCAAGTACCATATATACGATATTCTTATCTATAGTCACCATGCTATACATTAGATCTCCAGAACTTAATCATTCTACATAACTGAAAATCTGTACACTTTGATCAATAGTTCCCCATTTTCTCCATATGCCAGCCTTTGACAATCACCATTCTACTCTACTTTTTTGATTCCACATATAAGTAGGATTACATAGTATTTGTCTTTCTGTGTCTGACTTATTTCACCTAGCATATATCCTTCAGGTTCATCCATGTTGTCACAAATGGCAGGATTTCTTTACTTTTTATGGCTGAATAGTATACCATTACATACATACATACATACACACATACATACATACATATATTTCCTTTATCTATTCATCTGTCAGTGGACACTTGAGTTGTTTCCACATCTTGGCTATTGTGAATAATACTGGAGTGCAGCTATCTTTTTGAGATGCTGATATTATTTCCATTGGCTATACCAAGTGAGATTACTGGTTCATATGGTAGCTCTATTTTTTAATTTTTTGAGGTGCTTTCATGCCATATTCCATATGGATGTATTAAATTACATTCTTACCAACAGTGTGCAAGAGTTCCTTTTCCACATCCTTGCCAATATTAATCTTATTTTTGTCTTTTCGATAGTAGTAATTCCAACATGTGTAAGATGATATGTCATTGTGGTTTTTATTTGCATTTCTCTGCTAAGTAATGCACCTGCTTACATACTTATTGGCTACTTGTTTGTCTTCTGTGAAGAAGTGTCCATTAGGTCCTCTAATCATTAAAAAAATTAGGTTATTTTTGTTTTTGTTTTGTTTTGTTTTTGTTTGTGTGTTTGTTTTGTTATTGAGTTGTTTACATTCCTTACATTTTAGATATTAACTCCTTATCAAATGTTTGAAAATATTTTCTCTCATTCCATAGGTTGTCTCTTCACTCTGTTGACTGCTTCTTTTGCTATGTAGGAGCTTTTTAGTTTGATTCAATCCCAACTTGCCTATTTTTGGGTTTTTTGCCTTACTTTCGGGCTCATGTCTAAAAACATCATTGCTCAAACCAAGGTCAAGATACTTTTTCCCTATAATTTTTTCTAGTGGCTTTATAGTTTCATTTCTTGTATTTAAGTCTTTAATTCATTTTGAGATGATTTTCGTATGAGTGTGAGAGAAGAATTCAATTTCATTGTCTAGTACGTGGATATCCAGATTTCCTAACACTATTTACTAAAGAGACTACCCTACCTCATTGTGTGTTCCTTGTAACTTGTTGAAGATTAGTAAAATATAAATGTGTGAATTTATTTCTGGGCTCTCTTGCATTCTATTTATCTATATATCTGTTTTTATGCCAGTACCATGCTGTTTTGATTACTATAACTTTGAAATATATTTTGAAAACAGGAATGTGATACCTCCAGCTCTGTTTTTCTTGCTCAAGATTGTTCAGGGTCTCTTGTGGTTCCATATGATAAATTACATAAAAATCAAAATCTTCAACATCACGCAAAATATTATAATGAAAGTGAAAAGAAAATGACAATTTTCTGAAATCGTTCTGTAGCTACAAGACTAATTTACTTAATATATACAAGAACTATTAATTGAAATAATATCTAAAAAGATAGTTTACATAAAAGTATATTCATACAAAAAGTTGTTCAAATTTACACATGGTAAAAGAGATGTAAATTATAGTTATAATGTAATTTTTTACTTAGCAAAAAACTGAAAGTTCCACAACACACTTTGGAAAGACTGTATTGAGAAAACCCTCTTAGATACAGTAGGTGTGAACATAAATGCATAGAAACCCTATAAAAGTCAATTTGGAAATATCAAACTTCCAAATTCACCTACCCTTGGCTCCAGAAATTCCACATGAGAAATTTATTCATAAATATATCTGCATCTATTTAAAATATTTGCAAGGATATTAGAGGATTATACTAGAGAATTTTTTTTCAAAAGCCAAAAATTGTATCTACCCAAGTTGTCATCTGTGAGGATGTAGTTAAATATGGCAAGCAGAATACAGTAGAGTATAATAGAATACTATAAATCTTCAAAAAGGGTTGCAGAAACTGTTCTAGTTATTATTGCCACATAACACACCATTCCAAACTTAGTAAAACAACGATTATATTTATTATGTTCACAGATCCTCTCAGTCAAGAATTCAGAGAGGGAACAGTAGGAGCCGCTTATTTCTCTTACACCCTTGACAGGGCCTCAACTGGGAAGGCTTGAAGCTTGGACGTTGACTCCACTGCTGGAGACTGTGATACTGGCAAAGTCCACTTACTCGTATGTGTGGCGCTGAATGCTGGGTTTTGGAAACTCGGCTGGAGCTGAAGCTGCAATCCCTACACTTGACCCCTCCACATGATTGCTTAGGCTTTCTTACAGTAAGATCCCTGAGTTTCAAAGGCAGCAGCCTAAAAACAAAGCCAGGAGGAAATGGTATTGCCTTTTTTGTCCTACCCTCATCACTTTGTATTGCTTTCTCTGTGGTCACAATCCCATTCAGATCTAAGGAGAGGGGGCATCAAGTCATCTTTTAACATGAAGATTGTCAAAGTCACAAAGAAGAGCAGTAGGATGGGAAGCTATCATTGCTGCCATTTTTTGAAAAGTACAATCTGCCCCTTCATGCAAAAAGATTTACAGGAAATAAAGTTAAGTTGAAAGCAGGATATAGAACGACAGAAACGCTACCTTTCAAGAAAACAGAAAGGAAAAATTAAGTTTGGGTAGAGAAACTCGAAATATACACAGGAAACTAATAAAAACTAATAAAAATTTTTTTGTGGGGAAAGTTTGAAGGGACTGTAGAGAAAATGGTAAATGAGACCAGGAGAAAGAGATATTTCACTTCTCTTGTTTCTTCAAATTTGAGAATGTTGACCATTTGAAAAATATTTAAAATAATAACTGATAAACACACTGACAAACACATATTTACCTTTACATGCAGGCAATTCTTCCACTAGAATAAATACGTAGATTTATGATCTTTTTAAGTTTCAAAAAGTATGTGTATATATATAATATGTAAGCTTGCTCTAGCAACTGTCAGCAAAGAATATATTTTCTTGGTCCAAAGAAAAATCACCTTAAATATTCTATATGCTTAGAAATAGAAAATTGACTTTCCTGCATTCATACCTTGTATGGAGGTCAGTGATGTTTACCTGCAACATAAGGCTTAGAATCAATTCTTTTCATTATATTTCATGTCTCATTGTGAAGGTTAAAGTGTCCTAATAAGCAATATTTAGTCAGTCTTACTCTGAGCCTGGCTATTTGCTAATCATTTCAAATGCAACATATAATCCAAGCTTCACAATAACATTATAAGGAAGGAACAACTATTTTGCCAATTTTACAGAAAAGTTTATAAATTCCAGTATCTGTGAAGATCTGGTTGGCACCAGAACTTAATATCTAAAGACAATTTTGTGACCTCACATTCTAACACCTGGAGTTAACACTTATCTGGTAAACCCTTTAACAAACCATGAGGTAATTTAGTTGTAGGTAACTCTAAAGCGTACTTAACCCAACCTCTTCAATTATAGAAAAGGAAATCAAGGTCAGAGAAACAAATCATCGTGCAAACCCCACATAACTTCTACAAGTAGAATCTAGGTCCCTTGACTCCTAGAGCAGTATGCTTCCCAATGCAGCACATGTCCTGCAGAAATGGAAGGATTCAACTGTCACCTATAATAACCCTGCCACAACTGCCTGTGACAGGCTGTGTTCAAATCTAATCATTTTAAGGTACACTCACAATAGAGCTCAACAGCTGAGTGGGAGACTGATCAGCATCACAAAAGGGAGAAAAAAGGCCCGCTTTCTCTTGCCTATAAAAAGAGTTCTAATTATGTTAAAGCCTTTATCAAATATTATTTATAGATGATATAGGAGGCTGCCAACAAACAGCCATGGAATTTGTATGATCCCTAACCCAGGAATTCCTTTCACTTACATAGATGAAGGCTATGCTCAGGGGAGGGCACTGCAGGAGCTCCCACTGTCCCACTGTCCTTGGACTTCAAGCAGGACATCTCCAGGAGCCATTTCAACTTAGGAGGCTAACTATGAATGGGCCCATTGTCCAGTTGATCCTTTGTGTGAAATGAAGAATATGCCCCAGCAAGAGCATATTAAATATCAATATTAAATATCCCTCCATACACAGAGCAGCGACTTACTGAGAGACTTCTCTTCACCCAGGGAGGGAGAGATAAATGAGGCCCAGTCACTGACAACTGTTAAGCACCAGGACCTGTGGATCGACTCATTCACCTCGGCAATGCTAATGCCAAACGTTAGCTACTTCATAATCTTTTAATTCTTCCAAAAAAAGTTGGGTTTTCAAATTTTTTATTTTAATCTCCAGTTGTAAGCCTATTATTCTATATACATTTTTGTTTCCATACACTAATCATTGCTGTTGCTGAGCAGGTAAAGGACAGATTTCCAAAAACAAGCTTCATGTTAAAACCCTTGGTTAGAGGAATTAGTGTTCCATCGACAGCCAAAGCCAAGTTTAGGGTTGTAGTGGAAGGCATAAAAAAGTACCACAAGAGAAGTCAATGGGAACTGGAAGGTACTTTAGTGGAAATTAACTTCTGTTAGGACAATTCATGTGCTTAAATTATTCATGTCTCCCTTGTTTTATTGCCCTACGTCAGTTTCACCAAACTAAGTCCTTTTTCAAGGATGCTACCTTAAAAAAGCTGTGCCCAACGTGCTACTTTCCAGAGTTAAGGATCAATGCCTGGCTAAGCTGTGCAAGTAATAAAAGAGCCTGATAGTCTACATATGCTAATAAAACATCGCTTAGTAGTCCTAGTTTCCAAGACCTTACAACATCACTATGTTTTTTATTCTGTTTCCAATGGATGACATAAGGCTCAAACACAGGAGAAAAAAAAAAAGAACCAATACAGTAAGTAGCCAGGGCTGCCCCACTGGGGCATTAGAAGCAGGCCTCTCCGTGACCTTGTGTAACTCACAGAGTTTCTCTTTAATGTCTTGTTCTTACAATAAGGTTCATACATTTTTTAGTATACATTATTCTGATATTACACTGTATGACATTAAATATATATATTTATATATATAATAAGTATATATATATGTATTGCTTCTGCCATGACATAACATTCTCATATACTCAAAGATGCAGCAATATGTCATAAAAAGATTACAATACTGTGAAGAAGAAAATCTGAGTACTAAATACAGTGCTCTAACTTCACAGCTGATTTTGTATAAACAATAAACTCTCTGGAAAATACTTTTCAAATCTACAAAACCCATGGGGTTATTGAACTCTGTCCTAATTTTCTGTCAAATTTTTATAAAACACAAATGGGAAAATTCACGCCCTTTGAAAACCATAAATCACAGTAAAGTTGTTGAGCATTATCTAAAATAAAGATTAAAGTTGCAATAAAAGTGATTAATTAAAACAACAATCACTTCGTTAGTGATGTTTCCCATTTGCACTATAGCGAGTGTATTAATTAGTCAGGGCTCTCCAGAGAAACAGAACCAACAAGGAACTGGCTCACATGACTAAGAGGCTGGAGACTCAATGAAGAGTTGTAGTTTAAGTCCAAAGGCAACTTGCTGGCAGAATTCCTTCTTCCAGAAAGGTCAATTGTTTCTTATTAAGACCTTCAGCTGGCTGGATAAAGCTCACCCACACTATCAGAGTGATCTACTTTACTCAAAGTCTACTGATTTAAATGTTAATCTCATCTCAAAATACCTTTACAGGAACATTCAGACCAGTGTTTGACCAAACATCTGGGCACTGTGGCCTAGCCAAGTTGACGCAAAAAATTAACCACCACAGAGAATTACTATTCAAAATTACTAGATAGAAAGGCCACTGAAGAATAATGACTTTTTCACCTCCCCAGCCCACATCTATAACACATCATATGAATAAATGCATTTAAAACATTTCTTTAAAAAGTAGATAAATACTAGAAATGGAAGTAGGACAATATGGTTTCACAGTACCTTTCACCTTCCTAATTAATCTATAACTATCAAAACTAAGAGGAAACAATGAAAGGCAAAACTATAGATATTACAAGAGATTGTCAGCCAAAGTAACCAAGATACACCATGGAGAATACCTGGCTTTTCCTTTCTTTGCCTGCTTTTCAAGCTTTGAAGTCACCATCTATCTCATCCAGTACTAGCCCTCTCTGCTGTCCCATGTCACTGGCTTTCAAAACTCATCCAGGTTTTTCCTAACTTATTGACCACCCAATGCATTTAGCATCACATCCACAACTCAAATGAACCACACACCTTTCCCTTCCAAAAGATAACCTACCTCAGCTTGGAACTTCAGAGAATTACGATCTTTAAAAAGCACAATAAAATCTCATGTGTTTTATAACATTGCATTGGCTTGAAGAGAAAGTAAATAGAATTTTGTGATATCAAATCCCTCTATTGCTACAACTTTCTATCTAATACAACGACATGGGCTGAGCTGCTTCTGACCCAACTAAATTTAGAAAATTGTAATTTATCAGGCACAATTAATAAACATTTTACTACCAGTAATAAACATTTGTACTACCAGTAATGTGGTTGTAAAATCTAGTATTGCCATATGTCATTTTTAAAGTTCAGAATCTAAAAGGAAATATTTCTTAAAAAATAGTCAAGCATTCTCTGCATTTTATTTTCAACAAGGTAAACTGATAAACAGAGAAGTTTAAAATGGTGCTTGCAGCTGTGATGAAATGGCCATTAGAATTCACCAGCCCCAAAGTAAGAGGTTGCAAACTTGCTCTATGATAAGTCTGTGCTCAGGTAAGTAGTCAAAAAAAAGTCCCAAGAAAAAACTAGACCTTTCTTTCCTTGCCATGACTGATGTTCTGAATATAGGAATCACATTTAGATTCACAATATCTAACTATGTTTTTCTTCAGCCACATGTTAGCTGATTGCGTTGGCCATTAAAGAAAGAACCCCTTAAATACTGCGTAGTACCTATGACTAATGAAGACATAAGAAATGCCAGTGCCTATTGTATAGGAACATATTACTATGTGTCTCCAAGCGAGGATTTCTTGTCATAAAGATATATGATTTTTAATTACCCTCAGGTAATAAAATGGTTCAGAGCTTAACTACTAAAAACCTCACAAGACAAATAAGGTCTCGTCATAAAATTAGGGAAACTATTCAAACTTTCTTAACCTTTTTGACTACTAATTTTTTGAAACTCTAATTTTAAAAAAAAATGATTAACATCATTTTTTTAAACATCAACATTCCATAATAAACTTTATACTAATTTGAAACTTATTCTAAACTGTGTACATATTAATGACTCTAAATTTCCCCTATAGAGAAATATGGGCTTATAAATTCATAAATATTTGAATCTTGTTGATGACTCTAATGCTAACTCATAGAAATAATCACAAAACAAGCTTAACTCTGTCTCACCTCCTCACTAAAAATCTTTAGTGTCATATTTATCAAAATCTCATCTTTATAAATTTTGTAACACTTCACTTTTTATTTGTATCTATTCATTTATCATATATATCAACATACAATGAATAAAATATATATCTAGACATTCATAACAGATATATCAAGATGATATATACTAGATATATGAAGATAGTAAACTATATAAATCAAGATGAACAAGACAGGAACAGTCTCCACCCAACTGGAGCTTACCTTCTAGGACATTTCTAGGATATTAAAACTGCAGAATAGAGAGTGCTACAAAAGTATTGTAAATGTACATTGTATCTTCTCTCCTCATGCCCACAAAAAAAAAATCAAATGCATTACTTTAAAACTTGGTTTAAATGCTACTTTCTCCATGAATCGTGTCCTGACATCTGACCCATTTGGAAGTGACTTTTTCCTCCTTCCAACTCCTATAACAGCTCATCATTCATTTATCTATCCCCACTCAACATATATTCCATGAACACCTACTCTGTGCACAGAAAAACCACTCAAGAAAAAGTTGCTTAGTGACTGAATCAAATACATGGATGTTAGACAACAAAATAATATTTATTGGCCTCGTAGTAAAGATCAGAATTAATGCTAAGTACCCTATATGCACTTTTTTATTCCACAGTAGTCCCATGTGGTAGAGATCATTCAAAAGACTAAGGATATAATAATGAATAAAACAAAGAAAGCTCTTTAAACTTATATTCCAGTAGAAGGGTCAGACAATAAAAAAAATTAAAATAGATATATAAAATTTAAATGAGGCATAATAATTAGTGTTAAGTGCTATGAGGAAACGTAAAGGGTTTGGAATAGGGAATGACAGTGGTATAATTTTAGAAAGGACATTGAATTTTAGTAGAGTTCTGAATGAAGCGAAAGAGTAGAACAAAGAGCATATCTGAGGGTAGAGCATTCCAGGCAGAGGGAAAGGCACATATGAGGCCAGAATACGTGTGTGGCTGAGGAGTGGTGAATGGGGCAGAGAGAAACAATGAAGTCAGAGGAAGAGGGCTAAACGTCAGATTCTGTGGTATTTTGTAAGTCAAGTCAAGGAGTTTGGTAGAAAATTAATATGATGCTGCCTTAAAGTTAAAAAGTGTTTTACCTTCATAAATTTCAAGATGGCAGATGTGATACACTATAATGCAGTAGGAAGGGCAGTATACTTGCATACAAATTTAAAAAAAAAAAAACCCTGAATAGAAGTAAATATGTGGATTCCTTCCTCAGAACAAGTTATTAAAATTCCCTGAGCTTTTCTGTTTTGTAAAATGAAGACGGCGCTTCCTGAAGGTAGTCCTAAAAGCTGATACTTAAACCTTAAAACTGGCACAAGTTATATTAAAAGTGCCTTAAGGAAGAAAAAGTATTCCCTATGCCAGAAGCAGAAAGGAAAAGAATCTGGCTATTACTATATTAATAAAAATCACAAATCTCAAGAAGGTATGAATCCATCAGAAAATGAATCAGTCAGCAAGGAGCATGAGAGAAAGAAAGGTATGAATTATCAGTATACTTCCAGCACTGACTGGGGAACAAAATGTCTTAGGAAGACAAAATGATACAAACATGCCCACTTATTGTCGAGACAGCTCTATCAGACCAGTGAAGCTTGATGTAATGAAACATGTGCATTATCCAACCAACTCTCCTTGTTCTGATTCCATGCCCACAAGCTACCTTCTGATAACCTGGCTTCCCAGTGAGGGAATGGGCTAGTGTGCTGGAAAGTTACATTCATCCCTATAAATTACAGCATTGGCATTCTGTGTTCTATATTTTATTCTCCTGTGGATTTGGTTGAAGTGACTCAGCATGCCTACATCCAATAAAGCTCTGAGAAACTGACACAATCTGTTTTCTGAATCTGTGAGACTAGAGGGTCAGACTTTGGGTTGTGATGTGCTCAGCAGGTGATGCCTCTCCAGGGGTGTTGGTAACTAGCCAGCCATACACATTATTTTTTAACTTCTCCACTGAGTAAATCAAAAAGGTTGTGGGGTTTAGATGAAACAATGTATTTGCAAGGGTTTAGAAAGCTGTAAAGTTCTTTAGGGACACTGAAAAGTATTTATGATACAGTAAAAAAAAAAAAAAAAACTGCGGTGTACTATGGACCTTGTCCATCTGGCTATTTGGGATCATCTGTGATATAGAAGAAAAACTTTCCAATCTAGGAACAATGGGGTTATCAGCTCCATGAAGAATGTAAAACTCATAGGGAAGGACAGGTTCTGATACTGAGTAAGTCATCTTTCCCCATTGGAATAACCTTCTTCCACAAGTAGAAATTCTGAATTTTCCTTGTAAGAACATAATATTTCAGTATAAAAATCTGAAACCACCATTGGTTCTTTTGTGATACACACACACACACACACACACACACACACACATACATATGTACATACATACATATAGATAGATATAAATATATAGTATTTATGATGTGCAAGGCAATAAGCCCAGCTATATAATCTGTAGGGCCCTATGCAAAATGAAAGTGTAGAGCCATTTGTTCTAAAAGCAAAAAAAAAAAAAAAAAAAAAAGGTGCTGTCAAAGGTATTAAAAAATAAATATTTTTCCTTTCATTCATGGTCTCTTCACTTGTCATAATGCTTTTTATTTGCTATTTAATGTCCTTTTAAGTAAAGAAAAATCTATTTTTAAAAATATTTAGCATGGATTTTATTGTCCATCTTTATACTGTACAATGTCACCTTTAAATTAAAATATAAGGCACTTACTCTTGTGTGTACAATCATCAGAATTACACAATTTGTATTTCCCACAGGTCATGTGTGCATATGTATTTCTTTCTTGATAGAACAGAAGAAACATTGCACAGGAATAATTCGGTTTTTTTTGTTCACGTCTTGATACATACACATTCTACTAACACTCTCTACTTTCAGCTTATTAGTGAATAAGAACAGACTGACATAAAAAAGAACTATGAGTTCTCTCCCTTCTGTGTCATTATTTCAGCAGAAGTAGTTGGCTAATACAAGGAAATAATATGAGTAAGAAAGAATATTATAGGGTTTTTGGTTATTGTGTTTCTTAGGCTGTTATTACCTTCTTTCTGCCTTTGAAGAAAGTTCTGTTTTAAGCCAAAACTGTGGTCTTTTGGAGCCATTAGCACTCTCACTTAGCCAGTCATACACGTAACACACCCTGTATTTGCTTTGAGTCTCACTGAACTCCCACGCATTAGGGTCCACTGGAATTCTGTACTCATGGGGCACTGCAAACGGTATGTGCTAATGCAGAAGCAAGGAATAAAATGGCCATGCCTATTATGCATATCTCCTCATACCTGCTCATATGCATGCCTAAAACTATTAGGAATAATAAGAAATTATTAAGAATTTTAAGAGCAGCAGAACACTAAACAAAGCATGGGGTTGTTCTGAGCACTGTAGCTTGTGCAAATGCACAGGTCACAAGACCACGAAGCCGGCCCTACCAGGCACTGCTTTAAGAACACATAATTAGATTTTCATAACAACCGTATGAGGTTAGCACTATAATTATCCCCCATTCCAGAATAAGAAAACAGGCACAGAGAGGTTAAGTAGCTCATTCAAGTGCTAATAAGAGCTAATAAGTGGCAGAATTGGGATTTGAACCCAAGCTCTAAAACTTAAGAAACCATGATCTTAACCTATACAGTGTTGCTTCTCTTAAAGGCACTGATTTTAAATTTAATCCTTAGTTTTCTTTGCTTTTCCTCACTTCCTTACTTTCTCAATATCTATAAGACAATTCATATTCATCATAAAGAAACCCACAGATATCTTAGGCATTTACTGTAATTAACTACAGTTTACTTTAGCAGTTATAATGAATAATGATAATAGTTATCACTGAGTGCTTCCTATGGGCCCAGCAATTTGATGAGGTGGTTTCAGTTATTACCTGTGCTCACAAATAAGGACATAGAAGTTTGGAGAAATTAAGCATCCTTTGTCAGATTCAGGTAGTAAGTGGAAGAGTCAGGAGTTGGCCTCAGATAATTTGACATCAACATTTATGGGCGTCCATGTTTTGTCACAGCACTATAATTTTCTCATTGTCTATTTCAATGATGCCAAGGCTGAGGAACTGGGACCAGACTGATATAGATATAGGTTATTTCTGCCAGGTTTTTGTTCAAACTAACAGGCTCAAAATTAGAGCTATAATTCAATTACAGGAATAAAGTGTTTGACATTTAAAATGTGTACCCCAGTGCAAATTTGCTGTTTTCCTTTAAGAGTTTCTTCCTCTAGTTAAAGACAGTTCAAATAGAATTAGCCTAGAATGAAATGCCAGGAATATAAAGAAGCCATGGAAGTTTAGGGTGCTGCCCTTAGAGAAACTGTTATCCCTAGCAGATAACCTCTAAACAAATAGAGGTAGTAATTGGATGAGCTCTCTTAATTAAATTCAATAGAGAGAGAAAGCTCAAGTTCTGGTCTTGCTTCTGATGTCCATTAACACTACATAATTCTTTGGACAACCTTGAGATCAGAAGAGACAGGCATGAAACTGGAAAGCTCCCAGATCAGTCTCAAAAAAGAGGTTTCTATTCAGAAGCTTTCAGAGTAGCAGCATTGTTAACAGATCACATAATTAAATAACAAAGCATAATCAGAATAACCATCTCCAAAAATCTTACTAAATTAGGTGACAAAAAAAAAGCAAAGAGAACCTAAAGAAGTAATTTTGGTTCAGGGCGTAAAATTAACTGAGGAGCTAAGGGACTATTAAAAGTCCAGAACCATTGTGTAATGATGGAAGACTTTTAAATTCTTGGCAAATTTTCAAGGCACATAAAAGAAAATTAGGACTCTTCTTCCTAACAGATTTTTAATTATAAGAGCATTTTATTCAAAAGTAGCTGAATTCTTTTACACTCCATTGTATATTCTGCAATTAATTGAAGATCAATCACAGAACAGTTTCTTCTATTGCTATTCGCCTAAGGAAATCAACATATTGAAGACATTTCAAAATACCTGAAGACTGAAACTCATTTTAAAAAGCAAGAAATAAAGGGATACATAAGCACACTTTCTAGTGAAACAAAACAAGCATTCATTCCATTCTCTATTCCTGCATTGGACCCTATAGTGCCTATATTTCCTGTTTTTTTCAATAGAAGCTGTTTTAGCTTGAATATCTCCAGAAAACAGAGCCAGAAACAAAGGGTTAAGTGCAATAATTTAGTGGGGAGTTTGATGGAGGTGTCAGGAATGAGGGATAGGGAAATTGAAACAGGGAAGAAGGGAGACCACAAGATTGCATTTTGTAGTTGGCCACAGACACTGTGGAGAAAGTGGTAGTCTAATGGAAAGGACCAAATGAGAAGTTATAGGAAACATATCTTAGGACATGCCTGGAAAAAGGAAACAGCACTTATCCAGTGGCCTTTATTCACTACTCAAAGGACCTGCCCCCCCACACACACACATGTGTACACATATGTGTGTACACATATGTGTGAATGCTAATTGGGTTCCTGTGGATGTTGCTCACCCCTGTGAAAGAAAGGCTGTAGATCAGGCAAACAGAGGCACGCAATGGGCAGACCTGAGATGGGGTGCTGCTAAGGTGTTCCTGCATGAAGCTGTGTGAAGCCATCCATCATGGAACAGGTCACTGCAGCTATAGCTGGAGTAAGCAGTGTGGTGGAGAGGATCTGAGTGCTTCCCAAGTAGAGCCTTATAGAGTGGATACATTCACCTCAAACCAATTTCCACTCTAGAGTTCTGAGTAGCTGCTTTAAAACATTCTGGTGGCAGAGATAAATTCTACTGCCATCTAAGTAATAACAATGTTTCGAAGGATCAAAAACATTCCTTGAAGTGGATTGAAATTTTCTCTGTTCTCAAATCCTGAACTCTGTGCCTCTGATGAAGAGCAAGCCCCCACTATGTCCACATTAGCCCCCACATGTTTGCTGCTACTCTATTTACCCACACTGTCTAAAGGTTAGTGATACCTCCCTAAATTGCAAAATCTAGCCATCTCCTTTCTGACGGGAGCATCTCCCCATTCCATTGCACTGGCCATGGTTAGGCACTCTCACTCTGGAGATGAGTATTTTTTATTTCCACTGGCATTTTTTTTTTCCAGCTTATTCTGTTTCTGCATTGACTTTAATCATCTTCACCTTTTCTTTTCTCTAAAGTGTGATTTCCCCCAAGATTCTGACCTTCATCCTCAAAATTCCCTCAGTGATTGTGTCAATATCTGCTCTCCATCACAGAAGGTCCTGTTGCCCACTCAAACCTTCTAACTACCCCTTCAGCTGTTTCCTCTCTGAAAACCAATCTTAAGTGTGGAAACCATCATCTCAAATGCAGTCTGCTCTAATTAAACTTGACTTCTCTCTGAAGCTCTGTCTCCTCCTATCTGTGCTAATGACACATTCATCCCAGACACTAAACTTGTTTATCAGCACCATACACACACTTATTCTACATATTTCTCAAAAAGAAATAGGATATGAGTCACAATCTTTTAAAAAATTCAACAGAAAATACACCCAAACTGTATATCCCCTGGAGTTTATTTCTATCTTGACTTTAAGAGCCCCCAACCTGGTAACTTCTTGGTCCAAGAAAAATTGGGGAAAAAAAGTTAATATCTGAAAGAGATCCATTCACTCAGGACCAGCCAAGGGTTTGGCTCAAACCTTGTTTAAAACTTCCTTATATAGTCATATAATTCTGATTTTACATACATGAACAAATATGATCATATCCTGCATTACTTTTAATTCATTTTTAATTTTTACTTTACATTTTTACTTCTGTCCTTATTCCTCACTCTACCCACTTAAGTTCTTTGGAGAAGTGCCTCTTCCCCAAGATACCAACCTAAAATGTATCCTTTCATATTTTTTCTCCATGCTCATGTAGTCATGTACATATTCATATATACATATATGTGTATATACATACATACCCATATGTAGACTTTAGTAATAACTACAAAAAATGGGATAACACGCATTATTTTTTTTGTGTGCAATTTCATAGAAGTCTTTCAAAGTACCTAGTATAGCTTTCATTCATTATTTTTAGTGGTTTAAAAGCACAATAATTTATGTATCTATTTTATTATTGATGGATTTTTTCCCCGTTCTGAATAAGGTTGATATAAACAACCTTGTACCTTACAGACTTGAAGATTTCTTTATATAAAATAGATTATCAGGAAAGGGATTACTAGGCCATAGGATACATACATATTTTTACTGATGTTGAGGGACTGCTTTCATGTTTCTTTTAGCAATTTATAAGCATGCTATTTTTCCCAGTCCCAGGTGGCAGTAGATTTTATGTTCATCTCAATATTGCCATTCTGAATAGTAAAAAGTGAAATCTACCACTTTAATTTATATTTTACTGACTACTAATGTGTTTGTGCACCTTTTCATGTGCTTTTGATCATGCAGATTTTTCACTACTATAAATGTTTTCTTCATATTCATTGCTGCTTTCCTATTAATTTTTGAGTCTTTTGTATAGTATAGATATTAGGTTTTTCCTCTGCTTTACATGTTTATCCAAATTTATTGTTGGTTTATTCACTTCATGGTATCTTTGCCATGATGAAAACTTAACTAGTTCCCACTTTTCTTTTATAGCTTTGAGTGTTAGAGTCCATCACTCACCTCTAGGATGTTCACATCATTTTCTAGAGTTTTTTACAAAATTTTAATTTTTTACATTTAAATATCTAAATCAACTGGAGATTATTTTTATGTAGGATTGGAAAGAGGCTCAATTTTTAATTTTTTCCTCAGTAGATAGTTAGACATGCTCTAGTAAATAATCCATTATTTTTATTTACCAAATAATGAATGTATTAAATAATCCATTATCTTCTTCTACATTGAAATACTGTCTTTTCATATATCAAATGCTCATATATATCAGGACCTACTTTTGGATCCTCTCAACCTTCCATGATTTCTACTTTGTCTATTCTTCTGGTCATACCATAATGATTTATGAGCAGAGGCTTTCTGTTGAGCAATATATTCCAAATCTCTAAGGCAAGTTACTTTTCACAATCGCTCTCTTGGGTATTCTTGAAGATTTACTCTTATATATAAACTTAAAGACCATTTTATTAAACAAAAAACTATTGAGTTGCTAACTATAATTGTGTTAAACATATATTAAATTTGGATGAATCTGTATTTTAATAGTATTAAATCTTCTAAGATGAGACCAAATATTGGTTGGCATCCTTAGATTTTATAATGTCCTTCATGCATACCATATGCTTTTCTTGTTAAATTTATTACTAAGTAATTTGTTGATAGTTTGCTATCAAGAGTAGATTATTTATCCCTCTCTTTTGTTTGTACTTAGATCAATAGCTCTACTGTAGACCCAGTTTTGCTGGACACGATGTTTCCCCAAATCCTCTTTCTTGTACAGCTACAGGTTGCAGTTGGCCAAAAGTGAAGTTGCATGAAATTTTAGATGCAGGAATAAAATAGCAGCTATTAAACACAAGCAGTTTCTAGATTACATTTGTTCTTCCCCAGCTCTCCCTTGTGAGCACTGGTCCTACTGACAAACAGTGACCTGCCACCTGCACATCACTGTGAACTCACAGAGGCAGTGGCCATGAAGAGGCAAGAATCATCCACTAGCATCTACACTATCTTTTATAAACTTCTACACCAGCCTCCTTCATAATTCCAACAAAAGTTACCAGACACACTTATTCTTTCAGGTGCAAGCTTGTAAATACTTGCACCAGGGCTGACCTGTCATTTTTCTCTGCTCCTTTGACTCTCCTTTTTGGGAACTTGACTTTCCAAGTTCTCTCCACATTGAATAATGTTTAATTCCTATAATAAATTTCCTATTCCATAATACTCTTGACCCTTGAGCAACACAGGCTTGAACTGCGCAAGTCCATGTATACACAAATTTTTTTAATAACACCTATACCATTTTTGATCTGCAGTTAGGAGTCTATGCATGTAGAAGGTAAACTGCATGTGTTGATATACATCATTTAATACAGGGGATTAGAGGATCCAAGGATTTTGGTACCTGTGGGAATCCTGGAACCAAACCCCGACTAAAACTGAGCATAGTTAATTTTGGGGAGAGTCAAAAGTTGTATGTGGAGTTTTGAATATGTGGGGGTCAGCAGCCCTAACCCCCACATTACTCAAGGGTCAACTGTAGTTCCACTTCTCTGACTGAAGCACAACTAATACTATAAAGTATGATTTTTATATGTTTATATTATATCTAACGACTGTACCAAATTATCTTATCAATTATCTTAGATTTTTTGAGAAATATCTTGTTTTCTAGTATACAATATTTTTATCAAAAAAAAAAGAGATAGTTTCATTTTTTCAATGTTTATACTAATCATTTTCTTCCTTAATTTTTTTTTTATGACATTTGTTGGAATCTCTAGGCCTATGTCAAACTGTAGGCTGGTGATACAGTAGCATTCAGACTGCCAGTCGCCTAATACAATATTAGGAGGGAGCCTTTATGCTCCTCAGTCTCCTCACATTCTCTAACCCTCATGGATAGGTGACTCAGCCCATCAGTTCAGCTTGATTTCTTGAGCTAGACAGTCTGACACAATCACACAGGGTTGATGCTTACACCATCCTTTCCTTAAAACCTACTCCTACCCAGGACTAACTTTATGGGCACATTATCTGTGTAGTCATATAAAGCCCTGAACTGAGAAGGGCCTCATATTTGTTCTCATATTCTGCTATAAACACATAAAATTCTTAATTTTTGAACATTTCTGTTTTATACTGGACCATGAAATTATGTAGCTGGTCCAGCTCCTACGTATAATTCAGCTGATGTCTCACAGGGATCTTCTGAGTTCTAATCCTTGTCCCTGAGCTATAAGGTGCTAGTAGTCAGTCTCTGTTCTAGTCCATACCAGTTCTCACTAACTAGATTCCACAGCATCCAATGACTTATGTGTATCCCAGCAGCTATTTGAGCCATAAGAGACAGATGACTAGTACTGAAATAAGAGGTGGAAAAACCATGAAGAGGTCATCATTTTCCTAGAATTTGTTACTGAATCTTTAATGTGTCAACCTGTGGGTTCAAAATGAGTACAATTATATACATTTACATCCAAAAAAGTAACTGAATGACTCTAACGAAAGTGACGACAAAATCCACTGTCATGATGAAGGAAGAGAGAGTAACTTCAGTGGAAGTGAATGCGTAAGAAAATATCAGGCAGAACAAAAGAATTAGAAAGTTAATGATAGATATATGTCCTAGCAATTCCACTTATGGATATTTATCCAAAGAAATTCAAATCACTAAATCAGAAAGACATATGCACTCCTATGTTCATTATAGCACTATTTACAATAGCTAAGATATGGAAGCCACCTCAGTGTCCATGGATAAATGAATGGATAAAGATGTGCTATATATATACAGTGGATTATTACTCAGCCATAAAAAAGAATGAAATTTTACTATTTGCAACATAGATGGACCTAGAGGAAATCATGCTAACTGAAATAAGTCAAACAGAGAAAGACAAATACCATACAATTTCACTTATATGTGGACTCTAAAAAATAATAAAAATAAAAATAAACAAACGAAACAGAAACAGATTTATAGATACAAAGAACATTTTGACAGTTGCCAAATGGGAGGGTGTTAGGGATAGGTGAAAAAGGGGAAGGAATTAAGATGTACAAATTGTTATAAAAACAGTCATGAGGATGTAAAGTACAGCATAACTATGTATGCTGTCTGATGAGCACTATACTTATCAAAGTGTTCAGGCTGTAAGTTATGTCTAATAACTATGTTGTACATCTGACACTAATATAATATTGAATGTCAACTGTAATTAAAAATTAAAATTATATTTTAGAATGCCACATGTTATGAATTTTGAAAAAGGTAGATAAGACAGATTCATATTGAATGAGAAAAATTTTCCTAGTATACAGTCTACCAAAAAGAATTAAAGGGTAAAGGCAAAGTTCAATAATAAAACTTTCATAGTTATAAAAATCCCCTTTATATGTTATGTACTGGTCCTAGTCAAACAAGTATGCTTTATGTATTTTAAACTTACTTCAAAAATTAAGTATTTTTAGTTTTTTAGCTCATCATTTGGAAACTTCAAGAACTTTATTAAAGCAGTGTAAATGTAGAAGATACACCATACTGAGTTTAACATTATTGAATGTCAGCACATATTCTGAGAGTTGTGTATGTAATATAGAAACTACAACATCAACAAATATTTTGAAGGTTTACAACTTGCCGGAAAACATATGATTTTTAATAGACTTACATTATTTTATCCTCAAAAGAATTCTATAAACTGAGTACTATTATTCTCTTAATAAAAATAAGGAAACCAAACCTCAAAGAGATTTAATGACTGATTTAAGGTCACACAGGGACCAGAATTCAAATCCAGAACATGCCTAATTATAATCTGTCTCTTAAAGATGTACTATTTAGACAAAGCCTCTTTGATTTATCTATCTGGTAACAATCTAGCTCTTTCCCTTTTTACTTAGTAACACAGATTATTAAGAAAACTAAGCACTCCAGATGTGGAGATCCTTTGCCATTTTTTCCTGATCCAGAGAAAGAGACCATTTTCCTAACTATACAGATGAGTGCAGATTACTGGCATGTGTCTTCCTGTGTGTGTGTGTGTGTGTATGTCTGTGGGCATGTGTGGGTATAAGCGTGGAATGGTGGTGGTGGCAGTGGTGTGCTGTTGAGTGTGAAGGGCGAGGGCATATGATCCTTAACTACCTTATACTGCTACCAGAATGAAGATGTTTCTTTTGATGGGTTAAGACTGGGGTTTTCCAAGGAGCTCTATCTACCAATAAGCATGATGACAGATATAAGATCAATCACATCCTGATCAATCACAGATCAGGAGTCTCCACTGCAGGACACACACACTCTTTTGAGAAGCTCTCCAGAAAGCTACTCTCAGAGAAGTGCATGATTTTCACTAGACAGAGAAATTCTTTTCTTTCGAAACCATTATCTCTGGTCTCTGGTCTCAGCAACCCTTCTCAACTAATGTTTAACAGCAGGTTGCCTCATGCTCCTAAACAACACAAGATTCTCCTCAATAAATTAGAATATGGACTTCCTTATCTTTCCTAATCCATTTACATAATCATCATATAATTCTAATTCTAATTCTAATCAATCTTGCATCTTATTTTTCAGTGGTCATAGACTATAATTATAACCATCAAAAAATCCTTTCAGTCAATTAACAATCTCTCTAACAGGGACATTTAATCTCAAGAGATTGAGATAGGATAGGAGGAGGCTTCATATTTGGGTGCACTGGGAAATCTGAAATAGATCTGCAATCTCATCACTTAAGTGGAGAAGTTCCTTAGCTATAAAAGTGAAGGAGAGAAGGAAAAGGGGAAGAAAGATGGAAGGGAAGAGGAAGAAGAGGGGAAGGGGAAAGAGGAAAAAGGAAGGAGAATGAAAAGATACAGTGAGATATAAACCTTAATCAGAAAAACAGAAACCATTTCAAGTATTTATATCAGAGGGAATTTAGTTCAGGGAATTAGTTACACAGGTGATGAAGCAGCTGAGAAATCAATGTAATCCCCAAAATTGGCAACAGCAAAAAACCACTATACCCTAGAGCTGGAGAGACAAGTGGAGAAAAGGGCAGTGTTACCTGAACCCCAGGGCAGGGATACCTGATAGAAACTGGAACATGACAGACCTGTGAGGAGGGAGCTAGAGTCATGGAGGGTCCCAGCCTGGTCAGAGATGCCACTGGGAGCAATTCTTCCTCTTCATGTTCCGTATTTTCACCAATATTTATTTTAGGTGAGCAGAGTTGGAAGCCAGCTGCCATGGAGCCTGGGCTGTGCAGCCTATAGGTGTCAGCTTCCTGTTTCACAGAGAAGTGAATAAGAAGAGCAAAAATTGAGCATCTGAGGAATATACCTGATGGGCTTAGTCACAGTAGGGAAAATCAGAACCTCAGGTGGATTTGAGCCAACCACATTACCCTTCATGGTTGGGGTGCATAATTGACAGCTATGGTCAAGACAGGGAACTAGAAGAGAGCTGACAAAGTAGCTGCTGATGAGAAAATCCTATTTGTAAATGTACATACACAGAAGAGAGGAAGGGAAAGGATTCAGTAGTGCCCAATGAGGGGAGTTATTATGGCAAGAATGGAACATCAATAAATAATTGAACACAAGCACCTGGGAAACGGTTAAATACAGGTGGATGATGAAAAGGAAAGAGTACAAGAGCTAAGCTAGAAATGACCCCTGGGAAGCAAAAGGGACAAGATAAAAACTTATTATTTGAGAAGAATTAGCTACCTTCTGAGTTGGCTGAATTGACCTAGGGATAATAAAAGGCTAAGCTCCCTAGAGAAGATGAGAAATAAAGGTGCTTTTGTTTTGTTTTATTTAGTCTGAAATTCTCAGTTTCTCCATGATCATGAACTTGCCCCATGAATGCCAAGTCTGCAAGAGTAATGAGTACAAGGATTTAACCAGTCATGACCCCTAACGACACCACTAAGTCCTCCTTCCATGTTAACTTATAACTGGTTTGCACTTAGTGATTTTCATAATGCCATCTATCCCAGGTCCTTAACCTTCCCGTCAGGCCACGAACACAAAAGGCAATTCATCTTTATGTTATTGTTCAAACTGTGTGGAACCCTGACAATGTTTACATCTGCATCACTTGAGATACTTGTGCTCTTTTCCACTTTGTTTTTAATAAGAATCACTGGTGGTGAGATGCAAGATTCTTCATTTTTAAAATACCTCAACCGATATTCATTCGTACTTCAATTTGAGAACAACTGGATTTGGGGCTCTCTGGAGATCTCTTTGGGGCCACCATAGAAGGAAGAATCCAGAAATGGGACAAGAAGAATATAAAGTTCCAAATCAACACCCTTCTCCCTGTAGCAGTTTTATATATTGGTCTTCCACTAAGATTTCATTGAAAAAATTTGTTTGTGGCAAAATCACACACACACACACACACACACACACACACACACACACACACAGTTGACCCTTGAACATTACAGGTTTGAACTGCAATCTATTTACATGAATTTCTTTCAATAAATACATACAGTATTGTAAATATTTTCTCTTTCTTGTGATTTTATTAATAACATTTTCTTTTCTCTAGCTTACTTTATTGTAAGAATATAGTATATAATACATACAACATACAAAATACATGTTTATGTTATTAGTAGGGCTCCTGGTCAACAGTAGGGTATTGATAGTTAACTTCTGGGGGAGCCAAAAGTCATATGCAGATTTCTGACTGCAAGGGGATTGGCACCCTTAACCTCATGTTGTCCAAGGTTCAACTACACATGTAAATGATGTGTATGTCTTAAAAGATATGAAAAATCATGGATTTATAGAAAATATTACTTTAATAAGAGCCATTTTTAATGACTCCTACATTCTTATCTTGTTCTTTACCAGAGGTCCCCTTCTCAGTCATTCCAGGTCAGACTCAATGCGTCACTCCCTGAGGGCTCCCAATCCATCCTAATAATCTGTGAGGTATCTTTAGTAAATGTGTTGTTTTGAAGTTTTCAGAAGACACATTTCCCCTACTTCAGTGTTCTGGCACTTTCCATGATTCCTCTGTTACTTTCCATGATTCCTCTAAATGCTGACAGTGACTACACCCATTCATTCTGTTGACATCCGTGGGCCACTGCATTGGACCAGAAACCAGGACAGGTATTGTCTAGTCACTAGAGTACAAAAATTAATTTAGTCAGGAATGTGACATGCTGTTTAATACCTGTCATAACCTAAATACACCTGAACAGTTAAACATGTTTCTCCTCTTGCCTTTGGTTTATATTTCTTCAAAGCCATTATGGCAAGTTTCCTTGAGAAAGAAATCAGAATAGATACCGATACTGAATAACTGAACTTTCTCTTAGTCATTTGTAAACATTATATCACTTCTCTACATAGTAGGTCCAGGTTTTTCTCATTGATCTTCTTATTGCAAATATATCTTTACATTTCTTATACTGATTTTGATATTGTTTTGTATTTTAAACCTTGGAAAACAGACCTTATGCTCTTTGGTGTCCCAGCTTTGTTATATGCCACTCATTCTATCTTTTGTGTGTGGCTGTGAATAAATGTGTGTATTCATGTATTAGCAAATATTTATTTGTGCCAGATGATCATATGTTAGTATTGGCAATTCAGTAATAAAAAAGATAGCACCATTCCCAACTTTCTAAGCAAATATATAATAATGTTGTCAAAAATATATTATTTTTATATATTTTAGGCTAAAAAAGACATCAGAAAGTAGTGAGACATTTTTAAAAGATTTTTTTAATCCTCCAAGGTGAGAGAAAAGTCATAGGCTATAAAATACAAAATAGAGACTTCCATTTGCAGAGGTGATTCATGTGAGAACATAAATAGGAAGGAACAAAGGGGAGGAAATTGGAACAACATCTTAAAAATAAAAATAAAAAAAGGAAAGAAAACCAAAGGAATCCATCTAGATTGGGCTACAGAAATGAGAAAAAAGGAGAGTTCAGTAGTGGGTTTAAGAGAAAAAGATTAAGGAACACGTTATCCCCTAATTAAAAGCAGAAATTAAATAATACACATTTTTTAGTCTGTCTCTGGTACAAAGAAAGGTACAGGAAAGGACAATAATGTGAGCGAATGCCAGTCTGCCAATCCAAGAGTAAAGAGACTATTGTGGTACAAAGTCAGAGGCTTGGGTTTAACCAAACCCCACCACTTATTAGCCAGTTCTTTATCCTTTTCTAGGTTATGAATTTCAACTCCTGCATTTAGACAGTAGAAATTATACCTGCCTTATGATGTGTATATGAAGATGAGACACACGTAGCTATATGTTAGTATAAATGAAACCTTTGAGTAAAGAACAAAGTAGCACCAAGTAGGGTCAGGCTAGTTTCAGGGAGAGAGTGGCACTTCAACTTGGTTGTTGAAGCCCCTCTAAATGGGTTTTGATTACTGTGATCAGTAAAGTTTGTAAAAAAAAAAAAAAAAAAAAAAAAACTGAAATAATTTAAGTAGAAATAAGAAGTGGTAAGAAGTGTTATGATGTGAATGATAATATTTTAAAATTTAGATATGGACATTTCTGAACATAGATTACAGGCTTGTTTGTTTGTTTGTTTAATCTTGCCCCAAAGTCTCTTCAGAATTACACAGAACATAATGCATGTATAGAAATGGATGGTCATATAGTTAGCAACTTAATGAACTTAAGAGAAACAAGACACTGACTGAGGGAAAACAGAAACATATTATGACATTTTTTAAAATACATTTTTATAAACCAAACCATATTTTCCATAAAATCATATAGACACTGACAGAGACAAACATTATTTAAATAGAACTATAATATCTCATCATGCCAATAATGAGAGGAGTGGGAGTGAAATAAGTTGACAAGGGTAATAAATCAAAATTGTTCATCTCTCTTCTTAAGCCATGGGATCTATAGAAAACACATGAAGTTCAGGAGTTGCCTCAGGTCAAGATGAAAAAACGTCAGTGACAGGCAAGCCAAGCTGAGACATCTTTATACAAACAACATCACCCAGGTCTCCACAGAAGAGACCCTAATTATCTCAAGAGTACCTCAAAATAAGCCGAATTCTGATTCAGCCAACCAAAGTCAAAACATCAAAACAGACAGGGAGGACAGAATTGTATTAACAACATAAAGATGGAAGTAGGACAGTATCATTGCCACACTGTGTGAGAACTTAAGACTTGCTGGATGAGCCAGATGCTTCAGCAGCTGTGGTTTGGGTTGTGGGAGAATGTGCTGAAAGAATTGGCAATGGCGATGAGTTACTAGAGAGCTTCCTGGAGGGTTTTCATGGTGAAACCCCCCAGGTGCAGCTCACTCTGCTTACTGCCATAGTAAAGCCATTTCTCAAGGAACCATCAGAAACACAGGAGCTGGTACAGCAAATCTTAAGTTTGGCAACACAGGATTCTGATAATCCTGACCTTCGAGATCAGGGCTATCTTTATCAGCATCTTCTCTCAATGGACCCTGTCACAGCCAAAGAAGTAGTCTTGTCTGAGAAGCCTTCAGTCTCTGAGGAGACAGATCTTACTGAGCCAACTCTGCTAGGTGAGCTGCTCTGCCACCCTGGTTCTCTGGCCTCTGTGTATCACATGCCTCCCAATGCTTTTGTGGAAGGAAGTCACTTGCCAATACCTCATGGGAGCACTGATGCAGGAGACAGCCCTGTTGGCACCAGTACTGTCACTAACCTGGAACAGCCTCAGCTTATGCCTTCTCAAGTTGACCTTTTGAGGGACCTTTTAAACCATGATCTCGGTCCCCCAGTTAATGTGCCACATGTATCCTCCATGCAGGTGGGAGCAGTGGGTCTCTTGGGAAGAGGACTAGATAGTCTGGAGGGCCAGGCCTTCATCCCATCATCAGTGCCTGCAACCTTTGCTCCTTCTCAATGTGGTCAGCAGTGGTCTGAATGACCTATGTGAACTCTCCACAGGGGTAGGCATGGAACCTGGTGGATAATGTGGCTCCCAGTGCTGTCTGGCTGCCTGCAGTTAAAGGCTAAAGGCTTGGAGATTTCTGGCCAAAGGCACACTCAATGGAAATGAACTTCGCCAACAAGCTCTGCAGTCCATGACAGACTCTGCAATCCAGTTTAACGAGAACAGCTTTGGTGTCATCCCCAGCACTCCTCTGGTCATCCACAGACCACTAATGCCAACCCAGAGCATTGGTGTCTCCCTGCCTCTGGACACCTTGAACCTAGTCATGAAGATAGAACCTCTGAAGAACCTACAGGTGGCTGCAAAAAACCATCTTGATCTTCTACTTTCAGCTGCCTCATCCCACTCGATGTGCTCTTTGTAAAAAATGGCAAAAAGAAGCATCAGTTCTTCCTTGCAACATGGAAAGATATTTCCAGTGAAAATGAACTTCAGTTTCAGATTAAGGAATATCATTTAAAGGCTGACACTGTTTCCAGCAAGTTTCAAAACAACCACCTTTATACTATTGCCAAGAGGAATGTAGAAGGGCAGGCCATGCTGTCCCAAACCCTGAAGCTCACTCATGGCATTTGGATCTTGGCTGAGCTACGTATCCAGCCAGGAAAACCCAATTACATGCTGTCTCTGAAGTGTAGAGCCCCTGATGTCTTTCAGTACATCTATCAGGCCTACGACAGCATTTTGAAAAACTAATAGGCTGGTCCAGTGCCTTCTGGCCACCCTGTGCTTGGCACAAGCCAAGATCTCTTAACTGTAAGAAACTGTATTGCTGTGTAGAATCTGAACCCAAATATACTGAGGCCATTCACCAAGGTAGTGACTAGTCTAACCCGTGCTAACATTAAGGCACAACCTGTTAGATAGTTTTAACTTCCTGTGAATGTTTGTAACCACTGCTTCAATCACTTCCCACCTCTTGCCACCTGCTGCTGTTGTCTGTCCTTACTTGTGGGCTTCTCCATACTGGGGCAGTGACTGGCATTTTTGAATGCAGTGTGATATTTTGTAATTGAGAGCTTGTTTTTAAAACAGGAAAAGGCAAAAATTATTAAAGCAAGGAATTCTGTCACTGAAAAAAAATCAAACGTAACACGATATTGAACTGAATCTTCCTACTATAAAGAACATTATGCGAACAACTGATGAAACTCAAATGGGGTCTGAGGATTAGATGTATTGCAGTCACAATGGCCATGTAACAAATCATTCCATATACTAAATGCACACAAAAATATTCAAAAGTGGTCAGGCAACAAGTTACCAACTTGCACTCAAATGGTTTAGGGAAAAGAAAAAAAAAAGATATTTATACTGTACTTAAAATTTTTCTATAAATAAAATAAAATAATAATAAAATAATAAAATAATAATAAAAATAAAAAACATATAATCTTAGAAAAGCTATGAAATGTTCTTTAAAAGTTATATGAGGAACGATGAAGATATATAAATTCACTCTATCAGATCTGTTCCCTCTGTGTACTCTACAGAGATAGGGCTGATGAACTCATAATAAATGTGGTTACGACTCTTCCAGAAATTCTCTGCCCTCCTACAAAACTTAGTGTCTGCAGCACACATCTTTACCTTGTACCAATAGTGTTCATACATATATATTCATCATAAATATATATAAAAATGTTACATAATACATTAAATAACATGCATCTTTTCATTGAATAGCTGGCTAATGCATTAATCTCTAACATCAATTTAAGCATCAGAAAATAAAGTTCCTGCCTATGTATTTATATTAATGCAAAAAAAAATACACCACCAGGACAAAGTTACTTAAAGAAAATAAAAGCCAAATTGTGGAGTAAAGTCTTTAGAGAACTACAAAAATTGCATTAGACACTCGAGTGCCTTTCTATTTAGTTTAATGTGGCAAAGCTAGCTTGCTATTCACAAGCCCTCTCCCTTTCTTTCTGGACTCACAAGCAGACTTCATTCCTCAGAGCACTTGTCAGCCTAGATTCCTCAATGACTACGTAGAACAGAGACCTCTCCTATCACCAATTTATCCTTAAATGAGAAAAAATAAGTTTCTACATTTTAAGCCACTGAGATTTTTTCCCCTGCCATAGCAACTACTACCATCATCTAAACCAGTGCATTTATTTACTCTCAGATGTGGTATAAAGACCACAGCTGATTGTCGAGACTGTTAAGTCCCTCAATTCCTTTAGAGTGAAACATTTACAGGACAAACCAGCCATTTACTTGCTTATATTAGCTGCTTCTTAGAGGATGAAACTTCTCCTCATTCTGTTAAAGAAATCATTCGTTTTTCTCCAATTCTCGAAGGCCAGCTTGTAGAAAGAGGAAGGGATACAAACATCCTGCCACACTTGTCACTATCTATCCATTCATCTGTTAACATCTATGTACAGAAGGCTATTATACACACTAGGTACAGAATGTCAAATCTAGTGCACGAGAAAATGTGCACTATGTATAATTTATTACTTCAACTAATTCTGGTGAAGTATGGTAAATGTAAGAGCAAGGGACCTAAAAAGCAAATGGCAGAAGACTACTCTGGTCTAGGAATGAGGCAAGGCCTTCCAGAGAATGTCAGCCCTGAATCCCTCTGTACAGGATGCTTTCCTGTCATTCAGTTCTTGCAGATCAATCCTTCACCCTGTGTGAGATTCTCCCTGGTACCTGACAACAGCTATTTTATCTCTACTTTCAGCTGTTTTCCTTCATTCAAACCACCTTCAGTTTTCTCATCTGTAAGATAGGGATAGAAGTACTTACTTCACAGGTTTATTATGAGGTTAAAGACACAAATGTATGAAGAAGTGCCTGGCACACCAACTGACACACAATAGGCAAATAGCAAGTGCAATTGTATACCTCAAGGCCAGATTTCTTCAATACGATAATCTAATCTAGCTACCAAACATATGTATCTTATTCCTCATCTACTTTGGGAATTTATTTTGATCTTTTGTCATATATCTAATTAAAAGTAAATATTTGAGTATTAAATTTGTGGTTTCCCTAAATCTTACTCTTCTGGTTTCTACTTTTTTCTAGTTGAATTTGACTATATCTTTGCTCTTCTCTGTTAGTGACAAATATAGAATCTTGGCTCAAGTTAAACCTTTTTCTTATACCTCCTTGTCAATGACCTTGTCAACCCAGAGAGCCAAAGTAAAATCATCCTCATCAAAATATTAATATTAGAGCAATCTTTTGTTAAATTTTCACTACATTTTGGACATGTTTTGGGTACATAATAATGTTATTTTTACCTCATAAAACCTTAAAATAGTTTACAATATTTTAAGAATGATTGTACTGAAGCTTACAGTGGTTCATTATTTTGCCTAAGGTCACATAACAAGTTGGTATTAGAAGTAGGATTCAACCTGAGATCTATTTGCCTTCAACATTTACATTTTCCACTGTATAAAATGCCTTCTAACATGAATGTTCAAACTGATCTCTTGTAACTTTTTATTGCCACGTTTTTTGAGCCACAGTCATGGTGGCATTTGATCTACCCATTAAATATACCAGTGGATCATTAAATATGTCAGTACATCAAAATGCCATAAACATGGAACCTAAGGAGAAGGTCAGTAAAAAGCAACATGAAAACATAAAATATAACAATTGAGTGAAAGTATACCATTTTAGAAATTGTAATGTGACATCATGTAATGAAAGATTTGGGTGACTGAAAACCAAACTAAGCAGTCAAAAATGTTGCCTGTGTTACTCCAGCAGTAACCAAGGTAAAGGGCACTTGACTAATACCTATTTTTTGTTTTGTTTCATCAGGTTATAGTCCTAACAAGAGTGCATTGTGTTATAATAACTAATCATACTATCCCTTAAAATTAGTTTGTTTCTCATACTATTACTTTTCTCCCCAGTCCAAATTTACTGGCAGCTGGAGGAGAGGAGGAGTACTCCAGGGGGAGAGGTTAGGAATATGCTGGGCAACAGGATGTTCCCTAAGGTCTCAATATCTCTCCTAATAGCTTTCTTGATTATTTATATCATCCAAGAATTTTTCCCACCAGTCCTTAGGGTGAACTACCTGTTGCAGAGTATTTATTTTATAGGTCCTTCTAGCCTCATCCCTTGGTATATTTGTAAGGGAAAGTTTGCCTCTTTGTTTTAATTTAGACAATAGTCTCCACAAGCCTTCTGGAACTCTTCATGATCCTCTTGAGGAAATGCAGTGTAATTCTCTTCACGATCTGACTTTATTGGTTTGGCCTTTGATGAAATACATGAGCACACACATCCCTAACTCACTGAACCTTGGGGAATGGAATAATTGTATGAATTACTACTCTCCAGCTGATTCATTGAGGCCAAATTTGCTGCAACTTGTACTCTAGGGATCCAAGTATTTCAAATAATAACTGAACATAATCAGAGAAAAGTAGTAAGTAGGCACAAGAATAATTATAAAATACTGCTACATTTCATAAAATTTCCATTAGGATAGATTATCTAGAGATTACCCTCAGGCAGAAATTTATTGAAATTATATGATAAATCTAGTTCTCTTGATATTCAAAAAAATAATTTGTGAAAATAGAAACATTCCTTTTTGTTCATCTATATCATCAAACAGGCATATTTCTTTAAATTTGTGGACTCATACCTCTTCTTCCTTATATCATGCCTTATATATAATATTTACATTATTTGAAAGGAGCCTATCATTGATTCCTATTGCATATAGTCCATTGCATATAGTACTCTCTTATTTTATCAGCCCACCTGTTAATGTAGATTGGGTTTCTGACATTACGTAATGGGGATGAGACAGACATAATTAATGAAATACAATCACCACTCTAAAAATGTTTAATATCTATAGTCTCTCTCTCTCTCTTCAAAATTATAACTGGTAGATTCAGAAATTCTGTGACCCAGAATATCTAATATTAAAGTTGAGAATGTTGTTAAATGTATAATATACAATGATTTTTATTTTCAAAAAGTCAAATTCCTTCCCCAAATAAGTATTTGACATTAAAACACTACTCACCCTAATTTGTTTTTTGATGGTGCAGAATCCTTTATTTCCTTTCTATGCATCTACATGATTTGACAAATAAGTATTGAACCTTAACTACATATAAGGCTCAGGCATGGGTGCTAGAAAGCCACCAAAACTGAGTAGTCAGGTTTTTGCCCGCAAGCAAAAATTTGTTTTAAAAATCAATTTAAACTACATGTAGATATAAGAAATTCCATGGTTTTAGCTATTTCCAACTGACTGAATACCAGATGGCAGGGTATTTATTCTATTAGGGAAGATAAGGATCTCATGGGAAAAAAATAAAACATTCCAGATTCTTCCTGAATATATTTTGCCCCCGTCACAAATTATCTGAAAGCATCATAAGCCCCCTTTATCCTCTCTGCAAATATCTACAGTATGAAGTTCAAATGCCTTACTACGTTATGCATGGCCCTCACAAGCTGGGCTTCCCTAAATTTTTAACTCCAATTACTTCAACTCAGGGGTGGTATTAAAAACCAGCAAGGCCTGAGCACCAGCCAACCAGAAACAAACAGGTGTGTCCCTGGCACAGGGACTTGGAGGCTTCCTTCAGCAATGAGCAATTACCCCTCAGTCGTTAGATTTGGGGGAGATTCAAGAACAAAAGGACAGTGGAAGATCACACAAGGGATTTGGAACAATAGCAATTTACTAGTCAGATAGAAGTATATTGATATGTTAGCCAACCATTAAAATGTATGCCAGTAGCCTACCAGCTCTACTCCAGTTGCTCCTCAATGAATATCCTTTACTCTTGTCAAATCAAATGAGTTAGCATCACTGAAATGTTTCACCTCTAACTAGCTCACATCTTCTAAATGTTTCATACCCAAATAGTTAATATTCCTTAATTGTTTCACACCAACAGTTCCATGAAATAGTCCTGAGACGTTTCATTGCAATGTTAATTTCCTCTGCTTGAAACGTCTTTCCCTCACTCTTCACCACATAGATAAGTACTTTATAAGACCCTGCTCAGGTTTCACGCAGGAGATAATACTTAGACTTGGTGCTCAAAGGCTCCTTTCTGAGTCTTTGTGGTTCTTCACCACTTCCTCAAACCACATTAAAGACACCCTCTATGCACACTGACCCTAGATTATATGATAGGATCCTGACATTCATTTCATTGCTTGTCTTTCTCCACTACTAGATTGTTAGTTCTTGGAGTAAAGAATGGTGTACTATTCATCTTTGTTCCCCTGGCTCCTAGCAATATAAGTCCTCACTCACATAATAGATCCTCACTAAGTGAAAATGGAATCTCTTCCTTTAAACTTTGCCCATCTGCAGAGTAAAGGTAATTTACCTCAGATGTAGAATTTGTTCAATATTGTATCAGCAATTCTCAAACTTAATCACACATTAGAGTTACCTGAATGGCTTAATAAAACACAGATTACTGGGTGCTATCACCAGAGTTTCTTATTTAGTAGGTCTGAGAACAATAGCAGTTCTCAAACCATGATCCCCACACAAATAGCAGCAGCAGCATCTGGGAACTTATCAGAAATGAAAATTCTTGGAGCCCATCTCAGAACTACTGAATCAGAAACTGTGGGGTGGGACCTGGCAATCTGTGGTTTTAACTGGCCCTTCAGAATCCTCCTAAAGTTTGAGTATCAGTGGAGTATTACATCCTCTAGAGAAGGGATGATGTCTGTCCTCTTTATAATACCACACAGCATAGTGTTTTGACTACGATAGTGTTTGGTTTTAGTTTGTATTTTTTCAATATTAAGTGATACACTAACACAAAAGTGGCAAATAGTCAGATTGGCATAATGAAAAAACTAGTTTCCACAGACACCTCCGCAACATTTTCAATGCAATTCTTGTCCCTGGCCACTACTATTTTTTTTCACACTTTTCTTCTTTATCTTTAGAATAGATTAAATAGACTCAATCAAAAGAACTGCTTTATATGTGTTACAACTGACAAAGATCTCATAAGATTGTTAAGATGTATCTGGAGATATTCTCAATCCATATGATGAACTTGAATGATAAAACAAGTGACAGAGTAATGAACAATGACAATAATCTTAATATTGGTAATACATATCAACATCAATATCATATACCTACCCCAGAATAAAAATGTTGATTCTCCCTCTCATTTAGCAATAAAAATATTGAAGAAGATAGCTAAAAGAACATATGTTGCTATTTTGCTAGAGCATTGGTCCAAACACATATTTTCCCACGAAGTTCTGTGATGATTCTTAACCCACTAGCTGATGGAACACATTGGTCTCAGATGGTATGTGCTAGGCCCAGGACTCAGTCTGAAACCTGTCCACAATATTTGGCCTCCTAGTATGTATACTGTATTCCATCATAAAACTTCACAAAGGCTGCCAGGAAAGGATCTCTGAGGATGGGATCACCGACCTTAGGACCTGGGATACAGGTAACGAAATGCCACCCATTACATAATCAGGATATGGTCAGCTGGTCCTTAAGACACACACACCATGGAAACTTATATTTAAACTAGACTCCCCTTCAGTTAAATAATTGATTTATAGTCATTTTACAATTGGGCTGTTCGGTGCAAATTGTTTACTTAGTTGTGACACATATAAGGAAAACAGTATAATACAATGATTTAGAGTGGGGCTTTGGTTTCAGAGTAGGCCCGAGTTCAAATCTACAATCTCATTCCTACAACTGTGTAGGATTAGCCAGTTCATCCTTCTCATGCCACTGCCTCTAAATGTTAGCTTCTCTAACAGAGCAACACTAACATCTATACTGATGATACTCAGAGGCTTATTTTCAGTTCTCAATTGAACCTAAATCCTATACCACTAACTATATTGTAGGTATTTTTATCCTCGATAGGTCTATTGTAGACCCTTTCAGTGATTACTTACCAATATCTTGTTCTCTTTTCTCTTTTAGATATGCAAGAGTTTGCACTTGTCAAGCTCCATGTAGTTAACTGGGGAAGTATGATAGTTCTGGCTTATGTATATGTGAGCACAAGTGACGCATGACAATTTTGGTGAATAAAACTCCGTACAACTTTCAAATCTCTCTCTTCTGCTGCTGCGATCAAAAGGAGGCCTTGTCTTGAAAATACAGAGCCACCAGATCAAAGTGGCTTGGATCTCTGAGTCACCACATGGAGGGCAGCTGCTGTGGAGAGGCACTGAGAAAAGAACAGAACAATTCTTGCCAGAATATGATTTTTGTTGCTTTAAAAGGCTGAAATTCAAGGGCCATTTATTAGACAGTATAAGCTTAACCTGTCTTGATTAATATAATGTCTCAAAACAAATGCATCTCTTCAACACATCTCTTAAGTACATTACTCCAACATCCTATCTTCTTTTAATCAAACTAAAAGCTGAATTTTTAGTCACTTTTTATCTTTTCCTCTCTTTTAGTCACTATGCCCTCCATGTTTTGCCACATTCCATCATTTCTACCTTTGAAATGGTTTTCAATTTTTAAAAACTCCTAGATCTGGGAAAGAAGTAACTGACTCTTCTGACTCTAGAGAAGAGATACTTTCCATTGTTTTGAAAAATTTGAAGCCTTATATAACAAAACCCTAAATTTGTTAATTGGCAGCTTGTCTTTGTTCCCTACAATGATGTCGCTGCCTGACTTTTGAGACCCTCAATTTTACCTTTCATTATAATTCCACCATACTTCTCAGCATACATTCTTAACTTCACCCAGTTTCCTTTATCAAACCACTCTAGTTATGCACCTAGGCCTTTGGTCTCTGTCTTCTCCATCTTCCCAGCCTTGAAACTGAATCCAAACCCTATACTCCTTCCATGAAAACTTTCTTCATTTTTCTAACCTCACTGACATCACCTTACTCAGAACTCTTTTTCCATGAGATAGTGCCTTATAGTTTATTGTCTAATACTTCTTTAATTGTTACTTGCTTTGAAAAAGTAGTAGCCATATTTTATACTGCTTCTGAATCTGTGATAATATTTAACACAATACAAACACAAATTAAGAACTTAATATTTTTTATCTGCTTACACCCATCAATAGACTTTCATCTGAAAATCAGTTTCCTCCAGGGAAATGTCGTAATATATTCCCTTCTTTTTTGTAACAATATTTCAGACCCTGGAGTCTTCCACCAGGAAAGTTGGCTGAGAAACCAGTGATTTGTTCATTAAAAAAAGAATTGGACCTTAAATGATAGTTTTTCAAAACCTCCCACTCTTGGTAGAAATTTAGTGAACTATTGCATTTCTTAGCATTTCCTTTCAGAAATAAATTCAATCTTTTAATAATAACATATTATAAGACAAACTTTAAAAGTTATTACCAAATTAGTTCCATAAATTAAACTAACTTGCTCAGTTTCAGTACAGATGTGTTATAATGATACTGTATATAATGTGGGTAGTTTTATTTGCACCTCTGTCATTGCTTTTTCCTAAAGTTATGTGGAATGTAATTGGTATTTTTCTGTGCTCAAAAAGGATTTTCTTCTGAACTGTGTCTTCCAGTGATGCTTGGTAATTATTATAGCATTAGTTTGTTTGTTTGAAACTCTTTTCAGTAAAGGTTTCTCAGTAATTAAATTCCACTGACCTAGTTTTCACTTCTCTGGTCTGTAATCCATTTCATCTCCTAGGTTCACAGTAAGTAATTACACAGATAAATGATAAAATAGCAAAAGAAGAGAGTAGAAAAATCAAAGGGTCCAAATAAATCACATAATGGAGCATCAGTCACAGGATAGCTAAGGGATATTTGTAATTCCATCATGAGGGATATTCTCTAAATGCAATTACAGCACTACCCGATGTCACCATTTCGTTCTCATTAGTGTACACTAGTCATTTGTACAGACATGGTACAGTATTTCATATTCAAGTCTTCCCTTTTAAATCTATTTACTAATGTGATTCAGTGAGCTGTTGCATTTCTCTAAAACACTTTCAAAACAGTGGTGCTGCTAAAGAAGAGTGCTACTTCAACTTAAAAAAAATATAGGCCCGAATCCATTGCTTACAGCAATCATTCTTGGTTGCCCAACTCTCTATGTAGCTACAAATGTTGTCAAGAACCTTTTTTTAAAAAACAAGTTTATTCACTGAATATTTATTGAACTCCAAGCAGTGCGCTAGTTACTTAGGACAGAGGAGTAAACCAGACACAGGTAGTCTTTCTCTGCCTACATGGAATTCCTCCAAAGCTATACTGTCCAACATGGTACCTACTAGCCACATATGACTATTGGGTACTTGAAATGTGACTTTACTAAATTGAGATGTGCTATAAGTGAAAACACACCATATTTCAAAGACTTGCCATCAAACATAAATATAAAATATTTCATTATTTTATTTATTACTTATTAATATTGCTGTTATTGGGTTAAATAAAATATAGCATTAAAATTAATGTCACCTGTGTTCATTTGCATTTGTTAACATGGCTACTTAAAAATTTTAAATTATATAAGAGGCTGGCATTTGTGCCTTGCATTATATTTCTATTGGATGCCTTTTTAAAATCTTTGGGGAGACAAACCATTAAATAAGTAATCATAAAAAAAAGTTAATGAGGAATTAGATTTAAAAAAATACTAGAATGTATAGGTAGCAGGAATCTTGAGTCATGGTCAGAAATTTGGATATTTCTGGTGACCAGATTCATACCAGGGAGTCCCAGAGTTGAATGGCTACCTTGGCTGATTCAATAGTCTTCTTTTGCTATCTGCTGGCACATTGCTAAACTAAATATACAATTTTAGCACTTATGACACTGTATTTCAAGTATTTTAATTCATTATTAAATACTAACTCAACTAAACACTCTCTTACTCATTTTGGTATGCTCAGCACATTAGTGTTCCTGATATATTGTGGGTGTGCATTAAATGATGAAAAATATCCTCTGGAGAACTATGAACCAAACTTAACAACCTAAGATGTCTTTGCATACCAGTAATGCTACTATCAGTCACTGAAAGTATACTGCCCTTCTTGCTCAGGATCCGAGATATTTTGTCATTCCCTCCCTACAGTTGTCCAGCCTGGCAGAACTGATTTTTAATGATAGTATTGCCAACACCTGATGATCAACAGCTTCCTAGATCCTTTTACTTAGAAACAGTCTGCCATCTGATGTGAAACATGACGGGACAGTGGTGTTGTTGGAAGTTATGTACTAGTAGCAGATGCAGTCTCACATCCATAAAGATAATTGGACATCACTCCTGCATGGTAGACTTTCATTCCAGTCTGAAGCTTGATGTATCTTTGACTGACAGACTACTAGAGGAAGAACTGGCTTCCTTAATATGGTTTATACCCTTGCCTGATATTGTATCACCTTGAGTGCTGCTGAGATGGAAAAAAAAAATCAATCACTGCTGCTAGTCTGTATTTCAGAAACTCCAAGTTTGTCTGGTGAAAGTTTGCATAAGGCCTCTTTCTTCCCCAGGCTTTTACTCCACTAATTTTATAAAAGGGAATATGACCCTCTTCAAATGTTCCTGGGCAGGTCCCTAAAAAGCAGTGAGCAATGAAAACAGCTTCAGTGTGACAATTTCAAAGTGTTTGCTGGAGTCTTTTAGGTTATATCTATATAGTCCCCAGAATTAATTTTATTTTATTTTTTTAAATTAATTAATGAGGTAAATTAGCCTCTTAAAAATTATTAAGCCAAATAACCAATTTTAATAACAAGTATTAAATTGACAGAACCTACTGTTTATTTCATATCAAATAAACAGTGCCTCAAATAATGATTAAACTAATCAATTAACATTTAATTATTAAGCCTTCATGCTGGCCCAATGCTTTGCAAATACTGAAGTACATATAAAAAATTAAAAATATGGTTTTTGCCTTTATTGGAATTAAAACCCAAGACAAATCAAATACAGAATATCAAGAGTTATGCAATAAAGTGATATTCTCTGTAATGTTTTGGGTAGTTAGAAATCAAAGAAGAAAATGACCAGGGGGAAATATCAAGAATGAAGCCCTCAAAGTCTTCTTTTTGCTTTAAGGATACCTCTCTGTAATTCCAATGCCTCACTCTTCAAAATTATTAATGAGTTTCAGATTCAGAATTCAATATGAAGAAGCACATCTACTTCTTGTGGGTATAGCAGACAAGTTATTCTGAATGGACTTCAGTTAAGTACTAGATGCTAAATAAACTGCAATAGATACAAATCTAAATAATAGCTGAGCTTGCAAGGAACTAACGAAAATCTCCAAGAGGCAGGGGTGGAGAAAGAGACTAGGTTTTGGAGAATCCCTAACGAACAGGATATAAGTTACCTATAAATAAGCCATAAAGAGTTGTACTTGATACCTGTGCAAGCCATAGGAATGAAAGACACTGGGGTTATATCTAAGGAAAACTATAATGAAGGTGAAGGTGCAGATTAAGTGGTTCCTTGAGTTAGAAGAACACAGAAAGCCAGGCACCTAGGAGTTCTGGGCTCTTGATCAGATATGTACTCTTCTAGAGTCTGAATACTCTACCAAGAGACACCTCATGATTAAGAGAGATTTAGAAAGAACAGGGCTCATACATACAAAAAGCATTTTGAAGGTTGCCATCTTGGGGGGAGGGAGTTAAGAGGCCTTATGCAAACTTTCACCAGACAAATTGGTCGCTACAAAATAGTCACGGGGATGTAGAGTACAGCATGTGGAATATTGTCAGTAGTATTGTACTAACTATGTATGGTGTCAGATGGGTACTGGATTTATCAGAGTGATCACTTCATAAATTATATAAATGTCTAATCACTGTGTTGTACCCCTGAATCTAACATAATATTATATGACAACTATAATAAAAAAATAACAATATAAACTTTTTAAAAAATATTCAAAAGTGCATAAAAAGTGGATCCGATGAGTTAGATATAAACGAAACACTTAAAATAACTGTTCATGTTAGAAAAGTTACATTTTACCCCACACAAGTGGAAATATGTGCCTGGAAATATGTACATTAAAAGCACATATTTTAATGTCATAGGGACCTACACTTCTTGTGGCTGAAAGCACCCTCCTGTCAGCAGCACATTTTTTTAATTGAAGATGGTGTTTGATCTGGATGGGTAAGAGGATTCAAAGAGCGAAAGCAGTCTTCCAAGGGCCATGACGTATGTTCAAAGTAACCACTGACCACCCTTCCAGGTTCTTCAGGCATTATACCCAATATTCTTGTAAAAAAGAACTTCTCTGACCTTCACATGCAAGAAGCTGGGCATCTGTAACACCATTACTCCCACAGAGCTGCACTGTCTCTCTTTCTACATATAGTATAACAATCTGTTCCACTCCCTCATTCTGCTCCTGTACAGAGGAGAACATATGGGTTTTATGATTAACATAATAAAAAATTACTAAATCTGAGAATTCATGTTTCTTGCTCTAGTGTACTTCACTAATGTCATTAGAAACCCGATCCTAAAACTTCTAATGAGCATTTATGGGAGATTGATGTCTATGAAAACATAACTTTGAGGTAAGGGTATGCCTGTCTTTGAAAAGAGAGAGATCATAAGAGAAAAATTACAAGATTCAAAGAAAACAAGAGATGCAGTCAAATTCTCAATAGGTAAGTGGTACATTAATAACAATTTAAGAAGTGAGAAATATAAGAGAACTATTTAGCTTTGTCTACACAGATAACATTTTATAAAACATTAAATTCCATTTCCTTTAGTAACATTTCTCGGTATAAATGATTATAAGCCAATACCTGCATTTTCTACAGCTATGAAAACGTAGGCACACCTGGCTGAGCTCTTTACAGTTTTTACCCTAAGACTCATCAAGTGGGGCAGGATTTTTACAATAGGGATGGATGAGGAATTAATCTCATTTTCTTAGGCTGAGTATAGCTGATGTTTCTGAGGTGAATATTTGGATATCCATACTACAGTCACCAAGCCATAGTCACTAGTTCATGGTCACCAATCACTAAGCTATAGTCACTTATAATCTAGCCATAGTCACCAGCTACCAAGTCACAATTACCTATACCCAAGCCACAGTCACCAGTCACCAAGCCATAGTGAACTACTGCCACCAAGTCAGCCACCAGTCCATCCATGTTTTCTCAGTTTTGAATGACTTGGCCAGAGGCTGGCAACTTTTTCTGTAAAGGACCAGATAATAAATATTTTAATTTCCTAACATCCATGACCTCCTGCTAGACCACACTACTGAGGTCTTGACATAATTCATAAATAATTCCCTTAAGTTGAAAGCAATGATTTAAGCACTAAGGAAAATGTCTGCCATCCTGATTTACCACAGTCTTCTTATCATTAAGATACCAGGTTCCAAGGATAATGATCCCCACAAAGGATACAGCAAATTCTCTAAGGCTAAAATAGAATCCTGGTTTTGGAGTGAATGGGACCAAGACTGAGAAGTCCAGTGGATTAAAAGCAGTATTAGGCTGAAACTTGAAGATAATTCAACTTCCCAGTTTCCCTATTCTATCTGTTTCAGGACCCTGGAGCACACATGGTAACGTGGTAATAAGACTTGTATTTCCCTTAAGCTTTATTTGACCCTGAAATTTTTTTAAACAGGGTATAGTTCAGAACATTTAATCATCAGAGAATATCCATATATATATAGTTTTCCTTGAAAAATAAGCCTAAATAGCAAAAACAACAACAACAACAATAACAACAACAAAACAAACAAAAATTGGCTATGGTTAAGCAGTAGCTGTCCATTTCAATGGCACATGTCCTATCTCATATGCTGATGCTCTCCCCTAGGCCCACCTGTTTTACATTGCTTGCCTGTCCTTGGAAAGGATTTTACCTTGAGGACACGACCAAAGAGAATATAAACACTAACAAAGAAAATAATCAGCCTGAGAATACATCACTCTCCCCTGGTATAAAGATGAGTCACTGATTTAAGAGTGTCTGTACCCCCATCATGGGAAAAAGATCTACCTTTGACAACCCTGAGTCTTTAAGACCAGGAGTAGACAGGGGAGCTCTCAACTCCCCAGAAGGAAAGCTTTAACCTTCAATGTTTCTCACTGATTCTCAGGGTAGGTGTGCCCTCTGCAGGAGCTCTCTTTGCCCACCTGGCTACTGATGACCTCTAAGGTGAGGCTTATAGTTAATCCCATAGATAAGGCAACTGTGTCAGGCTAGCCCTTCTGCTTAGGATGATGCCACCTTGCCTCATAAGATGACAAACCAAGATAAACCAGTGTTCCAGAAGGTTTTTTGCTTAAGTCAAAGGTGTGACATGTTAGGAGGTAATCAAAATTGAATTGTTACATAGAGAAAAATCCCAAACCCCTTAAGACTAACAACATGGGAAAAGATCTATGGAGAATTTAGAAGAGAATTCAGAAGAAAAGAGACAATAATGGAGAACTAAGTGTCTTAGTCAATAGTTCAACTGCTATAATAAAACTTACTGTTGACTGGTGGCTTAAACAACAAACATTTAATTCTGGAGACTGGAAAGTTCAAGACCAAGGTGTTGGCAGATCCAGTGTCTGGTGAGAGCCTACTTCCTGGTTTGTAGATAACTGTCTTCTGGTTGTATCTTAACATGGCACAGATTACAGAAGGGGCAAGGAAGCTCTTTTAAAGGTACTAATCCTACTCGTGAGAGTTTCACCCTCATGACCTAATTACCTCCCTAAGGCCTCACCTTTTGATATCACATTTGGGGTTAGGATTTCAACATACAAATTTTGAGAGGACACAACATTCAGTCCATAACATCGGATGATAGACATGATTGTTGTACCTGGCAAGGACAAGTCCCCTAATCACAGAGGCACATTAAAGACAGGGGGCCATAGTAAATGAGATTATAATTATCCAGCTGACTCAGGGCAGAGACCCCGTGGTCCCAGGACAGAGCCTGAGCACTGAGGACATACGGCAGGTGATACCTAACACAGATGCTCAGTCAGGCTTCATGAACAGCATGTTCTCCTTAGCCACAGGGCTAAACATTTCTATCCAGTTCCCTTCAAGAATCTTAAGAGTTATAATGAGTTAGAAAAAAATGATATTTTGATTGATTTAAACTCATCCATAGTATGAAGACCCAGAAAATTGTTCAAGGTAATGAAAAAAAAGAATCCTTTATTTTTAAATGATTCATTTCTACCTTAATATTCCTTTCTTTGCTAATAACCTGGTTTCTGATATTAAATTTGCTATTTTATATGTAAATTTTATTGAATTGTGTGATGGCTTTAATATATTTTAATAATAATTTTTAAAAAGCTAATCTACAAAAATAATCACAAGGCCCATTAGGCCACATGCCAGAAATGAAATTGTCTTACCAAGTTGTACTTATGTATACCACCACCACCCCACCATCCCCAGCTTCCCTCCTAAGTTACATTTCCTCTATATTTGTTAATTGTAGGTATGAGGTACATGTTGTCATGTAATTGTAAGCATACTTAACTCTAACTTTTTTATGAGCAAAATATGTAAAACATTTTGTTAAAACATATTTGCCATACTTACGATGAATAAAAATATGAATTTACCTTAATCAGTATGCATGAGTCCCTATTCCTCTCTCTTATCTTAAAAATAAAGAATAACATAAAACTGCCTTTAAGTGGTTGTGGATTCCTTACCTAATCTCTTCCACCACTTCCCCATCAGATTACTCTCTTTTTCCTTTTTCACACATATATTCTTATCCCATAAATTTTATTCAACAATAAGCTTAATATGTGTTATGTATCAGCATAATAGAAACTATATATACATATATGTGTGTGTGTGTATAACACCATATATTCCTCAAGAAACTCATAATCTAATAAAAGAGATAGTCAAATTAAAACATTCTGTACATTCATTTAGTTACTTTCTTAACAACTAAAAACTGAGTATCTAATTTGTCACTGTTCTAGAGACAAGGTAAAAAGAATGATCACCATTTAAGCCATTATGGTGTTTACAGTCTAGTTGGAGTGGGGGGTGACAAACAATAACTACATAAAAATAATATATAATTAAAATTGAGTAAAGTTTTATGAACATAAATAGGATGCTCTAAAGAAAACAAAGTGAGAGACCCATTCTGAGATAGGCACCAAATGAGGTCAAAAAGAGACAGAATATTAAAAAAAAAATAGTCAGGAGAGTCAAGAGAGGAGAGTTTCAATGAAGAAAACAAAGAGTACTTTGCATGACTGAAGAGCGTTTTTTTTCACATGTCTATGTGAAAGACTTCTCAGAGAAGGTTACTCTCGAGAGGAATCTTAATGCATATATATGAGACTACCAAGATACAATGTGGAAAAGATGTGCTAGGTTTCCAGCAAAGGGAAAAGATATACAAAGCATGGAAGTATGAAAGAGTATGACACATTTAGGTAAGAAAAGGTCTTTCCATAATGCAGGGGCTTAAGTGTTATAGTGGAGAGAGGCAGTACCTAAAATAATTATAGAAGATCATAAGAGATCTTGTATACCATGATGAGGAGTTTGAACTTTATCTAGTAAATAATCAAATAAATTTTATTTTACATTAAAAAATGATGTGAGCAGGTCACTCTGGTTATGAAGAAGTGATTAGAAAGATGAGAATGTGAGCAGAGGAAAATAGGAGAACACAGCAATCATGATCTAGTAACAGTGTGTAGAATGCCAGAAATCTGAGTGTGATCCATTAGAGTAATTCATATATAAATTTATGTAGTTCTGGTGGTGGTGGATAAACTACAAGAAAACAAAAGCACAATAGACACAATCATGGAATATGCCCTAGGAGTTGATGACAAATAAATCCAGAAAAAATTAAAGTAGGAGCAGAGCAAAGGTGGCTCTAGGATTTAGGATGGGACTCCATTTATCTAGATCAGAAAACTTTTATTTAAAAATGAATAAATCAAATAGAGATATCAGAAGACAGTTACTTACACAAAACTGAGTATCAAGAAAAAGAAGAAGATTGGAGGTTCCTATTTTTGCAGCCTTGAAAGTGTATGAGATAAAGCAATGTATAAGACTTCCTAAGTAATAACTATAGAGCCAGAAATACAGAAGATTAAGTACCAGCCTAAGGCTATAGCCTACACTTGGAAGAGTGGGAAGGCAAGACTACTAAGGGATACATTGAAACATCTAAGGAAGGAGGAGATCCAAAACACTAATGTGCCATGAAAGTCAGTAGAGAATTTAAGACAAGACAATGGATTCACAGATTAAGTGGTCCCTGATGTCTTTAGATAGAACAGATATAGTAGATAAGTGAAAGTAGAATGCCGTTTGCAAGTAGTTGTGGTATTAGTGGTGGGGGAAGAGAATATTCTCTTGCCTCTATATCCATTTCCCATTCCATTCAACAAGGAAAGAGAAGTTACTGCACTGTTTCAATTCTAGGTTGTGATCTAATTACCTCTACCGGTATGCAGACTTGATCTACTTTAAAACATCAATCTCTTCTACTCCATAAAGCAAGATTGCTTAATGAGTCAGGGTATCCTCTTGAAATATGGCTATTCATTTTTCCTCATAAACAGAAACTACATAAATTATCATCGCTTCAGACTTTATTAAAGAATAGCCATTATTAAAATTGGGATTTATAGAGGAAAAGAAGGGCTCTGCTTCTCTTTGTGGTAGATAATTATATTATTTACCACAGTCAATAAGATATGTAAAAAACTGTAATTGAGAGAGATTGTCCAGGAACTAATTCACTATCTTCCATTATCATTAGTGTAGCATATTGAGCCAATTCAGAAACTTTGAATATCCTAAGACAAGATTTGTATACTCATCAAGTACTGAGCCAAATAAAATTAAAATGGCAGCAAAACTCCAAACAGTGGAGTAAGTAATAAGAAACTAAATATTATTAAAGTATACTATTATTTCATTATTGAGTATATATTTTTTAGTTCTAAAATTTCTATTTTTGTGTTAGTTTCTATTTCTCTACTTATACATCCTATTTTTTTTTTTTTTTTTTACCATATTGTGAGCATGTTTTCCATTAGGTCCTTGAGTAAAATGATCATAGCTGCTTTAAAAGAGTTGTTTATTTTTGGAACATTTAGGATATTTCAGAGTTGGTCTATTGGTTTCAGGCTGTACATTATGGAAACTCCAGATTCTGTTGTATTCCTCTGAAAAGAGTTGCATGTGTGCATGCGTGCATGTGTGTGTGTGTGTGTGTGTGTGTGTGTTGATAGTTTTTTTTTAGTAGTTTGCTTGGCTAAACTCAAATTGCAAACTCTCTCTGGGTTAGTATCTCAAATCTTAGTTCAGATATTTTGTCCTTAGCTGACCTACTTGAACTCTACCCTTTGCATGAATATTTCAGGGGTCAGCCAACAACTTGGACAGAGTTCATTAACAAAACTTGGAGCTTCTCCTTTATCTCTCCTTGCCAGGATTCCCCCGTCACTTTTCAGCAGCAGTGAGTGCCTTGAAATCTAACTTTTAATTATTTAGGTTAATCTCCTCAAACATCTCCAAAATTAAATGATTTCTAGATTGCTCATCATCCTTACAGTGATATTCTAAACACAGCATAGTTTAAATGACCTCATTTAAACACAATTCCTAATAAAATTTATGATTAGTATAAAACATGAGGCTATTATCTCCCTCATCCACAATAGAATAGTTTAATTCATGCTGCTCAAGATTGCAATCACATTCTAGTAACCATTGGTTATTTTTAAGCTTCAGATCAATTAAAATCATAAAACTGTTCTTTGGATTTTGTTCCTCATACAGAAAGTCCTAAATTAAGACCTGTTAAGTGAAAGAACATCAACATAACTTTCCTCGACTTTGTATATATGCAATTTATTTAGAACTTGACCGAAAGTTATCTCCACATAATTTCAATATTTTATTATAGATACATTTATTCATTCATATTTATTCTTTCTGCAAATATTTATTGGAAATCTCTTAGGCACTTGGAAATGCAGTGGTGAACATCAATGACAAAATTACTCTTTTATGTAATTTCTATCTTAATTTGGGGTGCTAAAATCTATACAAATAAACAAGCAAAAATATAAGATAATGAACCTACAAAGAATATAAAACAAAATACTATGACAATACAATAGATAGTGATAGAGAAGGTGTCATTTGGATTGGGAGTCAGTGATGTCCTGTCTGAAGCAGTATTTGAGTTAAAATATGAATAATGATAAGGGTCTTACTGTAACAAGTTGAAATCTAAGTGTTCTGTTTATCATCACTTTTTCTCATCTCTGAGTCATCTGCAAATAACTCTAAATCTTTTTCTAATTACTTCTTAGAAACGTCGAAAAGCTTAGAGTTAAAGACAAAGCATGTGTCAGTTTAGTAAATTCCCTCCTTCTGGCCAGAATGCTCTATGACCTTCTCTCTTTGGGTCTTTTAAATCATGAAGCAATTAATCCATTTAATTTTTACATAATTTAGTTAATTTTTCTTCTATATAATTTAGTTAATTTTTCTTCATCTGGCCACAATTATATCATCAGAGAATTTGTTCAATAATATTGTCCACTTCTTGGAATATTTTCTCCATTTTTCAGCCATAGCAATTTACATTGGTTTGAATTTTATTTCATTTATTTCCCGTATTTATTTTCTCTCTCTCCTTTTATTGTAAATCACAAAATGCACACATGCACACACACAAACACATATGCATATATATGTGTATATATACATGTATGCACACAAATGAAAGTAGATAAAAAATTCCTGGGAGTGAGGGCATGACAAATATTCATCCTCTTCCCATCCCCCAAACTACCAAGTGATTAACATAATGTCTCACACATAGTAAATAGGCAATAAATGTTAGTTGAATTATCAAATAATTAAATACATACAGGAAAGTGTTCAAGAATCAAATGGCCATAGAAGAAGGAATTAATCAGATAAAATCAAGTAAACTCTCATATCCTGTACAAATGGAGTATTTTCTATGTGAGTAATGGAGACAGTATTATCATTCCCTACAAACACAATTTATAACATCAAATTCCTGGTGGGATTTGACAACCACTCCAGATCTCAATGATATGTTTTATTTCATATCACAGTTTTTTAGATAGTATCTTATAAGCATAAATTACATATCTACCTGTTAAATTTTACTTATAGAAGGGAAATGATCCTGTATATACCAGAAAGAGTTCTCATTAAGCCCTTAATTACTCATTCTCAGAGATGGAAGAAGTCAATTTGAAGAACGAACCTTCTGAAGATGCTTCTTGATGCCATGTATTTCATACCAGTTTTATCACGTCTTCACAATCAAATATGTGCTGTCTTACAACATACTTAATCATTGGTAGTAGAGATAAACTCATTAGGAAAATAACATTTCCATTCTATTTTGAATTTAAATGTTTCCATTAAATATCATTTGTCAATACAAATGTGGCATGCACACAGTTCACCCTAAAAGAGGACATGATTCAGTAAGCATAATGGATAAATTTGATAACTACTTACTTTACTTCCAAAAAAGTACACTAGGTCTGATTTGGATACAATAAGGAACACATAGATAATTCTTCTCTAGAGAGAGGACACAAGACATTTAATTATAAATTTTAGTAAATTATAAAAATTAGAAATGTTTGGATATGTACACATTAGGTTGGTTACCTTTTTACTTTTTCTCTCAGATTAAATAATCCCTATCCTAATATTCTTGTCTACCATAATATTTTAATGTTCTTAATATGCCTCATGTCTAAATTTCTTAAACCTTTAGAATTATAGTGTCAAACCAGGCACAGAGCTCCAATAACAGGTGTTTGATGAGTGCTGGATATCCTGGGAGGATCATAGCACTGTGCTTACGTACTGCTCTCAAGTCCATGAATCCCAAGGTTATACTCACTTGTAAATGAAAGGAATGCAAGAATTTCTACTTCTTCTAGTAGAAAGGAAAATCAATGAAAATATTTCATAAGCTCTTTGCTCTTTTAACAGCCTGATATAAAATGTTTGCCTCAACAATATTTATAAGAAGCATTATTGCTTTAGCAAATCCTTGTGCAAGCATAAATATTCTTAGGCGAGGCAAATAGATTTATAGCATTGCACATTTGCACATTCATTTTAGAGTTCTGTATTAAGGACTAATGTAATATTTTGATAATCATGGTTCAACTCTTATGATAGTTATGAGAGGAAAAAAACAACCCCCAATTAGCCATTTTGATACGTTCCATAAAGTATATAGTTTACTCACTAAAAGGAAAATATTATTTTGGTACATATATTATTTGGGAAGCACTAAGAATAAAATCAATCATGTATGTCCAAAAATAAGATTGGAGGATGAGAAATGAAGATAATAAATAAATAAATAAATAAATAAATAAATAAATAAATAATTTTTTTTTACGGACTACCCTAGCTGAGTCTAATGAAAGGCAAAGACTCAGTTGAGAAAATAAATTTATTTAAAAAGGCCTGATCATTAACTTATGACTGGCCAAATTTGACTCCCTGATCCAGTGTGGGCAGCATTTAACAAAATTCCTTCCTCTGCTACATGAGAATTTGACCTTTAGTTAAATCTCTAGCTTTTCATTTCCCAGGGGACAAGATAAAGGTAAATGTTAACTCTGTTACCAGGCAATACTGATTATAGTAGAAATGGTCCCTGATTGGAGACTTCATCTGGACAGGTAGGAACTACAAGGAAATGATCATTCCTGATGAGGACATTCCATGCAAACATATGATTTGGGCTTCCCTGAGTACAGTGACTCTTATGTTCAGGCATGGCTCTTTACTTGCCACCGGAAGTAATGCCAATGGAGATAATACAAGTTGTTTTGGCTCTTGTGGAACATGAGACCTCTAAGTAAGGGAGGCTCTGGCAGTTATCCAATGTGAATCTTATCTTATACCTGAGCTATCTATCACCTGGGAGAAGATAACATCTGGCTGACTCCATGAAATGCTGCAAGGACTTCTACAGAAGAAAATGTCTAACTCTGCAAGATATGGTTCCTTTCCTATATCCTTCTTATTGGATTGGTGCCAAATGTGGTATCTGGTGGTCTTGTGAATCTGAATGATTATTTGAGCAACCCCTAAAACATATACACACAAATGTAATCATTATACACTGAAATATGTTATAGATATAATATGCTCAAGTCTCCAGCTTTAAATAAATATGTCATTTGAAAAGATTTGATATGATATATCTCTCCTCTATGTTTATATAACTCATCATCAGTACCATACCAATGATGAGTGCATTGTCTTTAGAGAATAAAAATACCATAATAAAATCAGCTAAAATTGGTTTGCTTTTTTTGATCACCATGTGTCCACAATTCTAAACAATGTCAATGATAAAATATTCTTTCCCACAGGGCAAATTGCTTTCAATTCCATACCTTCAGTAGATGCCATAAAAATGGCATTTAACTTCCCAGGGAATTTATGTAAATCTAATGGGAGTCAGAATCCAAGGGCTTTATGGATTGCTAAGGGATTAGGAACCAAAAGAATGATTACTAGAAAAGTCATTTTCTTTTCACAATTGCATCGTTTTCTCTTTTCATCCCTTTGCATGAAGCACTTTCCAAGGAATCCAAAATGAACACAACTACCATCACCAAAACTTTACAGATGAGAAGATAAGCCAGAGAAGAGACCAGCCAGTCTGGCTTGGGTAGGTCTAAATGATCTCAAGATCCCTCTCTGTCTCTCAAAATCTATGGCCTTGCAACTCATTTTAATTGCTGGCTATAAGTAGGACCTGGAAAAATAAAGGGCTCGTTATTAATTCATACCTATCTCTAAAAAATCAAATCACAAATTATGCCATAGTTTGATAATTGTTTTTCTTTCTGTCTTTAAAATGTCTTTTACATTGTAACTGTGTCTTCTTCAAGCTTACTCCTCTAAATCATTGATTTTTTTTTAAGAAGTCATTGAAATCTCTTAACCCACAACTTATTTATGCCTCTGTAAGCTTGTAAGTATGTTAGAAATTCTCTTTCCCTCCATTTAACTTAATCAAAAGTTACTTCTTCATTAAAAATCCCCGCTGCTATGGTAAGCAGCTTTATGAATCAGAGAAAGTTAAAAAAAAAAAAAAGAATATGAACTAGGAAATAATCAGCAAAGGACATTGTCAATAAGTGTTAGGCTAATAGAATTGCCTTAAACCTTGGATAAATTATGGTAAGACCGCACAATTTCAGATACTACAAATAATTCCCTGTTGGATGAAATCTTTTAAAGACAAGTTCAGAGATCAATGACAACCAGCTACTTTAAATACAATGCATTCCTTCCTCATTAAATTATCCTATGAGTGCCTTCTCAGAAATGAGATAAATTAGTTTCTAGTAGACACTAATGTAAGTATTTATTTAAAGTATAACACCTTTAATTTATAATTTCTAAAACCTCAAAGAATTTTATATTCCTGGTAGGAAATATTATATGATCTACAATGCTTTTGATGTTTTGAAAAATACAAACATCCAGCTCAATTGAAAAAATTTTTGAATCAAGAATATATTAGTATATAGTCACCAAGAAGAATATGCCATTTTAGCATTCAAGAAAAATATGTAATATTACACATTAGCAACAGGACTGAAGCATAAATTACAGCAAAGACTATGTTATCTATATATGATAGGACATTTGTATTACTACAAACTTCATTTGGAAGGGGAAGGAGAAGTGGAAATTGTGCCTGAAAAATAATTTTTAAAAAATCAATGAATAAAACATAACTTTTATTGGGGAAAAAAAACTCCGAGATGAAATTGAATAAGTCAAATAGAGAAACACAGTATGAAGAACAAACTCTGAGCCCTGCCTTAACCTAAATGTTTGGTTTCCAGAATACATTTATGTATGGTAGTCCCCATAAAACAGAATTGATGAAAATTTGCATTATGAACAAGATAGTTCATCTGAGTTTATTATTCATTCCTGCCCTAATGTAAATGAGTCTAGTATGGCACAGAGGCTATGGGCTTTGGAGTCAGAAAGAAATGAGTTTAAATCAAGTCTCCAGCATTCACTATGCATGAGAACATGGCCAATCCCTTAACTTCTCAGGGCTTTTATCCTTATTGTACTTTTAAAACTAATTTCATTCAGAAAGTGTCAAGGCAGGATTAAATATAATAGTGTATTTAAAGCATCTATGAAGGGCCCTGTATCAGATACCTAGGGCAGCCACACTGGGTGGCTTAGGCAATAGAAATGTATTCTCTCAGAGTTCTGAAGGCCAAAAGTCCAAAACCAAGGTGCCAGCCAGGCTATACCCAATATACAGACTTGGCTTTCCAGCTTCTGGTGGCTTCAGGTGTTCCTTAGTTTGTGATTGCATCACTCCAATTTCTGGCTTTGTCTTCACATGGTGTTCCACTCTATCTTCTCTTGTCTCTTATGAGGGCACTTGTGATTACATTACTTGTGATTACATAACCCAGGATGATCTCATCTTGAGATCTTTAACTTCATTATATCTGTAAAGACCTTATTTCAAAATAAGGTCATATTCACAAGTTCTGCAACATGAACACATCTTTTGGAAGCCACCATTCAACCTACTATGATTCTTGAAATATAAAAATTATCAATAAATGTCAGATTTTTCCAAAAGGAATATAAAATGTATAAATTTACTGAATGCTTGAGAAATACCGGGAAGGATGAACGTGATGAATAGTATAGACATTAAAATTTATCCTCAGGTGACAAAGATCACTATTTTTCTAAGATTAAAATATTTAAAATATTGAAATCATTTGTATAATTTTCTTATATCCACCTATCTAACTTCATTATTCTACTACAGTAGTTCTAGATAGAAGAAGCCACTCCCTCCCATTTTCTATTACATCTCAAAGCCCTAACTCAGTGCCTAGCGTTTAGTGGGAGCTCAATAAATACTACTTAAATAAATGAATAGATGGAAAGTAAACAACTCCCAAGTCTCACGGCTAGAAGAGGTAGAGTTGGTTTACACACTGGTTCTTCTGATCACCATTACTACCACTGAGAGATTGATTCCTCTAGGTACTTGGAACTATTGTGTGACTGATTGATCATTCTGGGAGCCTGAACACTGACAAAGCCACATGGTCCCAATTAGTTAAACTGAATAAATCAAAAAGAATTCTTTGCAAAATAATATTGATATTATGCATCATCACTAGAGCCAGGATTATTGGGAAAAGAGGGCTGGTAGGATTCGGAGAGCAGTAGACAAGATTCCTACCAGAATGTATCTCCCATCTTCTAAAAGTTTCCTTGGAACTTAATCCTTTAGGTTATGAAGGTATTGCATCTTTTTTTTAAAAAAAACTTCCCATTAAAATGCAAATATTCCTTGGAAAGGAACCATATTTTAGAATATTTATTAGGCTATTCAAAAGATAGAATATATACTGTATGTGACATTATGCTGAATATTATGAAGCCTACGGCAATGAACACAGTATGACCTATGCTCTTAAGAAGTTTGTAGTCCAGTGAGACAGACAATATCTGTACAAAGAAATCTAATTCAAGGAATAAAGTATTACATTCCAAAATAAAGGTGCCAATTGTTATATGGATACACAGAAGAAAACTATTAATTCTGGCTGACAGAACAAGAAAGTGGTAGAATTTGAACTGGATTTCACAAAATGAACTGGGTTTTGACATGGAAAAATGGAGAAAAGACTATTAAGAAGCTGGGCAAAGTAGGAAGAGGTAACGTTGTCGACAGCCAAGAAAAATAGGGTCAAGAAGATATTAGTAGAAGGACAGGAAAGACAGTGCCAATAGTTTGCTAGGTACTCCTATTTCAAGTATTTCCCATGATTTCAGCATTGACTATAATCTCAGAAAAATTCAAGAGGGTCAAATGAGAATAGTGACATTGGATTACAGGTAGAAGTCCCTGGGAGATAGCCAGAGATAGAATATTTAGAAGTGAGTGTTTTGGGAAGACCAAGTCAAAGCTGAATATTGTGATTGAGAAAGGAATCTACAGAACCCATTCCTATCCTTTCAGACTTCTAGATTGATCGCAGAAGCTACCAAGGGTGTAGGGTCTGGCCACTGAGCCATCTGGCCACTCTCAGGCATCTAAAGTTGTCCTGCAACATAGTAATGGTAACTACCAGGTGGCTTCCCCTCTGCCAACCAGGACCTCATCTGGCCTTTTTCTTTCTCTGTTCTTGTGGCTGCCTGTTCTCTTGAAAAAATGTTCCTCAGAGCTACTGTCCAGCTCCTGCACCCTCCCCACTATTTTTTCTTTCTTTCTCCGTTCTTGTCCCTCTTCATGCTGCTGCCTAAGACTTTTCCTCTTAATTATCCTCAATACTATTGTGCCGAGTTAATACAACCGCAGCTAGACCCAAAAAATTAAATAAAATAAATAAATAAACAAACTGTGCCATCAAACGTCCTTCATAAAAGACCAGTTAGTTGCTCCCTAATATTTACATGGGAAAAATTGCCTATTTAACTGCCCTGGTGAGGGGGGAAAATTATATTTGCTTAACTAGGGAAATTGCTTCTTCAGTGCAATGCATTTTCATGGCCTAATAAAGGATTACCAGCACACCAAGCATGGAAGTACCTTTTAAAAGCCTCAATCTATGCCTGTAAACTCTAAATTGCTGTTTTCAAGTGTCTACTTCCTGCTGAGCAGCTTTTGTGCCCTTCACGAAGCTTCCCTCATCTATTATGACTACAGCGTGCTTCTAATTTTCCTGAGCATGCAGTCATTTCTAAGGATGACTTCATACATCTTATATAGGGCTTTTAAAACTATTTGTGAAAGAAAAGTGAGTATTTAACAGCAAAATGAGTTTCTGAGGGTCTCCAATAATGGGAATGATCTCTTAATTAGACATTTCCTTTGCTCTTAGGGATAAGTGGTTTTTTGGTGGGTTTTTGGGGTTTTGTTTTTTTTTTAAGCCTGGCTTTTTCCATTGTTGTTGTTCAAGCTCAAAGATAGAAATTAGTAATTTCCTGGAAATTCATGTTACCCTTGTTTAAACAGGAGATTACTTGGAGTTGGCACATTTTGGTTCACTATCATTTGGGAAATTCTTTGGGCAATATGAAGACACTGGTGTTACAGTGAGTTTAATAATTTTTTCCAGTTTCTTGTAAACTTAAAATAGTTATATATGGAAGATTACAATGTTCCTACCCTAAATAAAACCTTATTTTTTCTTTTACTTTTGATAAGTTTTAGGTAACCACAAAAGCTCCTTCATCTTCACTTTTAGAGGTTCTTTCTCCTAAAAATTTTCTTTCATTAATAACATCAGAATCATCTTTTGTCCCTATTTTTGTTCAACAATAAAAGATGAATTTTAGAAAAGCTTTAACATTTAATTCTCTTTAGTTTCAAAGGTGCAGTAGTTATTAAGTGAAACAAGAAAGAACTACATCTGCCATTATATTTCATTGTTCTTTGTTAAAGGAGGTAGGAAAAATTAAGTTTCTCCTGGACAGAATTAAAATAGCAGTATCTGCTTACATGCAGTTTATGAGGGATTGACATAAAAGAGATCATTTTTCTTTTTTATATCATAGTCCAAATTTCATTCTTAAAAACAGAAATCTCCAAATGATTAGTAAATAGAAACTTTCTTTCTAGCTATAAGGCTTGGGTCAGGCTTATTTAAATTAATTCCCTTCTAAAGTAATTTAAATAGAAACAGCCATCTCACTGATCTTTCATGATCCATGTCAGTTTGCAAATCCAGTCGCTTGTTCCATTGATGAATGAATAAACTTAGCCTGATCTACAGTCTTAGCTAGAATAGGCCAAAAGTAATAACTCTATAAGGCATAACCATTTTTGCTCCTGTGTGAGATAATAACTTAGGCTTTGAATTTTTATTTGTACTGAATTAATAGAGAAGAAAACACTGCAAGATAATGACAAAAGCAATGAAGCAGACAGGTAATGGCCCAGGCCAAATTTGGGGTAAATATTTATTCATTGCCATTCTCAGAGAAAATGTACCTAGTGCCTGAATTCCCTTTGCCATGAGGCCTGGCCATCTGAACAAGCTCCTTCTGTCGTAAGGTCAGTACTTAACCTGATTATACCTTTAGGCTAATTTTTTTTTAATGTGGTTATAGAAGAGGCTTTTGGAAGAAAAAAGACCATTATTTGGCCACTGGTTACAGAAGATGTCCATTGGCAGAGTCAGAAGGCAACAGAACATGGGTATTCCAAGACTGGTTTTGTCACATACTAAGTCTGTGACCTTGGGAAAGACAATTAAAAAGTCACATGCTAGAGTTATTTCATGGTATTCTATGGAACGCTAAAGATCCCAACTGTTGAATACCACCAAGTCATTTAACTAGTCAACGTGCCCAAAATAATAATACTCAGAATGATCATGAGACTCAAACAGAAAAGAACATATGGGAAAGTGACTGGCAAAATATACAGAAGCATATAAGGTTTGATATGTTCATTATTTTGACTGTTAACAAACAAAAATTTCACACAAAAGATAATTTTATCCACCTCAGTGATGTAACCAGCATAGCCCCAAAATGTGTATTTGGACACTCACTAGGGAATTCTGAAAGCAAATTATTCTTCTACTACATGGAGAATGCTTTTCTACCGTTCATGCTATTAAAACAGACACGTGTGGTATAGAAGTACACAGGTCATGTCCTTTCTGTATGACTTTGTGGCACCTTCTACTAGAGTTGGCAGAGTATAATTCTCACCCCAGTGACTTTTGACTTGGCAATGTCTTCTACTTTGGCCAATGGAATGTCAGTGGACATGAAGGAAGCAGACGTTTAAGTCTACATGCATCGTGTGGCTTGCCCCCCTGCTTCTGCCTTCCCACCATGAATCATGAGAATAATGTGTCCCACGTATCCAGGTCTGATAAGAATGAAAAACACATGCAAAAGAATGTAACCTGAAGTAGACTGAAATAGCCTCTTCAGCTGACCCACGGACGCATGAGGTTTGTTATGTAAGTCCCTGAGATATTAAGGTCATCACACAGTAAAACTGACATGTAAAAGCATATGCCATTTTCTAGAATTCTTTAACAAACAAGTAGAATATAGACCTTCCTTGTAGAGTCAGTCAGATTAAGAGAGCCTTGAGAAAGGAAAATGGTTGTGGAAGATAAAAGTAGCACTCAAGAGTCTTGTCTATTCTGGAGATAAGGAGAGGGATTCCTTAATAGGTTAAAAACTAAAGCCACTGTGGTTTTGAAGAAAATGAGATACTAAAGGGAAAGATCAGGCCTATTAATTTCTTTAATTTAAAAAATAATACACTGTACCAATTTATATTCCCTCCAACTGTACACGCGAGCACTTGTTTCCCCATGCCCTTACCAAAACTTAATATATCAAATTCATTAATTTTAACAAGTCTGATAAGTGGAAAATCATGTTACTTTAATTTGCCTTGATTTTTATATATTCATTGAATATTAGTATTTGTGCTTCTATAAATCCCCTTCTCGTATTATTTCCCTTACATTATATTAGATTTAATCTTTTGGTTCAAATCTACAAAAATTACATTTTATATACTCTACTCCATCAACTCTACTTTCAGGAATTCAACCCATGAAAACATATGTCCTCAAGATTGTATAGATATATGTACAAGGAGTTCACAATGGTATAATTTAAAATAATTAACAAAAAGTCTCGAGTCTACAGCCATGCCACCCTGAACAAGCCCGATCCTGTCTGATCTCGGAAGCTAAGCAGGGTTGGGCCTGGTTAGTACTTGGATGGGAGACCACCTAGGAAGACCAGGTGCTGTAGGCATAAAAAATTTTAAATTAAGGGATTGTAAGCTGACAAGGTCCTTGCAATCTGCGAGGTCAACCAAGAATTGCCTCACCTAAAAAAAGTCTCTGGAGGTAGGGGTAAAGAAGTCCTCAATTTTCTTGTTTTTTCTTATAAGGATAAAAGATATTCTTTAGCAATTAACCAATAACTGGCAAAAAAAGAAAACTAAAATAATACAATCAGAAAAACTCTTATTAGCAATTCCATTGCAAATTAGCCTTCCTATTATATGACCTATAAGTTTTAATGTGTATTTTTATACTGTTACTTTGCAATCTACACATTTCATTTAACAATACATATTGATAATATTGATTTTTCTATTGTTAATAAATATTCTTCTACATCATTTTAAAATAATGTAGTATTGTACTTTTCCTTGTACTGTACATGCATTTAGCTAATCCTTTCATTTTGGCATTTATGTTTTTCTATTTTTATTATAATAAATAATGCTTTAATAAATATTTACATTGCCATATCTCTGTAACCTTTTTTAAGTCTTATTTTTCCTAACCCTTACTTTCAAATGTATTGTTGTCAATAAAAGAATCATCAAAACTTCATCCACAATAGTAATTATGTCCCAGGTATTTTGTGCACAAAATATCAGGAACATAATTAATGTAAATTTCCTAGGACTGTCATCCAAATTATTCTAAAAAGAGCCTTTCCAAATCAGAGAAGCAATATTATCATTAAAGAAAAGCTCAAAAACATATTGAGCTAATATATTGATTTTGGCCAAATTTATAATCTAACTAAGTTTTCTTTTTGTGAACTTCATGTATATTATGTATAATGAATTAAACCATAGGAAATTGTCATTGTTTGACAATTCTAGAGCTATGGAATGAAAATATATTGTTGGTTCTAGTATACACATAATAATCTATTTTTTTCTAAGAATAAAATTCATCTATTAAATATTTACACTGATGTTTAGCTATACCTGCTTTTATGATGTGTTTTGGGTCATGGATACGATTTATAGATTACTAAACCTGGATAAGAAGTGTGATTTCCTACTCTAATATTGTCTAAGAGAAAATATTTTTCACAGCATTACTGATTTCTAAGAATACATTCCAGCAAACTGGTCATTTATAAATACAATAAAAAAGGTTATTTTCCTCATTTGGTAAAATTGTACAAAATTTAAGAATTATAGGACAAAGTATATTTGGAAGTCTTTATAAAATGTGGCTGAATGGAACTTTATAAATATTTACTGAAATGACTACATACTTCATCTATGAGCTTTTTTTCATTGCACAGGAAAAAATAATTAAAGGGACTAAAATATTTATCTTCACTAGGCATTCTATGTTGCTTTAACCGGAATTATGAGATAGGAAAACAAGTTTTCTCTTTTGCCCTAACCTGCTCATATTGATAGAAAATTATATTTAACTGCTGTCTTCAGAGTATTCTTTTAGAAACATGAATGATTTTTTTAAATCCATTTTTCACTTTCAAGTTACCAAGATAAATAGTTAGCTCCTTGGGTTTTAATTAAAAGAGGGAATGAAAGGAGCAGATGCTGGAAAGAGGATTACAAAGCAACATCACTTAGGCTCCCAAAGCTTCACCATCCTAGTATGATGAGTTATTGATTTTACCACCAGAGCTCATTGGGTCAAACATGACCTGCTTCCTGTAGAGATAAAGCAGAAACACAGCCTCTACTCCATGCTCATGTCAGTGTCTTGCTCATACTGTTCCTGAGGCCAGAGTTACTTCTTGCTGAAAATCAAAGTACCCTACACTTAACAGAGTGATCAGTTCACGTGATCTAGGTGTCTTCTGTTGTCCCATGGTGGTGAACTGGCTTCTATTACAGGTCCCTGCCAATTTGCCCAGGTCACAGTAGAGCCTTAGGTTAATAGCTTGTTACTGCTCTGCTTAGTCAGAGGTAGTCTACTCCAAATTTAGCTTGGACTCCAATTATTATACCACAGTCTCATAATATATGGAAGTTAGAACTTAATGTCAGGGTGCAAGTGAAAATCTTGTATAGTCAATGTACCAGTTCTCTCTCCATGTGGTGAGGCACTCACACTATGGGAAGCATGTGTGAATTAAATCTGAAAGAGAAAACAAAAGATGAAGTCTTTCATCTCACTTTGAGGTACACGCTCTTTGAACTTCATTGACAGCAAATCCAAAAAGGTCCAAAAAATAAATTGTAGTTTTGACTTTCTAGTTTCTGCCATGTACATGTTGAATTTGAGAGTTAAATTTATGTATTAAGCAAGTCCCATGTCTTCACTCAGACACATTCCTGGGTCACAATTTAGTTTCCAGGTTTGCTAGGCTGGATTAGGTTCCAGTGTCTGCTGCTTCACAGATGATGAGCCATTTACAGTTCTCAGCCTCAAGTCTTCGATGAAAGAGTCAGCCCTGACTGAAACTTCTGTTCCTCTCATGACAAATTATTCTCAAAAGCACTTTTCTTTAAGATGGCCAGGAAAGAGCCAATCCATCCACACAACAAGTTTTAACAAATTTGATTCTCAAAAATGAAGTTCCAGACCCTTCCTCATATAAATTTGTGGGTTGAAAAAGAAGAGATACAATTGCCATGCTTAAATCCATTTAGGGTCACCTAACCACCACATAAAAAAGAAAAAAGGTGACTCTACCTAGAACTAGAGTCTACATCTGGGTCCTTTTATGCTCTGTGTACAGAGTACCTGTTACACGATAGATGTTTGATAAGTGTCATTTTAATCATTTTCTTCCTCTAGGTGCTGTCATGAAAAGGTATGAAAATCTAAACAGGAGCATGTCTGGTGCGGGTGAGAGAGCTGTGTTAAAATTGAGTACCATTATTTCTCCTTGGAAAGACTTTCCTAGATAAAAATCTATACAAGAAATGATGGGAATCACCTCTGAACAGCCTCTTTCCCTACCCTATGAGGGGGAGCAGAGTTTGCCACTCCAAAATATGCTTCTTTGGGATATTGATTTTTAAGCTGATTATTTTTCATAAAATAAAGACTCAGAAAAAACCTTTGACCTTCTGCCTACTGCTTAAAAGAATTTAAATAGGAGACCTGCTCCAGGAAGTGAGATATCATCATACAGAACTACATATAGTTTAATATGAACTAAGCATAGTTGACAGGGAGAACCTAGGAAGGCCCATTCAATCAAAGTCCTCATTGTTTCAAGATGGCCCAACAAGCATTTGTTTACTAACTGTAAACTCTTTTCATATTCATGTAAATTACTTTACTTTCCTTTGCCTTGAAGTACAAGACCCCTACTTCGCCTCCTTAGTACAGAGTGACATATATCTTATTTTGCCTTACTGTCTTTGGAATTTTCATGCTTATATTAATTTTCTCATGCACATGAATTAAAACTTCGTTTTCTCCTGTTAATCTGCTTTATGTCATTTTAATGATTAGTCCAGCCAGAAGAACTTTCTCAGGATAGGAGGAAAAATTATTTTTCTTCCCACACATCTATCCCCAGTTCCCCAAAACACAGAACAAAACAAAAACAAATTCCCCCAAGTTATTCCCTTTAATGTAAAAATAATCTATATTAAACTATTTCAGCTCCTTTAGGGGATCATTTTAAGTGGTAATAATTTCAAACTAACATTAAAAAAATGAGAAAATGTTTGAATTTGTTGAAGCATTTAGATGGTCTAACAATGACCATTGTTTTTACTTACTTACTTAGTTATATTGAGTAACTAGGATGTAATAATTAAACTGTCTTTGTATTATCCATGATAATGACAATCTGAAAGCTGATTCCCATGTGTACCAAGTTATTTTCCATCTTATGGAATTCTTTAAAAAAAAAAATACAGAGAAATTTGTGCTACAATTATATAATCTTCACCTATTTAAAACTTTGGTTTTTCACAAGGTATTAAAATTAGATCATTCTTTTGAAATACATCTTATGGATACTTCTACATTATTTATTCATCAGCAGACTATTCATTAACAGAGTCCATAATCATAATCAAAGTAACCTCTAGGAAAGTAAAGAGGTTGGAAGGTAATATTACTACCAGACTAAAATTGTTCAATATATCAGTTTTAAATTTTAAAAATCTCATAAAGTATTCAAAAGAATCAATAAAACATAAAATAATAGAATTTTGGAGCTGCAAGAAGCCTTTCACTACTCTCAGAAAAGAAAAATTGTGAAAACACTTAGTAAACTGTAAAGTGCCATACAAATCTATAAAATGTATATTATCCTCATCTATGTACAGCCCCTCATTTGACAAGTAACAGAATAGAGAGTTTGAGAAATTTAAAAGATTCTTCAAAAACCTTTCCAAATTCATCAGGACTATCAACATCCACCTCCAGGCAAATTTCCATTAGCTTTATTCCACAGTTACTGGTCAAGCTTCAGCAGTTTTGTAGCCATTCTCATGTAACTCAAAAGCTGTATATATAACTAAACTAGCCCAGAGAATATAAAAATATGTATGTCATATAGGCATTTTCCAAATTCCCTACAACTGCATATTTTCTCAAAAAAAAAAAAAAAAAGAAAAGAAAAGAAAAGAAAGAAAGAAAAGAAAAAGAGAATACTTAAGGCATACTCCATTTTTCTTAATCTGATGACCAAATTCTTTTACATCCTGGTATATTATTTTCTTTTATAGCTGATAGAATTTAGTTATTTAAACATATAGATCCAAGATTAATCCTCACCCTGCAGCTATTAAGAGAAGCTAGTCAAAGACAAAAAATAAGCAAATTTTATCTTAAGAGCTCAACATAAGATGATGCTTGAATAGTGAATTAAATTGTTACACTGCTCGAGCATCACTTTTTATTTCCCTACCTTGTAGACACACTTGGAAGAACCTGAATTTCCATACAGTGTGTTGGTCTTGGTGATACTATGGTCTCTGACCCAGAGAACAGTATCTAACTCAAAAGTACCGTTATCTATGGCTTAGATTTTTAAGTGGTCACAAATCCACCCCCTCAGTGAGAATGGATCAATTTAGGGCATTGTATTTGACTGTCCCTCCAAGGAATAATGGTGCTAAGGAGTCGAAGCATATATAATGCATGGCAGCTAATAAAGATTAAAAACTTGCCTGGAAGAAGTGACATCTAAGCTGAAGCCTAAAGTATGAGAAGGAGGTAGCCACTGAGGTTGAGGAAAGGGGCAGCTGGGCAAGGAGAAGAGCTCTTCAGGCCAGGCATGAGAAATAGCCTCGGTAAAGACACAGAAGAAAGGGAAGAGAGAGAGCATGATAGGAGATGAGGTTAAAGAAGAAGGCAGAAGCCAGATTATTTAGACCTCTGTGTACCTTGTTAAAGACAGTGGCAATGACGGAAAGGTTTTACACAGGGAGGATATTCAATTAGATTTGCATTTTTAAAATACAGTTTTGTATTTCTTTCAGAGATTAGGAATAATAAAGGTATTGTATTCAGTGAAGCTCTAGCTAGGAGGCTATTGCAGTAATATAAGATTACACAGTGTCACTGGGGTTAAAGAGGTAAGATTCAAGAGATGTATGTAAGTAGTAGTTATCCACAGGACTTGGTCTTTGATGGGTGATGGGGTGGTAAGGGGGTAAGGAAGGAATTGAGCATGATGCTGAGGTTTCTAGCTTTAGCTACTGGGTTAATGTGGTGCCATTTGCAAAGTTAGAGAACTCCAAGGAAATAATATTTAAAATAACTAACGTTTACATAGTGTATATTATGTGAAGGCACATATTAACTCATTCATCAAGTCTATGACATAGTTGTCATTTTTATCTCCTTATATAGATGAGGAAAATGAGCTACAGAAAGGATGAGTGACCTACCCAAGTTCCACACCAAAAAGTGACCAAGTCTGGATTTAAACAATTTGGAAGTGGGGTTGTGAGGGAATAGGAAATAATCTATTTTAGTCATGCTGAGTTTGAGTGATTGATAGGACATTCCGGTAAGCATTGAACACATAGGTTTGATGCTCTAGAGAGATATTTGCAGGATTTGGAAGTACTAAAACTATGGTAATGTATAATATAGCTCTATGCAAAAAGATAAAGAACAGTCCATTTTAGTTGAACAAAAAGTAATAAACATTTTGTAGAGGTTAATGAAAGTAACACAGTCATAAAGTTAAGCAAATAAACCTTGAGCCCATGCATAAGCAGAAAATAAAAGCAAGGACTTTGAAATAAGAGTTCAACCCAGAATGTTTCAGGCATGAAACCTGGTTAAGTATCCCCATATGTCCGCAAATTCCAATCTAAAGTCCATCCTCTCTGCAATACTTGAAAAAGACAACAAGGACTAACAGTCCTCACCAAGCTTCAGAGGAGAAACTGGAAGTTTATATCAAGTCCCAACATATCAGCAGTACTGACAATAAATGATAGCTTAAGTTCATTATATACTATTTTCATTAACTTATAGCCAAGGTACTTGGTCAATCTTAACTAATTGTTTTTCTGCCGCCCTGAAATTCTAATTAAAGAAATTCTGATATTTTGATAGGGAGACCATCACAGACAAGATTCTTGTCCCTAAAATGGAGAAATCCAGATTAGCAGTCTCCTTTACAGAAGATTGCTTAGTGCTTCACAATACCAAGTTTTATTTGTGTATTCTATGCACTAATTGGCACCATCCTGTGCACTAAATAAGATTTTGATAATTGCTTAGTAACAACAGAAGAACAGCTTGTAACCACTACTGTGGGTTTAGCGAGTCAGAATGCTCAGCATTTTACAGTTTCAATTTGTAAACACTGAAACCCTGTCAGCACAAAAAAAGAAATATGATAAGAAGATAGTAAGCACAGTCTAACTAATCATTATATCTGCCTTCCTTTTTTATATTTTTTGTACTTGTAAAGTCTGTTAGAGGTCTCCCCCCCACCCCAGAAAATGTCATTATATATCAAAGTAAGATAAGGAATTAAAAAGGTGTCATATGAAGAGAACATAAAAGAGAAAGAAAAACTAGCCTTGCTGTCTCTTCCACAACTCCTGCTGGACTTTGTGTCTTTGGACGTCCAGCTATCAAATGATCTAATATTTGTGAGCACAGGCCCTGAATGTCTGATGCACATTTACAGAAAGAATGGGTTTCTACCGCCCACACATCAGGAGATCAGAGAAAGGCAAAGAGCGTTCACTAAGTTTCTCCACTGTGTGTTTTCACTTACCACATCTCAGGTGATCTTCTAATTAATCAGTTAATCAACATCTCTTTTCAGAGTGTCATAAGGTAGACATGTGCTCTGCACTAGGGATGCCGTGATGAACAGAAAGACTTGCCCCTCTGATCACAATCTGAGGTCTCCCGGTCATAAAGTATGAGTAGGAGACTAGTCAAATCAAGTGTTTGGCTTTTAAATTCCTCCCTTTTCACTACTCCACCTTTCCTCCTGGGCATTTCTACTCATTCTGGGTTACAAAGCCACAGTTTATGTCCCAAAGTAGGGGTTAGGAATCAAAGACAGAAATAAGAATACTGTTTTGATTAGTTCTTATTTATGCTTTAAGTATCTTGTTGTGAGAAAGTAAATTTATTAAAATGGGCCTCTTGTCAGATAAAGAGTTTTCCAAGATGGCTGTAGAGAATAATATGAGGTAAAACAGAAGGTGTGCCTCCTCTAGGCTGAGCGGCAGGCCTATCACTGCTGAACCATGAAGAGACCTCTGTGACCTGTTTCTCTGCTGCACACTCCATAAGCCCCAAAGACTATTTAATCCTAAATTAGAAAATAGGAAAATTCTCCTCACATTTCTATTTTTTCTTTTATTCAGAAGGTGGCCATGTAAATCAGTAATGAGTTGCCACAAAGTGTTGTACCAGGTCAGTCCACCCCTTGATAAAAATTACTATAATATGGCACAATCACAGTCCAAGTGACTAAAACTAGAAGATTGCTGAGTATAATTTGCTGAATCACTGCTTCAAAAAATCAAGGTGCTTCTTCATGAGGACAAAATCACTAGCTATCTTCCAATTTGACTAAAAAAGTACACAAGGCTTATTCCTATGAAAAGTGCATTGTGAAGTTTAAGAGGACAAGTCCACCCCTTGCCTTGGTTGTAAAGTCAGGATCCTTACCTTTATGCCTGTTCCTTCCTTTACCTCATTTCAGCTTCCTAACTAGCCATGTGTGAAGATTCCTTTTTGTGATAAATGCTAACACACAATCAACTTAATGCAACAGAAAAAAATCTTCTCCCTCAAGACTTTGCATGTTCTTTCACTTATTATATAACATTAAAAGTGTGTTAAATGCTTTCTAATTGGCTGACCACAATTTTTATCTTTGTTATAAAATCCTTAAAAGCACTGCCTACTGAGATGATATTTATTATTTTCAAGGCAAATAGGCTTCCTTCAGTGGAGAGATGGCACAATAGATATCATTATCTACCAGAAGTATTATCCTCTAACTTTCCTCAGCTTGCAATAAATGTCCTCTCAACTATGAAATACAGCAGGACTTTGGAGAAAGTGACAGGGCAGAACAGAATAGGGAAAAGCAGGAATTACTTAAAAGATATAGGAATAGTTTCCTCGGTCCCAAAATGTTTTATCATAAAAAGAACAATTTCATTTACGCTTGATCCCTTTTGAAAACAGAGAACTGT
>CM053515.1:88580512-88605925 GCA_028627145.1 Eidolon dupreanum
AAGAAAACTATATATACTTGCTTAGGGGCAAAGGGGTTATGGTAATGGAAGTGGAATAGCAACCATAGTCATGTGACAAGCTGTGAAAAAAGGGCTAGTAACTGTCTATATGGTCTTTATTCTCTGATATGTATATATTTGCATGAATTAAGCTTCCCTTCTAACCGCATATTGATTGCCTCCATTTCATTATTGAAGTCACGGAATATCCAAAATGAATAAAGTGGCCTACAAGCCTTTATGACTTCCTTTTGAGGAGAACGATTGTGTCTGCACCTGAATCAAAGTTAGTCACATCATAATAGTTGGAAGCAAGACATTATATTTGTTTTTATTTGCAAATTATATATAAGAAGTGTTGTATATAGATGCTGAGTTGATAAAGGAGTGAATATTGTTGAATTGTCTGTTGTCAACTCACATCACCTCTATCTCCCTCCTTTAAGTGCTGAGGAATAACCAGAAACTACATTTTTTAGGATCCCCTACTTTGAATGGTTCCAGGTTAGGGTCTGCCATTGAGAGAAATTCTTGAGATATTTCGCAGGCTGAATGGAGAAGAGATCAATATTCTTGGAAGATCATGGTAACTAGATTCATGCATGGATGAAGGGTATTCAGTGACTTCATAGATATTTCAGATGCACCCACACTTTTATCATAGTCTGACAGTTGGTAGGAACCTTCCCAGAGACACTGAAAGTGAAGCGGTGTTCCAGTAGCCTCTTAAGAATCATATGTTCTAGTGCTTCAGACTGAGGTCACTAATGACTATTCCCAACATTCACTGTCTCAGCTCTTCCCATGACTATGGATATTGTAATTCCTTTAACTGACCTTTTTTTCTCATTATAGCTGGAGTGGCTCTGTTTTCCTGAACAAACCCAGTTTGATACAAATTTTTTGCTTTTTCCTGTATCTATGTGCTTTTGCCACTCAAATTTTCTCTGATTTCCAAAGTATAGTCCATCTGTGACATTGGCAGCAGCATGACTCACAAACTTTTATGGCATTTGGATCTGTTTACCTTTTGTTTTGAAAATATAGGGCAAGATGTAGAGAAGCGCTTCTCTGAGGCCTGAATAGTGTTAGTCATGAGACTAAAAGTTCATGGTTTCAAACTGCACTGTGCCAGTACAGAGTCCTAGATCTCTAATAACAGAGATAACCGTAAGTTCTTAAATAAAAGTAGCGTGTGTGTGTGTGTGTGTGTGAAATGCAGGTTCTAGAACAGGGGTCTGTATTATTTCAACCTAAAGGTAATTTAAGAGCCAGAGTCATATGTTCAGAAAGACTATGAAGGGAAATTATGCAGATGCTGTCTTCTGGTCTATACGTCACCATCATTTTAAAAGCTGTCACAGTCAGAAAATGGAATGTGTTGTTCAGATATTTGTGTAAAGCCATTGAAATACATAAAGTGACTCATTCATCTTGTCCCATAAATAAAAGCAACAGACATAAAATTAGTCACAAGAGCACTAAGTCACACTCTTCCTTTATTACTCCCACCAAAGGCCCAGAAGAACATGCTATTGTACCCTCAGGATGATTCACTAGAGGTTAAAAAAAAAAAAAAGGCCCAGAAACTGTTGAAGCCTTTTAAAATTATGCATCAGAAATGCTTACAATAAATATATTCAAAGCAGCCAACTGAGTAACCAACCAAGCTACATGCATGCTGCAGTGCATTTGCAGGACACTTCTTACTGAATCAGTGTATCTAAGCCTATACAGAAGACATCAATTGCTGTCCCAGCAGGAAAGAAGATTTCAGTTCATTTTAATCCAAAAAATGAAAAAGATAGAAAAGATGCCAAGAGGTCTTCAAGTCCATCAAGATTAGACTGAAATTGCTCCAGGGAGAATAGAATCCAATTCCTTTTGACCCTCTAAGGAAGGATGTTCAATGTCCTTTGTTACCATTTTCACTGTTGGGTACCATTCTAATTCTTAGATATGACTTTAACCTAAATCAATTCTGTTGCTATTTCTTGTCTTTTGTTCCGCAGTAGAGAAGGACATTTAAAATATCCTCTTTGTCAATGAATGTTTTAAGGCTGATTTAGTTATAAGTGTATAAAATACATATGTGAAACTGAGGCTGGGGTTCATTCCTTCAACAATTAATTTATGAGCACCTCCTATGTTACTGTGCTGGACACTGGGAAAACAGAAAGACACCAAAGGAGTTCATAATCTAAACTGTAAACCTAAACACTACCTTTAACCTCTGGACACTGGGAAAACAGAAAGACACCAAAGGAGTTCATAATCTAAACTATAAACGTAAACACTACCTTTAACCTCTGTAACTTTTTAAGGTTTATAAACTGTTTTTATTCTCTTGATATCATTTGAACTTCATAAAAATCTTCTAATATTTACCAGGATTACTATTATCAGCAACATCACCCAAAACATAACAAAGAGGTGCAGGATATTTGACACTATCCGGTATCTTTCAATTCTGTGTCCAAAGCTCTATTACATCTCTTTTATGAAAAATTTTATCAATGAAACCCTTTCTTCAAATGAAAACTGCATATCTGAAATACAAATCTGGGCCCCCATTGCTGCATTCAGTCAAACCAGGTATCGATTTTATCATACAATTTATTTGTCCTGACCATTAATTATAAAGAAGATGTAAGTATCCAAAGTTTAGTGAATATTATGTTTTCTGAACATTTCATGGGAAAATGAAAGAGAGGGTACAGATCATCTCTTTTGACTAACTATTGCATTAGGCCATTTTCCCAAGTTTTTTGAGGGTCACTAAGCCAATTAGTGGTCCCTTCTCTCACCTGTCTACCATTCCCTCTTGCTTTCCTTTAGCTTCCTCCACATTGACGCAGTAGTATATATACGGCCAGCTCTAAAATTCACACTGCCTACAGGTGATCCTCACTACTCCATGGTCCCCTGGCAGAGGTGGTCCAGTGCCCATTTTGACCCAGGAGCTTTAATGGGAATTTTTGGTTGTGAGTAACAAAAATTGCCTCTAACTTTCTTAAACAAAAATCGGAGTTATGACTACTTCATTCCCATAAGGGGGCTGATTCAGGAAGTAGAAAGCTGGGTTACGAGGTTCCTTTGCAATTTCTCTAACCCCTGACTCAGTGGCTGCCCCATTACTATCACTCTCTGAAGAAAAGTTTTCTCTGCTTCTCCTAGCAGGACTAAGATGTCTCACAGAAGCCAGACAACAACTTTTATTTTAAACACCCATAAGAGACTGACAACAATTCCCATATCATGTGAGAGAAAATCTAGCTGATTCAGAATGTAGCAGCTGAGTCAGATGTCCAGTAAACCATGAACAAAGTAATGTAACCCATTCCCTACTTAGCAGAGGTGGTGCAGATTCACTATCAAGAAACGGCCTTGGACGCAACTTGTAAATTGGCTATGTGTAAATTTACACGACATACACATAAATCATGATTTAAAGCTTATGCTTCTGATTCTGAGAGGTCAATATTTATCTATCCAGTCAATCAGTTAGCTCTTCAGTAAACAAATATAAGTTTCTGCTCTGCAAAAGTCTCCACAGGGAAAAAACAAAGATCCGAACATGTAGCCTGTGCAAAGACAATCTGTCTAGTAGAGAATAAAGCCTGTATATATATATATAAGATAGAATGTAGATGTCCTGATACTCCGTAAAGTTCTTTATGACAGTTCTTAAATATTATCTTTGTATTTTGTTGAGAGTCTAAAAACATAATCCTATTCTAGATTATATAGATAATTACATACTAAGCAAATTTTGCCACAGACTTTCATTGCTTAAGTCTGATTAGTGTTTATGTATGAGCTGTAAAATGACCACCTAAAGTAACCACTTTTACCTTGAACTGTTTAATAATGTTTTTCTTATACTGGAATCCAAACATATTTGGGGAGCTTTGAGGTTTCTCAAGTTTAAGAAGCACTGATGTAAGAAAAAAAAATTGATAAAGTGTTGTCATTTATTGAACCCCTCCTTTAAACTACATATTTTTAGAAAGCTTTTATAAAATTTCACATTAACCTTAAAATAATCACTTGAGGTTAGTATTTTTACCCTCATTGTGTAGGTAAAGAAATTGAAGCCTATAAAAGCTAAACTCTTTGTCCCAAGATCATAGACACAGCCAAGTTGGAGACATCTTGATAATCCAAGTATATCTCATACTATCTCGTCTATATCCTTTCTTCTATATCATGTTGACTAAGAAGGAGCGTTTAGGTGCTATATTCCATACTTTCATCTATGGTATCTAAGTAGTTAGGAGGTCATTCTGGCAAAATCAGACAAGCTGAAAAGCATGAGATGCATATAAGGAACAAAGATTATTTCAATCTAATCAATGTAGTGGACATAAAAATAGGGTTGCCAGATTTTAGTAAATAAATTTAAATTTCAGATAAACAATGAATTTTTATAGTATAAGTATGTCCCATGCAGTATTGGGGATATATATATTCATACTAAAAAATTACTCATTTATCTGAAATTCAAATTAACTGGGTAGCCTATATATTATCTGGCAAAGCTCTACGAAAAGAGGTAGTTGGTTATAATCAGGAGAAGTAGGGAGTGGTGGAGAGAAATGGAGCTGAAGGCTATCAACTAAGATTAGACGTTATTCTTTAAGCAAAGGGCAATTATTTGGGATTTCTGAGAAAAACAGTAACATGATCAGATTTGTGTTTCAGGAAGATTAATCTGGCTAACAAATGTAAAAAAAGTTAGAGACATAAAGTGTTGAAGGTAGCCATTCAGAGGAGATGTATGGGGGATTGAATTATGCTAGCCACATTAGGATAGAGGTTCCGGGGCAGATTTGAGTGACATGACAGAAATAGCATAATCAAATTAGGTACTCACAAACTGGCTAGTGAAATTTGCCTATCTAGTTTGTAGAACTAGCAAACACCTTTGAAAATAATATTTACCATTGTTAATATTTCTATCTTAAAACAAATAGCTGAAATGCCTCTTGAATTGTTTTCCCCACATTTGGGTGACAATTTCCCCAAAAGCTATGTAAACAGCTCAGACTCAATCATGAGTTCTTCCACTAAGTTCATAAAGTAGTTTTTCATCATGACAGTGAACTCAATACAGACATTCAAGAGGCATATGATGGATGAAGGATACTTCTGAGCTGCCAGTGGGAATGAAACACAGAAGAAGACTGAAGATAACAACACACCAGAGAGAAATCTTACCTTTTGGTTGCTTTTTTATTAAGCATGGACTTTATCTTTTGCCCCAAGACTGCAATGTTTTCCACATGAGCACAGTGGTTTGTGGTCATGGCATAGGTACCCCCCAGAGGGTACCTGACTCATCCATCACGCCCAGTCTCCAGTTGTCACATAGTTAGCATCTATGTGCCACACACACTGAAAAAGATCAGAATGAGCTGGAATTTTAGTATTTTTTAAAAATCCACTTTTTTAAATTTATTCAGTTGCTATTTATTACATATCTACTTGCTCTAAAGCAGAGGTTGGCAAACTAAAGCCCATAGGCAAAATCTGGTCTGGTGCCTGTTTTTATAAATAAAGTTTTATTGGAACACAGCCCCACCCATTTGTTGAGCTGCTTTCAAGTCTCCATGGCAAGAGTGAGCTCATGTCCTTCAGGGTTGGCGAACTTTCCTAAAGAGTAGACAATAAATATTTGAGGTTTTGTGTAGACATTCAGTCTCTGTCACAACTACTATAGTCTGCACTGTAAAGCAAAAGCAGCCATAGACAGTATAAAAATGAATAGACATGGTTGTATTTCAATACAATTTTATTTACAAAAGCAAAAAGTCAACCTGCAGCCATAATTTGTCACTATCTGGTCTAGACCTTAAAATGTCTCTGGGTTATATCTCTAGAGAAAACAATAATAATTTACCCCCAAACCAACCAATACTGAGTCAGTATTTTTATTTCTCTCCATTAGTGTAGACACAGAGGTTTGACAAAACATGTTGTATTTGTTTGTTTTTCGTTTTTCCATTTGTGACTTATTTATCTTGGATAATACAATTTCAGTAGATCACAATTAAATCTCAAGTTCATTTAATTCTATTTGTTCTCATTTAAATATTTGTTTTGTTAGTATGTCAGTAGCAAAAAAGAAAATATTTTTCATACATTTCTCAAATTAATTTGACTAGAGACATTTTATGGTATTTTGTTTTGTTTTTATTTAAACATATACTTGAGTAAATTAGGTTCTTGAAAAAGTTTGGATATAGATTCTGCTGCACAATGACCAATTCCTGGTAGTGAAAAAGAAAATGTAATTTAGAAGACACATTCTGAATTTACAAATTGCTACATCTACATGATATCCATTATCTTGGAAATGATAATTCAGTAAAAACCCAATCAGATATAGAAACCACACCGGTAATTTAATCAGGAAAATTTTAATATCAAAAATTATTAACTGGTACAAAGGCAAGGAATATTTTACTAGTAAAAGGTAAAAGAACAGTAAAGAATACAGGGAAACTAGACATAAGCAACTACTACCAATAGGGCTGAAAAAGAGTACCTAAGGAAGAAACAAACTCGTGAGAGGGTCCATCAGGGCTGAAATTCAGACTTTATTGCAGGATATGGTGATAGCTCAAGTCTGCTGAGTTTCTGCAGGCTGTGGCTGGCAATCAGAAAACCAACTTCTCCCTGGAGTGTCAGTGAGAATCACAGGAAAGTCACCCACCGGGGTACTGACAAAATTGGCTGGAAAGCTGCCCACTAGGGTGCTGGTGGGACTCTCTTGGTAACCACCCACTGGGATCCTGGTGAAATAGCTAGGCAGACACTGGCTCAGAAACTGGAAGAGATGTTCCTCCAGCACTCTCTACTGACAAGGCCTAACATTTTTAATTGTCACGAATAATGACTGCTTTTTGCAAATATGGCCTTCAAATCATCATTTAATTAATTACACTGACTACTAGAATCTATATTACCCATGTGCCAGGGAACTATCCTAAGCCCTGAATGTACACTTTCCTCTAGATTTACAGTACACATCTGTATGGATTACATGTTTATGTCTCCCAAAAATTACCAGTCTCATAAATATATAATCACATTATAAAGGATTTTACCTTAAAATAGAGGGAAGTGTCCAACTTTGTTCAAGAAATCATCCCATTTGTGTGCTCCCTTCTACAGCAAAACAAAAACTTGTCTTCTCGAAGTCTCTTCTTCATCTATCATTCTCTCTTTGATCTGCTTCAATTAGCCTTTTGTTTTCATTATTCTGTCAAAATAACTCTTATAAAAGACACTTCCATTTTTCCAGGCTCAATGGTCTGGTTTCAGTTTTTATTTTATATTATTTTTCAGTATCATTTGGCACTGATTGTCATTTCTTCTATTTAAAAACACTTCCTCACTGGCTCCTGAGGTCCTACTCTCCTAGTTTATTTTGTTTTTCTGTCTCTTTCATCATTGTCTCATCCAAAAAGTCTCTTGGATGGGGAACACAGCACAGGGAATCAGTCAGCATTAATGTAATGGCAAAGTGTAGAGCCAGAGGAGAGAAGGCAATCAGGAGGATCGTTTCATAAACTCTATAAATTTCTAACCAATGTACTATACTTGAAACTAATATAAAAAAGAAGAGTTTGTCTTGTATCCCAAGTACCTAATATAGAACCTGGTGCATAATACCATGGACCACAGAATAGAAAGAACAGTGTTAGAAAGAAAATTTAGGAAAGACAATGAAGGTAATGTCTTCAAACTGAACCTTAGAGAATGGGTAGGACTTCATCAAATATTTGATTTTGAAGGGAGAGAGGAATTAAGTCAGATGAAAAAGCATTTGTGAAGAAGTAAATTTAGAAATCATGAGACAAACTTGGAATAACGAAACTGCAACAGTGGGGTTAGGGTTTCAACATAACTACAAGATCTACAAAAGAAAGAAAACATAGAGATTTGAAGCTGAAGCTATTGAATAGGCAGGGGAGACTAATATCTAAAATACAAACACAAAAACTGTACATTAAAATGGGGCTAATTTACTCATGAAGCAGGAGGAAAAAGAAAAGAGAGAGATATGGATGCAAGTATAGTAAGAGAGGAAAAGTGTTACCTATTCTATTAGATTCTACCTTTTCAGTGACACAAGGAATAAAGACTGGTTGGGGGGTGGTGGTGTTAGAGTTTGGAGGGGTGAAATGTGTGAAAGGGTCGTCTCAGAAAATAAGGTGAATTTACTGGGCATGCCATGAAGCATCGATGACATATGTGAGAATTTAACACTGAGTAGGCTGCATGACTGTGTCTTTTCCTCCAGCCACTTTTTGATGCTTGGGTGCCGAGGTGAAGTGTCTGGAGAGCTGAGTTTAATAGGTGTGGAAATACTGTCAAGGACTACTAGTATGACAGAAAAAGAGAAGGGAAATGAGTTGGGAATGTATTTAAGGACATAATTAGGGTAATGGAGAATTAATTCTAAACTGGGTAAGCAAGGAAGTGAGTACATGATGATACTAAAGGGTAATGTAAAAAATACTGAGTAAATGGAAATCTCAAGGGGGTCAAAGAATTGGTTAAAAATGAGGCACTGGAATGGTACGGTGATCTCCAAGCCAAGGCCTAAAATACAATAGTGGAAGTGGGGAGCTGATGTGGGGTGGAGAAAAGGATTCTTGGAAGCAGGATCCAAAGAAATCTTGTCCTAACTAATGGCACTTACACACTGCTCAGGACTATATAGTTGTACATTTGCATTCTGGAAAATTTTTCAGTTCACAGCACTCTTAATGTCTCAGTAATTTCCCTCATACCACCCAGAGGCCAAACAAACAACAACAAAAAACAACCAAACAGTTCTATTTATTAAGCAGTTGTGTTTAAATAACTTAAAAAATATTTAAGTCTTAACAAAAAAATACATTGGAAAAAATAATAGGGATACTTGAATCAATGCATAAAGCACCACAATTAAGAGAAGGAAGCCCTCTTGGGAAAAATTGATCTCTTCACTGACTTGGAGATGGGATGATGCACTGTTAATGTCTTCTATATCCTGATGCTGTGTGCCACAGACTGGAACCTAGGTCACTAGTCCAGGGCTTGATCCTATCTGGTGCGCCTACATATCACATAGAGAGCTGGAATTTGCTATGTTTGTTAATTTTCTGATTGGGATATGTGTCCTAGAAGAGAATAGGATTCAGGAAGAAAAGCAACATAAATATGTTCATGCAGGAAGATTTTACTAATTCTGGTTTCTTTTTCCTATTGGCAAAAATAATTGTAGTAGTAGTAGTGGGAGTAGGAGTAGTGGGAGCAGTTAGTAACTTTGAAATCCTTATCTTTGAATCCTGTGGTCTTCTCGCTCTCTAATACCACATCGAATTGGCAGCGAAGACCTACATATATTTCATCTTTTATGATCTCCTCCCAATTGAGCTCGGCACTTCCAGTCTCTTTTGATGTATAAGAACTCCTTGGTTTTTTACATAAAGACCCTCTATAAAGCTAATTTACTTTTCTAGGATTACCTCTGTACTTTATTACATAATAACTTTAGCTGAGTTCTTCCTATCTTCTGGAATATTTCCATTCCTATCTCCATCTGTCAAAATTCTCTAATTTCTGAGGAGCCAATCCCCAATACTGTCTTTCCCACAAAGAGTTTCCAGTTGCTCCATTAAGTAAATATACCTATTACCTACTCTGTTCTCCTCCAACAACATTTCAAATTTCCCTAATGTCAATTACCGTACTCTGCAAGTACTATATTCCTTTGTCTTCTATCTTAAAAAATCACCAGTTGATAAGCAATTTATAAACTAGGGCTATTTTTTTAGGTAGTCAGTGTAGTATGGAAAATGATGTATTAAATCTGATGTTTGGGTATGAGGCCAAGCTGCTGTATGGGCTAGAGGTTCTCTTCTGGTTTTAATTTCTGATCCAGTAAAATGCAAATCATATTAACAGCCTCAAATGCAAATTGACTAACAATGTTTAGCTCATAGTAGGTGCCAAATAAATTAAGTTCTTTTCTTTACGTCTTTAGAGACTCCTGACCCCCTAACATAAAGAATTCATTTTCATGAAAATGTAGGTCATTATAAGGGTTGTCATACTGGCAACTCCAACATCAGCTGAACAATCCTATTTGAATCTCTAGTACAGCAAAATCTTTAAGGGCTAAATTTCCAAATGTCAGTTTCTCCCATAGGGAAAAACAAAACATAAATGAATCAGGTGCTCCCAAGTGTGTGTGCATGTGTTTGTACACACATGCGTGCATGCATAGAGAAAGAGAGGGTAAAGGAGAGGGAGAGGGAGGGAGGAAGGGGGAGAAAATGAGACAGAAGTACACAAGTAAGGGGTATTGCTTTTTTAATCCTTAAATTCCAAAATCAGACCATTATTTGAATTGTATATTCATTTTTCTTAGTACACTCGGTATATTTTCTTAGTCTGTACAGTTCTATTCAAGTTTTAGATGGAAACATCTTAGCTCTTTTATTTGCTCTATACTAACCTTTCTAGCTTTCTTTTAGCTTTATTTGTCCCTTATTTTGCATTGTCTCCTATTCCAACACAGTTACTGCTATCAAATAAAAATTTTCTTTGTGTTCTGATTTTAAAAGTCAAGTTATTTAAACCACACAAGTTGACCTAATTAAATGAGAAATGAAACCCTAAAAATTATGCATAAATTTGAATTTGCTTAATTGAGTGAATAAATAAATATTGAGTTAAATGTTCTTTAAAATAATCCTTGAGGAATAAATATATATTTATAAATAATTATTTAGTCAAAGTAAATAATTTCACATTGATATATCTCTTTTTGAAATGAGGATTTTCATCTATTAGATTTGTTTTACATGGGATACATTTGTAATCCATTCTTTCCTACTTGATACTCATTTCCATTATGACAAAATACATATTGGCTTCTGGGAAAATAAAATCATGTTTAATGAAATAAATAAAGGGATATGTCATGAGCTGCATTAAAAGATTTAGCCCACAGCTTAGAAAGGACAGTCAAATCAAGTGCCCCATCTCATATTCATTTGGGAAAGACTTCTCTGAACACAGAAAAGAAATATAACTCTATTAAAACCTCAGACACTGGCTGCTAACAAGCTGGATATAATTTTATAGATTTTTTACACTGGAATATAGAGAGGCTTTTGACTATCATTCTCTAAGATTTGTATAAATGAGGGGTGGCTGGTTGCATTGTGGTATACAAAGGCATTGCTCAATCAGCTACTTTAAAAGGTTTGCTATGATGATGAAAACTTACAATGACATTTCCCTTGACATAAATACAGATCTATAAAACAGAGATTACATTTTCAGAATCACAGAATATCTGAGCCAATGAGATTGTAGAGAAGACAAACTGTCGCTTTTTACTTTTATATTTCAGGATGTTGAGACCCAGGGGCAATGACATCCCCAAGATCATCCTGGTTCTTGGTGCCTGGACCCCAGGAACTTTAGGGCCCTGTTTCTTCCTTTATTTCACAGCTGAAAACAGAGAATGGGAATTCTAGCTTTCAAAGTCCAAAATTTACAGTTCAACCTCTTCTCTACTGGTTGGGTCCCTGAGCTGCTCTGAAAATTTCAGCACTTCATTCTTCTGGTAAATAATGTAAACTTTCAAGATAGTCCTTCAGGTAGAGCCTCCATGAATCATTGACCCTGCTCTCAGCTAACCTTCGGCTCCTCCTACAGCCTCCTAGACCCTGCAGCCTCTGGTTGATGAGTGTGGTCACCACCCACCTGTCTGTTTTCTTGTCTTTCAAAGGCTTATTATTCTATTCACTTTGTTTCTCTGCACTTACGGTTTTAAAAATATATATCATTTTGCTATCACAGTACGGATGTTTGGGTGGAAAGGGAGTTTGATCTGCTAGTTTAATTGTCCCCTGGGATACTCTGTGACAAATCAAAAAACTCTGGCAGGTCAGCATATTCTGAGGCACATCAGCACTAAGAGACATTATGGTCTGTCAGAAGATGAAGGAAGACCTTGGTCAGAGAATCTGGGATGCAATACTAGCTTTGCCATTCTTAACTAGGAGATATGGGCTAAGTTAAAATATCTAACTTTGGTTTTCTCTGTAAAATGTACAGAATACACATTTTGTAGGTTCCTCTGAAAACTGGGTGAAACAGTATCTGTAAACTACTGGGAGCTTTTTGAATCGAGTTGTGACTCACAAACATTAATTCCACTTTATTTCCTTGAAAGCAGTTTAGAGCTATGTTACTCGAAGGATAGGTAGCATCTGCATTACCCAGGTGCTTATTTAAAATACAGAACTTCGGGACCTACCCTAGACCTGTTGAATCAGAAGCCACATTTTCTCAAGAATACCAAGACATCTGTATACAGATTTTTATGCATATAAATTCTGAGAAGCCCTGCTTGGGGTGAGAATAAATGGGAAGTGATGAGAAGGTATATATTAATGCAGCTCCAGAACATCTTGGGGAAGATTTAAAAGTTCTCATGAGAAAATCATAGAAAGTATCTTCATCACTTAAAAGTATAATTCCCTTCCAGTTTTTACTCTCTCTCATCAATAAATGTAATTAGATATCCTAGAGCATGCTGTGGCATCTTGTGACAGACATATTGAATAGATGCAGCTTTTGGGCTCAACTGCCACGTAGACAGTGTCGAGATGCCTCCGTGCCAGGTGAGCAATACACCCAACTAGTACTATTTCTTGGGGAAGCCTTTCCTGTGGTATCTGCTTGACAAATTTTTAAATCCATAAGCAGACTGTGATGTTAACTCTTCATCCCTGAGCCCAACATACACATCAGCATCGGTTCCCTGTATCTACTGAAGCTAATAGGAAGATGCTTCAGCCTGTGTTAGAGCTAGAATTTATCCCTAAAGCTGCTCCTTTGATTTCTGGGGCCTTATAATGATGCACTTTCACAGGCTCAAGCATTCTGAGGGCTGTTAAAATATTAAATTCGGTTCAGTCAAGAAATAGTGTTGGAAGAAATAACCATCCTATTCATACATAAAAGAAAATCCCACAACTTGTTTTCAAAGAAATTTCTCAAATTTTAGTGCTCAAGGTGCTAATTTCATTTAGGAAATTAAATAGAACAGTGATTGATAGATAAAATACACTTACTTTGCACCGACAAGGTCTTAGGTCACATAGGGACAATGAGAGTATTTTGTGGCAAATGTTGAAGCCTGACTGACTATCATAAGTATTTCATACATCTATTTAGTGCACTGTATTTTGTTTGCTTAAAAACATTTAAAAACAAGTGATAACCTCTTGACATGGAAAAATTTTGAAGCAAAATAGCTGCCATTATTAAAATACTCATCAAAATACTTGAAGCACTCATTTAAAGAATGGAGTCTGTGAACTCAATTGAATACCAGAAAGAATTATTATGAAATGTCAGAGTGATGATACTATCTCCAACTGTCCCTTCATCTGACCCCAAATATAATACTTTCTTAAGCACAGCCTTAGGTGGCAAGAAAAAAAATCAGGAAAATAATTAGCATCAGCTTTTCAACTACACAGAGCTTTATAATTATAAAACTACTTTAAATCACTGTACCCAGGAACTCAGGAAATGTTAATTGGAGGACTCAATGAATCAACATTTAGTGATAGTGCTCTAGCAGTATGTCTAGAGAAGCTGTTACCCTTAGGGTCTTGTTTGGCTAACCACTCATCTAGATCCTTCCAGATCTCATCAGTAATTACAAATGTTACCTCTTTGGATAAAAGAAAAACTCCGCCGGTTGTTATGTTGACAAGTATATCCATGGAGATATTTTACTGCCAAGAGAAGCGGTTGGATTGGATGTGAGGAAATTTCATTATGCACACATTTTTATTTAAAAAAAAATTAAATGATCAGAATCATTTCTCCTAAGCACAATCCTAACCATCAACCTGGAATTGATTTAGTTGTTTTAATAGAATTGCATTCAATAAAACTTTAATGAAATTTGTTAGCAGAAGTTTTAGTTGACAGTATTTAGTTGATAGCATTCAGCCAAAGTATTTGTCAACAGAATTTCACTTCTTACATGTTAAGAAAGGAAAGATTTGAAAAAGATTTGGAAGATTTGAAAAAGTTTTTATTTATTTATCTTTTTTTTTGGTATACTTGGAACTCTCCAGAGAATGTCTGAAGGCATAAGGATTAGGCAGCCCCTATTTCAAAATTCATTTTATATTAAACCTGAAATTCTCGGGACTCCCTTGAGTACTAGAATATGCAAATGTGTGAGCATGATACCACCTGAACACATGGTTAAAGATTTCATGTCTGAAAGAGGATACCAATTTAAATGAAAGGAAATACATTCCTTTTCTTAGGAAAAGTATAAAGACCGAAAACACTGAGTTTATTGAGGATGATGTTGATAATAATATAGTATAATTTATTGAATTAAAATTCCAATCCTGGTCTGTTTCTTCATTAACTGACTACATCAATTGCTACAGCTCTTTTTACTGAAAGAACGTAAATATCTACTGTGATAGAGAAGTTAAATTTTATTCAAAGAAGAGTATAGTTCACTATGCATTCACCTGAATGTGCTACATTCTAGCTGCAATGATCTTTATTCTTTCTCAGGACATCACATCTCTCCTTTTGAAAATGCAGAAAATGTCTATCTCCTTCACATCATTGCTGTGCTCACAAGTAAAGCACCTGCACTGTATGTGTACCTAACAGACACTCAGTAAATGTTCATTGCCTTCCCATGCTTTCCCTCTACAACTTCATGCTGTGAACAGAAAATCATGCAAGGCCTAGAGATTTCCTGGGCTTTACTCAACTGTTCACCTTATCAATGGCAATCATTATTAACTGTACTGACAGAAACAGTCACATGTCAGATACATGGGTATATATCATATATTGACTTGGCTCATAAGCTCAGGAGTCTATGGCTGCTTATGTAGAAAAAATTTCGAATCCACAGACAAGAAAATATGGAAACCTGGGTGCTTTAGAAAAAAGTTATGCACCAAAAGTTAGATATGGTCTCGTCTTATTTTCATCACCAAGTGACTCAATGCTGTCAACTTTATCTTTTGAAACTGAATTTCATCACCTGAAAAACATGGTTGAGAATCGTCTTAGTTAATTCAGAGAGTTTTATCAGGATCCAAGGAGGTATGAAAAACTAGAAATATATACAACTGCAAGGTAGTAAGAGTAGTAGAACTATAGAAATTGACCTACTCCTCTGAGCAATTCTGTTTTTATCAGCAAACATGTAAAGAAAAAAGAAGACTTTTTAAAGTGTATAATTGGTGACTCTGAGTTTTCCCTCATACTAAGAATCAAAATGTTGTTGGGATAGGGAGGTAGAACAGTTCTCTCTGGGTGAGACCAATGGAGCAGCAAAACGGTAGGCATTAGATCTCTGTACAATGGGCACATGAGATTGCTAAGAAAAAAAAATGAAGGTCAATACACAAGTCAATACATATAATATGACACAGCAGGTTATGACATAAAACTATATAAATATTTAGTATGTTTATGAATATGTAAAAGAAGTTTGAAAAATAAGAACATTCAATGAGGAAGGACTTCTCTTCTCTAACTGGATCAGGGATTGTTACCTCATATAGACCAATAGGCATGAAGCTTTTTTTCTATGAAGTTGTATATTGGCTTTTCCATAGTGAGGACAAGGGTGTCTTTGTCCTGGGAAGGAAAGGTGTGAGACCAACCAAGTGAGGATGTGGATACTACAGCAAGTCCATTGTCATCCCCAGTACCAGAAGTGGCCTGTCTCTGATCTTTCAGCAACTATACAAAGAGCTTCCAAAAGATCTCTTCCTCCCTGGAATGACCTTTCAAATAAACTTTTGATGACTTTCAGATGACCACACCTTTCAAAAGACGACCAACAGAGTCCCGCTACTTGCTGGCAATAGTTCATCAACTTTGAGCCCTAGATTCCTAATGGATGTCTACTATACACAGTTAAATCCATGGCTGTTACTCAGCCATAGTTTATTTTTTTAAAGGTGATTATTTGAAGTGTTTGTAATCAAGATAAAATTTTCATGTTTCTTCTGTTTAAATACTTGTATAACTTTTCAGGTATATATGCATACATTTCTCATATCTTTCCAAAATAAGACATCTAAGAGAATGGATCAAATCTGGGGGGAAAAGCAACTGCCATTGTAATAGGAACCTCTCTCAAAATAGCTTCTTCTTCTATCACAAAAAATTCCCAGCTCAAACATCACCTTTCTAAGGATTTAATGGAATAAAGCAAAGGTCCATGCAGAACAACCTTTATTGATATCTGGTCACTCTCTGTGAAACAATAGATTATTATGCCATAGCATACTGGAAGTAAAGGTTCCAGAAGCCCAGAAGTGAATATAAACAGACCCAGAACCAATTCTAGTACACTAGAAGAGAGTTTATTTTCAAAAGAAAAATAAGCCCTTTAACTATCACTGATGAAACAAGCCTCCAGTAGACCACCAAAATGTCAGAATGTGGGATAGGAAGGCAGGGGAATAACAGAATTAGATATCAAGACACCTCACTTTGCCTCTAGTTATTTGCATATCACTGGGCAAATCACTTTCTTTATTTAGCCTCTGTTATCTCAACTGTAAAAGTAAAAGGTTAAATTATGGTCCCTAATGTTCCATCTACCTCTAGGTCTTTGTGATGTTTACGCCATCTCTGTTCAGTAGTGGCAAGAGCAACCTATGAGCCATGCAGGAAGAAATCAGTTTTATTTTAGATGAAACAATCCACCAAAATGCCATTTCCTTCTTTATTTTCTGTATAAAAAAGTAATTATTTATTTATTTGGTGATATTTCACAGGTTAATCAATACCAATGAATCTACTAACCAAACTGAAAGCTAGGACCTTGACAACAACATAAATTTTTTTTTCTTTTCCTAAGAAGGCAGAAGGTATACCTTTGGAGTCAAGGTCATTAATGACTTCACAAAGCTTAAGGGTTTCCTCAATTGCACTAAGATGCACACATTCCTAACAATCTTTTAGAATAAACATCATCTTAACATTTAACAATTTGGTGTTGGACTCAGCTACCAATATTTTGCTCTGTGATCCTGAGCATATCACTTTATCTGCCAGGCTTAGTTTTCTCTACTCTACATGAAGGGGACTAGAGTAGGCTCCATGCAAGCCAAATATTCTATGACTCATTTAAACATGATTATAAGGAAAGGAATGATTATAATATGTAGAGAGAAATTGTACTTATGTCTTCATCCTACCCTTACTTTACCTTCGCTTTCAGATCAACCTTGCAATGATGTCAAATTGCTAAACTGCAAATATTTTCACTCAGCAAGGATTTCTTACAGCACCTAAAACAGTACCTGACACATATTAGGCCCTCAATATGAGTTGGTTCAATGTATGAATGCAAGGAAACTACCGATTAACAATAGGAAGCTTCAACTAGTACATCAGCTCCAACCAAATCCTACAAAGTCTACTACTAGAAACTTCTGAATTGGAAGTTACAAGAATTAACCAGCATTCTTATATCTACAGTTACTTATACATCTATTATTTTAGTATAACCTACAGTTAGGACATGATTTCTACTAACTAGGCGTAATTTGAATCTAAATTAATTTCTTCAAATCCAAGTAGCACAGTGAAAATTTCACATGTTTGTAATTAAGTGCCTTTCTGGTCAGTATTTCATTATTGGTTCATTATTAAAGGAAGGTCACAGCTCTAATTCAAGTGCTCTGTTTGGGTCTGGGAAAATGTGCTATGGTCTACTTTGAAGAGCTATTGCCAAGGAGAGTGAAAAGAACAGCAGTGAGTCACTGGCAATAAGTTCAGATCCTGGTCCCTCATCCAGAATGATTTAACCCATCCCTGTTCTCAGTGTGCAAGTATAAAATGGTGCCAATTAAATGTTCACCTGCATACCTACTTCATGAGTATTAATGGACTACTGTTGATCATTAGCATGGAGGAATATTAAAGGGTATGCATAGCCTAGAAATGGGATGAATATGGAAAAAGAAAGGAAGTAAAACATCTGGAAGAAAAGATGGTACTTTTGGCATATATTGGATGTTTTATTGACATCATCTTTGCTTCTTCTAAGAGAGGTCAGGAGTTAGATTAATAAATGTGATAAAAAAAAAAAAAAGTGGGGTAGGGGGAGAGCCATGGAGGGGCACTTAGCAAAGAAAGAGAATGGACATACCATCTGTGGAATTCTCAGTTATCAGTGTTCCTGGTGAGAATGATAATCTGACTACTATCCACCACTTGCATACACATGTACATGCATATCTCTTTTTATAAGCTTTAATAGTTAATTTACTCAGAAAACACTAAGGATACATTTACTGTGATTTAAATGCCATACCTGAAAGAATTATACATATCTTTAAGAAATGAGCAACATATTTCAAGAGTGAAATAGGCAGAAAAGAAGGCAAAATTGTTGAAAGGGATTTGTAGCAAATGGACAGCCTCTGAGCCGGAATCAGAGAGAGCAAGAACATTTAATTTTAGAAATTTAAGGAGTGTAATGAGAGTTAAGCAAACTTCTCTGCATTAAGTACACAAACCTCAAGCCATTTGTTGATGAAAATTTTTCAGATAAACAATGGCAACTAGAACAAAAACGAAGATGATAATTTCTAAAGAAGTAAGCCAAAGAACTCATTTTCCTTCTGAAAGGATTAGGTGTGTCCAGCAGTGCCTCTAGTATAACAAAGATGTATAAAAATATGCAGTTATATTTAGCAATTTGGGAAGGTCAAAACTCAGTCTTTTATCCTAACTGGCTTCTGTATAGTAAGCACCTAGAAGAGCAACAAACAAGAACTGTTTGCCAGACCAAAGCTGCAGGGCACATGGCAACAGCAGGCCCAAGCTGACAGCAGATTTCCAAAGGACAGCCCTGAAATGGAATTCCTAGTGGGATGATCAAAGAGGTGGAACCATCGGCCAAGCATGACTGCACATAACAAATCCATCAAGACCCATGATATCCCTGGCAAGACAAATAGCAAAGAGCACAGAAACTTAAATGGTATTTGAGAAAATTTACTATCCCCCAGCCTCCAGCAGAGTTGAGAAAAAAATGCCATTCAAATTCCCATTTATTCCAACAACACAACAAAATACTCTTTTCCTTAGCCAGTTGAATTTACTACCTAATATTTATTTTTTAACTGCTTCTTATGTATAGCTATTTAAATAAAAATGTTTGTATGTTTCATAGATCTCTGTTACTACATCAAGCAAAATCAGCTGGATGGATTTTTATGAAATTTGGAATATATGTTTTGAGCCACATGATTTTAAATAGACGCTATGTGGCATACCTGAAATTTGCTTTGGGGACCCTCTGGGGGTCACACAGGCAGTCATTTGCTAGAGCAGCCGAAAGAGAAGTAAAATAAGAGGCCCATAAGACTGCCGAAGGGAGTAATGAGCTGTAAGTATGAGGATGCATTAATATGCCAAGGACAGAGAAAACAATAGGTAGTTTTAAATACGAGTCCCAGCTTGATCATCACAAAGGTAGGTGTGGTTTGCAGTCTAGCTACTTCTCACCTGGGTAATTCTTAAGTAAAACAGATCAAGTTAAATAGCGTCTGTGACTTATTTAGTTAATTTTGATTAACACATTTTTCTTTAGTAGCACTGGGGAGGCATTTTTGGAGAGACTCAATATAGGGTGAATCTCACCCCCAACTCCAAGTCACAGTAAGGGAGAGGCTGACCTCACACTAGTGGGAGAGGCTTCAACAGAATGTCGGAGCTCTTGTAGTCCACAGTTACAAAGCAAGCCTCTTGCCTGGTGTCTGACTTCCTCCCGCAATGTCCGGAGGCAAGCTGCTAGCTGCAAGCTGCCTAACCACTGATGGCAGTCTTATGGTCCTCTTATTTCACTTGTTTCAGCTTCTCTGGCAAATGACTGCCTGTATGACCCCCAGAGGACCACCAAAGCAAATTCCAGGTATGCCACATGGTGACTGAGTTGGGTTCAGCCTCAACTCCCAGAGGTTTTTGGTACAAAAGGTGCATAAGCATTTCCATGGACCAGATGTGTGTCAAGTAGAAGAGAGAGAGAGCCAGAATGCCATTAAGTCCTGTCCAAGTAGAGAACAGACTTGAGGAGAGAAAAATTTTAGGCAATACTTAATTTCTAGCAGCTGTAAAAGGACTAAATTATCAGCCAGAATAAAACAATATTTGCTATTTTCAAGAGCACTACAGGTAAGAGATCCCTTATAATTTGGGGGTAGGAGGGGAGTGGGGAGTGTTTCCTCCAAAAAATACTTGAGTATCCCAAGAGAGGAAGAATTAGTTGTAAATACCTGCCAGGTCCAGAGGGCAAAGCCAGCTTTTGGTGGTGCCAATTATGTAGAACTTACTGGAGTACTAAGAGTCTTATCCAGAAGCAAGGGAAGAGCTAGTTCCAATAAATATTTTAAAGGGTCAAGGGAATAAATTTATAATTGCTTAATGATTATACCCCGGAGACATGTCTGTTCAATATACCAGATACACTATCACACATAAATGACAATGGAATGGAACACTTACACAGACACACAAAGGATAATTAAATAAGAAAATTAAAAAGAAGAAACAACATAAGAAGCACTTGGTGTCTGAGAATTGTACTGCTCAGGGACGTATGAGAGCTTCCAACTGTCTAGTAAACCATATTTCTAGCTCTCCGTCTTATATTTGAGACTCTACTACCTGACCCTTTGCATTCACTTCTCTTCCTCTCAAATCTCATTTCTCTTCACTCCCACATGCACATCCTTTGGCACAGCCAGGAAAACTGTTTGTTATCACTCTCATTACTTGTGACTAATTTTCCGTTCTGCTATATCCAAAGAAATACTTCTCATTGTTCAAAGAATCCCCATTCCCAGGGAAGATACAACTATTCATCTTCTGTGCTAGGGGTTATATGTTTTCATGGCTGTTGATTTTCTCATCTGGCCAATGTTCAGTGGTTCTCAAAACTGGCCACATACATAATTTCTTGAGAGTTTTAAAAACAACACCACTGGCTAGGGACACAGACCACAAGAGTTAAACCAGAATCTCCAGGTTTGGTATGGGCAAAGATGTTTTATTTTGTTTTTGATGTTTTTCAAAGCTCCCTAAGTAATTTTAAAGTGCAGCCAGGATTGTGTCTATACTGGCTGAGATACAACACAGTTAATCAATTTCTTAATGTGAAAGAATTTATAGGTTTTCTGTGCTGGCCTCGCTGAAAAATTTTGATAAAACATCAGCTGGTTGTGCAGGTTTTTAGTTTTCTATGACAGGTGAGAATGGAATTAGACATGGCTGTGGATAAAATGTCAGGCCTGGGAAAACTGAAAATAGATTGAAACAGGGGAAATGGTTTTGCCAGCGTAGTGGTCCTCAACACTGAATACACAGTGGTATCCCTGGACACCTAAAATATGTTTATGCTGGGACCTCAGATCCCACAGACTATGAGTTAATTGGTTTGGCTTGCTCAGGCACCATGTACTTTTTAAAAGCTCCCCAATTCACTCCAGTGGACAGGACTGAGAAGTGCTACCCTGGAGGGTAAATAAGGTTAGTGTTGCCTGACACTGGGTTATCAAATGAAGCAGGTTCTTCTGTGGAGGATAGCTCCTCAAAGAGTAGATGAATGAGGACGTCATGTCTATGAAACTGTTGTTGGTATAGGGGATTTCATGTTTAAGTCTGGGCCTCATATTTCAGTCAATTTGCTCACAGGGTGTCCATGCTACTCACAGAGGCATTCTGTTCATAAGTGAATGAAAAAGAAAGAAACGAGACCTCAAGAAGTCTTCTTTGCCTGTTTCTAGTAGACTGGGGTTCTTTAATTAAAGATAGGGCATTACAGGATTCTCTACCCTTGCTGTGGTAGAGTCTTGTTCAGAGATATTCACTCCTCTCCAATAACTCTATGATCTGAAAGTACTTTTCCTCCTTTTGCCTTCAGACTTAGCCATGTGACTTACTTTGGTCAATGGAATGTTAGCTGGCAAGATATGAGAAAGGCTTAACAAGTGCTTGAGAGACAGAACTTGCTCTTCCATGGACATGAGAATATCATATCTTGATTACCCTAGTGGTCCAAGGATAATGAATGACACCTGTAGTAGGAGCCTCTCGGCTCCTGAGCCCTGGAGCAGAACCACCTGGTAAAGCCCTGCCTAGATCAGATGAGCTCAGCCAATGTGCAGATGGATGAGCTAAATAAATGCTTACTTAGTTTGCTGCTGCAACTTTCTGATGGTTTGCTGTGTAGCTGTATTGTGGCTGAAACCAACTCACACACTTGCTTTCCACATCTTAGCCTGGAATGTGCTTCCATCCTTGACATGTTTTTCCAAATTAGCTCAAAGTCTACTCCTTTCAGAAGCTTTATAACATGTGAGAGGTGATTTTATTATCTCATCTCCTTACTGTCCCTTGAAACAAATACTGTATTAAGTTTCCTATTGGAAGATGCTCTATGAAACACTTCCATCAACAAAAAGGATTGTAAGTTTAGTCCAAGTAAGACTATTACATTCCTTTAAGGCCTTACCTACTAATTGCTAGTGTTCATTGCAGGACTGTTTAAAATAGTTTAAATTTAGAAGAAACCTATATGTCTAAAATTAGGAGAATGGTTAACATTTGTAATTTTCACAAAATAAACTGTCTTCTCACATTTTAAAAATATCTTCATGGAATTTAAGTATGAGTCAGTATCTATAATAACAAAGCAAGAGGTAAAATTGACTATAAGGTATGGCTTCAATTATATAAAATAAATGTATATAAAAACTCTAAAATAAAGTATATCACAATGTTAATGGAGGTTGTCTCTGAACAAAGGCATTAAGAGTGATTATTTCTTTTTTAAAACCTTACCAAACTTTCTAAATTTTCTTCAGTGAGCAGTTTTTACTCTCACATTGAGGGGGAAAAAAAAACTCTAAAAAGGGTAGGGAAAAAAACATTTCCTGAGAGACCTGGAATCCTGATAACATGTAAATCAAAGGGGGAAAATAACTGGCAAACATGCTTCCTTTTTATAACCCATTCAACTGGCAAAATGAGATGAAACCGTCCTCTTCCCAGTTGGTGAAAGTCTTCTAATTCTAAGGAGCCCTCATTCCTTCTGGGGAAGCCCTATCTGCCCAGCCTCTACCTAGAATAGGACTCAGTTTTGTTCTCTCAAATCCTGCACAGTTCAGTATATTGAGTCGCCTCCTCAGAATCAGAAGCAGTTCAAAACTAACGAACAGAGTTTTTTATTTCTGCTTTTATTTCACTTTTCCAATTTCATTAAACTGCATGAAGCCAAAGTTTTACAGGTGGCCAGTTTATAATTAAATAATTGTCTCAATAAATGTCTAATTTTGCATTAAGCTTTGGATTTTAAAGGCCACTGTTTACTTATATTGTGATATTCATTGAAATCATACCGTATAGTCAATTTTGTCTTGCTTTTTAAATTTTGATACCATCTCATACTTAAATTTCATAAGCATATTTTCAAGCCAATGGATTAGAAGATTCTTAAATGGGAAATTCATCACATTCATCTTTGTTATCCTCACCACTTCCTGAAGCGCGCAGCGCACCGTGGGTGAGGTTGACATTACCAGTGCTCGCTGACACCTGGCTTCACTCTATATGTAAGATCTAAAACAGATCTTGCTTTGCAGGGACCTTGCAGTGGGGTGGGGCCAAGTTCTGGCCAGTAAACTATGCTGGGACATGACACCTGTGATTTTAGAGCTGAAGCACTGAAAAGTCCATAAACTACCCTCTAAAATCTCTTCCTGCAGCAGGCAGGGAGCCCTGTGTTAAATGGCAAAGCTGCTACAAATCAGAAGCCATCAGGGGTCCTGAGTCATGCTTGGAAGGGAGATGTGTGAGAGAACTGCTGAGCCTGCAGCAGATTTTACTTGGGCAGGGAATAAATGTTTTCATGTTAAGCTACTGAGATACCAGGATTTATTTTTTTCTGCAGCACATTCTAACCTATCCCAGCACTGTGGGCATTTTCTAAAGCTGATTTAAATTTAATTAGAAGCTTTTAATATGCCACTGTCAAAATATGTTTGCTGTTATAACCAAAAGTGCCTATGCTTTTGTTTTTCTACTAAATGTTTCATCATTTGCTAAATTTAACAAGGGGAGGAGATAGCCTCTTTTGTACAAGCTACTCAATAATGATGGACTCAGAGGTTGCAGAAAGGACATGTAAGCTGCTAAGCCCATGCTCTAGGCCTCGTACCTTATTCTTAAACTGCAAAGGAATTTTCTAACCAAATTTCTAACCCATACTTATACTACTGGTCGTCGTCTCTAGGCAGTTTGTGGCACTGCACAAGATAGAAGACAAAGGCTGTTAGATAGACCATTCTGATTCTTATGTAGAAGTAGAGAATGAGGTTTGGTGAATTGTTTTTTGAAAGGAAAGGAGGTAAATATGAACTTCACTCCTGCTTACACTATTGCAAGGTCGAGAACTACAGGAACATGCCATTAACTTACAGTTAGATATCTATAACTCTCTTTTCCCAGGAGTAGCCCTTTGTATAAAAACTAGCCTTCATTATTTGATTCATTGTTCCAATAGTGAACAAGATGTAAAAGGTCCCAGATGTCTAGAGACATATGCATGTGCAACTGTAAACAAATGCGCGTCTGAAAACACTTTTCTCCGGGACATTGAGTTCCCAAAACCCTGTGTAGACACGACCCCTTTTACTGGAGTGGTAGATTTATAAACCAATTAGTACTAGGTGATTGGCTGAATGTATTGGTTGCTAATTGATTCATTAACAATTAATGCAGACAAAATGATCAAATCACTAATTTATCTGTTTTAGTAACAATAAAAAGTCTAATAAAAACATGGTGCCTATAAGCAACCCCACATTCAGTAATGAAATGGAATACAATTATGTATTTCAGGGTCTGTCTCCAGCTGCCTTGGCATCTGTTTCAACTCCTGCCTTGTCCTTCTTCCTCAAATCTTTGAGTTCTCTGGGTAGAGGTAGGTCTCAGCAATGCCAAGTCCTGTATTCACTTTTAGAAACTGTAACAGCAGGAGTTTGCTGAATTTCACCTTCAGGGGTGTCAGAGATGTTTGCAGCTTCTCAGGTCTGTTCATCATCTCCTCTGCAGTGTCTTCATTTACACTGTGTGCTAAGGCTCAAGAAAGCAAGTGTTTAATCTTAGCACATGACCAAAGGGATGAAAGTGACTCTCTATTGTTTCTTTAAATACCTCAGTGATTCAAATTAAAACCTGCCATACTAACAGGTGTTGCAGTGTATTAATTTCAAACAGGATAATAAATTGTTTAAAGAAACAACCTCCTAC
>CM053515.1:88606425-88677865 GCA_028627145.1 Eidolon dupreanum
GAGAAACATTCGGTAAACAAATTCTTCTGGGCCACCCAGAAACAACAGGATGCAGAGGGGAGACTCACAAACAGAATGCTTGGTTTCTCCATCTGCCACACTTGGTTTATATTATACGAAAGTGACAGCTCCCTTCGTTTAAGCAAGTTTTCCTATCTGAATTCCTTTAGGCAGGTAAGGGGGAGGGTCAAAGTTTCATTCTGAGTCTTTTGTTTCTTAAAAATAACCAACTAAAAACAAGCAATAGTCCAAAAGGCATAGTTTGGGATGGTAAACTCAGCTTCCCCTCACTGCAAAGGAGTTCAATAAGAATTTGATATATATGTCTTTATTAGTTTGGAAAGCTCAGACTTTTAAATCTTATTTAAAACACTTTTGTCAGTATTTCTTTTCTCTTTCCCACTTTTTCCAATGGAAAATTTCAGCTCTGTCCCCATTAGTGGTTCACCCCTCCTCTGCAGGTGGCTTTCTCAAGTTGTCAGCAAAGAACATCAATTAAAGACTTGACTGGAGAAGTAAGAAGGCCAGAAACACCCTAGTTGTTGAAGACTGGAGATGTGAGAACTGAGAAGGAACTGACCAACCTCTCTGTGACTTCTCAGAAAAGCCAGGCCTTGGAATTTGGACCCTCACCCTGCCACTGTGTCTCAGGCACACAGAGCATTTGATTTAAGTCAACAAATCTATACTGAGAACCTACTACATATACTTACACTATCCCTTTCACTCTTCATTCCCAATACACCAGCAAAATATATTTAAAATAATACATGGAGTAGTAAGTTTCAATATATTATGCGTATACATATACCACCCTGCCCAAATAATGCGTGCTATAAGATTTCACATTCCCAACACTAGAAATGTTTTATATATACAATTACATATATACATATATATACATATGTGTGTGTGTGTGTGTGTATATATACATATATATATATACATATATATATATATATATATATGTATATATATAGTATGTTTCTGTGTCAGTCTGTTTAGCAGCAAATGAAGGTATACACAGAAAAGAATTACACTATATTTCATAGAGACCTTTTTTAATCAAGTAGAAAGGCACATTGTCGCTGGATGTTCATTTTATTTCAGATTTCTGTGTTCTGTAGTTGGCTAAGATTTTAAATCAACAATGATAACTACAAGGAACCCCGGATAATAATGGCAGCATATGTTACAGGTCACCTCACTCCACACGCAAAAGCAATCTCGTAGGAGATGAAACAATATCGTAATTAGAAATAGATGGATTCAATAAATATTAAGCAGTAAAAAAATATTATTCGTTTAGCCATTTCCTTCTCAGCAGAACCTGCAATTGAGCCTCATCTCAATATCTGACCCATGAAATTAAGATGATAAGGTGTTATTTAGAGAGAACATGGAGGGAATTTAAGTTATGGCTTTTTGAAATTCCAGTATGCTTTTGCAATTACAAGTTAATGCTTCTGGCTCTCCCCACATCTCAATGGTAAACAAGAAATGATAACTGGCAAAGAGACGAATGAACGCATTTCAATGAGTCCCATTTATAATTCTATGAGTTTCACGTTTTGTTATTTGGATAGCATCAAGCTTCAAGTTCAGGTGTTCAAATTTTAAACTGTAAGCACAAACTTTAAATTATTTTGCCTATATCTTCTCATTTTTTACAACCTGTTGGACCAAACTGAGCATTTCTTTTCATTGAATTGACCAAACTGATCAAAATAGTCCAGGTCCCCAAAGCAACCCCTCTTTTCTCTTTGGAGGAAGACTTCCTTCCTTCCATCACAAGCAAAGAAAAACTTCAGTAAATTCTATCTTTAATCAAGTCCATCTAATTTTCTACCAGCGGCAATTTTTCTTCCAGGCAGCCTGGAGCAGCATGAAGTAGACCAACTAGCTCTCTGCTAGCTAATCTGATAAATTAATCTGACAGAGATGAATGCGTTTTAGCAAGGTTGCTATTTCGCCTTTTGGAAAATGGATGCTAAAGGCATAAGACTGAGTCTGGATATTCAAATTACTTAGGTCTCTTCTCATTGAAACGTTGGCCTTACATGACTCTCATGGTAAATTACTATTCTTTAAATACTTTTCCACTAATGATGATGATGATGATGATGATGATGATGATGATGATATGTAACTCCATTTCTTTTCATTTTACCAAACTAGGAATTGTACATATTCCCTAAACTAGTTGTCAAAGTCTCATCCAGCTTCTCAGATTTCTGCTGATAGAAGTTGTTATTAAGCTGGTAAATCACCAGAATTTTTTCCAAGGCTTGGTTTTGGAAATTGCTTCCATCTGTGAGTGGCAAACTTATTCTCTCCTAGAAACTTCTTCTTCTAAAATACTAAAAGCATCTCTGGAGTACTTTAGGAACAGACATCTAGCCTCAGGGCTTCTAATGCTTTTTAAAGTTATAACTTTCCTCAGGAGGCCCTTGGGTCTGGTACACTCAGGTGACTTACAGCCTCACTGGTTACCTTTCCACCTGCTCAAACCCAGGCAGGTGCAAGGCACTTCTAACCATGCTCAGCAGACTTCTGAGCCTCTTTGTTTTAAGACCTTGGAGTGTGTGTGTTTACAAGATAACAGCTTACGGATATATGCAGGTCCCTAGTGTCAGGCTAGACTCAAGGCATAGCAGCAGACAAAGAAAATAGCTAAAAATCTGGAAAAGGTGAATAGAGGTAAAGGCCAGGTTCAAAGGAAAAGAGTGAGTCAAGGGAGAGACAGGGAGTCTCCCCTGGGTTAAGAATGAGTCACAACTCAAAGCTGGACATGTGACCAGGGATTATGAAGAAACAAAGTCAGGGTGAGGAAACGGGCTCAAGGGCATGGGAAAAGACAGGCATGAGAGCAAGGAAACCTGAGTTTCAATTTCAATCCAATCTGAGTCTCAATTTCCTGCCTGTAAAATGAAATTTTAAAATGAAATTACCTCAATCATTTAGACATTATAAATCTATGAAGGCCATGCAAATAGCTAAAGCCATAAATACCACAGTTTTCGGAGACCAATGCACAGGACAGTCAGTTGGAGCCAATCTGGTAGTCAGAAAAATACAGATGAAAACAACAGCACTTTGAAAACAAGTAAATGTCTGCCTTAGAAAATCTCTCATCTGTGTTTTGTTAATCTGTATCATTTCAGACACTCTACTAGACATTGTAGAATAACCCAGAAATAAATATCATGCTCTTTTCTCTCTAGGAGGCTGCATCCCTGATGGAAGGAAAAGATTCACTTTTGTACAATTAGGTAATGAAATAGCAAAAGACAGTGCTAGAGGCATTCATGGGAGAGAGCCCCAGCCTTCTGCGAATACAGCAGCTCAGGGCCACATGATCTGCTGTAGATGGTTTGCTTTCCAAGGAATACCCAGCTGATGCTTATTTCCAATCTCAGCAAAGTCAAGAAGAAGTCTGGATTTATCTGGCATTTTCTACTGCCAGAAGCTTAAAACACTTCTAGTATCCTTTGCAGCTCCTGCCAACCTCAGAATACACTGTATTGATTCGATCTTATAAAAAATCTAAACCAGACTGGAGTCTCAGGTATCATGCCTGGACAACAGCAAGATACCATTTGGCAAAAACTTCAAGTCTAGTTCACAAGTGGGTCCAGTCCAGTAGAAGGCAATCATTACCAGACTAAGAAAGGCATTTATTTTCAATGATTATTCAACAAACTACCAAGGGTATATTCTGCTAAAATTGGGAATAAGCAGAAGCCAGGAGTTCAGGTTTCACACAGGATCAAAGGCTGAGAGATCAGAAACGGAGCTCTGAGGAGGGTAACTGTCAATTGCCTGCTTAGCTTTTATCCTGAGCCTGCAGTGCTCAGATCATAGATGGTATCCATTTGGAATCAGCCAATGCCTTTAATTCCACATAACATATAGTCACTGTAGTCTCACAACTATACTACAGATGTCAAAGATAAAATATACTCCATCATACCTCTTCTTAGTTAGTTAGCCCACCTCACAACTTAGGTATCATGGAATGTCTCTTACTCTTCCATATCAGGGCAAAGCTAATTAGAACTAGAAGTGGTCACCTGACTGAGGCTTAGCCAATCAAATTCTTTTTTATGGGCATGTGGAACTGGGACACAGAGTCCCTAGCCAGTCTGTTCTGGGTACTTGAACACGGTGGTCACATATACTACTTTCTACTTTACATGAGTAAATTATTCTAAAAAGAAACAAGGGAATTGGTGGACACAGAGCTGAGATGCAGTGCAAAATGCTAGAGATGGAGAGATCAATATTAAATTCCTGATCTTTGGCTCATGTTGCACACTCAATATGGGTCACCTGGGAGGTTGTGTCCATTGTGGTCTTTCAAGCACACAGTCTGATGGAAGAATTATCTTGACACATGCTTTCCAGATCACTGAGACAAGAAAAGGAAAGGTAAAAAACTGCACACCAGCTCCAGTTTCCACCCTAAAGTGACGATGTCACTCTGCTCAGAATACATTAGCAGTAACAAGTCACAACTTCAAAGAGTAAAAGGAAGTAAAATCCTACCATGAGCCTGAGGGAGGAAACACCGAATAGGACTTCCATGTCATTCTTATGTTCTTTTCCCTCAAAATATAAATATATAACCCTCTTTTCCTGGCTTCCAGCCCTTTTCTGAAACTGTTCTTACCACAGTCTCCTGCAACTGAGGTGTTGTTAAATGCAATTAATTTTTCAGTCATTCTACCTGCGCGTTCTCTCTCCCTCCCTCGTCCTCCTCTCCTTCCCCTCAGCCTTCTCCCTCTCCCCCGCATCTGTGTCTCTCTCTGTCTCTGTCTTACTCTCTCTCTCTCTCTCTCTCTCATTCACTAGACTGCCACTATAAATTATTCCCTAACCTCATCACTTTCTCTAGTGTTGGCTTCGGTAATATCATTGCTTCCCTCCAATCTCCTTACCCATTCCTCTCCTTTCCCTTCTTATTACATACACACATGCAAGCTCTCCTTGTGTCCCACTGAAATCTGCTCCCCCTTATTTCTTAGTGAATTATACCATCATTTCCCAGTCACCCAAATCAAAAGTCGTAGTCATCTGGAGCTTCTTACTTTCCTTCTTTGACCCTGTATTTTTGGTTACCAAGTCCTCACTATGATTTCTCACTTGGCTTTCTATAACAACGTACTAAAGCTTCCTTTGCCACCAACACTAGCCCATTAGTCTTATTCTGCACAGATAAGTAGGGTCATCTTTCTAAGTATCATTGTTATTCCTTTGTTTTAAAACCTTCAATGGCTTTTAAAAGCCTTTAGGCTATAGTCTAAATTCCTTTAGTGGTTTATAAGGTCTTCCAGATCTGACCATGATTACTCTGTCATGAGTTTTACTTATGCCCCTGGCCCTCTCCCTCTGTTGATTACCTGTATTTCCCATAATGGTCTCTGATGATTCAAATCTTTGTGTCTTTGAGCATGCAGTATTTAAGATACTTTTCCTCCCTACTCTTTCCCTTATTAACCCCTTTGAGACTTAGCTCACTTAGCATTCCTTCCAGAGAGTCTTCTTTGATTATCTCAGTCTTGTTCAGGGCTCCCTGCTATATGTTCTAAGAACAACTTGAGTTTACCTCAATCTCAATAGTAGGTTGTCGCAATTATGTTTTTCTATTAAATATTCCACCTTTCTTTCTTACTATGAGTTCCAGAAGAAAAGACTCAGTTTTACTGATTTTTTTAATACTAAGGGTCTAATACACAATAGGAGCTCAGGACCTGACACATAATAGGAGTTCAACAAATATCCACTAAATGAATGCATGCATGAATGAATGAATGAATGAAGCCCCATATTCTTATGAGAACCAAATTCTGGAACCACACTTAGGGGAATAAAAAGCAAGAGAGAAAAAATACGGTTCACGTAGATATATAACCTTATACATACATATAACATATGTATAATTGGTCGATATAATTACCTCCACAAGTACTGGGCCAAATTACCCAGCAATGATTCCCTCTCCTGAATCTGGGTAATTCATGTTGCACTTTGCCTTCTTTTACCTTTGAGATTCAGTTTGAATAACAAGTGACTTATACTAAAGGTTTATATTTCTTAGAATTGTGTGTTAATTTGTTCTTATAAACTAAAGGCATACCTATTGAAGGCCTCCTGTGTTGGTTTCCCTGGCAACAAAAAATTCCTGCCCTCAAGGAGCTACAGCCTAGTAGGGAGCTAAGTTCTCAGCTGAATAGAAGAAACACTTCGTGTGAAGAAATCACACTTCAGAATAGGAAAGAGCACGAGAGCTGAAGTTTGCACATTTCAACCTAAGTCTCAGCTCTTGTCTAGTATCACAGAACAAGTGACCAGCATTTACTTCTTTTTTCTGTGACTTCCTCATTTGCAAAATGTGTAAAATAATAAGATAATATTAAAAGATAAAATGTAGATTAGAATAATGATAACCATTTCACAAAGTTTGATATGAAAATACTTTATAATAACACCTACTATTTAATGCACAATCACCTTAGATGACAGTATGAATTTTACATTCTTGACTTTAATAAAACAGCTCAATGTAGCATTATAATCTCATGATACAGATGGAGAAATAGTGGTTCAGAGGTGCTAAGTAACTTAGCCACCATCACACAGTTGGTGAGTAGCTGAACAGGATTCAAACTCAGATTTATATCACCCAAAAGCCAGGGATGCTAACCATTAGACTATGTTGCACTTTTAAGCTGTCATATAATGCAATTTATGTACTCAATTGTTCATATTTAAGTACTACGATGAAGGAGACCCCATGCTATCAGTGAAAGATAACAATTAACCAAAATTATCTAGATTTTTCATCTGTAAAATGAGTGAGTTAGATCACATTAAATGAGACAGTGTATATGAAGCACTCTGGACTGGACAAAGTACTCAAAAATGCTAGCTCTTATTATTGTTCCTAAGGTCTTTCTCCATCTCCAACTCTCTATAATTCTGTAAAATTTCTTCCACTTAACATTTTGTCAAATGGCTAGGGTAAAACAGCATGAGATTCATATCAGGATCTATAAACCTATAAGCTGGACACTTATATATGGAGGCCCTAAATGCAGAGGTAGCTTTTTAGGACTCTAAAAAACCATATGAGTCACCACAGTATCAAGGAATCTTACTATCATTTTGAATGTGCTGAGGATCTGCTCCAACTCTTTTAAATAGCCTGGCTCAGAATTCATTCTCCAGCTAATTAAGAGCACTATACGTTCATGTTTTTTCCAGACTCCATGCTACGAGAAGGGTAATTGCATATTCTGTCTGTACAATGGAGAGAGGGCTACCGAACTGCCCTGGTGAGACCACGCTATCCCAAGAGCACCAAGTAATTGAAAGGCACCAGCTTCAAAATTCTGAGGGTCTTGTGAGGCAGCAATCATGGTATCAGCTAGACTGTATTCTCATCTGGAGGCCTGACTAGGAAATAATCCACTTCCAAACTCACTCTAGTCAGTGTCAGAATTTATTTTCTTGCAGCTGTAGAACCCAGAGCCAGGCTTCTTGCTGGCCACTGGCAGGAAGCTGCCCTAAGTTCCCTGACACATGGACTTTCTAGACATGGTTGCTTATTTCATTAAGTCAATAAGGAAATTCTCTAGCAAGACAGATTCTAATGTAATGTAACATAATCATGCAAGTCATATCCGTTCCATTTGCCGAATTATATTAGTCAGAAACAAGTCAAAGATCCATCCATACTCAGAAAAGGGAATTACACAAAAGCATGAACACTGGCAGGCAGGGATCATGGAGGCCACCTTAAAGTTTAAATATTTTATCCAATAATTTTACATAGCCTTAATCTAAGCAAAATGTACCAGCCTAAACAGAGTTCTATTATGTATGCATAAATTGATGTGTCTGGGAAATATGAGAGAAAACAAAATTTTATTATTTGTTGCCCACACACAATCAAACTATAAAAAAGGCAGTTCTTTGGAACATTCATTTTATTTGTTTTTCATTTTCTTGCAGGCTATGTTGAGATTAGGTGGAGCACCCCAAAGGGTGTCTTGTGGTTATACAAGTGCTAGGATCATCCTTTACTTTTACTCTTATAGGATTTTGCTGATTTCAGCATTTCAATCAAACTCTTGAGAGAACACTGGTTCCCTAATGCTGGCCCTACCTCTAGAATTATGTGGGGAAACAAACTTTTAAATTTTTTCTAAGTCATCTTAAAATTTTTATGTATTTATGTATTTATGTATTTATATTACTGCAGCCTCATAAAAATCTGAGTATATATAATGGCTGTTTCATTTTTCTTATATAGCTTAGCATAAATCAAGTTTATGTGATAGCATGCCAGCTTCTGAAAAGAAGTGACAATTCCATGAGTGACTAAAGCCTTCAAGGTCATTCACACCTCTGCAACTGAGGAACTTCCTGGTCTGATATTTACTATTCTTTTATTACCCTCAGATAATCCAATAATTAAATTATTTGAATGGTATCCCAAAAGCACTTCAAATTTCCCAGGAAAGACTTTCATTCCAACAAGTGCATTCTAAAGAATATTACTTGGACAAAAATTAACTTACAAAGGAGATCTGGGCTTTTAAAATATCACTGCACTGATTTTCTTCAAATTTCTTGAGTATAGAAACAATATTTTACTAGAAGAAAACTGTAAAGGTGTTGAGAATTTGGGGGAGAAAGCTTAGGATTTAAGATTAGATTAGTCCTGAGATATGACCCCAATTATCTTGACCTTACATAGTTTCTCTTTTTTTCATAACATATATATTATATATTATATATATTTTACATATATATATTATCTATATAATATCTAACAAAGGATTTTTATGAGAACTTATGAGGATTAAATAAATATAACAACAAATACAAAGAAAATAATAACAAACATAATAACGAATATAAAGAATATCAGATTATGAGTGCCATCACCTAAGATTCTTAAAAGCTATAATTATAGCTTTTCATATCTTAAAGCTGGATAGGATCAGACAGGAAGCCCCGTGTCCGTAGATGGGATTTTGTCTGTTTAACTGGCTGTTATCTTCAGCCCTAACTGGCAATTTCTCTGTCTCATAGGTGGCCTCCCTACAACCATGACTTGATTCCTCTTTCTCTTGCCTTTTGTGATTCCTGATAATCCTTTTCACTACTCACTCCTCTCTCTACTCACACTCCCAACACAATCAGGGAAAGCTGCTCACCTGGCTTCATTCACTGGCAGTTGGATAGCCCTCTGCTGCCCCCGTCAGTCATTGTGAGGCGATGCCCACAACCTCTAGAGGAAGTACTGTAACCTTCCAATAAACCATGAAGATTTGGTTTGCACTGGTTTCCAGTAAAAGGAAAATTAATCTGAACTTTACAGTGGCAGAGAAAAAGAAAAGCTATTGTGTTTTATGAATTTGTATAGGTCAACTTGCCATATTATCCTGGAGTATATTTTTAAGGTAGTAGCAAGGAAGGGCACAGACTTCTAACGTAAGCAAACACTTTCATCACAAAACAGGCAGAGCTTTTTAATGAATTCCAAGAACAAACTCTCGAATGACTTATCTTACTTAATCCATTCAGGGTGCTATAACAAAATGCCATAGCCTGGGTGGTTTAAACAATGAATTTATATTTTTCACAGTTCTCGGGGCAGGGAAGTTCAAGATCAAGGTGCTAGCAGATTTGTTGTCTAGTGATGGCACAGCTTCCTGAATATAGAAATAATATTTTACTAAAATAAAACTGTAAAGGTGTTGAGAATATGGGGGAGAAAGCTTAGGATTTAAGATTAGATTAGTCCTGAAATCTGATAATTAATTCCTGATTCACAGACAGCCATCTTCTCAAGACCCCACATGGCAGAAGGGATAAGAAAGCTTTCCAGGGTATCTATCATAAGGGCATTAATTCCATTCATCAAGGTTCCATCTTCATGACCTAATCACCTCCCAAGGGCCCCACCTCAAAAAACCATCACATTGGGGATTAAGTTTCAACATATGAATTGGCGAAGAGGGAACCACAGACATTCAAGCTATAGCACCTTGTGACTAAGTGAAATAATGATATATTGAGACAAACTGATCAGTTGAGAAGCCTGTTTTGAGTTTATATCTAAGTCCTCCACGAACAAAAGAGACAAAAAGAGTAAATAAGAGAAACATGCAGAATAGTGATTAAGAATTTTGAAGTCAAATAGATCTGACTTTGATCTTCTTGATAATGACAACTCTGGATAAGAGAGCTAAAATAAACCCTCTAAACAGGAGTTTGCAAAGCATTATTGCAAGTATTAAACGTGATATTACATGGCCTTCATCAATAGTACCAGGACATGGCTCTATTTTTATTTTAAATGATCTTTAGAAATTTTTTTATCTGGCTTTTATAGGATTTTATGGGTGGGTGGAAACCACAGAAATTTATGGTTATATTGAGTAAGGCCTATCCTGCACTGCTATGTCTAGAAGACATAGTATCTGAACAAAAAGCAAGTAAATCTGAAATGTTTTGAGATATTATCTTATGACATTCTATTTGAATTTTAAACCTTTTCATTTCAAACACTTGCAAGATTTATGAAAAGCTCTTAGTATTAAAAAAAATAGCATGATCTTTTTATTGTGATCATATCAGAATTTCTGGCTTTTTTATGAAGAAACTGAACAATGTGAGACAGATGTTTTGTGTGTTTATTATGTTTACATATATCTTAGTTATGAAGCAACAAAGCCAGGAAACTGCTGTGAATAAGCAAGATGGCAGAGTTTATACTGTTAATGTAGTGATTAAAGCCACACTAACAGAACCAGGAGAGGAATTGTGTAGTTAATGCTTTAAATGGTTTTTCAACACACTTCTGTCACTTTATGCCAGATTCACTCACTTCTTCATCATATCCATGCCTGGTGATTTTTTAAAATATTCAAACGGAGGGGCTTCCTACATCCATTGCACATCTCAGTACATTTGCAGGGATGCTTTTCTTCCCTTTATCTTTGTCCCCGGCTTCCACACTCTTGGGTCCTCACTGGAATGGTAATCCCTGAATTCCTCTGAATTTCTTTCTCATGACTTTCTTCTCAACATTTGGACTTTAACTTTTCTACCTGGTTGTTGACTTAGTTTAAACCCAAGGTTCCCAGGCCCTGGAACTCAAAGCCAGATTGATCCAGCCCTTCCTTCAAAGGGACACAAATAATAATAGAGTGAACTCACGATGACATTATTAAATATCATATGATAGACATGGACAGAATGTTGTAAATAATTCCTATGCTGTCATTATCTCTCATACCAGGAACTTTCTAAATTTTCAGCAAAGTGCAGTGTTACAGGGAACACCCCCAAGTTTAAAATGAATCCCCTTTCCTAAAGAAGTTTATTGTCATGTTGGGGAAGATTAGATATTAGCATAGAGAAGTTGAAAAAATGCATATAATATTTAAATAATGTTTTAAGACAACTAAGAATTTCTGCTTTGGCCAGATGTATGCTCCAGGCTGAAACAAAAAAAAAATGAAAAAATATTTTTTTTAATTATTTTCATAACATTGGGTATCAGGCAATGAAAGACAATGATCACTGAAAAAAATAAATAAGGCGATCCCTATTGTTGCTCAAACTTATGTCCTTAAGAACATTTCAAATCATGCATGGTACAGTAGGGGGAATCTAAGCAGAGCACAGTAGGCCCTCTACCATGAGAAGACAGAGGTAAAATCCTATGAAGAAGGAGGCTATAGTTTTTAGCACAGTATACCACAAAAAGGACAGCTGCACAGAAAAGGAATTCCTAACATTTGCAAAGGGGTCCCTCAGCTGAGTAACAGTCCATAAATATATGTGAGAAAACTGGGGCTGAGGAAAGAGTCACCCAAAAGGGTTAGAGGTGGAAGTGCCCAACACTCACATGAGGCCAGGAATAGTGCCTGTTCCCACCAGCCGGAATGGAAACTTTTATGATACACTGAGGACTTGGGTAGACGACAGAAGGGTCTTGCCTTGGTAGTGGAAAGTAATTCTCCTTAAATTGAGCACTGCTACAGTTCCATCTAACAGATCTTAAATTCAGGACTTGAAGGAATTGAACTTTTCTAAATAACTTAAATGCACTCTAGAACAAAAGACAAGAATATTTATAAAAATAAAAAGTATACAAAGTAAAATTTACAACATATAAAATCCAAAAACAAATTATAGGACAAAAAAATGAGAAGGAAAATATAGCCTATAAGAAAGAAAAAAATTTAATCAATCAAAAATGACTCAAAATTGATACATAAGTTGGAATTAGAAGACAAGGATATTAAAAGTTATTATGGCTATATACATACATTCAGAAATTTAAAAAAAGAGGAGGAAGAGATGAGAGATGAGAGATGAGAGAGAGAGAGAGAGAGAGAAAGAAAGAGAGAGAGAGAACCAAACCAAACTTTTAGAGTTGAAAATATAAAGTGAGCTGAAAATGGACTGGATAAGGTTAAGAGCATGTTAGACATTGTAGAAAAAATGGTTAATGAACATGACTACATAGCAATAAAACTATCAAAATTGAAATAAAACAAAGTATTTAAATGAAGAGCACATCTATGAAATATAGGACAATGTCAAACATCTTGATATATGTTTACTTGGAGTCCCTGGGTTTGGGGGGTTATGGAGGTGGCAAGAAAAAAAGATGAGAAAATAATTGCTCCATTTTTTTTAATTTTTATGAAAACTGTAAAACCAAAGATACAAGAGGCTAGAAAACCCCAACCACAAGAAAATGAAGAAAATATGCCAAGGCACATCATAATCAAACTTCTCAAAATCAGTGATAAATATTTAAAGTATCTGGGGGAGCAGGGGGTAGTTATATTACATACAAAGGAACAAAAATAGAGATTACAGCTGATTTCTTCTCTGGAAACAATGCAAGCAAAAACAAGTTCAACATCTATCATATTGAATTCCATACCTAGTGAAAATACCTTTCAAAAATGAAGATAAAGACTTAAGGAGAAATACAAAAACTACACTAAATGTTATAGAAAGTCCTTCAGGCAGAAAAAAAATATCAGATGGAATAAAGATCTACACAATGGAATAAAGAGCACCAAAAATGATAACAAAATGGGAAAGCATATTTTTATTTTTTAAAAAATAATTAAATGTTTAAACAAAAATAATAAGATAGCACATGTTTTATAATATTTGTAAAAGTAAAATGCATGACAAGAGTAGCACAAAAGTCAGGAGGGAAGAAACAGATTTATTATGTTGAAAAGTTCATAAAATATTCATGAAGTGTTATACTTTTATCCAAAGGTAGAATATGATAAGTTAAAGATATATAATATAAAACCTAAAGCTACTACTATAATAAAGAGTTATAGCTAGGAAGCCAACAATATAGATAAAACAGAATCATAAAAAAATATTAAGTTAATCCAAAAGAAGAAAGATAAAGAGGAAAAATGAAAAAAAAAAGACAAATAGAAAGCAAATAGCAAGATGATTAATTTAAGCCTAAACATATCAATAATTATATTAAGTATAAATGACCCCCAAAGCCTCAATGGAAAGATAGAGATTATTAGGTAGATTTTTTAAAAAAAGGTAGAGCTATATGCTGCTACAAAAAAAAACATAACATTAAATATAAAGAAACAAATAAAAGTAAAAATATGGAAAAATACAACCACATTAACATTAATCAAAAGAAAGCTGGGGTGTTGGCATCAATATCAAATAAAGTATATTTTAGAATGAAGATTATTAGTAGGCATAAAGATCATTTCATAATCACAAATGAATCTTAATCAATAGATATAACATTCCTAAACATTTATGTACATAATAAGAGAGATTCAAAATATATGAAGCAAAAACTGATAGAACTACCAGAGGAATAGAAAATTCAGAATTACAGTTGTAGATTTCAGCATTCTTCTCCCAATAATTTATAAAGCAAATAGATCCAAAATAAGTTAGGATTTAGAAGATTTAAACACTAGCAGCCAGCTTGATCCAGCTGATATTTATAAAACACTTCACCAAACAATAGAATACACATTAACGTGCACATTGAACATTTACCTATATAGACTATATCCTTGACTACAAAGTAAATCTCAACAAATGTAATAAGATTCAAGCCATGCGAAATATGTTCTTTAATCACAATATAATTAAATTATATATCAATAATAGATCAATAAAGAGCTCTAGAGAATCTCCAAGAATTTAGAAACTAAAAAACACAATTCTAAATATCCTATGGATCAAAAGAAATCCAGGAAGATATTAGAAAGTATTTTGAAGTAAATGAAAATGAAAACAACATGTCAACATCTCAAAATGTGTGGTACATTAATTAGTGGGAAATTTATGGCACTAAAGTCCTATGTTAGAAAAGAAGAATGAACTCAAATCAATGAATTCAAGTTCTACCTTAAGTATCTAGAAAAACAATAACTAATTAAACTCAAAGTAGAAGAAAAGCAATAATAAATATCAAAGTGAAAATCAATAGGAAAATAGGAAACAACAGAAAAAATGCAATAGAACCAAAAGATAATTCTTTGAGAAGACTGAATAAATTAGTAAACCTCTAGTAGGCAAGGTGCCTTGTACGAAGCTCTCATCAACAATAAATATTTATTTATAGAGCCAAAGACATAGATATTTTGAGTTGTAAGCAAATATATACATCTTTAGTACAATGCATTATTTTATACCTAAGGGGTGTAGCATCCCCAAACAGATGAAATAACCTACTCAAACTCAACAGAGACAGCAGTTCAAGACGCCTGACTCCTGCTCTATGTGAAATTCATTAATGGACATTTGGCAAAATTCTGGGAGATGGTGTAAGATTCCAAAGGTATGTCAAACATTATCATTGTTATACAACCCCCACATATGTGAAAGAAAAATAAATAAATAATTGAAGAACATTATGAATAGAAAATTACATGACAGATAGAAAATTAAGAATAAAAAACCTTAGCAAGAATTTGAAAATTTAGAATTTACCAGTTTTCAGGAAGATGCATCAAGCTTTTTATAGTCCCATTTTGTATTCATCTTTGCATTCAGCAAGACAGCATGATATATGCAAAGCAAAGGCTTCTTTATTAATATATCCATTCTATATTGAATGGATATAGTTACCATGTTATAGAGATTGATTTTCCACTGATACCTCTATTAAAAGTCATTTCAAAATGGATTAAAGACTGAAACATAAGATTTGAGACTATAAAACCTCCAAAAGAAAGCATAGGGAAAAGCTTCTTGACACTGGCCTTGGCAATGAATTCTTAGATATAACATCAAAAGCACAGGCAACAAAAGCAAAAATAAACAAGTGGAATTATATCAAACTAAAAAGATTCTACACAGCAAAGAAAATAATCAATAAAATGAATAAGCAACCTATGGAATAGAATTTGCAAGTCACAAAACTGATAAAGGCTTAATATCTAAAATATATGAGAGACTCCTAACAACTCAATAGCAAAAAAAAAAAAAAAAGATTTAAAAAAGACCTGGATAGACATTTCTCCAGAGAAGACATACAGATGGCTAACAGGTATGAGAAAAAGTGTTCAACATCATTAATCATCAGGGAACTGCAAATCAAAACCATAGTGAGATACTACCTCAAACTTGTTAGGATGGCTATTATCAATATAAAACAAAAGAGCTGGAAAGAATGTGGATAAAAGGGAACTCTTGTAGACTATTGGTAAATATGTAAATTGGGGTGGTCACTATGGAAAAAAGTATGGAGGTTCCTCAAAAAATTAAAAAGAGAACTACCATATGACCCAGCAATCTCACTTCTGGGTATATATTCAAAAATAATTGAAAGCAGGATCTTGAAGAGATATCTGCATCCCCATGTTCACTGCAGCATTACTGACAACAGCCAGAACATGGAGGCAACCTAAATACACATGGATAGATAAATGGGTAAAGAAAATGCACTATAAATACAATGGAATATTAGCCTTATAAAAGAAGGAAACTCTGCCATTTGTGAAAACATGAATGAACTTGGAGGATATATGCTAAGTGAAATAAGCCAGACAGAAGGACAAATACCACATGATTCCATATATATGAGGAATCTAAAATAACCAAGTCAGAAGCAGAGAGTATAATGGGGGTTGCCAGGGGGTCGGTGGAGGGACAAACCAGAAGATGTTGGTCAAAGGGCACAAAGTTTCAGTTATACAAAATGAATGAATCTTAGAGATCTACTACTACACAGCATAGTGCTTGTGGTTAACAATACGGTATTATATACTTAAAATTTTCCAAAAGAGTAGATGTTATGTTCAATTTTCTTATCACCGAAATAAAAGGTATAAAATGAAATAAACAGAAGGTAGAAGGAAACTTTTGAAGGTGATATATATGTTTATGGCATAGATAATGTTGCTAGTTTCATGGATGTATTGTCATCTCCAAATTATTATGTAAAGATTTCTGGACGCTAATCATACCTCAAAAAGTGCTTTATTAAAAATAATAAGCATAAAGTTGTATGCTAAGTAGTAACAGTAATAATAATAATAATAATAATAATAATAATAATACTTTTATGTTATTCCTTCTCCTGCCTCAGAAAAGTATTTTTATTCTAAAAAATGTATATACAGAAATAAATTTTCTCTTGCTTCTTAAAAATAGGCATTGTGGATTGAAAAGACCATTCGTCTGGGGTCAGAACTTCCGGGTTACAGACCTGGCTGTGTCAATACCTCTATTACTTAGAGAAAATCCCTAAAACTACTCACATCTTTCCTGATCTATAAATTATGATGGCCAGATTAAAAGATCACAATGTGTCTTTTGATTCTAAAATTCTCCTATTCTATGAAATACTATTAGCTCCTCTCTGGCAGAAAAGGAAGCTAACATTTACTGATCACCAATATGTCTCAATATTTCATTTATTACACACACACACACACACACACACACACACACACACACCTAGGAATCCCACTGAGATTTCTCTTCCTAGCATCTCCAGAGAAAAAAACCTGTATGTATCCGAGTCCCAAGGATAGAGTAGAGAGAGAAACGCTGAGATGAAGGTAGTTGCTTCTTGAATAGAATTTCAGTTCTCGCACACCACCTGACCACCTGAGTATGTCCCCCGGCTCACTGATGACAATAACCAGAGGGAAGGCAGTTAACCCCTGCCCAGGCTCCATCACCTACACACCTGAATATGTCCCCCATCCACAGATGACAATAACCAGAGGGAAAGCACTTAACCCCTGTCCAGACTCCATCAATCCCTCTTCAATTGCTAATACTAGAAGTATTCAGGTCGCTACAGAGGAGCAATCCCCAACATCAGCACAAAGGAATTAAGCAGAGCCACACAAAGGCATCCAAAGCAAGGACTGGACCCAGAAAAGCCCTCTCTCTGATTCCCTTTTCTGCTTTCACATCAATTGCTGACCTCAATAAGACTGTGCAGCCATGGAAGAAATGGAGTGCCCGCAGAGTTCCACGCAGGCAGCCTAGCAGATGAGCCCTGACCTGCAGCTGAGACTCACAGCCGCACTGCCATCGCAAGTACCTCTCGGTTAAAATTAACAAAACTCCTTTTGTCTAAATGAGAGGTAGCTGGGTTGTTATTTTTGCTTTTATCAAACCCACAGAGAAAAGCAGATGCCTCAGATGCCTATGGGGTGAAAAGAGGACAAATTTTGTCCTGGAACCTTAGCAGTTAGATAGGCAGAGAAGCCTGGGTGTGAACAGAGACCGTTCTGCAGGCTGTGGGCAAGCACATCGGTGCCTGGCACTTTAGATGTTGGAGATTCATTACAATACTGACATGTAGGGCTAAGCTGTGTAGTAATCATAGAGAGACAAGCTTACAATAAGATACTTTAGATATTTTAACAACTAAATACAATTGAATGGGATCCAACCAACTGTACCTTGCACTAAATTGTTTTCATGCTATGTCCCACTGTAAATCCAGTATGGACTAATAGAATATTACCATTGGAAAGAGGAAATAAAACAGTTCAGGGAGTGAATGATGTCTGCTGTATCCTCAGTGTGACTACTAGAGTCCTCTCTAAGAGATATTTCATGCATAAAGACACCAGGGCATTAAACAGTCCACAGATAATCTCTTCAGGCATATAGCTACTTATGAATTTAGGGTGAGGGACCCGAGATCGTGCTGTCATACCTCATTACAGAAATCCGAAGTGACATGCACATTCTGTGAGATTTTCCTCCCAAATTTATGTGGACAGGGCTGCCAGGATGCATACAAAGAACGCCACTGTGCCATCCCTAATTGGCACAACACAAAAACGAATGCGAATAAAAGCTTACTGGAAAAGGGCAGGATTCTAATAATCTCTCATTATTTGGGGATGCCTTGCCAGCTGGCAGAGTCAAATCCAGGCACATTCTCAGCCAGTTTGCATCTTTGGGATGCAGTGAGGTAAAAACAAAGGGATCGACCTGGATTTCAGATTCATTCAAATTTGCAGTTCACATGGAATGCTCCCAGACCTGCCATGGGCCCCCTTTCACTTCACAGACCTGAGACTAGAGCCTGCAAACCTAAAGGGAAGCAAGGCCGAGGTGATTGACTAACTTGTGCTGCCAGGAGGAAAATATTCAAAATCGGAGCAGAAACATCTGAGGAGCTAACCTACGAAAAAAAGTTCTACTCATAGAAAAAGTTTTATGGAATAGATATTTATAGCAATGTTAAAATGTGCAAAAATTAGAAAGATGAATGCCTCAAAATGATGGTTAATGAACTATGTAATACCCATCTCATGGACTGTTATGCAGCCTTTGAAAACATTTACATTGAATTTATAATAATAGAGAAAATCCATGAATAAAAAAGAGATATGGAATTGTAAGCATACAACATTATGCCAAGTAAATGAAAGAATAGGTATATTGAAAAGTTAAAAACAAAATCTAGAAAGAACAAATACCAAAATGCTAGAATTTAGTGTTTTACTTTGGTTTAATAGGACTCTGAGTGACATCTTTTTTCTTTGTTCCTTTTTTTCTGTTATTTTCTAAGTGTTGAATAAAATATATGCTTTATAAATATAAATATTTTATAATGTAAAGAAATAAAAAGACTTCATGGAGTTTTCAACCAACTTCTAAGCTAAAGACTAAACTTCACACTTTTGCATGTATTTGAAGCTGGCCTACAATTCCCAAGATGCCCGATTTCGGGGTGATTCCTAGGACTACAGCTCGCCTTCAGCCACCCCTTCCTACTCCCAACAACTCTGGAGAAGTTTAAGAAGTTCAGGTTGCTCTTCAAGGCACCAAGAGAATATTCAATTGTCTGGGTAGATTTTGACCCTGCTGGTAAGCTTTGGATTTTAGACTGTGAGAACTTTTGAAATAGCCCTGTTTGGTAAAGTGTGATTTTTGATCAGACTGCTTTTAAGGAGACCAGCCAATGGCTGGGCTACAAGCATAGGTAATTACAACAGAATTGGAGGGAAAGATTAGTGAGTTGTGGGAATCCAAACTTAGCTACCTGCAGCTCTGGAGCTACTGCAAATCCAAATGATAACCTTTCAATTGCTTTTAATTTTGCACTATTATATTATATTGACCAACCAACAAAAGCCTAGTAAACCAGATCTAATCTGATAACTAGCTCTCTAATATTAAAGAGTCTATTTGAACTCACATGGTGATTCTACAATTGAAAAAATCATACAGAACAAGAAAGAGTAATCTAATCATCTAATTCGACTTTTCTCACTCCTTTTAGCTGAGTTGACTTGTATTTATGATAGTATATAGGGAATGAGTTGGTATATTATAGTTGCAAATAACAAAAATCTATTTAAGTAAAAGAGGTGAATTTATTATAAGATTATAAAGATGTCTCATGGAAACAAGAAAAATGGTAAGGCCTCAGGAACAAACTGGAAGCATAGAAGCATAAACTAGACTCTATAGGGAGCATAGAAGGTCCCTTAAAACAACTTGTATCAAAGAGAAAATCAAAACTGAAATTGCAGAATATCTTTATAGATCATTATAAAAATACACCATATCAATATCTGTAAACTCTTCCTAAATCCATTTCTAGAGAAATATTTATAGGCTAACAAATATATATATCAATTTTCTATAAATAAATTATATATATGCTACAAATAAAAAAATGTATTTATAGCTCAATTAATAAAACAATCTGAACAAAAACAAAAAAAATCTAAGGCAAACATAAGGGAAAGGTTAACAAGGACAACACTGCATTTAATGAATCAGAAAAATAGTAGTACTGCTTAAAAAAACCTACAACTAATTTTGGAGAAAAACAAATTGATAAAATAAAACATTATTAAGTGGCCAAAAAAAATCCTCAAATGAACAAGAAATAATAAATAAATATGAAGAGAATTCCATTTCTCTCTATAACATATGAATAATTTTTTTAATCTGTTCAAAGTCATCAAAGTAGTACTAAGAAAAGATTCCTGATAGAAGGGAGAGTCATTTAGGTAAGCCTAAAATTTTATGCTGTCTTTGGCCCTCAAGACACTTCTTCATTCATAAGTGACACAAATGGACAAGATGAGAAACCACAGAGACAGCAGCAGCTAAGAGGAAAAGAATTTGAGCAAAGTATTGACATTTTCTTAGACTGTTGAAAAAACATCTGGAGCTCAGGGCTACTAAGACAATCTAGGCTTGAAGGACCAAGCTCTGAGACGATAAGCACAGAGAAGTAAGGTCAACAATTTGAGCCATTTTTCTCTGTCAGGACCTAAACTGTAGAAACTGAGAGGCAAAGAAGCTAAGGAGAAAGTAGTCCTAAGAAGCTTAGAAGTTGGGCTGTGTTATAAATTTCATTTTGTATGTGTTTGTTGCTGAGTCTAATACTAGCAACAAACACATACAAAATGAAATTTATAATGCCATCAAAATGGAATTAAAAGATAGTGAGTACATAGGGACAAATTTTACAAAAGAACCTCTACACCAAAAACTACAAAATAGTCAAAAGAAACTGAAGGAGAATGGAGAAATAGACAATGTTCATGGATTGAGAGACTCAATGTTCTAACCATGTCAATTCTCCCCATATTTATTTATAGTTTCAATGTGATCTCCAAGCCATCTTGGCAGGTTTCTTACTTTTAATGTGTATAGAATTTGACAAGTTTATTTAAAATGGGCTAAATATAGCCAATACAATCTTATAGCAAAATTTTAAAAAACTGTAAGATTTATACTACCAAAATAAATAATTATTATAAAGTTATAATAATTAAGGCAAGGTGTTTAGTGTATTGACAAATCGATTGAACAGAAACAGATTTCAGAAACAGAACGTCAAATTATGATCAAATACATAATTTACAACAAAAGGCAAGACACTTGAGTGTGATGAGAAAGTCTCTAATAAATTATGCCTAGTATACCAGATATCCATATGGGGGAAAAAAATCTCTTGTACCTTACACTACACATATGTATGTGTGTATACACCACATACACACATACACAGACACACAAATAGACACATGCACACACACACACACACACACACACACACACACACACAATCCTAGATGGATTGCAGACCTAAACATGAGAGGTATAGTTTAAAAACTTCTAGAATCTAGAAGACAATATACACCAATTATCTTCATGACTTTGGGGTAAGCCAGGATTTTACAAATACATCTTAAAAAGCAATACAAATAAAGAAAATATCAATTAATTGGGCACATTAAAATTAAGAACACCTGTATAGAAAAAAGACCTTATTATAACACTTAAAAGGCAGGCCTCAAAGTATGTAAAGATATTTGCAGTACATACAAATGGTAAAGGACTAATATGCAGAATTATAAAGGATTCCTACAAATCAGTAAGGTAAAAAAATAGAAAATGGGTTTTAAAAAACTCAAAAGCAGTTCTCAAAAAAGGATATCCAAATAGCCAGGAAGCATATGAAAAGATACTTAACATCATCAGTCATCAGGGAAAGTAAACTAAGACCACAATAAAGTGCAGAGTACATATAATTCACAGAAGTATAAATTGGTACAACGGTTTCGTAAAACTCTTTGACAACGTCATATGTATACCTATGACCCATCAATTTCATTCCTATGTGCACAACTGACAGAAATGTATACTCATACTCACCAAAACACCTATGAAAGAATGTTTTTATCAGCACTAGTCATAACAGTTAAAATCTCGAAACAATCCAAATGCCTATCAATAATTGAATAGATAAGTAAATTATAATGTATTCATTTAAAGAAATACTATTAAAAAATGAAAAAGAACAAACAACTTCTGTCCCAACAGTTTAATGAATGAATCTCATTAGAAAAATGCTGAGCAAAGGATATCAGACACAAATGAGTATAAACATTTATAAAAATTTCAGAATAGGCACAATTCACCCATGGTCCCTTAGTGACAGAAGTAAGGATGGAGGTAAACTTTGTAGGGAGAATTGAAGGAGCAAGAACAGGCATATTGGGTATAGATCTGCTTGTTGGTTTAATTAACGTGTTCATTTTGTAAAACTTTATTGAGATCTACACTTACATTAAAAACAAATAAAAACATTTATAAGAAGGAATGATGCAGGAAGCACAAATAGGCACAGAAAAAATTTTAAAATTTATTATACTATTCCCAACTATATGCAAACACAATTAAAAATCTTTATGGAATGGACAATGTTCTAGAAAAATATAGTTTACCAAAACTTACTCAAAAATAGATAAGAAATCTGAACAGACCAACTACCATAGAAAAAAAGACATTTGACAAATATTTATTACCTCCATCCTCAAAAGTAACACTCATATAAATTGAGAATTATAATAAACTATTAAAGAATAGAGAATTTCAATGCCATTTAAACTTTTCAAGGATATTTTAAATTAAGAAAATCTTCCAATTTCTTTGTATTTATTTAATGTATAATATTGAAGATAACCCCTGAAATTATTACACAAAGGAGAAAATTCAGACTAGTCTCAAACATTGAGGTAAAAATTTTAAACAAAACATTAAACAGAATCTACAAGTACATTAAAAGAATAAAATATGATGAAATGGAATATTCCATGCATGCAAAGCATGATTCAATATTATGAAATCTATTAAGATAATTCACCATATTAACTGACCTAAGGAGAAAAATATATTATTTTGTCCATAGTGAAAAGACTTCTGATAAAATTCTTATCCATTGTCCATAAAATTCTTAAGAAAATAGGAAGAGGTATATAATTCATTAATATGGTAAAATGGTTCTATCTCAACACTAAAGTCAGCATCTTACTTAAGGGAAAAGTACTAGAAGCTTTTCTATTAAATCGTGAATGAGGCAAGGCTATTATCAAAACTCCTGTTTAACATTTTTCAGGAGATACCAACCACATTAGAAAAGAATAGCATCTAAAATTAAGAAAATGAAAGTATAAGTAGCATTATTAGATAACTCAAAAATCTAAGATAATCAACTGAAAATGACTAAATTTAATAAGTCAATTTAGGAAGATGGCTATATATAAATTAATATACAAAAATCAACAATCTTTGAAGATAACAACAACAATCAGATGAAGATGTAGATGAAAAGATCTCATTTACTCTAGCAACACAAACATAAAATATCTGGAAATCAATTTAACAAGAAAAATTTAAGATCTATGAAGAGCACTTTAAAATTCTTCTCAGAGATAAAAAAAAAAAAAAGAACTACAACAAATGAAAAGGCATACCTTTATTTTCAATAAAAAGATTATCATAAAGATGCCAATTATCTTAAATTAACCTATTTTTAAACTAACAATATATTTGTTTCAACAGAATTATTTTAAAGTTGTTATCAAAAATGTTTAATAAAAATACCTTTAAAAAAGGGGTAAGGAGAGAGAACTAACCCTGTCAAATATTAAAATATATGATGATGAAATTAGTGTATAAATGACAGAGAACTCAATGAACCAGAACAGAAAATCCAGAAAAGAATCCAAATGTAGAAGAGAATATGATAAATGTGCCATTTCAAATCAATAGAAATAGCTATTTTAATTAATAAACAATGTTGGGACAATAAAGTTACATAGGAAAAATAAAATTAATCCATACTATACCAAAATAAATTCCAACTAAAACAAAGACTTGAATATTAAAAATAAAAAAAAACCATAAGAAGAAAAAAATTATCATCTCAAAAAAGGAAACATTTTCTAAATATGAGACGAGACACAGAACCATAAAAGAGAAGATTGATTCAAACACATAAAAAGTTTCAGCATGCCAAAAGCACTATTAGCAAATGAAAGTCAAAAAAGAAATGAAAAATGGGGGAGAAACTAACATATATCACAGAAAAAATTCCCTAATACACAGAGTTCCTAACAGTCAATCAGGTAACAGCCCAATGAAAACTGTGCCAAGAATATGAGCAGACAATATACAGAAAAGGAAATACAGCTATCTTTAAATCATATTTCAAGATAACTGCACTGGTATACCATTTTGAAACTACTGGTTTGATAAAGATTAGAAAGTTTGATAACACTTTGTGTTTGTGAGGGAATGGGGAACAGTTAGTTACTCTTACACATTGCTGGTGCAAGTGCAAATCCCATGCAACTTTCACGAAGGGCAATCTGGCAATATCTATTAATAAAATGCAGCAATCCTACATCAAAGAATCTCTTCTATACTTATAGCTGCACAGATTATTCTCTGAAGCATTGTTAATAATAGCAAAAGACTGGAAACAACCTAAGCACTAATCAAAGTTTATTCATTAAATAAATTTCAGTATAGTCCTACAACAGAATAAGATGTAGGCATAAAAAAGAACGATAAAGCCTTTTTAAATGCTGATATAAAACAACCTTTGGCATATATTAAGTAAAAAAAAAAAAAGCAAGACAGAACCATGTATATAGTATATTACCATTTGTGTGAAAAATGAGGAAATAATATATATAAAAATTATTAACAAAAAAAATGATCTCCTTGCTCCACTTAGTCATTACTTCAGGAGCTGGGAAAAACCACAACCTCTCCCTGAGAACTTCCTGGTCATTCATCAGTGTGGAATTTTACCTATGGCACTACAGCATTCCAATACTACTAAGAATTTAATTAAATGTGTAGAAGCAGGTTTTTGAATGGACTCAACTCAGAAGGATAAAATCAGGAAAGTGCTCTAGGCACCCACCACTGATTTCGAACATTCCCTTCTGGGTCTCCCTTCTCTGATCTTGTGCAATATCATGGGCAAATCCTGTAACTTTCTAGGTCACCTTCAAATATGAAAAGATTGCTTCTTTTTCTCTCTTTCCTCCACATCTTCCTTGGTCATTCTGCAGTTTCTTATCTATCTAGAGGCCTGGGATAGGAAGAAGATGACTTAGTCATCATTCTCCTTGATAAGTGCTGTTGCCATTTAAGGTCTTCTGTGTTGCAGGTATATAATTCTGGTTCTCTCTTTGGGACACGTTGAGGCTTCTTTGGAGCTACTTCTCCTTGGAACCTTGACATGTGTTATTGTACTCTCTGCCTGATGTCTGTTGCCAGCTGTTCAGCTGCAGCCTTCAGTAGTATGCTCTACACATCCTCTTTCTGCTCGGGTCCCCTCCCTGCAGGTAGTCCTGTGGGCAGGGTCAAACACCACTACTATTCTGAGCACTCACTCCTCTCATGGAAATGCACCCACTCTTGTACACTAGACTTTGTGAGTATCATGTATTGGCTCAGGAAGCAATCCTCCTTTCTTGCTTTTCAAAAAAGAGAAGCTCCAGTCAGCTCCTGACTTTAGATGTCTTCAGGCCAGAGTCCAGCACCAACTGCTCTTCCCTCAAACTAAAGGAGACAATGCCAGGTTCTTTTAGACATTGTATCCTGTTCCCTTCTCCAGACACTATCCTGGATTTCATGACCTCTTCCATCTGTTATGACTTTTCCCATCTCTCCCATTTGTCCCTGCCCCAATCTGTCTACTTCAGTAGGATATAAATCCAGCCAGTTCCAGTGCACACAATATTTTTATTAGAGTTCAGCAAATATCTGGGAATGTTTGTATGCCACATTCCACTTCTGAAAAATAGCTCTTAATCTCGCAGAGTTGTTCTCTTGCTTCCCACTGAAATTTATTGGTGGTTCTTTCACCCAGCTTGATTCTGTACCATAGGTGAGAGGTCACAGACCTCTCTGATCCCATGGAATTTCTACAAAAATCTCCTCTCAGAGAATTTCTAGACTTTTCTTATAGCTCCATGTGAGAGATGGGAGTTGATGGTTCAGTTTGGCTGCATCTTTTAAAGTCTTATAAAAACTTGTCTAGCATCACTCTTTTCAAACATGGGCATACTCATCACCTGCTGTCCTCAGCTTTGAGTACTGATCAATTCCCAACAAAAAGAAACACCCTATTTCTAGTCCTACTATATTGACTTAAATTGTCTCCTATTGTTCCATGCATATTAGTTTTGCCTGCCCCTCACTGAATATAAGCTCTCTCATGCCAGAAGAACAGACCTTATAATTTTTCTGCATCCTAATCCACTCAGAGCAACTACCACAGACCTGGGTAGAAATCATTCCATTAATGAATATGTGACTAACTGTCACATTACAGATTCATAGCTTGTAGAGCTTACAGATTACTTGACTAATAAATTACTTTATTAACATATTACTTGAGTAATAAACATGTAATTACTTGTCATATTATAGATTTATAATTTGAAGGTTGGTGAAAGTTGACTGATTTCATTCTCAAGGTAGCCCATTTGTATTCCTGGATATCAATCTTTTCCAAACTACATAGTTTTAGAGAAAGACCAGATATATTCTGGTATAATTCTTAAATCTTCTACCATGTGAGGTCTTGCTTTTGCCTCAGAGGTACTTCTGTGAGACAACTTATTAATGACTGGCTCATTAGATACCTCCAGAATACCTATGTGGACATCTTCTATACTCTCAGTTCTATCTGCTACTAGTGGTTAGCAGCCCTTCCTTGCATTAATTTCAATTAATAGACAGGTATTGAGCCCTTCCTACATGCCAATCTCTGACCAGTAAGATGAAGAAAATGTGGGATCTGAACAAAGAAGCTCAAATCATGAGAAATACAGGTACGTAAGGTAATTCATCACTCTGTATTTTAATGAGTACGGAATGTCGCAGAGATGAAGATATAATCAATTCTGGTGGGTGGATGGTCTGAGGGTTTCAAAGTGGAAGCAATATCTGAAGTGGGCTTTGAACTAGCCCACAGATAAAGAAAGGGATCCTCCTGAACAAGAGAAAGAAATATGCAAAACCAGAAAGACAAGAATAACGATTCCTCCTCCAAGTTATGCCCTCAATTTCCTCTCAAAAGAATAAAAAATGTAAACCCTAGGCTCCCAATATAAAAGCTATACGTGAAAAAAGATGATGTAAAATCTGTTCTATGTTTGTATATACCCATTTATGCTTATTTTTAATAAAATCTCATTTTTCTTTTAAAATAACACCTAAATGTTAATAAGGAATATATATTTCAATTTTGGCAAAGCTATCAAGCTGGGTGAAAAATACAATATATTCTCTAGGAATTATATAATTTAGAATTGAAAATCTGCCAAATTCTTTTACTCACAATAAATAAGGAAATGAAGATTATTTACCAAAAATGCAAGGCATATTATAGTTCAGTGTCTCAGAAAACATCTTTTTCAGAAGCAACGTGCATTGAGAGTGTTTTCAATTACTTAAAACAGCAAGATGCTTGGAAAGTTTCTCACTTAAAGTGCTAAATTAAGACATGTCAAGATTCTTCCCAAATCCAGAAAATCACTTTAGTATTTTCACAGGCAAATCGACATAATCCTCTTGCTTTTTAATCTACCCATTTAGGCGATAGAATGAGAAGTGCCTTTATTTCTGCATCTTCCAACAATAGCTAAATCTTTTGACCAGTAATTCTTAACCATTGCCACTGAGAAACCCTGGGCTGCAGAAATGAACACACATTCCCTGACTCCAGCGTTGTTGTCTGAAACCTTGTTCCACCTTCCAAAGACTGCATATTTTGTAAAGCCTTCTCTTTATCTAAAACATTCAATAGTGTGTAAAATTATAAAATTATAAAAATGTACATATCAATAAAATGTACAATTCAAGAAGATATCTTAATCTATCTTGTGATTTCTAGTATCCTCCTGTATACCTGCACCTACTCCCAGTTGTATCAGTTTGAGAAGCTGAACTTTAGACTGTAGAGAGATTTAAAAGTCCTCATAATAACAGCTAATATGAACCAGTACTTCCTACATCAAAAATATCACCTCATTTAATTCTCGTAACTACCCTATGAGGAAGTTCTATTATTTGCTATTATTAATATCCCTCTATGACATATAAAGGAACTGAGGCTCAAAAATGTAAAGTATTTGCCCAAGTTAATGACTAGTGGTAAACCCAGAAGGTCTTATTCTACAGCCTACGGTCCTTAACATGTTTTAATGTTCCACCGCCTTTCTCAGAGGCATGATTTACATATTTTCAATTTAAACTATAAATTTTCATTGTTAAGCCAGTAACATACATATAATATTATATGAATAAACATCTGTCATGGGTTAAACTCTCCATACACCCCTCAATAAATACTGTTGTACTGATTGGCCATCATGATAAATAAAATATGTATAGTATTTCATAGCTCAAATGTACAAGAGTACTCAGAAAATACTGTGGACAAAAGGGATTAGTAACCCAATTTCATAAACAAGAAAGCAGACCAAAAGTGGTTGAACAATTTGGCTATGATCTTACCACCAGTAGAAAAGAATTTCTGCCAAAAAAAACAGGCACTTCCTGAGCGGTCCCCAAGTAAAAGATTCTTCCTACTTCCATTGCCACATCTTAGCTACCATCTCAGAGTATAAAAGAACATTCTTCTCCAGACACCTCCCCTGTATTTTATGGTCTTTCAAATTTATTTCTCAAGTATGTAGGCCTGCTCCAGCACTGTTCATTCAGTAGGGTATAAACCCACTCATTTCCAGTGCACAAAATTTTTTCATTGCAATGCAAGGAAACATCAATGAACAGGCAGTCCTTGCACTTCATGGTCCTCTGTTTACTTGAAATGCTCTCATAAACCCATAATCTCATTCTTAAGTGGATCATGTCCTATATTAAATCTTGTAATATCCTTTCATTGTTTTTAGAAAAGACAAATCTTTATCATGACTGAATAATGTCCTGAACGATCTGCCCCCACCCCATCTCCATCCTCACTGTGCTTCAGTCTTTCCATTATTCTCACTTCAGCCACCACAATTTTCTATGAATTTTTGCTCTTTCTGGCAACAGGCTCTTTGGCAACTGTGTTTTCTCTACATGGAACATTTTTCACCAAACCCTTCATCTCCTTTCGTTCTGCCTTACCAACAGGATCTCTTAACCGTCCTTCAGACCACAGCTCTGAATCACTTCCTATGAGAAGCCTTCTCTAAACGTTGCCTCCTCCCCTCAATACACACAAACATGTGTCTATGTCAGCTTCCACTGTTAAGTGGCCCCTAGAGACGTTTATTTCTATCTAATTACATATAATTTCAAACAGTATAAGCATCCGATTAATTCACACTTGACTGTAAGCCTTAATAGGGCATATTTCATGCTCCTGTTTACCAGTATAACCCTAGACCCTGATACATAACTGAGCATGTATTTGAATCTTAAAAATATCTATTGGATGAATGAATGAATGAATGAATGAATGAAAGCTAAAACAACATAATAAAATCAAACAATTATTTTCAAGCAGTTTTTCCCACATCCTGAGAATTTAAGATTATTGATTTAGATGATGCCTCCTTTTAATTCTGATAAATTTTTCCATAAAAATAGAACATATTTAAAGTTATTTCAATAAGCTTAGAACTGAGTTTAAAGTATAAGTATTGTACAATGAGAATATGCACAGGTTGTATCAGATTTGTTCACATCATTTCAAGTTTCACATTTGCCTCAGCTCTTCAGGGAAATTTGTTTTTGCCTGTCCCCATTCCCAGTTCAGTAGCAAACCATTAGAAAGCCTAAGAATTTTATTTATTGTGCACCAACTATGCTTCGATGTAGCTAGACTCTGAATAAGAAATAACTCTACCCTCAAGGAGCTCCTAATCTAGGAGGGGAGGTATAACCCTGAGTTCGTATACCCAATACCAAATATCATATAAAACTATGGATTTAAAAAGAAAAAGAGAAACAACTGAATAGAAAAAAAAAAGTGCAGAGGACAACAACAGGTAATTTCAAGAAGACCAAATCCAAAGCACCAGATAAACCATATTCAACACACAAAGCTGCTTGAAGATGGCTTCGAAGATGGCCTTGAAGATGGCCTTGGCCTGGTCACCTCCTACCACATAATTCCAACACCACTCCTGGAAACTGACTTGCTTAGCTGATCCTCTTCCCAGCCACTTTGAATTCTGGTTAAGTTTAATCTCTGATTACTATCAACAAAGGAGTAAAGAAGCCCCTAATCTGAAGCAAAGGGTCAACTCTTTTTCTTGATATTTGTACCTTCAGCCTAGTTCCAAGATAAAGATGAAGACAGATTTAGTGAGGCTCAACACATAATTTAGAAATAGATAGCTGTTTTAACAACCACAACAACAAATCCAAACCAATTTTTCAGACTGTACAAGAATATACAGTCACTGGAACACATTGCTAGGGTCCCTCCTAGAGTGTGGGAAGATGCTCTGAAGGTTCGACCTCATTCAGGTCAAGTAAAACCTCCTCTGGCCCAGACACCTTCTTTGACTTTCGTGGTTCAGTATCCTGGCCCAGGCTTTTGATTTTTGCAGTTTAGTTTGTTACTAGCTCACCTTCCCCTGTAGAATGGAGCCCTGTTTATCTGACCTCTGCATACTCCATCCTTCTAGACCTAGAATATGTGCTTAGCTCTGGCCCATGCCTTGTTCTCCCACTTCCATCAGCTTCTCGTGACAACTCAGCCTGCTATTCACATCTGACACATGTGTGTCTGCCTCCCAGTTTCATAATGGCTTTCTTGGCAGTGCATCCATGTCGCTGCCATCTGGTATGCAGACTCCACGTTTCCCCTGTACCCCTTCTACTCTCAACATAGTGATTTTGTGGGAAACGTTGCTCTTTTTTTTAAGCCACATTTAATTGCAAAACTTTATCTAAATATTTTTATGTTAAATATCTTCATTCCCTTTCAACTTTCCACATAGGAACAACTCCTCTGATAGATTATTCCTCATAGGCCTCTTCAGCTTCTCTGTAGTCCTCTCAATTCATGGGTTCTCAATATGAACAATATTCCTGCCTGAGAAGTATTAAAGCAGCATGGATTTCCCTCCATTTATTAAATACGAACTATATTTGTACAATATCAGTACTATATTAGCAACTCATTGTCATATCTGATCCATCTCCAAGTTCATTACTTTTCTGTTCTCCCAACACATATTTAGTACCAATTTTCCAACAAGATGATACTCTCCATATATTTTTAATTTCTAAACTTGACTCTTAAGAGTGTCATTTTATTTTAATATACCTCTCTAACTTTACAAAATAACTTTAAAACATCATCCTGCCTTCAAAGTGCTAACTTTTGAAACATAGTCCCATTTACATTTAATATTTACTTATAAATATTATTGAGGTAAAGAATAATAATAATAATTCATCTATTTTCCCATAAAAGTAGAAATTTCTCCAAGAAAAGGAACTAGTCTGACACATTTCCTATTGTCCCAATTCTCACTTTTTCTAATGTTCAACTGATCTAGGAATCAAAATGCTTATTCTTAATGACACTTATTTCCTTATTTCCTTATCACCAACTATCCTGAAAAAGTAGCTACATGTACCTCCCACAAGTTTTCACTACTCAGTCACATGTCAAACCATTCTAATCTGATTTCTAATCCTACCAGCCTCCTGAGAGGGCTTTCCTAAAAGTCAGTATTCACCACCTAATTGGATAAGTTGCCTTTTCTTTGAGTTTTAGCTCACTGAACTCATATCTTTTCTCACTACTGATAAGCCTTTCATTTTAAAAGTATCTCCTCTGTTGATTTTCTTCACAATCCTCTATCCCAATTTTTTTTCCTATTCTCTCTGACTTTTTCTGGGTCTCTCACACTAGATTTTCTTTTTAAATATTGTTAGTACTAAAATTCCATCATTAGTCCATTTCCTTTATACTCTGCTTTGTCTACTCACAAAGGATCACTTTCACTTTCAAACCTTCAACAATCACCTGTATACTCACAAATGTATTTATCACTTTGACTACTACCCTGAGTTTCAGATCTGCATTTATAAGTACTTCTATTTGAAAATAATATAGGCATCTCAAAATCCTTCTGCTATATTTATCTTAAAAATAGGCTAATAATAGTACTGATCTTGCAGAATTATTAAGGTAACACTAGCTACTTTAACAGATTAAATCCAGAAATCTCCATGGCTTCATGCAAGAAAATTTATCTCTCACCTCAATTTCAGTGGCAGGGGAAATAAAAGTTGCGATGCTCTGCTCTTTCTATGCAGAGGACTCAAGAAAGAATGAAAATATGCTACATTTAACAGATCTTGGGCATCAGCTTCAATTGGTAGACAGAAAGTAAAAGAAAAAAGATGATCTTCTAGTTTTTGCTTTTATGAGCCAGATTTTCAATGGTATATATCACTTCTGCCCATACTCCTTTGGGCAAAACTCAATCATATGCTTAATTACAAGAAAAATAAAAGTCTGGAAAAAGTAGTCCAACTCTACATACAGGAGGAAAGGGAAAGAAAAGAGTTTGGTGAACAGGTAACCAGCCACTGCCACAGCTGTTAAAATTAACACACAGCTAGCCCTTAGCCTAACATATCATAACACAAATGTTGGCTTAACATGTACATATGGTTCAGTCATCGAAGCTAGCATTCTCAAAATCATCTTTTATTTCTCACTATCCCATGTCAGTTGGTCGTCAGGTCACACAATTCTGTCTTACACTTATCTCTTTAATTTAAATCTTTCTTTCCATTTATATTGCTTTAGCTTCACAGTTCTGAATACTGGCTTGAAAATAAGATCATCTCAGGGAGTTGGTTTAGAACAATGCTCATGCCCAGGCCCAAATACGGATCAATTAAATATTTGAGGTAGCAAAACTTTATTAGCGCTATGAGCACAGCCCTAAAGGTGACCAAGGTTGAGAACTGTTGCTCTTATCCAACCTTCTGTTTGCCACACTTACGATGGTCTCATTGAAGCACCAATTTACTTATGACATTTCCCTTGTTTAAAATTGTTTCTGAACTTCTATTGTGTAAAGCAAGATGTGCACATCTAAATGGGCCTGCATGACGATCCCTTGGGGAAGCAAGATCTTTATCTGTATACTTTATCCCATGTTATTTTAATTTAATCAATGTGCAAGTTTTATAATGTGCATAATTCATTAATACAGTAAAATCTAGACATTTGCTTACTTATTCTTCAGAGAAGTGGTTTCCTATGTCACAAGTACCTGAGAGGCTATGTATGTTGATTTACTGGGGTCTAACACTTAAATGTTATTGTGAAACCTCATTAGAACTTTTGGAGAGCAGAAAGTAGACTCTAGCCATGGTGGGAATTCTAACAGGAAGTCACACACACACACACACACACACACACACGCACATGCACACGCACATGCACGCACGCAAAATAAATATTAAAAAAAATACAGAAAATAGAAACAGGGTGAGCTATAAACAAACCCATCTCACAGAAAAGGTCAGCATGAAAACTTGGAGCCAGAAGGAGGGAAAGGATGTTTCCTCTAAAATTTTGTAACCACAACTCAGCATTTTAAAGTGATGTCTTACAATCTTTGTTATTTGAAAGCCTTGGGATTTTGGCCCACTTTGGCCACAGAAAGTTTGCAGTATGTAGCATGGAGCAATAAAGTGATGGAACATATGAAAGGCATGTTAGGATACAGAGAAGATAAAATGAAGAGGTATAAAATGGATCTAATCAGAGCTATAGAAGAAATAGAGAGAAAAAGGTGGAGGCAATATCCTAAATGTTACAGCTGTAATTTTTATGCTAAAAATAAGACATGAAAGCTCAGAGTCATGATATAAAAATTAGGCCTAAGTAGTACAAATAAATCTAAATATAGACTTAAACACATCACAGTGAAACACCAAAGACAAAGAGAGATCTTAAAAGCAGCCAAGTAAAGACAGAAAATTAAGTTTCTTTTAATAATTGAAAGGCAGTGGATACATAACTTAAATGTTTTGAAAGAAAAAACTCTTAACACATTATATATGCAGCAAAACTTCAGAGAATGTGGGCCAAAAAAAAGAGAGATTTTCAAATTAAATAAAGGTCAGATAATTTACCATTAACAGGTCCTTCACTAAAGGAACTTCTAGAAATTGTACTTCCAGGAAAAGAAAAATTATCCCAGAAGAATAATCTGATACATAGTAAAAATAGTAAGCAAATGAATCTAAATACATATTGACTGTGCCAAGTAATAATTATATGTCTAATATGTAAAACTAAAATACTAAACAAAAGTAGCATAATTAATGAAAGAATGATGAATCGAAGTATTTTAAGGATATAATTGGTGAAAACAGCAGAATTTAAGATTCACGAGGTCAATAATTCATTAATTTCTTCTCTGTTGTAACTCAGCACCTAAAGGAATGCCTGAAATACTCAGGAAAATGCTACTAAAATAATACAAAGTTTGTTTAATAATTGCATAAGTTAGGGTTTGTCTGAGAAACAGAACCAACGTGTGTGTGTGTGTGTGTGTGTGTGTATGTGTGTGTGTGTGTAGGCTTACACAATTATGGATGCTGGCAAATCTAAAATGTACAGGGTAAGCCAGCAGACTGGAGATCTAGGGAAGACCTACTGCTGCAGTTCAAGTTCAAAGGCTGTTGCTATCAGTAAGGATGGTAACACTGTGAACTGAAATATATTAAGTATGTACAATCCATGAGTTTATAGTGATACTAAAAATATAATTTAAATGTCATCTTCCTTCTTTAGAGGATGCTATGGAACCAATTCATTATTTATAAAACTGATAACTAAAGAGATGGAATCAAGCAATTTATCTGCCTTGACTTTATGAACTATATTTCAGGATAGCCAATTTTTCTATGATAAAATATGAAAGAAATAGAAATCTATGTATAGAACTTCAAAGATTGTTAAATTATACATACAAAGAAGAAACAACTAGATACATTTTATACACCTTTATGAAAGTAAACAATAACATCTATGAAGTGGTTTTATTGAAAGTATCAAACTTAACTTTGATCATCTCTAGATCTAACCAACAATTTATAGAAGATACATATATAAAAGCAACATGTGAAGAACACCTGAGAAATGTAATCAACAAAATCTACCCTGTATACAAACAGCCCAGTTGTTACAAAAACAAACAAACAAACAAAAATATGCAAGATAAAAATAAAACAGACAGAGGAATCTTAAAGACTAAAAGAGAATTAAGAGTCACAGTTATAAAGTGCAATGTATGGACTTTGGGTCTGTTATTTGAGTCATACAGACCATTTAAAAAATGAGATAAATAAGAATTTGATCACTGACTGGATATTTTATTGTATTAAGAAATTATTTATGGTATAATAAATATGATATAGCACTTTCACTATGACAATGAGATTGTACATTGGTGTTTATTATTTAAGGTATTTATTATTTAGAGATGTATATTAAAATATTAACAATTAATATGATATAATGTCTGGGGTTTGCTGCAAAATAATCTGGGGGAGAAGAAAAACCAGGAAATTAGTGGTAAAATTGATAATTTTTGAGGCCAGATAAATAGGAGCTCATTATACTAATATCTCTACTATTGTATATGTTATAAATCTCCTAATAAATAAATAGACAAAGAAAACCTAGAGAAGTAATTTGCTTTACCTGTCAAGTTTGTGAAATAGATATAAGGAATTTATAGCTTCCTAATGTGCAATGATTAAATAACCCTTTTTTTGAAATCTCCATTCTAATTTCCTGTCCTTATAAACTAATTGGGTTTATACAAAAGTTAGCAAAGCAGCATTCTCAAACAAAAAAAGCCAAAACAATTCTAAGAGTTCAAGATTTACTCGTCAGGGGCCTGTGTTTTATACCAACCACTTCAATACTTTTCTTTCACTCATTTCACCACTTTTGTGTCCTTGGTTTTCCATCAACACCCCATTAAAGCAAACACCTGCAGTGGCATTTTCTCTGCTCATTCCAGTGTGTCCATTAACCCTTCCTTTCCAGACCTCTCTCTATAAATAATTAATGTGAAAAACCTAAACCATAATCACATAATCATACTCTCAATACTTTAAATCTCTACATGGCATCGAAATGTTTTATTCATGCATTTTATAATAGAGAACTATCAATGCATCTTTTCTACAGAAATATTGGCAGAGGTTCAAGAAATATAAGAAACAAAAATCAAGAAGACAAGCTGTACTTTTTTCAAAGGGTAGATAAATAGTATAGTTTATATGTCAAATGATAATGTTATTCATGTAAGGGCATTACGCATTTTGGTGATTCAGGCCCCAAAGAAGGTTGAAGAGCTCTGCAGCTGAAATGTGCAGGGGCAGTGCCAGTTTTAGTCACTTGATTGCAGCACTGAGAATGCTCTGTCTCTGAAATTTAATGCAGCAGGTGCTCAAAGGTCAATTCCAGTTAACCACTCACTCTGGTCCTCCTATCTATGGCTTTGAAGACAAATGTATAAGAACAAAAGAGAAAGGTATTTTTAATGTGTTCTAACAAATTCAAAACAAGAATTTTGACTTCTTTGAATCACGTGCTTATTGTTGTTTTTTAAAGTCTTTTTAGATATTTGTCCTCAACTTTTTGATGTAACCCTTGCTCTTTGTCAGAGCTGCATATTTTTTCATGCAGTGTATTTTTTTTCTTAGTTACATAGATCATATTTCTCTTACTGAAGAAAGACTTCTGAGAAGAAAGCAAAAAGAGATGGAGGGAGGGTGTCCATCTCTCTCTCCTGCTATTTATACTCCTAAGGATTTCCCACCCTTTCTCATCTATAACTAGAAAGCTTAAAGCTCTGTGTTTCTATTTACAGAGATTTTTAGACTATACCTCCTAGGAAGGGGTAAAAAAACCTATCCTTATAGTTATCAAACTAGGCCTTGCTGGATTGTCTTGAATACAGTTTTCATTACATGGCTGAGAGCTGATACCATTTTGTTTTTCTTACAGGAATCATATAACAACATTCATCTTACACCAAAGGTTCCTAGGCATCTGGATTTTACCATGAGTTCTATTTTAAATATTTAACAGCTGTTAAATCATGAGCAGTGAAAAAGTTCCCCGATGACCCCAATTTTGACAGACATTAACCCTTTAGATACTTATTTTTGAGGAGGTCTGAGGTCCCAAGAAGGGAATGAGTGACAAGAGTAGGTGGGAAGGCAGGCACTTAAGGCGAAAGTTATTTAATAATAGTTATGAACCTATTTCAATATTTTCACAGCCAATACAGCTATGTAACGTTGTTTAATGTGTATCAGTCCTGAAATTTACTGATTAGAGATTTTTTTTTTTAAATGAGGACCAACATATGGTATCAGTTTTCCTTTTGCCAAATAAGGGTGTTTTAAAAAGACGAAAACTTAAGTATTATCTGTTGTCACCATCATTTCATAAAAGTGAAATTTAAAACCACGTAAATAAAATATAATCTTATAATAAAAAGGCAGTTTTTTAACAGAATGTTTAACTTACATGCGGAATGAGCATTAATTTAATTTTTTTCTAATTTCTCTACTGACTGAAGAAAATTTAATCACCAATCTACTCTTGTCCGCAGAGAAACATTCACCCGATATTTTTTAACTTTTAGAGTTTAGAGTGAAGAAATGCTCTCCCCTAGAGGACAATATACAGACATAAAATCCAAACAGGTCAATAAGCCAGAAAACGGATTGATTTGATCACAAAGATATCAAACATTTAGCATTGCTTGTTGAAGAAATGCCAAATATGGCCCAACTTCAGTTTAGTCTGAGCTCACAAATCTAGTGTCATATTGAGGATTTATACCCCCTTTCCTCTCAACCAAAACATGTTCATCTATTTATTTTCATTGCTGATTCTTTGTAATGCGTAATCAGTGATTTTCATGGTACACGTCCAAAACTACTAGCTTTTACAGAAATGCCATTTCAGCACACACATGAATTCATGGTAGCACAAGATGAATAGTTTTGCTCTAGAAGGTATATACAATACAACCTTATGCTCTTCAAAACAGATGTTAGTAGAGGGTGAGGGTATGTTTTCTGTCTAGCTCCACGAACTATTTTATTCCACAGCATAAGCATTTCCAAAAACAAAAAAATCTAAGTTTTCACATGTTTAAGTTAAAAGCAGTTTCTTGACATTCACTCAGACCCAGGTTAAGATTTTTTCTTTATTTTGAAACCCAACTAGAGGGCCATTTTTTAATTAATTGATGTGAAATATAAATACAATTGTGTGGAAAAGCTTAGAATTCTCATTCCTAAAGAAAAGTGAATACACATAATTAAAGAAAGTAAATTACATAAGATAACCACAATTATACGCATGATGGCTAATCTCATATTGCATTATTAGAAGCACATGTCTTCCTTCTTATTGGATTAACAAGACTCAGAGACTTTTCCCTTTCTTTAATTGAATTTGTTCTCAATTAAGAAAACTTTAAACTATTCCTCCCAATGATAAAGTTTATATTCTAATGCATGGTGTCTAAAACACACTTTGGTACCCCCTGTATCATAATTCACAAATGGTTTGTACTAAACCATCATCCATTACCATGTTTACCAAGGTTTTGATCTTTCTCTTCCTTCTCCTTAAAGTTAACTTTGGACAGAAGTGCTCCAAAGAGAACTGTGGTAATTCTCTTAATGTTTAATGCAATTAGCAAAGATTCAAGAAAACAGCTCCCAATAGAATGATTACATCATACAGGAGTGCAATTACTGGCTACCTTAGTCATCCTACTATTCCCACAGCTTTCATATTTAATCCACATAAATATGAAAAGGCTGCCTCTTTGCTATTCTCTATCTCTAAAAACTGAATCACAGTTCTTTTATATTAGACATATTACCTTTTCTAAAATTCACTGTATGCCTTTTCTAAAATTTCATAGCAACCACACAGTTAAAGAATGTTGCTATGTACTCATGAAATAAAAGAAAGGATGAGGCTAGAGATTTGATCATAGTCTCTTTCTCTAACCTCTGTCTTGAATGGTATCTTCACATGGCACTTTCCAGAACTATACCTTCCCTATAGAGACATTTACTTCTCTTGGAGGGGAGGATGGCAGAGTATCAATACTTGTCCTATTCATGGTGTTCAAAATCCAATTCACCATTATTTTCCTCCACCTAGCTAAACTGTCCACAGAAGTGAGTGTTTCTCACAAACCCTTTTTTTCCTGCAGTTATAATTTCACAGCTTTTCTCATTGGGCTTCCAAGTTTTATAAATGTCATTTCTATTATCCTTTGCAACAATCACTCCAATTGTAAATTAGCAAGCTTGAATCTTACATTGATTACTTTGGCAATATTTCCTTTATATTTGGCACCCTTTTCTTCAAACTGATTTAAACACAAATAAATGTTTTATTGTTTAGAACCGCTAAATTGAATTAAGCTCTCATTAATAGTGTAATTTTCTAACAAGCAGCAAGTCCCAAAATAAAAAGGCCTGGCGGAGAGTGTTCTGTATGAATAGCTGGCTACCTGGCATGCCCGTTCCAGGCCCCAGGATATTGACTGAAATGATCTGGTAAGGAGCTCACAGCCCAGATAGCTAACCAAAGCAATACTTTAAAAGCTCCATTAATTAGACACTCAATAAAAGCCCTACAAGTTTTATTGTTGTTGTTTTAGAAATGTGAATCCACACATGGAATAAGAGCTCTGTAAGGTTTACTGTGAGGTTAATGAGCATGGGGTCTACACAACAAGTTATAAACACTTTTCAATAGGATTCTGTTTGAGAGAAAGAGCCTTTTCTGTGCTAAGTGCTGTGCTAAGTACTGGAATTCAACAGTGAACAGACAGATATTAATGTCCAGTTTCTCTTCTGATTTTAATCTCCAGCCTTCCTTTAACAGCTAAAAGAAATCTGTAGTTAAATGGTTCTCTCTTTTTTTAATATCTTTCCCTTGCCTTGGCTCTTTTTGCATCTCACCGAAGACTTTCTTTCTATTGGTTTTCCCATCTCCGTCCAGACCACCCTGAGATTTCCCTTCTTTGTATAAGAACTGAGAAGCATATGATTTCACTTATATGTGGGATATAAAACTGAAAGCAACAAATGAACAAGACAAATAAACAAGAACCCATAGACATAGACAACAGTTTAGTGGTTACCGAAGGGAAACGGGGATGCGGGGGAGGTAGATAAGGATAAAGGCTGTCGAATATATGGTGACAAAAGGAAATTTAACTTTGGGTGGTGAACACACAACACAGTATACTTATGATGTATTACTGAACTGTACACTTGAAACCTATAGAATTTTATTAACTAATGTCACCCCAATAAATTTAGTAAAAATAAATAATTCACAAATGGCAAGAAATAAAAGTAACCTAAATGCCTATTAATGGTTGAATGAAAAAGAAAGTGTGGCGTACATACAATGGGACGTTATTTAGCCTAAAAACAGAAGGAAATCTTGCTATTTTTGTCAACATGGACGAACCAGAAGGACATTATGCTAAGTGAAATACCTTTACTTTATTGCAGTACCTTCAAATCCTATCATATAGGTAAAGCATCATTTGCAAACTAGCATCTGTTAATAAATAATAAATAATCTACAATGGTAAAAAAACATTTTCTTATTCCCAGAGTCAGAATTTCGGTTTCATTTTTGGACTTTTTACCTTCATAACTGTAATTACAGTGAATAATACTGCAATAAACTTGGGAGTGCATATATTTCTTCAAGATCCTCATTTCAATATCTTTGAATATTTGCCCAGGCATAGGATTGCTGAATCATATGGTAGTTCTGTTTTTAGTTTTTTGAGGAATCGTCATAATATTTTTCATAGTGACTGCACCAATTTACTTTCCTACGAACAGTGTACAAGTGTTCCAATTTCTCCACATCTCACCATTTGCTCTTTTTCTTTTTAATAAACCATTTTAACAGATGTGATATTTCACTGTGGCTTTAATTTGCATTTCCCCAATTATTATTAATGTCGAGCATCTTTTCACATACCTATTGGCCTTTTGTTTATCTTCCATGGAAAAATGTCTATTCAAGTCTTTGCCCATTTTTAATTGAATTATGTGGGGAGGGTGTTTGTTCGTTTGGTTAGCTGATTGGTTGGTTGGTTGATTGGTTGATTTTCTGTGCTAAGTTGTAGAAGTTCCTTATACATTTTGAAGGTTAACCCCTTGTCAGATACATGATTTGCAAATATTTTCTCTAGGTTCCATTTCATTGGTTGACTTTTCACTTTGTTTTCTTTGTTGCATAGAAGCTTTTTAGTTTGACATAGCCCACTTGTCTATTTTTGCTTTTATTGTCTGCGTTTCTAGTGTCATATCTGAGAAATCACTGCCAAGACCAATGTCATAAGGCCTTCTTCCTGTGTGTTCTTCTAGATTGGTAGAATACACGATCAGATTTTTACTTTTCAGGTATTATGTTCAAGCCTTTAAGCCACTTTGAGTTGATTTTTGTGTATGGTGTAAAGTAAGGGTGTGATTTCATTCTTTTTATGAGTGAATATCAAAGTTTCCCAGTGCCATTTGTTGAAGGGGCAATTCTTTCCCCATTGTGTATTCTTGGCACACTTGTCAAAGATCAGTTGACCATATATGTGGGGGTTTATTTCTGGACTCTCTACTCTGTTTCATTGGTCTATATGTCTAATTTTATGCCAGTACCATACTGTTTTAATTATTGTAGCTTCATAATATTTTTGAAATTAGGAACTGGGATACCTTCAGTTGTGTTTTATCTGAAGGTTGTTTTGGCTATTTGGGGTCCTCCATAGTTCCATATGAATTTTAGGACTGTTTTTCTATTTCTGTAAAAAAATGTCATCGTGATTTTGGAAGGGGTTGCATTGAATCTGTAGACAACTTTGGACATTTTAATAATATCAAATCTTCTAGTCTATAAACACAAGATGTCTTTCCACTTATTTCTGTCTGCTTTAATTTCTTTCAGCAGTGTTTTTATAGTTTTCACTGTATGAGTCTTTCACATCCTTGGTTAAATGTATTCCTAAGTATTTTATTCTTTTTAATGTTACTGTAATTGGGGTTGTTTTCCTAATTTCTCATTCTGATAGTCTGTTAGCATATGGAAATGCAACTGATTTTTATAGGTTGATTTTGTAACTTGAAATTTTACTGAATGCTTATTAGTTCTAACAGTTTTTTGTGGATTCATTAGGGTTTTTTACATATAAGATCATGTCTTCCACAAACAGAGATAATATTACTTTTTCTTTTCCAACGTGGATGCGTTCTATTTCTTTTTTCTTGCCTAACTTCTCTGTCTAGGATTTCCAGTACTATAAGGGGTAGAAGTGGTGACAGTGGACATCATTACTCATTCCATATCTTAGAGAAAAAGACAGAATTGCAATTTAAATCAGGGTTGTGGTTTTGCCAAGTGAGACCATGTGGGTAAAGTACTCAGCAAAATGGCAGTGTTAACATGGCTTACAATGTCCTAAGCAATCTTGGCTCTGCCATCCTCTCAGATCTCATCTGGCTCTACTCTCCCAAGGGATACTTTACTCCAACCACTCTGGCTTCTTTCTGTCTTTGAAAACTAAAGTTCTCCCACTGGCTTTGTACTTATTTCTCTTACTTCAATCTGCCATCTTGTAACCGGATCTTTCCTCATGCTGATTCTCAGTTCTAAAGTTCCAATCTCAGAAAGGTCTTCCTGGACTACCCATATTGCTTATGGTCTGGTTGGGGGAACAGAGATATTCACAACTGAAATAAGATTTCTAAAGCTTCATGGCTCCTCCAGGAAATTCTTATATGATGCTAAAAAGCAGAACTTGATCTGGAAATTCATTTTTTCTCACCAAGCCTTGGGATCCAACACAATGCATCCTGATCTTTTTTTGTGCAACCTTCTACAAGAGAATTCTAACTAACATCTACTCACCTACCAATATCTGCATCTATGTATGCTAACCTCTGCCCTTTACCACAGTGCCCCTGTCCATGTAGATAAAAACTAAATAAATGTTAAAATAACTCTATTCAATAGACAGAATGTATGTTCTCCCTGTTTCAAGGCAAGTTAAAGTAATACAATTTGTTCCATTTTCAAAAATCAATTTCATTTGAGAATATTGTTCCTAAGAGATTGTTTTCTTTTTAAATGCCTTAATTTAGCCATCTTCCTTTTCTCAGCTTCCAGCTCAAACTCTTAGCATTTCCTTGATGTGTTAATTTTAACTGCAAAGGCCTCATCAGAATTTTAAGGATAATTAGTAGGTTGGCTAACTTTCAGGAAGAAATACTAGTGGTGTCTTCTACAGGCCGGCAGGATGTCTCCAATTATAAAGATGGAAGAAATAAAAACAGGACACTAAAATCCATTGAAGGACAGATTGCACTTTACAGGAAAAATGTAAGTTCATTTAGTTTGGGTCTTTACATCTTGCAAATGTGCTTAGCATGCCTACATCCCATGGGTTTCAGCCTCAATATTTATGTGCTGGAATATTTCACTGCCTCATAAACCAAGAGGTAACAGAGTATTTTTACTCTTTGGAAAAAATGTATTAAACCAGATAGATTCAAGCAGCTCCCCTTCTTGCACATGCGTGTGTGTATCAACTCTCAGGAAAATGCAAAGCCAGATCAACAAGAAGCCTTGATCTTTTTTCTCTGTTCCTTGTATTAGATAGTAAACATAGCTAATTTTTAGTTAAATGTGATTCAGCTTCAACCAAAATTTTAATCATGGAAACCCGAGGATAAGGGTTTGAGATTTTGCTTTATTTTAATATAAATTTTAAAAATCTTTATAAAAGGAATTTCTAGTACTTTATATACAAATTCAGGTTTAAAGTTGATGTTCCTACAAAAGGAAATAAAAAGGACTTCTAAATAACTGATTCCTAAAACTTAAAAAATATTATGAACAAACATTTCTTTCAATATTCAGAAACAATGACTATTTTTCAAGGAAGAAATTGCTCACCAGATTACAAGCCGCCTTTCCCAATACTACAGTGGGTTCTGAGTCCTTAAATATTTTCCATCTCAGTTTCCCAGATGCTCACCCTCTGGTTTCTACTCCAAAGTCATCCACTCCTTCAATATATTCCATCTGCATTATGCTGGAGAGCGGAATCCAGACACTTGGTCGAGATGCACTCACCCATCTGATAGGTGATTGTGTATTCTACCAACCAAGCCCCAGGTCTCTCAATAAATGAGCATATACTCAAATTGTGTTCTATAAAATTAGCTATCTACCTCTACCCCTTTCTCTCTCCCTCTCTTTCTTTCTCTCTCTCTCTGTCTCTCCCTCTCTCTCTCTCTCTCTCACACACACACACACACACAGTATGCAGTAAAACAAATTTGACAGATGCAGATTTAAAACAAAATAGAGCTATGTACTAGAAAATTTCTCAAAACATGTTAATATGCATTTTGAATCTCAAAAAAACTGATAGTGCAGTGTTTTCAAAAATTACTTGACCACAGAGCATGTTTTTCAAGAAACATCCTTATTGCCACAATTATTTATTGATCTCCTACTATGTGCCTTTTTGTTTTGTTTTGTTTTAATGAATACATAGCAAGATGAATAATTTCCTGCCTTAAAGGTGCTTACACTTCAGGGAACAGATCACATTGTCTATAACTGTGTTCTCCAGTAAGGCAGCCACTAGCCACACATGGCCATTTAATTTTGATTAAATAAACTTAAAAATTTTCAATTTCTTAGTCTCACTAGTCATATTTCAACTTCTTAACATATGCATGGTGGCTAGTGGTTGCCATATTAACAGTGCAGATATAAAAAATATTTCCATCATGGCAGAATATTCTATTAGCCAGAACTGCTCAAGAACATTATACTATTTTTATTAAATATGCACTAATGAGCACAGTCATTTATTTTGTATATAGTTTTCTTCCAAAGACCACAAACTTTATCAGATCTTATCCAGCACAAGTTATCCTCTTACTGAAGTTAAGAAATTTCACTCACAATTGGTAGAAATTATTCCTACTTCTACTATTACTTTACTCTCTTAATGAGTAAAGGGATCCACTGTGTTACCTGAACTCAAGAGCACTGACAGGAGTTAACAATCAGATTGTATTAGACCAACCATACAGTGATCCTAGAATCAGAGATTTCAGAGTCTGAGAAAGCTCCTAAAGATGATTTATTCCAATTCATGCAGTTTTAAAACTTAGAAACTAAAGCTCAGGGACATAGGCAATTTTCCTACGTCTCACAGACACTAAAAGGCAAAGTTCCTTTTCAGAGTCACTGCACACAACTCCCTGGGTCTTAAGTATTGTCCCTCTGAAGGAACAAGTCATGGCATAGCACACTACTAGCTAACAAGAGCAGCTACGCAGCAGGGATTATCCTATTGATATTCCTATGCTAATGGTAGAAAATGGAGCTCTTTTCCATGAGATCATTATCACTGGCATAAATTTAACTTTTACTGAAACTCAGTATGCATCATAAATAATAAGCCCTGCAGAGAAATACCCACTGACATGATCTAAAGTGTGTGTGTGTGTGTGTGTGTGTGTGTGTGTACATGTGTATATACATAGGATTGGGAAAGAGGATACAGATTTTTATTTCTCAGTAAGCAATTACATGATAATAAATACTTGACATTTTTCTAGCACTTGACAGTTCCAGAGATGTTTATACAAATTATTTCATCAATCTCACAGCATCTTGCAAGGTAGGTATTTTTTTAAATGTGAGAAAACTGAGATTCAGAGAGAGATTACAAATCATTCAGTCTTGAGTCACATGACTGCTATGCAGAAACTAGAATTCACATTCAGTTTACTTTTGTCTCTAACACTGACGTGTTATCATATCATAGGAGCCACCCTTCAAAAACATGATAAAAATCCTCTGTACTCTTGGTAGAAATGTAAAATGGCATGGCTACTATGAAAAACAGTATGGCAGCTCTTCAAAAAATTAAAAATAGAATTACAATATGATCCAGCAATTCCATTTCTGGATGTACACCCAAAAGAACTGAAAGCAGCATTATTCACAATAGCTAAACCATGGAGACAACCCAAGTATCCATCGACAAATGAATAGATAAGTAAAATTCATACAATGGAATATTATTCGGCCATAAAAAGGAATGAAATTCAGGCATATGCTACAATATGGATGAAATGAGGAAATTATGCTAAGTGAAAAAGCTGGTCACAAAAAAAGAAATATTGCATCATTCTATATGAAGTACCCAGAGTAGTCACAATCATAGAGACAGAAGGAAAATGGCGTTTGTCAGGTGTTTGTCAACACTGGAGAAAAGAGGGAATAGGGAGCCTTTGTTAAATGAATATAGAATTTCAGATTTACAAGATGAAAACAGCTATGAAGGTAGATGGTAGTGATGGTTGCACAACATTATCAATATATCTAGTATCAGTGACCTGAATATTTAAAAATAGTTAAGATGGTAAATTTTATGTTATGTGTATTTTGCCACAATAAAATAAAAACCTGGCAAAATCATTCCTATTAAGTACATCATTTGTGCTCCTCCCAAACTATTTTTGCAATAAAATTAAGCATGTAAAATAACCAGGTTCTTAATCCATATTCAGTATATCACTAGCATATTAGTGACTCTGGCAGCATGTCACAGTGGTTGGACTTTATCATCAAATGTGGATCATTTCCTTTTCCATGTGATTCTTCAAACTTCCTATCTGCAATTACTGTCTTCAATGGGTGCAAATTTTTTTCTACCTGTAAAACTCATGGAAGGAAATCTCAGTTTCCTTGGATAAATACATTTTTAAAAGAAGCAAAACATTTGGCACATTTGCCTCAATTTTTTGGCAGAAGATGTCCTCTAATAGAAAGTGTCTTTTATCTTAGTTAAAACCGTGTAAATATAGCATAGTCTCTGGAAACCTGAAATTATATGCTCTGTTCATCAGAATTACAAAATGGCTGTCCAGAAAAATAGCAAAACTCAGAAAAGCCTCAAAGGGCTCATCTGAAAACTGAGTTGCAAATATTGAAAAAGCTAAAAATATCACTGGGAACTTGAAATTGGAACACTAACAGTTATTGAAAATGTATTTTTTTACCCCAAAGCAGATACATGTGCACAGTCGAGTCTTCCCACAAAATTTGAGGTTATTGGCTAGCAAATATAATAACAAAAAAAAGAAAAGTTTTCAGCCTCTTTGATCTAGAAGAAAGGGGTAAGAGTACCCTTCCATATAACAGGGCTATAGATTAAGTTAGAGAGTTTTTAAAGCCACCATCCTTAAGAGATATGACCTTGCAATCCCAAGATAGAAACAGTTGTTGATTTTGGATTGTGTGCCCATCTGTGTTCCCCCTCATTTACCAGGACACATATAGATCTCCAAGTCATCAATAGGATATAGTCAACAAAAGGGTGAAGCACTGCTCTCACTTCCAGTTTAGAGCTGGATGAAGAAAAGAAGAGAGAGAAGTATAGCCTTTTGGGTAAAATCTGGGAAATCACAAGAAATGTTCAAATGAAAATTTCCTTGCTATTAGTATAAGTTCATACAAAACTGCATCTAATAACAGGTTATTTGAGAGAATTCCAGAGTTGGACAATGCTTTAGACTGAATGTTTGTGTTCCCTTAGAAATTCATATGTTGAAAGCAAATTCCTAATATGATGCTATCTGGAGGTAGGATATTTGGGACATGATTAGGTCATGACAGCAGAGCCCTCATGAATGGGAGTAGTGCCTTATAAAACAGACTCTACAAAGCTCCCTTGCCCTTGCCACCACGTGAGAACACAACAAAAAACAGCCATCTATGAACCAAGCAAGAAGCAGACTGTCACCAGATATCTAATCTGCTTGTACTTCAGTCTTGGACTACCAGCTTCCTAAACTGTGAGAAATAAATTTCTGCTGTTTATAAGCCACCAAGTTTATGATATCTCTTATACCAGCCCAAATGGACTAAGACAGACAAATAACTTCAAGATCAGAAAAGATCATGTAAAAGAGTGGTTAAGAGCATGGACTCTAGAGTCAGACAGTCTTTCCTGATTCTGAGATTTCTCCATCTCTCTTCCAGACTGATAAAGCCAATGGAGTTGAAGACTGGCCCTCAGAAACCTCTCGCAAACTTCTCCCTGTTCCTTCTCCCTTTTTAACTGACTGGATTGGATATGTCTTCAGCAGCCATGGACATGGTGTATTATAATGGCAGAGTCTCTATCTGCCTAAGACCCTGAATGATGGCAGAGCTGCCATCAATATGGGTGCCAAACGACCACAAGAAGGATTGCTGCACTGCTCACATGTTCACCTGCTGGCAACAATGACCTGTGCAAGAAACAGGTTCCTATTGTTACAAACCACTTTATACAAGGGTCTGTTTGGTACAGCAGTCAGCATTACCCTAACAAATACACCTATTTACCTGTGTCACGAAGTTAGGGAGAATGCTTTCAAATCTCACTAAAAGTTATGTATCACCTTTTAGGTATTTTCCAATTCTTCATTTAAATTTTGCAATGCCTGAAAAAGTATTCTTTTACCTGTGATGCATCATAGGGAACAATAAAGAGTGTAGGATCAGAGCATGACTAGAATTTTATTGATGACCCAAGGCGAAATAAAATTCAGTCTGCTCTTTTGCAGCAATATTAGATCTGCTGCTCTTTCAGCAGTAAAATCCTGTTTTGTCAGCAGCTACTGAAAGCAGATATGACTCAGAGGACACATAAAAGCATACATGTAAGGTAACTAGCTATTATGTTTAGAATAGAAAACCACATTTTTTTGCAACTTAAGTGCATTCTAACATTTCATATTTTAAGTCATCAAAATCATATTTAGAATGCAAAATCTCAAAAACAGTATGTTCCTCTATGCCCTAATTGCATGAGACAGAAGAAATGTACAAAATATACATGAGGATATGCAGAGAACTACAAATTTTAGATACTGAAGGGAACTTAAAGGTCACTGAGCAGAACAGTTTCATTCTATAGAGAAGGAAAGCAAGGCTTAAAAGGATTGTGAACTGCACGATAATATTTCAACAGAGTTAGGACTAAAATTTGGTTCTCAGTGTTTTAGTTTTCAGAGAACACTCATTTTTCAGGTAGATCAACTCTCAAAGCTTTAGAATTGTGGAATCTTGTTTGTTTTTATGACATTACTTTTCAACTTTTCTTCAAAAAGTAATATTATGTCTTGATTTATTTTACAGTATTTGAGTTTGCAGAAGTAACAGCTCTGAGACCTACCAGCATCTGGTACATGGATGGTATTCGATATATATTGATTGGTTGGGGTTATGTCCATCAAAGTTCATGGCTTAAAATAAGGCTTTTGCTATGGCCTCATAATCTAGCTATGTCATACTCCCATTTTTAAAAAAAGTTTAGAAAAGACGGAGTATAACATATACTCTTAAATACTAAAGATTTCTCAGAATCCAAGCATGATTTTTATAGGTATCACATAAAGTAATTGCTACTCATATTTTGAGCATATATGAAAGACTTCTGGATCAGCCATAACAAAAAAAAAAAAAAAAAAAACACAGGTATAGGAATTATTCTCACTGTGGAAAGAAATATATAACTGAATAAAATATATAAAGCAACTGTTTTTAGACACTAAAAACAACGTGGGCTGTGTCCCTTGAGAGAAAAAAAAAAATGCATAAGGTGATTTTTGCATTTGCTTCAGTTTTCTACCAAGCTACAGCTGTAGAGACCAAACTAAGACTTCACTTTCAAGCAGAGGAAAAAAGGGTGTAAGGATGCATCTAGCCAGAAAACAGTGGAATAACATCTTTAAGGTATTAGAAAACAAAAACTGTCAAATCTAGAATTCTACAACCCCAAAAAATTACTTAAAAAGAAAGGAGAAATAAGTAGACAAACAAAAACAAAATTTGTCATCAGTAGACCTGCATCAAAAGAAATATTACAAGATGGCCTTCAGGTTGAGGCTTAATGACACTAGAGATCTCAACAGGGATCTATAGCAGTGGTTGACAAATTACAGACCATGAGCCAAATCAAGCTACTTATCTGTTTTTGAATGGTGCATGAGCTAAGATAATTCTCACATATTTAAATGGTTGGGGAAAAAACAGTATAAGAATAATATTTTGAAACCTATATGAAAATCAAATGTTAATATTTATAAACAAAATTCTATTTGAATACAGCCATAATCATTAGTTTACAATTGTCTATGCTGCTTTTATTCTACAATAGCAGAGCTGAATTGTTGAGAAAGGGACTGTATTGCCCACAATATTTACTCTCTGGCCCTTTACAGAAAATGTGTACAGACCCCCCTGATCTATGGAGAACAATAAAGAACACTAAAAACTGGTAAAAATGTGAGCAAATATTAAAAAAAAAAAGAAATGCTTTCCCTATTTTTTTATACTTTGTTTAAAAGACTGCTTAAAGTAAAAGTAATGGAATTAGGTTGTGAAATTTAAAATATGTAGAAGTAAAAAAAAAAAAAAGATAATAGGAGAAAGGAGAATAGAAGGAGGGTAAACAGAAGCATAGTAGTATAATGGTCCCTACATTATACATGGAGGGGAATGCCTTAGTCGGTTTAGGTTGTTACAACAAAATATCATAGGTTGAGTGGCTTAAACAACAAATATTATTTCTCACAATTCTGAAGGCTGGGAAATAGAAGACCAAAGTGCCAGCCAATTCGATTCCTGGTGAGGACTCTCTTCCTGGATTGCAGACGACATCCTCTTGCTGTATCTTCACGTGGTGGAAAGAGATCATCTCTCTCATGTCTCTTCTTATATCATCTTATCCAACTTTATCCTTTATGACTTCTTATCCCATTGTAAGGGCTCTACCTTCATGACCTAATTGCCTCTCAAAGGTCCAACCTCCACATACCATCGACATGAATTTAGGGGGGATACTAAACATTCAGTCTATAGTAGGTAGAGTGGTTGTATTTATATTAAAGTACACTTTAAAACAAGAAATATCACAAAGAATAAAGGTAAAAGAGTCATAATGATAAAATTATAAATTCATCAAGAAAGGCATATCAACCTTAATGTGAATGTACCTAAAAACAGAACATAAAAATGAAGCAAAACTGACAATTCAAGGAGAAATTGATAAAACCACTATTGTAGTTGAAAATTTCAAAACTCCTCTCTCAATAATTGTAGAACAAGTGGACAGAAAGTCAAAATACAGATTGGTAACTATAAACTGACATTCATAGAATACCCCAATTACAGAAGAGTACACATTCTTTTCAAGTATACATAGTATAATCAGCAAGATAGATCATGTGCTGATTCACATTGCAATAATTTTAATGAATTAAATAAATTAAATTTGTTGATTTTTTTTGCTTCTAAAACATATATATTTTTGAAAGAAACCTCTCTAATAGCCTCAAGGAAGCTTACCCCATGCTTCTTGATGCCAAAATCCAGCTAAAAATTATGTTATCAATTGGATTTTAAAAATTACTATTCTATTTTCTCTTCCAGGTTATTTTACAAACCAAGTGATATTCCATAACATATGAAGGAAAGACTCTCAGTGAGAAAAATGTTTTCAACTAATAAATCAAAAGATAAATGATCAAAACTCAAATGCTTTGAAAACCAGTTGTAGGCACTGTGTTCATGTTATGTCGAAAGTCTGAATATATTCTTTCAAATAATTGAAATATTTTAAAGAAATTGCATCAGCCATCTCAAGAGGGAAAAAAAGGTATTGGTAAGTCAAATTCCTTTCTAATTCAAATAGGATTTATGAATATAATTCAAGGTTGTTTTTCATATTGTGCATAGAGCTCTACGAAAAGCATTTCTGTTGAAGGTAGATAATCTATCAAAATAAACCTAGTCAGGCTATGACATAAACACATATAAAGGCTATGCAGCCATACAGCCTGATTTTTTTCACTAATCCAGTAGTAGAATAGTGCTATTTATGTTTTCTTAAAATATATATGGCTTGGTTTGTTTTGGTTTGGTTTTAACATAGAAGTCATCTAGTGTTGACATCTAGTTTTAGATTGAGATAGGAAAGAATCAGGAGAGTTTTGGGAGTCCAGAATAAAAATCAGAGGTATTAAAGAGGTATTAATGATCAAAGTATGGTTATGTGGTTGTTAAGGGGCCCAGAGAACCAGAAAAAAAGCTGGAGTGGTGATGGAATCAAGACACTGGCACAGAGAGCCTAGGGAATGATTTGGAAGCAATGATTAAAGAAAGCCTGAATCAGCGCCCAGAAGTCTAATAGAGCAGATAAGAGACAGGTTTGGCAATCACTACAGAATGCAAAGAAGTAAAAATCAGGTCAAGGAAATAAATTGTGCAGATTAAGCACATAATTTGCATAGAACTAGGGAGGAACCAAGGATGGCAGGTTCCTAGACTCAGAAACTAGACTCAGAGTTACACAAGAGTGAGAGTCAGAAACCTATCCAGAGCAACTGTTTCAGCAAGCAAAATCCAGACAAAATAGACGAGCTAGGATCCTAAGGAATGAATTATTGAGTTCCAAAGCTGAGGAAGTAAATATAATTGAGCTGACAAGAACGTATGGTTTTTATGCATGTAAAGCTTTACCTGGATCTACAATTGGACAGCCTGATTAACAGGAGAAAGAGCAACAAGTTGGGCTTGAAGCTGATGCAAGATCCTCTAAAACATGCAAGCTTCCCAGAAGCAGAATTAAGACCAGGAAAAACACAGCAATCTTGTGAGCAGACTCACCTACTAGGAGCAAAGATGGTCAAGAAAAGATCAGACCATTTCCACCACACAGACTGGGTTTTTCAATGAGATTTAAAGGAAGATAAACTTTTACATATCTTTTTTTATGATTCAGCTATTTGTAAATAGCAACAGTACTAAAAATCAGATGCCATAAAATTCTGAAACAAGAACTATACCAAAAATAAAAACCATTGGCTGATAGTCTGATAATTCTATGAGTTTAACTTTAAATACATAAAAGACCATATAAATTACTATAGCTCTACCATATTACTAATATGTATTTGTGAAATGGAATAGCATTGTCTGTTTTTCCCCTGAAGTAAAAGCAGTTAAAAGAACATGGACTATCTCTTTGTTTAATGAAGAACTTGTTTTCACAAAAGTCTTCAAACTGAAAATCTCTGGAGAGAAATGAGTATTGTTAGGCTCAACAGACCACATGAAGGAACACAGGGATCATGTACAACTGTTGAGTAGGGTCTACACTGAAGTGACAAGGGTAGACCAGGTCAGTGCCCTCAATCTTCCCTTAGCTATTTCTGCTTCTTGGGAGAGTTCACCTCTTTGAGGACTCACACTTTCTGAGCCCAAACACACAGAAGGAAAATGTGCCTAAAGAGTTTACTTGCCTTCCCTCCCCTTTCTCACTGCCTTTCTTCCACCTCCAAGACCTCTGGGCTTACCTCTAGGGCTCCCTTCTTCTAGTGAATATCTCTTGCTAGAGCTCTCCCAAGAACTGAATCCTGCCCCGCAAACCAGGGATTAGTTCTGCAGTTGTGTACAGATCTCTGTTTCCTGGCTGCTTAAAGACAAATACTGACCCATTGCCTGGGGTGCCTCAGTGATCCCTAACGAACCATATGCCTTGGTATTAGCTTTTTCTTCCTGCACACACATACCTCCACCCCACCACTAAGTGTCAGCCATTTGATCAGATAGTTGCTAGGCTCCATTAATATCCAGAGAGCACCCACCCAGCTTCTTTTGCAGAGCAGATGCCTCGAGAATAATTTGGCTTCCATTCCCTCCCACAAGTATGCACACCCTTAACTCTCTTAATAAGGGTAACAATACTATCTAGAGTGGTTCCTACTGTCCAGGTCCAAAGCCACGGGCTATATGAAAAGAAAGTTACTGAGACAACCACTTGTTTTTTCCTGATCTCTCCAGATAGATTTATTAGGAAAATAGAGACTATAAAAGAGAGGCCAGGAATTATTTTATCTCCTCTACAAACCATTGAGCAAGCATTTCTGAGAATACGAGGAGAGCCACACTCATTACATGGTAAAACGGAAACCACCTACATGTAGCTAATGGTAAAACTAGTGAATTATGAAGTCTCTTCTCCATCTTTTCCTTAAGGTGTAAAATTAGAAGGTTAACCTAGGTCATCTCTGAGGCATCCTTAAGCTCTAAAAATCAATGATCTGTAGAGAGTTCTTCCATTTAAACTGACATTTAATGTTAAACATACAAAAACTTATGGACAATAGGATGTACTTTTTGTGGGTACCAATATAGAATAGGTATGGCTTAACACATGAGATTTTAAAAGAAGGTGGAAGGCAAATGCTTCAGAATTTAGAATCCACAACTTAAACGTAATAATTTGCGGAGTACACATAAGGTCTGAATAATAAGGCACTTGAATCCACAAAGCATTTGACAAATTCCCAATTCATAACCATTTGTTTATCAGTATATATCCGGAGCCCCAAGTGTGGCGGACATTATAAATGCAGTATTATAGGAAGGTACTATTTATTATCATTCAGAAAATGTCATGAAATAAAAAGTTGTTATGAGATATCCTTCATCATTTAAAAATCTATGGCCATAATGGCAACTGGGGAATGCCAGTAGGACAGAAGGAACACAGCGTTCCATCTCCCTGGTCATAAGTGAATGGCCCAATTTCCAGTCATTCACGTTTTCAGAAACATGGTTCTCCTTTTCAAAATGTCTTAATTGGAATGACTTGTTTTCAATATAAATACCTAATGTGTTTTTCTATCAGATTAGTTCATTATGGAATAATATACATCAATTTCATGCATAATTTGTACTTTTACAGCTGAAGCATCAAGGAGGAACATTATCATTAAATGTTGATTCATGATGTAAAAAAAAAAAAAAATTCAACTTAAGCTCAAGCTCATATTTATCAGGCCAGCAAGAACTGAATATTCTGCAGAGATATCTCATTGCTTCCCTAAGGGGTCTTCCCTTTCCCACAGAACTCTCCACTCCTATCTGATGGCTGCTGCTTACACCAAAATTTATAGGCATGGAAAGTTGTTCCTTTCCATGAAAGACAGATGTTGCTCTCTATAACAGGGGTCAGCAAACTAGGTCATGAGGGCAACAAATATCCCACTGCCTGTTCAGGCATAGCTCTGGAGCTGAGAATGGTTATTCCATTTTTAAATGGTTTTCAGAAAGAAAAAGAAGAAAAATATTTCAGGACATGAAAATTATATGCAATTCAAATTTCATTGTCAATTAAATGAGGCGTAGAACACAACCAGACTCATTTGGTTACATATTACCTATGGCTGCTTTCATGCTATAACATAAAGTCAAAATGTTGTATAGCTGACAAGATATATTTACTATCTGGCCCTTTAGAGAAAGAGTTTGCCAACCACTGTTCTGCCCTGGAATATTTAGGAAATTGCCTTGTTGCCTCATAGGCAGACCAGCAACACTCCACCCAGGAAAATGCAAATACCTTCTGCTTCTCATGCCTAATGCAAAGTCAAATCTCAAAGTCAATGAATGCTTTGCTTTAATAAAAAAGTCCTCTACAAAAAAAAAAAAAAAAATACCTATTTTCCTTTCTAAAACTCCTGCCATAGTTCTTCAGGCTCAGCCACATGCTTAAAAATAATGTCTCACTTTTCTCCTTCTTTACTTCCCTGCAGGGAGCCCACCACCCTGATTACTCTATTTAATCCTTCTGTTCTTCTACATCCCCATGTCCAACCAGATTTCTTCCTAGCACTTACAGCAGTGAGGACTCATTTTCTCTTTGTTTCTCCCACTAGAAAGTAAACTCAGAGAGGCTGAGATCAATATGAGATCATATAGTGCTCTTTTAAAAGTATTTAGTACTCTTAGAGCTAAGTGTCCCAATGCATGGGAGTTGCTTAATAAATATCAAATGAATAAATGAATGAATAAATGATCAAGTAAATTGAGGCTCTAAGAACTGAGCAGGAAAAGTTTAAAAAAGGATTTTTTGAAAGCACACCTTTTCTCCCAAATAAAGGTCTACTTTATGTGAAAACTAAGGCTACAACTTATTGACCATGTACCAGACACTATGCTCAGTTCTTTACCTCCCGTGACTGGTGTTAACAAATTACCCCAAAATGAGTGGCTTAAAACAACAGAAATGTATCCTCCCACAGTTCTGGAGGCCAGAAGTCTAAAATCAAGGTATCAATAGGGCCACAGTCCTTCTAGAACCTCTGAGGAAGATTCTGTTCCTTGTCTCTTCCAGCTTCTGGTGGCTATTGGCATTCTTTAACTTCAGGCTACATCACCTCAGTCTCTGCTTCTATCTTTGCATCGTACCCTCTTCTGCATGTCTGTCTTTTCTTATTCTGTCTCTTAAAAAGACATTTGTCATTGGGCCCAGTGAGTTAATCTAGGATGATCTCATCTCAAGATCCTTAACTTAATATTATCTGCAAAGATCCTTTTTGCAAATGAGATCACAGTACAAGTTCCAGGGATTAGGACATAGAGACACCTTTTGGGGGCTACTGTTCAATCCACTCATTTAGCATCAGGATACTTGTGTATTTATGATTTCACTGAAGCCCTCCAAGAGTCTGGACAGTTAATGCCATTTCTCAGATAAGATAAATCTAATAGTAAAGTGAAAGGGCTAACATTTGAAACTCTGTCAGGATTCAGTACTATGCCCTTAAGTGTCATAGAATTTTACCGTCTACAGAGCAGACAGGGACTTTCTGAATTACCCAACCGGCAGGCTGAATATACCAGTCTCAAGCCACCAGAAAATCCCTTCTCTTTACCGTTCGTTAGCTGTTTACATATCCATACGGTTCATCTTCAGTGTAAAAATAGAAGCTATTTCACAGGTCACCAGAAAACTCCCCATTGTCTATAGGGCTAATCTGATACTATTAGCCACTTTCTCTAAAATTCAGTTCCTTTTCCTCTGTAAATTCTGCTTAATGCTTCATAATGTTTGTGGAAAATTAAATCCACTGCTTATCCACCAATGGTGAGCAGTGTGTATAAGAAATTCTAAAAAGGATATTTATCTTTACTTCGCTAGAGCAATCTTATAAAAATACAGATTAATTTTTGTAATTGGGATGCAAATGACACTGGGGCAACTCATATGGTGGTGACAACAAGGTAGTAGGACATAATGACGGAATTCTTCTATGGTCACTTTGAATTAGACATGCTAGTGACCCTCAAGGGAATATAAATTGTGTGCATTTCTCCATCCCCCTTGAAATTCCTTGGCACAAAACTCAAAGTTAGTTCCTTGTGAAAATCTCCAGCCTAGTAACATGAGAGAATTAATGTACTTCCAAAAGTAAACAATTTGCTCCTTTCTGCAGCTGGATCACAACTGCTATATATCATGCCAACTCAAAGGGAAAATAGAGTCAAGGAAATGGAAGGGTCAAAGGCCAACCACCTGGAAATTTATGTCAGTTTTTATGCTTAGGTTCCTTCACTGCAAGCAAATAGCACACTTTAATACCACTGCACAATAAAGGAAAACCTTTGACTTGTGAGCTTGTGGAAAATGCAGAATGAAAAACCAGCATTCATGTGAGAGTCAAAACCTATCACCCACTTTAGTAAAGAAAAAAAGGCTTTTATGATATGTCTTTCACCTCTGCTGGAGCTGGAGCTCAGACAAACTCTGTGGACAGAAAACTGACAATGATTAGGCAACTTCTGCTTACCTGATTGTTTCATAGTTTTTACATTATGTAATCGTCACAACCAACCTTGAAAGTCAGCAAAATGCCTTCATTTTAGAGTTGGAGACACCGGGGCTTAGAAAACCTAATAATTTACCAAAGTTACACAGATAATTAGCAGCAACGTAGGGTACACCAAAGAGATTCCCAAACGCCACGCTAACCTAAATCTATTTTCTTTCCTGTTCCTCTCTGCATATCTAAACAAATGCTTTTAAAATAATGATGTGCTTAATCTTACAATCAAGTTAGTATAGAATTCCAGTACGCCTGCAAATGACACACTGTTTTCACTAAAGACAACCAGGATATGACATTGTCTCCTTCTATTATGTGCCCAGCCAGCAGACTGTCAAATACCCATTGCTGTGATCTGTTTAGCAAGGTCAGCTACTTGATTGCTGTGAATAATTGGAAGCCATTAATAATGGTCAGCTCCAGGATATAGGAAAGTGGTGGAGTGTGGTAATTGTATTTTTGAATTCCAGCAGATTATTTCCTAAGGAGCAGGAAGACAACAGTTACATGGGATATAGGTCTTATTTATTTATTTTTTTTAGATACTATAGAGATAATTGTTTCCCTAGAAGTGAAGGAGACAAGTCAAGGGCTCCCTTAATAACATGTGTGACCACCTCTAGAAAAAACACAGAGGTCAAGGTTTTGCAAGATATTGCTAAATACTGGTTGACCTGACTATTACTAAATGTCTTTGTTAGCTAACTTTCGTATTCTCTCATTAACACTAAAGCTTTACATGTTATTGGGGCAGAGCGGGGGAGGTTCACTATCTAAATTTGGAAGCACCAATGAGGTCAGATCAATGGCTAATTAGGAAATCTAATCCAGTTGATACTCATCTGAAAAGGCCAAACACAAATCTTTTGCTGTTTAATGTGTATTAAATGTCTGCAATATATTAAAGGTTGTAAATACTGCAAAATAATTACATGGAACATTATTATTTTTTTTAAGAAGCCTCGTCAACGAATTACGTCTTTTAAAAAATCTTCCAGACATAATAATAAAAATGAGAAACTAAAGAGATTGGGAAAAGGTATACTTTATGATCATGTGAAAAAGAGAAACTAAAAATGATTTTAGAGAAAATTAATAGTGTAAAAGGTGAGTAATAAATAGACTAAAGAGCAAAACAATCACAGAAAAATATAATAATTCAAAAGGAACAAGGCATACTTTATTTCAGTATCCATTAGCTATCAGATTCAGGCTTTAATACGGAAACTGTTTCTTAAATTGGCCAGCAATGTGAGCAAACAAAATTACACTTAAAACTGACAGCAGAAGTATAAGTAAAGAAAACATGGATGGAAGCAAGGAGTCATGACATAACCACTTGAAACAAATGTTCAGCACTTACTTCAATTCTCGTCAGTTTTTCCAGTTATTTGGAGTTACTAGGAGTTGGACCATTTTTGACCATTTTTTTCAAGGGTATTCAGTGTTTTAGATCAATCCCGAAATGAAAAAACTAATCAATGTTTCATAGACATGCTATAAAAGTTAAAGCTATAAACCTCTCATAAGAAAACAGAAAGAGTAAGGCCTCATGACCTTGGGTTAGGTAATAGTTTTGTAGATGTGGTACCAAAAGACAGGTAACAAAAGAAAAAAATATATAAACCAACTACATCAAAATTAAAAAGTTTTGTGCTGCAGGTGATACCATCAAGAAAGTAAAATGACAACCCACTGAATGGAAGAAAATAGTTGCAATCATGTATGCAATAAAGAATTGTATCTCAATACAAATAGCCAAAAAGCAGAAACAACCCAAATATCCATCAACTGATAATAGGATAAATCAAGTGTGGCACATCCATACAAAGGAATACTATTCAGCCATAAAAATAAAGTATGGCACATGCTACAACATGTTTGACCCTTGAAAACATTATGCTAAGTGAAAGAAGTGAGCTACAAAAAGCTATATATTGTACAAACCCATTTATAAGAAATGTATAGAACGAGCAAATTTACAGAGACAGTCAGTAAATTAGGGGTCGCCTAGGGCTTAGGGAAAGGAGAGAGGAAGAAAATGGGAATTTAATGCTAATGCGTGTATGGTTTCTTCTAGGGGCAATGAAAATGTGCCGAAACTAGATTATGGTGATGGTTGCACAACCCTATGAATGTACTAAAAACAGGTTAAATTGTATACTTTAAATTGGTAAGTTGTAGGCATGTGAATTATCTCTCTCAATAAATTTCTTCTCATAAAATAAAAATGTATCTTGAAGAGAGTACTAAAAAGCCTTGAGATAGAGTAAATTACTAGTAACATTTCCCTGCCAATTTTTCAACAAACTTGCCTGCATCTGAGGATGAGAAAAGGTGAAAAAGGAGGTCAATAGTATATAGAAGTCCATATTTTATTAATCTTTCCAGAAAGCTGAGGATGTTAACTAATTACCTTACACTATGCATCTATAGTGTAGACTAATCCAGCTGTGCCCTATATTTGGAAAAAGTAAACTGATTTATAAAAATCAAAATTTATCAAAAGAATAAATAATGAAATGAACCAGAAAACATATTCATAGAAAGATTCACAGTAAGGTAACATTTTTTTAAATAATGCTCCTCTAGTGCATTTAAAATATGACTTCATTTATAAAACTTGAATTACTCTTTTACCAAAAACCCATTGTTAAAAAAATGCAAATGTATAAAGGCAGATGCATTAGGGGGTTAGTTGTTAAATTCAAAAAAAAGAGTTCCTTAAATAGCATGCCACTTCCACATACCTCCTTCGTGTACTAAAAATATGATTTGATTTACCAGCAATTGATTAAATGCAAAGCTAGGGAAATACAGCTATTGTTAGAGCTAAATATGGCTATATTTGTTTTGCTTTTGCTTTTTCTGTGGTAAATAGGAAAATTAAAGATCTGAATAATTAAGCAGTCATTCTCACATTAAAATTTATAATTAGGTTCTCCTAGTTTCTTATCTATAAAATATCTGTCTATCATACTAATAGACAAATAGACATAAATTATTCATGTTAATGGAAGAAGCAGAGAAACAAGACACTAAATAGTGGATAGTTCCAAAATTATTTCATCTTAGCTTCTGGCTATCTTTTATTCACTTTAACAATTTGAAATCTAATTTCTCGTTCACATAAACTGAAATTCAGTAATATTAAGCAGAATGTCTATGAGAAGTATAACCAGGAATTGAACCCAAACACATGCTATAATCTGAAGGAAATTCTTGAGAAATTATCATGGAGGTTGACAAAGGCAAGTCCTCTGATTTTAACTGATAAAAGCAAAATGAAATAAAAGATTTTAGGGGCAGAGTATTATATATACTGGTGCTTTTCAAAGAAGTTTCATTTTAAAATGGAACCTCAGAAAGTATTTGTACCTTCAGCATTCCTTTGATCAGCCCTGGAATTGGTTTTTACAAGAATTAAAGATGAATCCATTGGCCAGCTTGCATTTCTACTTTTAGAGGCAAAACACAGGACAACAGACTTGTTCTGTCTGGTCTACAAGGCCCCAACTACTACATAGCCCCCTGGAAGATCATGGCCAGGTGCTTAGAAAATTGTTCAGGCATCATTATCTCCCAAAATAAACTTTAAAATGCCAATTCATGAAGAGAAATGTGTAACAGAAATTCTATAAAGATGGATTATCAGAAGTCCAGAGATTTTGAGCCTTGTGGCAATAGGGCTGAATGTATGACCAAAAAGAAAGCAATGTAATTGATTTAAAACTGAATATATGGCTGTATTTCAGATAATTCCAAGGGAGACAAAACACTGAGCTTCATATAAGATTCTAATCTTGACTAAGAACTTTATCTTATTAATGCACTCCCTGTCCAATAATCAAGTCTGAAAAGGCCAGGTAAAAGGGGATATGCTTCTTGATAAAAATAGGAGCATGGGACTAAATAACACAAGAGAATAAAACTGCTTCTAACAATCTATTAAAGATTCCATTAAATAATGCTGGTTCATTTTGAATCTTGATAATGAAGCTAAATATGAGTTCCACATGAATATGGAATGATTAAAAACAATGCTCTTAGACAATGAGTATTAAGCAGGTTATGCTTCTGGAAAACAGATAAAGGACCTTTGGTAAAACCAAAACACTGAGACTGAATATACATATTGGGTATTCTATGAGGGGGAGGCTATGGTTGAATGGAGATTTAAAAAAACAAAACAGTGCTATGAATAGGGACAGCCATGCATGTAATTTTTGTCAAGACAAATTGGCTGATTAAAGCTGTTAGATATTGTGATAATACAAAAGGGGAGCTGGTGAGAAAATTCACTAAGCTCAAATGAATAATGAAACTGAAAATGAACAAAGATTATAACATCACTTCAGAAAATGGAACTAATCATAATGTTCTTTGTGTCCATAGCACCTTTTATCTTAGCATTTCAAAGCATTTCACAGAATCACTGAATCATGACTTTTATGGTTGAAAGTGACCAAAAAAATAATCTAGTACAAACACATATACAGGCTCTGTCTCTTCTACATCTCCCACACAGAGTCATACAATTGCTTTGAACACTCCAGTATTCTCATTTCCTCATGAGTACACCATTTTGGATCCATATAAAGAAAATCCAGAATATTTACATTTGTCATTTTCTTTGCATTAAAGCATATAGCAAAAAATCTCATCAGACAAAGCTGTAAATTAGTAGGGCAAGAGAATCGGAGAACAAGAGAGGACTACAAAATTTTTTATAGTAGAAAATAGGTAAGTGGTAATGGATTTTGCAGACCTAGGAAGTTTGGGATCTAAGTTTATTGGATATCATAGGATTGAAAGCCAAAAGAAAGGAAAACCATTCTCATGTCCAGATCCTGAAAAGGCTCAGGAACTGTAATAATTCTGAAAGTATAGATTGTGGTTGTAAACCTGGCTGGTGGCTAAAATTCTGTATAAGAAGAAGCCAGGCTTCCATAGCCCTCCCCAATTCTGTACAGCTAAACAATTGGCCCACACAGAAGAAGATTCATATATTCAAAACTGTACTGAGAACCTACTATGAACCAGGCATTGTTTTAGGAATTGTGGCTATGGAAGTAAACACACACACACACACACACACACACACACACACACGAACCTCTGCCCTCACAAAGCTTATATTCAAAGATGAAAGGCGGGGGAGGGGATGGAAGGAAAGAAGGATGTACAGAGGGAAGGAAGGAAGGAAGGAAGGAAGGAAGGAAGGAAGGAAGGAAGGAAGGAAGAGAAGGAAAGGAGGGAAGGAGGGAGAAAAGGCAAGCAAAGGGGAAGGAGGCAATTTTAAATAGGGTGGTCATAAAAGATTTTCCTGAAGGTGACAGTTGAGCAGAGATATGAAGAAGCTGAGCTGACTATCCAGAGGGAAAGTTTCAGTCAGTGGAAAAAGCAAATGCAAAGGTTTGAGGAAGGACAGACCTCATTTGTTGGGGGTTGGGGGATTGGGGAGATACTTCCCATGAACATACCAGGTTGGCTCAGGTAGAATGAGTGAGGTGGGGAATGATAGGAAACTGGATCTAGAGGTAATGAAGGGGCAGGAGGACACAGGAGAGTAGGCCATAAGGCCTTGGAAGTTAAATTAAATCTTGGGCTTTTGCTTTGAGATAGATGGGATGGCACTGGAGAGTTTTAAGCAGAAGAGCCACATATACCCTGAATTATAATAGTTAGGGAATTCCCATTTTAAAAAATCAGACTTAATGCCATATAAACCCACCAATATCATACATACAAATCAGACTTAATGCCATATAAACCCACCAATATCATACATACAGCTTCTGTCTTTGTCATTCTGAGCTGCTGTAACAAAAATACCATAGGCTGGGTGGCTGAAACAACAAAAATTTGTTTCTCATGGTTCTAGGGGCTTAGTAGTCTGAGATCAAGGTGCTGGCTGATTCAGTTCCTGATGAGAATCCACTTCCTGGTTTGCAGAGGAACACCTTCTTCCTATATCCTCACATGGCAGAGACAGAGAGAGAGAAAGCAAGCTCTCTGACATCTCTTCTTATAAGGACACTAATCCCATAATGAGGGCTCCACCCTCATGACCTGATTACCTTCCAATGGCCCTATTTCAAAATAATATCACACGGGATTAGGGCTTCAACATATGAATTTGGGGTGGCAGTGGGGACACAGACATGTCCTTCACAGGAACTTCCAACTGGTTTTTAGTCCCTCACTCTAAAATATGGACATCCAAAGATCATCAAATATTTTTTAAAAGACTCTTAGATGAAAAAGATAATCTAAATTAAATAAACCGGGAAAAAAACAATCTCAGAAGAAATAGGAATGAGCCAATAAGCAAAACAAATTTTAGAAAATTTACAATGAATTCCATCAAAGAATTAAACTATAACATCTACGATAAAAAGAAAAGACTGCTCTAATAAAGGGGCAAGACATCTCCTGGAAATTAAAAATGAGAACCAAAGTTAGAATTCAATAACACAGTAGGTAAATACAGTTGAAAAATTTTCCCAGCAAGTTCTTTAAAAAAAAAAAAAAAAGGGATCAATTAAAAAAAAAAGTCATTCAGTTCCAGTCCAGGAGATTCAACACTTTAACTATAACTAAAAGCAGTTACTGAAATACAAAGGAAAAGAGAAAATTATCAAATGAATAATAGAACTGATAGCTTCGTTAGGCATGAAGGACAAGTTTCCATATTGAAAAGGCTTTTGGAGTGCCAGTGAATTGAATGGAAAAGTATGTACAGAGAAAAAAGAGCTTCATGCTCTTCTTTCACAAGAGGAAGTTGATGGTTTAAGTCTACTATTGAAAAATCAAGCAAAAGCAGTAGGTATAAGCCTGTTATTTGAAAATCTCATGGTAAATGTCAAAAGAAATAGTAAAAACCAAAAAACTGGTTGCTTCTGAGGAGTGGAATCAAGGGCTATTTGTCTCTATAAGACCTGTATAGTCTTTTACTTCTAAATTATGTAAATGTATTAATTTTGGGCCACAGTCTTCTTGCTCACTGCATTTAGCCACACTGGCCTTCTTTTTGTTCCTCAAACAAATATTTTCCCACCTGAGCCTTTGCTTTTCCTGTTCCCCTGCTTGGACTATCTAACGCCCAAATTCTTCCACAACTAACCCCTTTTGTAATTATTCATTTAATGTATCAATTTGACTAGGTTAAAGGATGCCCAGGTAACTGCTGGAATATTACTTCTGGGTGTGTCTGTGAGGATGTTTCTGGAAGATATTAGTATTTGTATCAGGATACTCAGTAAAGAAGACTGCCTTTGCCAACGTAAGTGGGCATCATCTCGATCCACTGAGGGCCTGAAGAGAACAAAAAGTCATCGAAGAGTGAATCTGCTCCCTTGCTTGAGTGAGCACATCCATCTTCTCCTGCCACTGGACATCAGTGCTTCTGGTTCCCAGGCCTTCGGGCTCAGACCAGAACCCACACTACTGGCTCCCCCGATTGCCAAGACTTTAGGTTTGTACTGCAATTACACCAGCAGCTTTGCTGGGTCTCCAGCTTGCAGGTGGCAGATTGTGGGGCTTCTTAGCTACCACAATTGTGTGAGACGATCCTTCATAATAAATCTGTCTGTCTGTGTCTGTCTGTCTGTCTGTCTGTCTATCTGTCTGCCTGTCTGTCTGTCTATCCATCCACCCACCCACCCATCCATTCATCCTATTGGTTCTGTTTCTCTGGAGAACCTTAATACCCCTTTTCCCATCATTTAAGTTTTAGCTTACATGTCGCCATAGTAAAGTGGCCTTCCCGCTCATCAAACTAAGGCTACCCCATTCCAGGCCTCTTCTAACACATTACTTTATTTTCATAAAAGCACCAATCTTTTTGTGATATTCTTATTTCTTTGCTTACCTTCCCCTGCCTTCTCCATGAGAGCAAGGGCCTTATCAGTCTTTCCTACTGTCCTATCTCCAGCCATTAGAAGAGCACCCAGCACAGAGTAAACACGCAATCCATATTTGTGTGGATCAAGTTAATGTTAAATGACTGTACTTGCTTAGAATGAGCCAAGTGTGTCACCTGTTTGTCAGGTTCTGATAGTTGGACCTTGACATGAACTTGACATGACAGGTCAGTACACAAGTGCTCACAGCCTCAGAAAGAATCATCTTTCTGGAGCTAAAGTATACCAGTTAACAGTCAAAACATGTTATTATATACCATTCAGTCAGATTATCAGCCATTCCTACCTACCATGGGAAAGATGCAATAAAGTTCTGAACTATAATACAGATACATTAGTTTGATAGGAAAATTACAATTGCTACAATTGCCATTTTATACACTAATTTTATACACTAAGAATCAGAAGGTATCATAGAATACGCATAACTTTTGAAGTTAAGCAGACTCAAGTTCACGCCCCAAGTCTTTCGTCTCTGTTATGGACTGAATTGTGTCCCCCCAAATTCATATGTTGAAATCCTAATTCCCAATGACTGTATTTGGAGATAAGACTTTTAAGGAGGTAAATAAGGATAAATGAGGACATAAGGGTGAGGCTCTAATCCATTGGGACCCACATCCTTTTATGAAGAGAAAAAGACACCAGAGGTCTCTCTCTCCACACCTGCACAGAGGAAATGTGATGTGAAGACACGGTGAGAAGGTGGCCATCTGCAAGCCAAGTGGAGGTCTCACCAGAAACCAATGCTGCTGGCCCCTCGGTCTTGGACTTCCACCCTCCGAAACTATGAAAAAACAAATTTCTGTTGTGTAAGCCTCCCAGCCTGGGATATTTTGTTACAGCCACCCAAGCTAATACAACCTCTAAGCACTGTGATCTTATACAAGTTATTGAACTTCATAAGCTCAAAAATCTATAAATTCAGGAAAAGAAATCTCAGTTTGCATGACTGTCGTGAGGCCTAAGGATAGTTTTGTGCAGAGTTTGAAAGTAGGTACTCGGAAGTCATCATGGGGCCCACTGTGGTCTGCCAGCCCATACTGATCGCTGAAGGTATTTGTATATGCTAAGCTATTTGAATTCCAAACAGTTTATTTTGTAGTAAATGTTATTGCCTTCACGTCACCTGTCTGGGCCTCAGTTTCCCCACATAGAAAAAGGAGAAGTTGGCCTAGATGATTTTAAAGGTCCTTCTATATCTGAGTCTAGGGTTCTATAGACACGGTCTGCGTATATCTGCTTTGGGGCTATTTCCAGAAGACAAAGATCTGTCATCCATCCTCTCTTTCCCCTGACCCTCGCTGCCCCCACCTTCTGACCAGTTGCACACATTTATAGGTTAGCTACCCAGAGTTAGCAGTACAGTCTGGAGCAATGAAATCAGAAATCGTTTACGGCTTCAAACCTCCCCAGTACTTTAGTCTCTCAGTCAATCTGTTCTAAAACAACACATTGGAGAGAGAAGTTAGCATAGAACTCTTGGGCTTGTGTTTATTCTGTGGTAGAGAATGTAAACTGTCAGTCCTAATAACATATCTTTCATGATTCAGATCATTGTCATTGCACCAGAAAACCTGTTTTGATATAATTTAGCCCAGCCCTATGTGAGCTAAATACTGAATGTTATTCAAGATTTATATTGTGTCAAGTCCCAGTGGTGCAGGCAGAGCCTCAATGCCTGGGAAAGGCTTACAGAGACTTAAAGGGTGCTTACCTCTCAATCCTGAGTGCATGACAAAAGAGAAGGGCTGGATTTGCTATGCGTGTTCACTAAAATACCCTAGAGGATATGTTTTTCTCCTTTTAAAAGGAAAGGGTGTTAACTAGGTATTTTATTTTTTTCTAAGAGGTTTGAATTTGTATATGAAGCATTTTGTTAGACAACCAAAAGGATTTGTGTCCCTTCTGATAAAACACAGAATTGTATTCTATGCCCTGATGAAGTCTCCAGTCTTATCTTGATGTGATCTTAAGTCTAGAATGTGACAACATGGAAAAACACTTCTGGTCTTTAACACTTCCTACTGCTGAAGGTTCCAATGTCACTGTCCAAAACAGTTTCTCATCTTTATTTTGTACATTTTTCTGAAATCATTTCTAGGTAAAGAAAGTTTTCCCTCTCATCTTAACACAAATAAAACCCATGTTATATCATAATCGTTGAAACATTTAACTTAAATATTTTATCCCCATTTATTTCTTTGTCCTATGTGTATAGTTCAAAGATTGTTTATTAAGAACATGCCTGTTTTATTTCTTTTACAAAATGATACCATTTACTAGATGCTTTCCCTTGAATGACTCTAAAGCAAGGAAAAAGATTCACTGTCATGAAAACTCTATGTGTGTGTCTCAAAGTGAATTTTATTATAAAAAGTAAACTATTCATTGCACAAAACTTTAAACTGAAAAGTATAAAATAATAAGTAAAACTTTCTTTATTCTCTCCATTTTCTATCTCAACTCTCTAGCAATAATTAGTATAGTTTTTTATGTGTCCTTTAAAATTTTGTTCTAAGCAAACACAAGTGTTTGTGCTTGTATATACATATATACACAAATATATGTGTATGTGTGTACATACATGTATAAGTGCATTTATGTGTATATATACATATGTATATATGCATATGTATACATACTACATGTATCCCTCTTCATTAACTAATATTGATAACTATGCTAGAATACAATCATATAAACTGATTCTTTGGGAACCCAGAAATAAGGTCTTGTCATTTTCAGATTATGGCTAGATTTCCTCACAGGAAAAAAAAATCAGATTTAACAATAGAAACTATAATAATATAATAGCAACTCGTATTTATTATTTACCAGTCCAGTGCCTGGCTAACCACACTTATTAAATATATTATCTCATTGAAACCTCAGAAAAACTCTATGAGATAAGCGTTATCCAGATTTTACAGATAAAGAACTAAAGCTTAGTGAATATAACTTGTCCAAGATCAAACAGCTAGTGGCCAATGCAGGGCTTCAGAGACAAGAAACTTAATTATTATACATTTTTGTTAGATTTATAACCTTGAAAACAAATGATGAATAAAATACACATTCCCTGGGAAGATATGAGAAAAACAGAAAATAAACTATTCGCTAGTTTAAGGGCAAAGGGAAAGTTTTTTGCCACCATAAATATTTATTCAATAGATTCAAAGAATTAGTTATTTTGTAGGTTGTACCATACAATTCCCAGGCATCCCCCCACAAGGGGGCAGAATGGTGGCAAACTGAAAAGCTTTGAAGACAGTAAGAGATGTTTGTCAACTTTAGTGACTCCCCTTTTTGTAATGCCTACTTTCCCCAGCTCATGTTTCCTTTTCCTCATTCCCTACCACATTTTCTCATTCCTTGAATTGAGAAAAGCCAGCAACCTTTGCTGACTTTCTTTCCCCATGCTGCCATATCGTCTAGTTCTCCTTTGCAGAAAACTGTAATCATGCAAATCTTTCATTATTTAAAAAAAATTTTCTTTCCTCTTTCTCCCTGATTCAAACTGGGATTTGACTCAATTGCTTCTTTTCTTTCCTTATTCTTCTGCATACAGCATGACCACTCCCTTAATCATTAAGCCTTTAGATCGGCACCAAAGACTCAAGGCTATTGGCCTTAGAAACAGAATTTGGATCAAACTAAAGATAACATCTAGTAGCTCCACACTCATGAAGGTGGAACAACCCTGCCAGTAAGAAACCAGACAGTACAACAGCATGGCTGACATCAGGACCTGACTCAATGAAGGCTTGCCTCCTACCCTGCAGTCTACAATCAGTAGAGTCTGTTAGGTTTGGGGGGGAAGGGCCAGCCAGATGCCTGCCTGGAGGCTTCTCAGCTTAATATCAGAATCCTGACCTTCCAGCCAGACTTCAATGTCCTGAACGCCCAAAGGACCCACCCTAAAGCCCCGGGCACCACCACCCTAATCTGGATGCTCAACTAACATTTGATTAACATTCCCACCCTATACCACCTACCCCCACAAAACCCCATAAAAACTGTGCCCTCTCATCCCAGGAATAGACTTCTTTGGCCCCTCTTCTCTGTGAACCAGAGAATCTCGCCCGGGAGCCCCCTCCCAATAAAGACTTGCTTTTAAAACTTCTCTCGGCGTGTCACGTGTTTACCTTACAGAGTCCAGGACCCCAACTCCCTTAGCCACCATGACTAATGAGTTTTCCCCAATATCTCCTAGAGGCCATCGGGGAGCCAAGTCTTTGAGTGCCAGTCGCCTTTGTCTCTGGGATTGGCACGATCTCTTTAAACAAACCTCTATTTGCTGCAAACTCCTGACTCTGTCTCTTTTGGCTTTTATACATGCAGGTAAAATGAACCCCTTGAGTTCCTAACACAATCTCCTTATGGATCCTTCTCTCTCTGCACCCCACCCCTAGGCTCCCTTTTCCCCTCTGTCCATACTCCACCTTCATCAGCTCGTTAAATACCTTCGCACATAGCCCCATCTGGTAGGTAATCTGAAAAGGCAAGTCTGTGTAAATCTGGGGATGCTAAAGGGGTCACCTCCTCCCAAAGGAGGAAGCACTACCTTTGCCTTTTGAAGTAGCCTCTGAGCTACATTTAGTTCAACTCCAACATGTAATAAGTTGCATGTCATCGCTCTAGTTCTTACAACAATAAAAAGTGGATAATGTTCTCCCCACAAAAAAAGAAATGGTAATTATGTGATGGGAGGTAGGTATTAGCTAATGCTATGGTAGTGATCATTTTGCAATATACAAATATATCAAATCAACACACTGTACCTTAAAATTATATATGTCAGTTAAATCTCAATAAAACTGAGGAGAAAAGTGAAAACATTGAAAATCAACAACTCTTCTTGGACTCCTTATAAAACTAATACCACAGGGTAAACTGCCACTCCAAAATCTAGAGAAACAGGTACATCCAGTGAGATGTAGCATCTGAGATTTGCTCACCTAGAGCAGAACCTTCTGGATGCCACAAGTGGTAGGATCATTTACTTGACTAGCAATTTTGACCAATTGCAGGGCCTAGCATGACAATGGAAAATTCATAGGAGACACAAAAATAAGGGAGCTGTGCCCCACTTTCAGGGGCTTACCCTCCAGGAAACCCGCCAAATTCTGCTGGTGAAAATCAAAGTAGTTTCTTCCAGGCCCAGGCAGGGAAAGGAAAGAACACCCAATGTAAAAACCATTCCAGAACCTTAAAAAAAGTCTGCTCTCTAAGGGAAAACACTTCACCAGATGGCAATACTGAAACTGTAGTCCTCTCAGCAGAAGAAAATTCCTCCCTACCTTGTCTTTCTATGTCACCTAAAG
>CM053515.1:88678365-88830305 GCA_028627145.1 Eidolon dupreanum
CACACACCACACACAATGACACATGTATTATATTTAGGACCCACATAAATAATCTAAGATAATTTCCCCATCTCAAGATCCTTAGCTTAATCATATCTATAAAGTCCCTTTTGCCATATAAGGGAACATTCACAGATTCCAGAAATCAGTACCTATATATCTTTAGAGGTTATTATTTAGCCTACCAAGGTACCTTTTGAGATTTAAACAAAGCAGGAAAGACAAAATGACCACAGTACACTTTCATAAATCTGGCATTCACACACAAGACTGAAGATTATTATGAAACTTCACATTAGTTTCTAAGGATACCAAAGAACACTAAGACAAAATTTACTGAAAGCCTTCCAGTTAGAGAATATACACACACAAGAAATGTTGGTAAATGCTTGCCTCCTCTGTTTTCCAAATAGGAAGTCAGTTGTCATAGTCCTTTTTAATTCTGACAAGTTCTAAAGACCTAATTGCAAAATAGATGTTGTCTTATGAATTTTCAACATTAGCTCATAGCCAGGGCTTTGATTATCTTCCAACTTGGAGGTTTATTTTTGAAAAGGGGAAAATTGTTTATTTTCCCATGGAAGTTGGCAGAGTTTGTACTCTTTCAATGAAACAATAAACTTGAACTTTTAAGAACTTATTTTAGAGCATGAAGACACCTTGGACATGCATTCTTGTCACCCTATGTGGTGGGCCCTAGTATTATTAGAAAGAGGCAATGGAAAAACTAGGAAAAGGGAGTTTGTATTGGGGAAGCAGGGAGAAAAATGAGAGCTCATTGGGCTAAATATAGATAGAAATGACATTTATAACATTTTAACAATTGTACCATTGGCACCAACAAAGAAGAATGAATGCCAGCTGAAAACAAGCCTTACGCCATCATTACACCTACCTACTGCGATCAGCCCTGAAAGGAGCAAAATTACCATAAGAAAATAAATATGTTAGTCATCTGGGTTCAGTATTCTTGCATGTCTAGGCTTCCTTTCAGAACTACAATTTACATATTTAGTCTAAATTTTTTTTAATCGCATTCATGGGGATGGGGAATAAGAAAGCTCTAAAAATGGCAACCGTAGAAAGGCAAAGCTTGCCTTAGGAGATGGGGATGGAGATGGTGATGGAAACGAGGTGGTAAAAATCAGAGCAACCAGCAGCTGAGTCCCATCCCACAAGATGTGAAGTGTCTTTTTCTCATTTAACCTTTTCTAAACTGTATATCTTTCGTCTTATTTGACTGCTTCTCTCCATTTCCTTCCTCTCCTCTCTCTCCCCTCCCTTCCCTGTCCTTCCTTCCATTTCTCTCTCTCACCTCTTTCTCTCTTTCAATACACACACACACACATGCACACATGCACACACACATGCACACTCGCATGCGCATGCACGTACACCTCTCTCTTCCAGGACCTCCTGCACTCCTACAGCTTCAACTCACTTTCCCGCTGGACAATTTCAAATCTACGACCCCCATCAGACTCTCCTCTCCAACATGAGTTCCATTTTGGAAATGTCTCACCTTTACATAAAAGCACATTCACATATTTCCTCAAAAGTTTTCTTATAAAGTTATCTTATTAAAATATTTGAAGTTGCCATTAAAACCTATATTTATCTAATGGAGAAAACGAGGCTTGGACTCTGCTCTTTCCTTTCTCTGCCTGATTGCCATAAGCACTGCCTCCGTGCCCTTTTTGTAATAATGCAGTCAAATGATTTGGCTAATTCAGAGAACCAAGAAAATAATGGAAAAATGACCAGCAACTGATTTTTTTTTTAATGATTTGACAAGTCAGTTCAGTCAAAAATACTGATTCAGGATCTTCATATTGACAAATTAACACGTCATAGAGCTTGTGCAGAAAAAAAAAAAAATGGTGCTTAAACGTGTACCACCATCTCACCAGACGCCCCGGCTCATCATGTTTGCTCAGGTTAGAACTTCATCCCTGTGGGCACTTAGAGCTAATAATACTGTACCTCTATGTCCTTGTAAACAGATCATGGTGGTGGCACTACCAATAATAAATGCCGTCAGGCAAAGGCTAATTGACAGGTGGAAGATGAATTGGAAGTTTTAAGGCATTTTGCAAACTTGGCTAGACCAATCCGAAACAACAAAAAAGTTTTCAGAGATTGATAGTTTTCAATATATCAACTAGGATTGATCCTTTACTTCCTGGACTTCTGGCTGTTTACTTCTCTAAGTGTCACTTCTCTCCTGTAGAATGCCAACTCATATATAAAGAATAAGACTAGCCAGTTCCTTCTGCCCCGATCAATGCCGTCAGCCACTTGGGGAGGTCGACAGGTGTGGCACAGACTTCCAGCTCAGGTCCCAAGCATCAACTCGGCATACCATGACCCAACATACTGCCACTAAAATCTGGTGCAAACAGAGAAATTTTCTTCCGTGCAGATGCCAGGTCAAGCCCCATACTGGCAGGCAGCATGTGTTTCTGTTGGCTTAGTCTCCTCTGAGGCAGATTGCTTGTCACAGAGGGAGTGTTGATTTTATGACAGACCCAAATGAGCTACAGGGTCAGGACCCACCTAGTGCATTTAAAACAGGCTGAGTGCCAGGTGAGACTTCTGTGGCAGAAGTAATGGAAAAAGCCATGGGCCCTCCAAATCATGGAACACATCCAGGGAGTCATAAAACAAAAAGCTTCTTAAACTAAAAAGTTGTACAGAAACACTTCATAATTTACTCATCCTCAAAAGAACTGAAAAGGGAAACAGAACATTATTACAAGAAGGGAATATCTGTGTCTTTAGGAAATATGTACTCTATGTCATGTTTACATTACTCAATAATTATAGACATTATCTGATTGGGGCAATAGATAAAATCTACTGAGGGCTTACTTACTCTGTGCCAACAACTATATTAAGAACATTTTCCAATTTAATCTTCATAAAACCTTGTGACATAATAATTGCTTCTGCTCTCATTATAGAAATGAAGAAACTGATGTTTGAAGGTCACATAGCTAATGGTAGACTCTGTGTTCTTAATCTCTATATCATATCACCTCTTACTATCTTCAACCTTTTAAAAAAATAGAAGACTAAATTTCATAAAAAAATAAGAAGACAGCATCTGTAAAGAAAAAAAGAAATTAAAAGTAGTTCAATATTCTAGGTGGGCTAAGATAGTTTTAAATAAAATTTCTCTAGTCCAAGAGTAATAAGAAACAAAGTTAATCTGTCATCATTGTAATAATTAATAGGTATGAAGGATTATCATGTGCTGAGTGTTCTAGATAAAATATCTCATTCAATTCCCAAAACAAACCTATAAGTTAGATATTATTATCTCATTTAAGTGCTTTCCTGGCTCTGTAGCACGTAGCTTACCCTCTGAAGGGCTTTAGGCAGACCTCCTGATTTATCACATCATGGCGTAATTCATTATTTGTTTATCATTAATAGTCTGAATACACTGTGGGCTCCATTAAAACAGAAACTGGACCTGCTTTATCTCCCCTCCAGATCTTTTCAGAGTTTCAGACCATGGTGAGTGCCGAGTTAATGCTGTCAAGCACATACATTAAAAGCAGAGAAAGTAAAATAAGAGGAAACGCAGCATTTTATTTGGGGAGCTTCAGAATTGGAAACACAGTCTATTCTGCTGTAAAGAGAGAACTGTGGCCCTAAAACAACCTCCTCCTCCTAAATAAACTCAGATTTTAAAATAACTTACAATCAAAAATTGTGTTTGAATATAATTAACTTCTGGCTCACGGGTATGTCATTGGAGCTGGGCGCACAATAGGGACATAACGCATTCTGTTTTTAAATGACTATCAGAAAGAGACTGGGGAATAGAGAGTTTCAAACTGTTGATATTAGCTTCACTTGTCTGGCAGACGTGTTTTCATAGAATCAAAATACCTCTGAGCGAATGCTGCTGCCTTTGAGTGCACCTAGCTGTGGCCCACCTTTCCGGAGTCCCTCTTTTCCAATCCCCAAGCCACTCATCAGCACAAGGTTCTTCCATTTTCTCATCCCTCAGTGTCATGAAAAGCAAAGTGCAGACCCACTCCAAGGGAGAGACCCTCCCCTAGGAATGATGTTAATTTCCAAGTAGGTTCAAGTTATAACCTGCACAGTAGTCCCTTCTTATCTTGGATACTTTCCAAGCCCCCAGGTGGATGTCTGAAACCATATGTACTATGTTTTCTCCTACACATGATAATTTTTCTCTTAAAGGAAACACTTTATGGCTTCTCCCTAAGACTGGAAAGAGAAAGATCATTTATAGACTGCCTACTATGCACCAGGCCCTAGCCTAAGGATAACTGCCAGCATCACCACTCTTATGGTCTGGAGCCATTATTAGGTAAAACAAGGGTTACTTGAACACAGCACTAAGATACCCCAACAGTCTATCTGATAACTGAGAAGGCTGCTAAGTGACTAATGGGTGAGCAGCATATACAGTATGGATATGCTGTACAAAGAAATAATTCACTACCTAGGCAGGAGGGAAAGGGATAACTCAAGATTTCACCATGCTACTCAGAATGGCACGTGATTTATAACATGCTTGTTTATTTCTGAAATTATCATTTAATATTTTCAAACCACACCTGAGACAGGTAAATGAAACCACAGAAAGTTAAACTGTTAATAAGGGGGTACTACTGTACTGGTCTTCAGACTACAAATTATTCAATTTTGTTATAGGCAATTTGTACGATCAAAACTGGACCTACATGAGCAATGCCTATATGTCTGTTTCAGATGATCTACCACTCCACACAATAATGAATTGTAGATTTCATCTTTCAACCTGACACCATGTTAGGACTTTTGAACTGTTGCCTTATCCCTATAGAGTAGAGGTAGAGGATTTACTCCTTCTCTTAGGAGGTCAACGAGCATAGATTAGAGTCTAAATTTCAGGCATGCAGTAGCTAAAAGGGGAGACCCTTAGCCTCTTTTTCATGGAAGCAGAGACACGCCAGTCTCCAAGAGGTAGGGAGAACAAAGCTCCAACTCCTAGCAATGGCTAGAGCACAAAAATGCGAGAAGTAGGAGGAGCCTACAAAGAAATCTTTCCAAGAAATCTATAAGCAAAAAAATACACACCAAAAAAAAAGGAGAGGGGGACAGGGTAGCAATGACACTTCTTGCTCATTGTGTACAGCCAGAGGAATCTTGACTCTCTCAAATTAAGTAGTGTGACTTTTCAGGTTTTATCCAGGGTGATGATGTTGCCTCTATCATCCACACTCTTTTCCACCCTAGCCAGATAAGGTAAATTGATGACTTTAGCAAAAAGCTTTGGCATGCACTGAACTTCCCAGATGGAAAGTCAAAATCAGGCTTTTTAGGTAATAATTTTCTAGATCTGGAGTCTGAGGCAGCTTCCTTTCTGAATTAGAACAGGAGAGAGTCAATGGGCAATAGGTCTATTTTGTGCAAGCTCAGAAGCTGTGCGGAGCTAATTATCATACCTCATTGTTGGAAAAACACGAGGCAGGCTTAATTTGTGCAAATAGAGCCAGTAAATACTATCATACGGTTCTTTTTAATATAGCAGATAAGTCATAATCTCATTTTGCAAATATATCCAAGTATTTGTATATCTATTCTTATCTGAAAAACACTATAAAGTATATGAAATACAAGGAAATATGAGAGTCTGATTAAAAGTCATTCTTGTCAACCTAATTTTACAGTTTAATAACATCCTCATTAACAAATACTGATTAAAGATTAAGGAGGAAAGCTACACGAACTTAGTGCAATCTCTAAGTTACAAAATATGGTTAAAGAATCATCACAAAAATAGGTACTTGTCAAAATAAAGAAAAAGTAAGAAGAGTCTAAGTTATAGCTTTTCTTGGGTTTAAATAAATAGGTAAGTAAAGCATATAACCAACTTTATGATATCTAAATTTAAATGTTGCTCAAGCAGCACTTGCAAAGCAATCATGACCCTCCCCATTAAGGAAGGCCGGAGATAGATGGAACATTTGTAGACTGCCTAGTCTCAGCAGTGTATACATGTCCCCTAAATTAAACCTCGCAGACATAATCACTTCATCATTCAACTATATTGCACAAAAATTGGAGTACTCCTTTGAAAATTCAACAGTGAATACAGCAGACCAGATCTCTGCTCTTATTGGTATGTGTTCAAGAGCAGATCCACAATAAATCAGTAAGCAAATAAATCATTGTAAATTTTCTATAGTTATCATTGCCACAAAGACAATAAAAGAATAAAATGGAAGAGAAAGTGATCAGGTTTTATCCAGGGTGATGATGGGTTGCCTCTGTCATCCACACTCTTTTCCATCTTGGTCAAATAAGGTAAGTTGGTGACATTGGCAAAATCCTTTAGAGCTCACTGAGCTCCCTGGATTGAAAGTCAAAATCAGTGTCTTTAAGTAATGACTTTCCAGATCTGGAGTCTGAGGCAGCTCCCATTCTGAATTATAACAGGAATGAGCTGGAACAGGTAGAGGTGGCAATTTATTAGAATTTTCAGAAATTGTCTTTCTGAGGAAGTGATATTTGAGTAGAGGCAAGGAGGATGGTAAGAGGCTAGCCAATGAAGAAATTTAGAATGACAGCATTTGAGGCAGAAGAAATAGTGGCAGAGTGAGTAAAGGAGTAGAGAGCCATGAGATGAAATTGGTGAGCAAATCAGAAGCTGATCACTGGGACCTTTGGGGACACAAGAAAGCTTTTGGATTTTTTTGAAAGTGCAATGGCAATATATTAGAGAGTATTAGGCAGGTTAACAATATAACAGGCATCAGTTGAAACACCTTAGGGTAAAGGAAAAAATGTTTTCTAACATCCAGAACACTAAGAAGTCACAAGATAGCACTAGTATTTAGGAAGCTCCCATTCTCCAGATAAGAGTTAGCGATTTCCATTAGTTTTAACACTTTACGTGTGTGCGCGCACACACACGCACACACACACACACACACACACACACACACAACTATGAGCATCCTGTCATCCCAGCCATGTCCCTCCTCCTTTGAGGTCTAGAGGCTCAGCAACACATTTCACTGCTCCACAGAAAGAAATGCAAGAGTTAAGATTCTCCCAGCTCAAACAAAAAAGTTCTTACAATGTTTTGGTTGACCAGGCGCCACTGAGCTACGCCTTCCATGTTGGGGAAGACACCATGCTGACCTCAAGCCTTACCTTCTGCTTCATGGTGCCCTTTAAGGAGAGGGTCAACTTGGCTTTTAAGACAAATATACAATTCAACAAATGCTTTTTGGGAAATTCGTAAAATTACGGTCTTCTGGGTTCCACAGGAAAAACAAAGTATAACATGATCCCTGCCTTTAGGAGATCATAATTGAGTAAGCCCTAGAGTTGTGCGAGATAACCATTACTACTTGGTACTAGTAAGTTTGTCATAAGGTACATTGGTACTTGCTAGGATCCATTTTCAAGCGATTTTCTAGTAAAATCCAAAAATTGCATTGGTGTTCTGATATATGCTCTGAAAGAGTCATGTTTTATTCTATATAAACCAGCAAAATATTGCTACATATTAGTAATAAGTGATACTTAAAAATCCTATTCTTACATCCTGTCATTTTTCACTTGATTTTTTTTTTACCCAATTTTAAATTCATTACTGACATTAATTAGAGCTAAACTACTCAGCAACTCTGGAAACATCTGAAAAATAAAATGGTGTGTTTGTATTCTTAGAGCAGTTTCCTCTGAACAATTCCAAACTTTGAGAGTGAGAGATTTCAGATATGACACTAGCTAACACAAAATTCATTTTTCAAAGCAAGACTGCATTTCAAACAGGCATACAAAATGAGTTTGTATTCTTTAAGATAAGGTTAGTATTACACATATATCACATAAAGAGAAAGAATGTAGGACTGCAGAATTTGGCATTTAAAATTAGAACCATCAAATAAAAATGTAGACTACATGATTCTTATAAACCATAAGCCACCTTTAGGAAAGGAGACTAACAGTGACCATTGAGAAATAGAGTCCAACAAGTTTAATAGGTTGAAGATGAAAAGGAATTGGTCAGCATCCCAAAGAAGATTCTTGCTTGATTAAACTCTATGAGAAGGAGAACAATTTTTAGTTTGAAGGAGATATTACTCTTTGATGGACAGACACATCTTCAGTTTTATTTCCCTTGTGAAGGGTGCTCTGCTGGGTATTTTTTCCAAAGATGGGCCCCTAGAATCCGTCTTCCTAGTTTAGTGCAGGTTACTCAACAAGGAATTTTTCTGTTGTAAACGTAAGTTTCTTAAGTCAGGAATGAAGTCTTAACAACAACAAAATGCTCTAAAATGAAAATTATGAGCTTCCTTCCTCTAGATGCCTTTGACCATTTAGATACTTAAATGGGGTCACACGTGAATAACAGATTGGCCTAGAAGACTTCCAAGGCTCCTTTCCAACCTGCATTCCAAGAATATGAATAATCATCTGCATTCTTTGTAGTGTGATATAAGTCCCACTACTGTGGATATCTGTTTAAATCTAAGCTCAAATTACTTCAGAGCCTTTATCATTAATAACAACAACATGTCATTTAAATATGTTGAGTTGTTTCCAAACTCCAAAGGAAATTGCTTGCTTTTACTGCCCTCTATACAATGCTTGCTTCTTTTCTGCCCATTTTCCAGTCCTGCTTCTTAAATGAACATCCTCCAGTTCTTTCCACTACCTTCAGAGCTGTGTCTTCCTTACTTCTGGCCGTATCATTGAGAATACCTATATCTCTTCTCCATCCTTATTTTTCTATCGCATTTGATACCAGGGGTTCTGTATCTACCCTGCTTTACCCACAGTACTCTAAGTTCATCAAGAGGGTGTTTTGCGATGAAATTAATATTTGAATGGGTAGATTGAGTAAAGTATACTATAGTCCCTATTGTCGGTGGCCCTCATACAATCAGTTAAAGGTCTGAATAGAACAAAAAAGCTGAGTAAGGGGAAACTTCTCCATACTGACTGCTCAAGCTGAGACATCAGTCTTCTGCCCTTGGACTGGAACTTACATCATTGGCTCTCCTGGGTCTCTAGCTTAGGACTTCTCAGCCTCCATAATCATGTGAGCCAATTCTTCTCTCTCTCTCTCTCTCTCTCTCTCTCTCTCTCTCTCTCTCTCTCTCTCTCTCTCTTCCCTTATTCCTTTCCTTCTTTCATTCTCAATCTCTTTCTTCCTCTCCCCTTTTCATATTTTTCTATATATACATATTCTTCTATTGGTTCTGTTTCCCTACAAAACCCTGACTGATGCACTCTCTCTCAACTAAAATGCTCTTAAGAGCAGAAACCATTCCTCGTGATTCTCTGACTTCTTTTCTCATGTCTAGTACCATGCTTTGCAGGCTGTGGGTATTGTATAAACGTTGTTAACCGAATCTCCAGAGAAAAAAGATTTACTGTTGAAATCCCTTACTGAGTGTGATGTATTAGTGTAAGCAACATTGATTGTCACGCCCATTAGAGCTCCCAGCAAGCCAGGGCATTTCCTGTGGACAAATAATTTGAGTGGCCCTGGAAACAACGAAAGTGGGGGGAGCGGGATTTGAGAGCCTTTTCTCTCAGTAGAGGGCTACTGAGTCACTTTTCTTGAGGAGGCTTCCCCTGTGTTTGCAATCATTTCAGTATTTCTAAAATGGCCAGGAAAGGTGCAAAGGATTAAAAACCAGATTACCATCTGTCAAATCAGAATCAGAGAAAAAATTAAAGAGCTAGAGTTCCAGAGACTGTGTGGATTATTCCATTCAAAGGATAAAAATTCACTTTTCTTTTAAAGTACAAGAATGATGAAGGGAGCAGGAACCAAAGAATAGCTTACAAAGTCTGGGCAGAGGCTCACTCCAAAAAGCATTCAAAGAGCTACAGGCCTTGATCAAAGGAAAGAAAAATGAACCAGGCATGTTAATCTCTAAAGGCAGCCTTGCTAAGACATGTAACACCTCTCTCCCCATATATTTTGAAAACAAGGTAACTCAGCTGCAGCCTGGGCCAATTTTTAGTTCAGTCTTCAGAATTCAAGGACAAACAGGTAAGTCCATTTAAAAAAACTAATTATATTTGGCCAGGCTAGCCCCCTGAAGAGGCAGTGGGCTAGATGAAAATTATGCAGAACCTGGCACAATCAAAACTGTTATTCATGAAACTGATTCAAATCTCAAGCTCTCAAACAACCTTAAGGGAGAGCCCGGGCTGACCTCACAGGGACTCGGGAGAATTTTCCATTCCCATTGCCAAAAACGATGCCATTGACCTCTGTAAACAAGAAGCAACTGGGATTCGAGGTTGAAAAAGATGCATCGAAACATCCTGGTACAAGTGCTAAACCTCTTATTTCTTGGGAAATCAACCTAAACTTAAATATATCCTGGATTTGGCACAGGGTATGTTTACAGTCTGAATGTTGATTAAATCTCTCCAAGTCCCACAGGCTCTTATCTATAAAGCTGTAGCTCCAGTTCCTGTACTGCTATACACATGAGCAAGATCTCTGGTGGTTAGATTGTCTCCAGTGAATATGTTACATCAGTAAAGTGAGACCAGTTGCCTTTTGGTCTTCAGGTCATGGAGCCATCATTTAGCCTGATTCTAAATATATGCTTCCAAGTGAGTTAACATACCTGTTTTCCATCATTTTTGAACCATTTCACTGAAAATGGGTTAAAATGTGAGTATTGTCCATCTCAAAATCAAAGTCAGAATAAAAATCCAGAGAATTAAAAAGGCTATTAACTGCTTCATGTAAAGGGCTTAACAGTTTTGCATAAACCTATCTATTACATTAAATTAACCTATTCATTTAATCCAAAAAGAAACACTAGATATAGTATCTCTGCATATACACATACAGGGTTTGTGCTGCCTTAATCAATATCAAAGTTGTTTCCCATTGGTTAGAAAGACTTAAACATCCAGTTAGTGCTAGGGATGGACTTAGGCACCAAGCCACAAGAAGGAACACCAACATGTAGCTTAGAACTTTGTCCCAAGGGTCCCTATGATGGCACAGCAGAGTCCCACGGTACAGCATGATCCTATACACAAAGCACACAGAAAGATATAGTGTTTGAGTGTGTCAACAAGTTCAATTTGCAAATATGTACATAGAAAACTAAACTTAAGCTCAAAAGTTAACCTGGGACAGACCAGAATAGGCAGTAAATCCAAAGGTAAAGTGTTGGGCAGATTTAAGAATGAAGACTAGCAAATAAGAGTAAAGTTGGTAGGCCCAAAATTGCTATGATTCATGGGGCTAGCGAAGCACATTTTTAACAATAATGAATAGCATTTGGATAGATTTGTTTGGTTGGAAAACACAAGATGAAAAGAAAAAATGTACAGCCTAAATAAGAATCACAAACATCTAGGCCTGCCATATCTTTAGACCTCATTTCTTAAATATGTATTATCCTAAAATAAAAACACATTCCTGCCAAAACAGTTTTTGAAAGGGAAGAATAAAGCTGAAAGACACATTTCTCAACTTCAAAACTTCCTACAATGCTACAGTAATCAAGACAGTGTAGTACTGGCATAATAATAGACCTGTAGATCAACGGAATAGAATGGAGAGCCCAGGAAAAAACCTTCTCATTTATGGTCAATTAAATTTTTACAAAAGTGCCAAGACAATTCAATAAAAGAAAGAATAGTCTTTTCAACAAGTAATGCAAGGATAACTGGATATTCACATGCAAAAATATGAATATCTCACACCATATACAAAACTCACTCAAAATGGATCTTCAACTAAAATATAACACCTAAATATAAAACTCTTATTTAAAAACAGAAAAGTAAATCTTTATGACCTCGAATTAGGCAGTTGTTTCTTAGATGTGACATCAAAATCCCACACAACAAAGAAAAAATATATATATATAAATTGGACTTCATCAAAAAAATAAAATTGTGATTTAAAAGTCACCATCAAGAAAGTAGAAAAAGAAAAAAACAACTTACAAAATGAGAAAATATTTACAAATCAAATATCTAACAAAGGACTTATATACAGAACATATAAAGAACCCATACAACTCGAATAAAAAATGGGGAAGGGATCTGAGTAGAGATTTTTCCAAAGGAGATATACAAATAGCCAATAAGCACAATAAAAGATGCTCAACACCATTAGACGTTAGGGAAATGCAAATCAAAACCACATGAGAGAGAATCATGGCGGAGGATCAGGACACAGTCACGCTTCTCTGTGTGCACACTGGCAGCCCCCATTCAGCCACATATCACAATACCAGCAAAAAGCACATGACACTCACTAGCCCAATGATGCACATACTGATTTTGTCCCATCTGCTCCACTAGCCCCAAGGCAATCCCTTTGCAGCCCAGTCAAGGCAGCAAGGGTTCACAAGCACCAAAAACTCTGAAGGAAAAAAATCTTCTTCTCCAATCAGAAGATGCATGGTCCCAAAAAGATGGGATCCTCTTGCTTAGGGGTGAGCTCTCTGTCTCTGTTTCCTGCTTAGCCTTAGACGCAGGCGCAGTCCCAGGAACAGTGCAGAAGAGCAAGGTTAACGAAAGCCCCAGGGAGCTGATAAGTCCTGGAAAGATCACAGAAAGGTAAGAGCTCCAGAAAACAACACCATAAAGTTGTTGATGACTTCTGAACTCATGGGTCTGACACTAATTAGTATGCCAAAGACTGAAAACTCAACTGCAGGACAGACCCACTTTCCACATCCCATAGTGGGCACTACTAAGTGGCCAGTAGAACTAATATTGAAACCACGATCCACCGAAGGCTATTTGGAACTTGCGGACTGAACACTACTAGGCTGATTACATGTTAAAACAAAATTTCAACAATCTCAGTGGGATTTATTTAAGACAGAGTCTCATAGCATAATGTTTGAATGTAGAGGATAAAATCCAAAAATTACTCTACATATGAAGAACCAGAAAAATCAAACCAACAAGGTAAAAGAAAATCAATAGCTGCCAAGATGACACAAAAATCCTCAAAAAATATAATCAAATAGAATCAAGCAACATGGACACACACACACACTCCTCCTTGCTGTGTGTACCTTTATCTGCCACTTGCCCTATGATTCCCATGGCTGGAGTGGATAAAGGTTAGTTGAGACCTGAAACTTATATAATTATGGCAGAAACTTATATAATTTCTTCCAGTAAAATGTTCTGGCAGAAAAACAAATAAAACCACAAATGTGAAATTAGGTTAGAATTTATTTAGAATGAGATCAGAAATTACAGCAAATTCTTGGGGCTCTGGGGATTACTTTGGAGTAATTGTTCACCTTCTTTGGAGATACTGTCTGTTTTTTAACAGGAATGCTTACATAAAAGTGCTTCCTGATGGCAACCCAGCTTCCCCTCTTCATAAGAACAGTCCACAGTGCCCAGCAGCTCCCATCACTCACAGAGACCCTTGCAAGTGAAAGTCCCAAAGCTTAAACTTCATTTGCTACACAGTAAGTCCACCTCTGCCCCTGGCTCACTCGTTCACTGCTTCAAGTCTACAGAAAAGTCACTATCCCATTTCAACCATCCTCGCACCTGCTTCCCATTTTTTCATGGCACTATATATTTTGACAGCACCGCAGATGTTATGTATTTGTTGTTTTTTACCATCTGTCTTCCCAATACATCGCTACTAGAATATTAGCTCTAGTATTAGAGTAGGGCCTATTTTGAGCCCTATATAATTGATGTCTAGAAAGTCTGTGATGTATAGTAAGATCTCACAAAAATAACCATCAATTGAGTAAATAAGTAAATGAATAAATGAAAATTAGATTGAAATACTGTATTACAGCTTGAACTAATTATTGGCCTGAAGTGCTTTTCCTTTTGTGGAATATGTATCTGTTATAAATGCCTGGAAACAAAAATTGTATCTTCATCAACGTGTCTGTTTCTAAGATTTTGAAATAAATTAATTTAACATTGACATCATGAGTAAAATAATTGCAAATTTAATAAATCTCTTCAAAGTTGATAATCCTAGCCATCACCTGATATCTTTTTCACACTGTACAAATATTCTGATTGAAACTGCAGACATTATGATGACTGAAACTGCTCTGATTAATTTATGTTTCAGTTTCATAACTAATCTACTAAATTTACTAAATTAGTTAATCTAATAAATTTACTAAATTAGTAGTTACAGAATGACTAATAAATATAATTCAGAAACCATGGTAAACTTGAAAATAATCAGTATGGGAGAAAAAATAAAAATGCTATTTCTTTTAGAAAAAATCTGCATCAGATAGAAAAGAATAATACATTTCAAAACCATAGAATAATAATAGTCAGCTTGAGCAATTGATAATACTGGAATTAACAAATTTTTACTAATGATTCCTCCTTGTTATAATATAATAAAGCAAACTGCTGTTATAATTATTTATCTTTATCATTTATCCCATTCCCTGTGGATAACCCATGCATAGTTGCATAAATTTGGCAGATGTGGAGAAATAGTTGTTATTAGGCCAGACTGCTGATTGAATACTCAATGAACGCCTTCACGAAACGAATTAACTATAATTATCTCAGTATGTCCATCTTGGGATTCATCAGGTTTCTGTGCTTCAAGCGTCCTGATGTCCACTGCCTGCTAGATCTATTTGCTACTCCCCATGAAGGTACGTCTCTGTCTCCCTCATATTCTTATCAAGGACAATCTTCCAGATTCCCTACGATTCTGGACCTCCTCCGATCCATACGCCTAAGCAACACCTTCAGGAGCTTTGTTACTCATATAAACTTTCCCTTATTATCATCGGTATATACTATTAACCAGATGTCTGGATGTTTAGAAGAGAGGATAAGAAACTAATTAAACACCAGAAACTAAGTTGTGAAATCTGGAAAGAAGCTCAACAACTATATTCACCCTTTGTTCCTTTCTTCTTTCCCAGAATATATCAGTTGTCCCTGAACTGGATCAAATTCAAAGGACTAGGCATTAGCACTAACAAGTCACTCAAAGTCAGATTTTTTTAAATTAGTCATTCTCAATAGCTCTGAATTAGCATATTACTAAAATATTTCAGGAGCACCCAAGATAGGCCTTTCCTAGTGTGAAAGGCAAAGAGTTATCATCCCACTTCAACTAGATCTTGAAAGTCTAAGTCATATGTTAACTTTCAATTCTGACAACTCAATTACAAGCCAAAGCTTAGGTAAGAAGGACTTTCAGAAAATAAAAATACAGTTCTTATCCTGAATCCCTCTTTGGGGATTAGCAGGGTCCATCTTGGCACTGTCTTACCAGGGAAGGATTCAAAATACTCCTCCTGCATTCTGAACTTAGTCTTTTCTGCCTTGACTGCTCCAAAACATTATCTGTTTGTGCTAGACACATGGAAAAGGCCTGGAGACTGTCCACGTGTGAATCAAAGATCTGGGTTCTACATACCAAACCTTGATAGTAACCCTGAAAAATCAAAAGTCTCCATCCTCAAAATGTCAAAACTAGATAACTGACTAAACAAAACTTCCAGACACATGACTGAAATTCTCACATCTGGCACCATGTAAACCTGGCTTAAATCAGTGAACAACAACTATTGTGGGTTGAATACAGTGTCCCCCCAAAATTCTTGTCTGCCGAGAACTCCAGAAAGCGACCTTATGTGAAAATAAGGTCTTTGCAGATGTAATTGGTTAATATGAGAGCACACTGAATTAAGTGCCCTAAATTCAATGATTGGTGCCTTTATAAGAAGAAGAGTAAACACACAGAGACTCAGAGGAAAACGTCATGTGAAAACAGAGGCAGAGATTGAAGTCTATACGTCAAGGAATGCCAAAGATTGTAGTCCAGCCCAAGCTAGGAGAGAGGCAGGGAAATATTCTTCCCTAGAGCCTCTGGAGGGAGCTCAGACCTACCAGCACCTTAATTTCAGACTTCTAGTCTCCAGAACTATGAAAGAATAAATTTCTGTTGTTTTAAGCAATCCAATGCGTGGTGATTTGTTATGGTAACCTTAGATAACTAATATAGCAACTAACATGGAAGATTCCAGAGAAGTTCCCAGGCTGATCTGGGAAAGTCTTCCTCTGAAAATGGGAGTTTGAAAAATAAAAATAAACTATGGGCTAGGTCCTTCAAATGGAAATAGTCGTCTTCTCCATGGAATGGGAAAAATATAAAGATTTCATTCTATTGAAAGAGGTACCTAGATGCCATTTGTAGTCAGAGTCCTATTTGCCTTCACTCAATTCTTTCTCATTTCTCTTAGCTTATGTGCTACTAATTATTATTTTTTCAAATGGAAACATAATTTTTGATTCAAGGTCTTCAAGGTTTTCAGCTCTAAGCAACAATCTGTGATTATAATGCTATAATTTGGTATGCTATCAGGCAGATTGGGTGGTTGTTGTCACCGGCTATAATTTCCTGGGTAATGTTGCAGAATGTTCCAGAAACTCAAGAATTAACCAGAGTAAAATAACCAAACAACACAATCCCCCAAGAAACACAGTGGAAAAACGAGGGAAATAATTAAGTCAAATTTGTGACTTTGTTTACATATGAATCAGCCAAAGATTAAGAAATTTTTATCCAACTTGTAACTTGGAGTTGGCAGCAAACAGGAAAAACAACTACAAAATTTCAGCCTTCTAGATCCTCCCTGCATCTCTGCCCAGGGAAGTTTGCTCACTGACTGACAGCCCTCTCCTACTGTTCAACACTCCTGCTTCAGTACCCTAGGCACAACCATGAGCTCTAAAAGTCCTTTTGGCCATGGAAGATGGACGCAACTTGTTTTGGTGTTGGTTTCTCACAGAGACATAAAGAGGGAGAATTATGTTGTTTTTATTCATGCCGAGCTTTTTCAAGGCCCGGGTAGTGAATGACGCTTTCAAAGGAAAAAAGTAACAAACAAAAAAGAATCAACAGTAAAAGCCTACTAATGGCTAACAACTGTAAATGTTTGGTGCACACAATACACAGCTGCAGGAGGGGAAAGAAGAGGTTGAAATGCTGATCAAAAGAGTATAAGGAATGGGAAGTGAGAGTTTAAAATGAGATGGCAAAGAGGGTGTCCACTCAAGTCCATTCTCTGTGCTGACCTCTCACATTCCCAGCTTCTGGGCCCTTCCTGAAAAACAGAGCTATGGATTCTTTCTAAACTTCTCTTGGAGAGGAAGGGAAAATATGGGCAGGTTTTATGTTTAGCCATAATGGAAGAATGGTAAAAAAATGTGCTTTCTCGCTGCACATAGACAGCGTTTTACGTTTGGATACAACCTGGATCCCAACTCTTTCCTTCCTTTCTCCAAGTCTGCATGTTCTGGCTTTGAGCTACTGTCTGCAGCTCTGTGAACAAAGCTGAGAGGATGTCATGTAATCCTTTCTGCACCTCTGATTTGTGAGAAACACAAAGAGAAAGCAGTTTCTGCAGGACCTACCTGAAAACCCTATGAGAGGTCAACTGGCGTGACAAGTGTTAAGGCTGTTAAAAGATAAACTGAGGCATATAAAACATTGTAAGAGTTTATTTGAGCAAAAACGATTCAAATCGGACAGTGCTAAATAGAATTTGTTAAAAAGCATAGAGAGAGAATTTTACATAGAGAAAAGGCAGAAGCAAAGAAAGGAAATTACTGATTGGCTATAACTTAAAGCCTGATTGGCTGTCTGTGATTGGAAACTAATATAGCAATCAACACAGAGGATTCCAGAGAAGCTGCCAGACTGGTTTTGGTTTCCTTTTTCTAACCTTGAGCTATTTGCAAGCTAAGATTTTGGTTTACTTATGTAGGGATCCATGGCATCAGAGCCACTCAGTCTAATGGCCTTCTTAATTAATTTCACAAGACTTAATTATAAATAAAGGGAAATTTAAAAAAAGAAAGAAAATGGAAAAAGAACAGAATTTGGATGGAAAAGATCTGGGTTAAAGTCCTGGCTTTGCCCCTCAGCTCCCACTAGGTGGCCTTGTACACACTCTTTACCTTCTAAATTCTTCAGTAGGAAAGTTGAAAACCCAGTTCAAAGTCTGACAAACAAGTAATTACCCCCAAGAAAGGGGAAAAGGGGTTGAACATGTATACAGAGAAATGGCTACAATGATTGATGAAATTTAAACGGTGGGAAGAGAGTCAAAAGGACATGAGTGGAGATCAGGGTTAGTGCAAAGTCACACCAATCAGTAGATTGTAGGTCCTGGGGACTGTTAGTGTGATGGTACTGGAATAAGCAAACTGAAAAGAGAACAGGGTGAACAGGGAGGAGGAGATTTGAACCTGAAATTATGGAAAGCTGACGAAAAGTCTAAATTATGATCATGCAAGTGAATGGCTAAAATAATGTGAAGGAGAGAAACTGAAGTAACTCAAGGTCACTATGGTAGAGGAATCATTTATGCGGATATTAAAATCATCAAGATTCAAGTCAGGAATAATATTGAAAAGACTAGCAGTAATCAGGATCAAAAATCACAGAGAAATAAGGGTGAGTGAATCAAGGGATGGGAGGGGAAAGTGGGAGACAGAGGATGATTGCAACAAGGGGGACAGTGGATGCGATGGTCTGACAGGGTAGGCAAAGCATGGGAGGTTTAAATAGGAGGGAGGGAGCAGGGTGTCTCACTGCAACAACAAAACACTGAGAGCCATAAGTATCCCACCTCTGGGGCCAGTGATATGAAGAGTGAAGGAGTATAAGACGACCCCATTTGCGAAGGTGCAACTTCCTGTTTACATGGTGATTTTAAAATAACACAGAATTATACAAAACAATAAATTAAAAAAAAAAAACAAGGAACAAGTTAATTTTCCAATAATGACGGAATGAATAAGTTTTTTGAATTGAATTACTAAATAAAAGTCAAATTTTAAAACCAACAAATTTTGCAAAAATAATTTGAGTTGGCAGAATGCACTCAGCATAATATAATGGGCTGGATATATATATTGTTTAAAGAGACATGCATGTGTTACAAAATTATTTCTAAATGCTTTTGAATGATAAATAAATTCAAAATCATTAATTCTAGAGACAAAAGAATAATTGGATCAGGGAAAAGTACACCAGGGTGGGATAGGAAGAGACTTCAAATTATCAGTAATCTTTCCTTTCTTAAAATTTGTGATAAATACAGGAGTGTTTAATAATTCTCTATACTTTCTGAATTTTTGAAATAACTACTGAATATAAAAGTTAAAAAATGTAGAATACTTTTATTGTCCATAGGGTGCTTTTACATAAATTAATTCATTTGATATGTAGGATACACCTGCGAGATAGTGAAAGTAATTGTTATTCATATTTTCATTTTATAAGTGAAGAAACTAAGGCTCAAAAATATGCTACACATATAAATAGAAGAGAGGTAGAGACAGAGCTAAGCTCCTTGGGGTCCAAATCACCACACTCTCTTCCATATGGTAATAGTTGGTCAGTGTGTAGTCTAAGCAGAGTCATGGGTACAACCATCTCCATTGATCCTTTTCTTGCCTTTGTGTTAAATTAATTGTGTTAAATCAAACTAAAACCAAAAAATATTGAGGTGCTGCTGCTATGTTCAAGGTTATGAAAAGTCTTTCTTCCTGGTTTTCTGAAACTTTATATATTAGAAATTCCTCTCCAGCATCATGAAATCAATGTAGAAATTATCAGTACTTATCCTACAACATGGAATCAACTTTTTTTCTCTAGAAATAAAAACTATAGCTACTCAACTGAAAAGCAGTCTTGGCATCAGAAAATTTGTACTCTTCACTTTGGTACTAAATTTATATTGGACTTTATTAGATCACTTTGTGTCATTTTATCCAACTGGGACAGAAATAGAGACAGATGACAATTTTAAAACACTCACATAAAAGACCTACTTGACTGCAAAGCATTATTAATGTACTTTATATATATATTGCAATGTTGTTTTCTTAAACTAACAACTATTTGGTATGTTGATCACAAAGAGCCTTGTAAAGTTTATTTGCACTAGCATTTAATAAACCAATCAAATATGTTATACTTCTATAATGATTGGTCAGTCATCCAGTAAGGCAGTATACAGTACGATAGTTAACAGTATGGCTTATAGAGAGCTTTGGTTCCTAATCTACACAATGAGACTACTGCTACTTCTTAGAATTGTGATAATTAAAGGAGATTATATACATAAAACACTTGGCACAGTACCTATTAGAACCAATAAAAGTTAGCTGTTTTCATTATTATACATAATTACCATATTAGATACTTTTATTGGACAAGTGACCTATTCCTATCAGATTCTGGATTTTGAGGATAATTATTATGAATTGTCTTCCCTGAACCACTTTTCTAGAAAATTGCTACCCCTCCTCAATCCCTACATGTAACAGCAGCTAAACTTGCCATGGGTCCATAATGTGTCTGTGCCCTTTACCACAGTTAATTAGTCAAATTGTTAACACCTGACTCAAGCTGGTTTGATTATTTATTCCTGGAAATTTTGGGACTTGAAAGGTGAGCGAGGATAAAAAAAAAAGTGTGACAAAGAGAGGGAAAATGCATGAGTAAAGAACAAAGAATCTCTTTCTCGGTTATCATAGCTGTAACTATAAGACTAAGACTTTCTTGATGTCCTTGCTTCCACTGCCCCATGGACCAGAAGCTGGAGAGGGAGGAATATAAGACAGAGGCAAAAAGAAGCAAAGAGAGAGGTGGAAAATGGCAGTAGCATTCAGGTCCCTAGTTCCAGCTTATTCCTGAGAGGGAGCTTACATTCCTATCTTTGGAGATTGTGAGACATCCAAGCATTGTCCTCTTTCGCTTAGCTTAGCCAAAGTCTGATTATGTAACTTGCAACTGAAAAAAAAAGTCCTACTACCCATTTTACATCCTGCTCTTCAGTCTCTAATAAGAATTTAGTCTGTCCTCTACATCGACCCCCAGATGTCCTCCTAAAGTTTTCTATCACGTCAGATCAATTCCTAGCCTCCTATCACTCAAGGACAGATCATTGTCCTCTAACTCCTACTGTTATTCTGTGCATCAATCCTTCTTTCTGATACCCCTGACTTCAGGTCATGGGGAACTGCTGGGCAGAACAAATTAGAAATAGCTGGAGCCACAAATCTAACAAGCTGGAGGAAGCTAGCAAAGAACAAGCATCTTTCAGTGAATATATGTCAGTTCACAAAGCAGCTCAGAGCAATATGGGTACCTTCAGTCCAGCTAGTGAGGCTGAGCTTCTAACCTGGACCACGTTGGCAAGGCAAAGAGAATAGGAAAGGATTAAGTCAGAGTAGGTAAGCATCAGAGGGAAAAGCAGAGTGAGAGAGCATATGCAGAATGGCTTTGGAGGCCAAGTAAGAGACAATACTGATGGCGGCTCTCCTCTACCTCAGAGAAAAAATTCTCCTGCAGGTCTCTAACATTTCTAACTCGAAAGGACACTTGTGGGTCTCAGGTGGCCTCCAGACTACAAGTAATATAAATATAGGGCAGAAAACAAGCAGTCTCCTGGTCAAGTTGGTGTACTGCACTCAAACTATTCCTTAGATGACCTCTTTGGACACATAAGACTTTAACACCAAAATCCTCACTGTTTAACTAGAATTGATTCAAAAAACTGATTGTATGCTTCCTGTCTGAGGGATTGGCTAAGAGCTAAGGATACAAAAACAAATCAGAACTTTCAAATTTGTGTAAAGAACACAGAGCCAATCGAGCCTCATTTGATTAGCAACCCTTACCTTCTAACTGCCTTACCTGTGGCAAGGTGCTTACCCTCTATATGAGCCTTAGTGTTCTATAAAGTGAAGATGATACTATTGACTTTCAGATTCCTGTAATGATTGAAATAATGTACATAAAATGTCTAGAATGTGGTAGATACCTAACTAATGGTATTTATCATTAGCATGTCTGTTGGCAAGCCCTATAAATGCTCCAGAGTAAAAAAATCCCAAACCGAAGACTCACAGTTTGTATTTATTAATATCATCCACCATTGTCTCAGTCTAGTTGAAAGGTAGAAAAAAGGTAACTTAATTATTTTAGAAACAAGTGCTTCTTCCTTCTAGTCTGTTAGCAATGTAGGCCTAGCTCTTTCAACAGTAATCAGTATTCAATGGTTATAATGCTAGAAACTTGCTACAGATGTTCCTTGTGTTCATCAGTGCAAGGTGCCTGAAATTTGAGTTTTAATGCCTAATAGAATTTAGCCTCAGGGAATCAGAAATTGCTGGACCTGATTCCCTAAATAGCACTATTGCATTCAAATAGACTTACCACTATGCGTTGCCTTGGCTTCCAATAAAATGAATCTCTTAAAAAACTCATTGCACACAGGAGATTAACCACATTCTCAAGTCATCTTTGAGTTGGGTATTTACCTTTACTTTTTGATATCAGTTCATAATAAAGGCCCTGGAAAATATGGTACAATCATGGAAACTACAGCAATCAGGTACATGTCCTCGTATGGTCCCAAGCCTAACTAGGGCCTCACTTTCTACTTCTATCAAATGAGGGAGTCAGACAATCACAGATAACAAATGAGTCTCATCTCATCAACTCTAATGGGCCACTGTGCACAGTGACCATGCTAGAGGAGAGTGTGGACTCCCCAGTTTGGGGAACTATGCTCTTATTCAGTCTTTTTAAAAATATTTGCCCATATTACCCAAATTTTTTTCATTAGATATTATTTTTATAATCATATATACACATAACAAAATATTATTCAGAGAGACAAGTTCAGTTTGATTAACTTTATCCTTCAAGACTCTCCCAGGAGTCTTTTTTGCCTCTCTTCTCCTCCGACTCCCTTTTTATACATAGTCTTAACGTTTTGCTATGTCTCCAAGAAAGGTGCTCTCTCCTACTTGTTCCTAGCACATTACACTCACATTCCTTAAAGCATATGCTTGGTCATTAATGAGTCTGTGACACATACTCGGCTTCCTATGTCCTAATGAACTCAGTATCTGCCCCAGATTATACCAGTGTGGGAATAGGGATTAGGGAAAGAAGGGACGGGTAAATGAGTAAGTGAGCAGATGAGAGAATACCTTCAGGTCTCTCATGGGTGGGACTCAATTACCGGTCAACTAGATTCATTATCTCTCATTCATTATATTGAACAAAAGGCCTTTTTCTGTCTCCTGAAATTCTACATTTAGGAAATTGTACGTTTAGGAAAAAACCTTCAGAAAAATTGGGTACACAAGTCTCTTTTAAGTAAGTAAAGTTACGCCACCCAGTTTTTTCACTTCTCCAAATTTACCAAAGGGTATGTATACCTTTTATTTCTGACATCTAGACCACACAATTTGAATTTTCCAATGGTAAAGTAGATTGGATGGCAGTGATGGATGACAGAACATAAGCTAAAAAGCTATTTTCCACCTAAACAGCAAGTCTCGTGTAACTAAAATTTCTTTCCAATATACTTTCTGTTCTTCTAATATTCACCAATTTCGATTTTTCCATGTATGATTACTTTCCCAGCATACATGACACATTCATCAAACATAAATGGCTTAAAGGAGGCTTAAAAAACCTCTAGGTGGCGCTCACCCCAATGAGAGAGAAACAGTGCCGTGATAGATTATCCTGCATGTCTTGCTCCTATGCATATGTTGGTGGTTTTTAAATTGTCAAAATTTCTGCTTTCTTTTCCCTAGTCAAAATCACGTCCACAAAGAAGCAATCAAAGGGCAAAAAAAAGGCCAAGTTTTTCCCACATTTTCCTCAGGCAAGATTTTTAATGTTTCCTTTGCTGAAATGTAGCTTCACTATTGGCCTTTGTTGGATTTGATTGATTTCTATAACTTTCAGTTACAGCTAAAGGGTTATAGATGTGTATGTAAAAGACACCAAAGAAAGTTCCATTGAGGTCTACCAGAGCTAGATTAAGAGGTAGGCCAGCTAGGCAGCTGACTGGAGCACCCATCAATAAGAGGCCAAAAAAAGAAAGAAAAAAAAGAAAAAAGAGAAAAGAAAAGAAAAGAAAAGAAAAGAAAAGAAAAGAAAAGAAAAGAAAAGAAAAGAAAAGAAAAGAAAAGAAAAGAAAAGAAAAGAAAAATCACTGGAAATGTAATTGAATGGAGACACCTGCATTTACCAGAAGTCTTCTCAGGAGACTATAAGTTGTTGGAAAGAATTTCTGATAAGCCACTTGGGATGAGACTTTAGACCTCCAGGTGGCACACCCCAGACACCTAAGGGGTCAGTACTACCACTGAATTCAGATGTGTCCAGTTGGCCGCATGCTTTTGTTTTGCCAGGTGTGATATGCATATTCGGGATAACAGCTGGCCATAGAGGAGAGACTGAGTACCACCAGAGAATCTTTCTCTCTTTTCCCTCACACATTCGCCACCTTCCCTCTAAATAAATAATGAAAGACTTCTTGAAAATATCACTTCCAAGGGACACCAAATTATTGACCTACCTGTGGGACTCATGTGTCTTGCTCAGGGGAATACCCATGAGAAGATGGCTCTAAGCCTCAAGGTACCTGCAAGTTGTAGAAGGGTTTAGGCCAGGAACAGTATCCTCCAGGGTCTGGAAAAGGGTTAAGAATGCTTCCAGCGACAGATGCACACTCCCAGGAACAAGGCTATTCAAGGGACCAGAAGTGACACAGCAGTGGGTTCTGGACAGGGCAACAGCTGGCAGCTTCAGAATTTTTGTTTCTAAATTCTTTTCATGATATGATCTACAGGGAACAAAGAGATGCCCAAAGTGGAGCTGCCTCCTGATCCCTGCATCTGAAAAGGCTGAAGATACGCTTTCAACAGTGAACAGAGCTTAAGCAACTTGCACTTGGTCCCACGCCCGGTATTTCTTGGCTGTTTGGTCCATTGCCTCAGTTGAGGTTGCTCACTATAAACAGATGAAACAATCTAACAGATGAATTTTAAAGAAAAGCATCTTCAGTTGTGTGTTTTTTCTGCCCATTAAAAATTACCAAAGCCCAAAGGATATACGAGCCTTTAGTCTTCAGGGAATTCTTAATTACACCCCTGGATCCAGTTAGTCCATCAGGGAGCAATGCATTCTGATCTCATTAGCTAAGCCCTCAAAGACATAACTTTGCTGATTAAAGCTTAATGTTATAACTTCAAAATGTCTTGTTCTACACCATCCCCTCTCTGTTCTTCTTGGCTGCCAGAAAGACCTGAGCCTAATTTAATTTTCATCTGCTGAAATAACATTAGCCTACATTCTTGGCATATATATTTCTCCCCACCTGTATAGTTTATTGTCGTTCTTGTTAATTGTCTTCATTCTGCTTATAGTATTATTATAAATATGTCTTTTTTTTCTAAACTTCTCAAATCATTTATGGAAGCAAATAAGGAACACATCATAAATCATAAATAGAAAGCAATCATGTTTTGTCATCATCATTGGTATTTAGTTTATACTCATTCTGAAATCCTCATTAGTATTTTGCTATTACTGATATGCCAGATCAGAGAAATTTAGAATACTAGGGTTTTTTTTTAATTCCTTGATTTATTGATATAATGAAAGATCCATACATGACACTCCACAACAATGGAGAATACTAGAATGATCAAACAAGGCACAATTTGAAGTCTGAGACAGGGAACTTGTACAAATAAGGAGTACGGTATTTATAAAACAATACTTTTTGTTATATTATCTCTAAGATATGATTCATAACAAAAAACAATCCAGTAGATTCAAGAAAGATTTAGAGAAATTTCAGGATGGGCTAATAGAATCATAACAGACTACCAGGGAAAACCAGAGCTATTTTTCTGAGGCACTTGGAAATTCACATCTCACAGGACAAACATGATTCCTCAACACACTTTTTTGCATCATTTTCTAAGGGGAAAAAAAAAAACAATGAATCATAAGATCCAATGATGGAACTGCTTCCAATGATGGTCCTGACACAGAATGAATCTTGGACGTGCACTAAAGTTCCAAGATTTGTTTGGGAAGCTCGTGGGTCAGAAAGAGAGTCCTAGAGGGGCCCAGGAAGGGAATGCTCCCTCGCCTGATAAGTATGCTGCAGATTAGGACCTCAGTCCTCGAAAGTCAATACACTCATTACCGTGTGAACGCCTTTGAGAAATCCTACACCCAAGAAAGTCATTTCACTTTGCTCCACCTAGATTATCAGAAGTTTTTGTTTTTGTTTTTGTTTTTCAGCTAAAAAGTTTCCATGGGATCCCTATAAACAATTCTGCACTCAAATTTGTTAAACTACTGTACCAAGTAGCTCACCCCATTTCTTGACAGAACTGGGTTCAAGGGTGCCAGGACCCTGCAGTCCGAGTCTGTAGAGCCCTGTGAAGCAGCAGCACTACTAGCCTGAGATGAGGAAATGTCTGGAGAGCCAGTGGCTATGCCAGTTTATCTTTCTGAACTCCTGCACCCCAGAAAACCAGCTATTATTCCAATTCACGAGTGAAGAAACTGAGGCTCAGAAAGGTTAAGGTCATACACCTAGCATGCTGCAAAGGTGGTTTTAAATACAGGTCTGTCGGACCCTCAAAGACCATGCTTTTAACTCCTGAAGAAGGAAATAAAGGAGAGAGTTTCAGAAAACCATCTCGACAAGGAGGGTGTGCACATACACCTGTATTGCTCATTGGTTATAAAAAGCTTCTATAAGTGCGATGAGTAGTGGGCATTCTTTATCCATTTGATTTTGAGAAAAAAGGGAATGATGATAGGCAGGCAATTTTCCCCTCAGTTACTTGCAATTTACTGATTATATTATTCCTTTTCAAAATTCCCCTGCCTTTCTTTACAGGTGCTAATCCCTTTATAAGAATAGTTCTTACCCTACCTGGTTTCTGGCAAATTCATTCTTTCAAAACCTGCTCAAATGTCACTTTCTCTGTGAAGGCTTCCCTAATTGCTGCCCTCCCGTTGTCATTCCCCTGTCTCTCCTCTGTGATCCCAAGCACACTGTACATACCCGACATCACACAGCTCAGGCTGCAGAATCCTTGCTTGTTTATGTATCTGTCTTCCACCTTAGACCACAGCCATATTACACCTGTATCTGTGGCTCAGCACTGAGCATGGGGCTTGACAAACTGGAAGGCACTTTATAAATATTCCTTGGACAAATATACTCATACACATGTCAATAATTAAATAGCATCTTCGGCTATGCTAAGTAATCTGGGAGCATTTTAGGGTTAAACATACACAAAACAGAAGGGAAAATTGATCCTTGAGTAAATATTAGAGCCCTCCTATGATTTATATAATGATTCATTTAACTACATAATAGCCGTTAAAAGAAATGAACTAGAGCTACGAGTATCGATATGGGTAAATATCAAAAGGTTGAGATAAAAAAGAACATTGCAAAATGATATACATGATACCATTTATATAAATTTTTGAAACATGAAAAAGAGTGTTCTATGCTATTTATGTATAGCAGTGATCATTGATTAACAGCTTGTGGGATTATCACTAGGAATTATCACTAATTCAAGGCAATGGTTACTGTTAAGGCAAAAAGAATGGAATCACTGAGAGACACTCATGGTGCTTTAACTCTATCTGTATGTTTTAATTCTGGAAAAAAAATTAAAGCAAATATGGCAAAATAAATAGAGCTGACCTTATGGGTAGATGGGATTTGGTAATGTGTTTCTCTACAGTATACTGAATGTTTGGAGTATTTTATGATAAAATAGTTATATATTGTTAACTTAGTTATATATCTGCCATCCTATAAAAGAACGTGACCCTGTACATATAGAACTGGGGAGGAGAGGTGAAGCTGCCATACAAGAAAACTAGAAAGTCACAGCAAATTTACAGCAGAGGAATGAGGTCTAGACTTATACACTGGGTTCCCTCAGGGGAGGGGGTGCCCAACTGTTTCTCTGTTGAGCTTGGGGCTGCCTTAAAAGAAAATGCCCTTGTCACGGTCCTGGAGGCCCTGGGCACCCGATGGGTGTTAGGGGATGCCCTCACCTGCCTTTGTGCCCAGTGCCTCTCTCCATCCAGTACCCTTTGCACAGCAATAAAGGGCCTTCCCTCCAGGAAGCTGGGTGAGCAAGAACTCACCTCATTCCTCTCCAGGTGGGAGCCAGCTGGGACAGCTGGCTCCAGAACAGAGCTCCCTCTGCGGAGTGGAGGAGGACAGCAAAATAACAATCAGTTCCTCCCGGTACCCTGCCCTCCTCTTGCCTCTACCCGCACCTGCCCCCTTCTTCCCTATCCCTCACCAGGAGGCCCTAGGATTTGCATCCTCCAGCTCAATCTACCGGACTGCACCACCACCAACCTCTGCCACCCCGAAAATGGAAACAATCTTTACATTTTCCAATTTTTTTCAGGTTTAAAACTTTAACCCTCAAAAATGTTTTTTAAAACACATGATAATATTTTTTACATTGTAATTTGGTAACATCGCTAAAAATTCAAATTTAATATCCCCATTAAAATCACAAATTGATACTTCTTTAACCAAATTTCCCTAAGTAATCAAATGTGTAACCAAATTAAATTAAACAGAAAAAAAAAATCTTAGTATGTTCATTTTACATCACAAATCAAAACACAATTTTCTAAAGTCACAGGTGGAATTATTTATTACTCCAAATCACAACCGTGTGTGTGTGTCTACAATGTTTATTGAGCACTTATTTTACATCATGATTTGTGGGAGTTACTGCAGACACAGAAATGGGTAAGATACATTCTGTGTACTCAAGAATTTGCTATCCATACATTATTAATGACTCTGTTCTCATATAGCTTACAGCTTTTAAATGTATTTGACAGACCATATAAACAGTATCATTTGAATTTACCAATGGAAATTAGCTACTTGCTTTGACTGCATTGGATGGTACCATAATTTTGTCTTTTACATTTTTGTTATGATCACTTTCCTGGCCTGTCCTAAATAGAGCCCAACTGTCAGCAGGTTAGCAGTGAATCCAGAATGTACTTCAAATTGATTAAAGAAATGTAATTGCCACTTACAGGAAACCAGACATCTTTGCAGCTACAAATATCGGTAAGTGTGTGGCCACGAATCACTCACCATTATCTAAATTATGAAGGTTATGGACAGGGCAATGTACAAGGAGGGCTGAAACACTTGATCTGCTATAAATTTGGTAAAATAGAGGTCAATCTAATAAATGTATCAAGAATATAAATATAGATTATTTTTCCCCCAAAGAGAATTTTATGGTCCTGGAGTCAATAGCATGTTAATGTCAAATATTGTTCTATAAACCAGTAACTGGACATTAATCACCTGTACTTCTTATTTTAAAGTCTATGCATAGGTATAATTTATATAAAAATATAAAATGCTTCCAGATACGATGGCCAGAGATATGCATTACATCACTGACAATAATACGAAATGTCTAAAATAATAACACAGTGTCTTCTTATGACAGGGATGTTTTTTGTTTCTTTGGGAAGGCCACCAAACCCAACAATGACAACTTTTCAGCAGAACCTTACATGTCCCTTCCCATTCGATTTAAGAAACCCCTCTATAACAACCCTAGTAGGTGGTTACCTAATGTTGGCTAAAATAAATCATGGTGGAGAACTCAGCACTTCAAAAGTGGCCTTTTATGTAAACCTGACTCCCAAAACCTTTCTTTTTCTTCACATTTCACTGAATTGTGATAGTGAACTATTTGGAATTTAGACTCAGAAAAACCTGGATGTAAATCTTACACGAATGGTTTGTTCTTAGGCCTCCATAAGTCTCAGTTTCCCAGTCTGTAAATGGAAACATGTCATAGAAGTGCTGTGAGAATTAAATGGGGAGACTCCATACTAAACAATGAATGAAACTTTGTAAGTGCTTCCTAGATACTCTAATTTATAACATAGTGTTTGTTTACTTGTTTGTTGTTGTTCTTACACTGTGTGACTACTCTGGAGCATTATTTCCATTGACCACTCCTTCCTTCTTGAAACTCTGCCTTGCCTTCTTTTCCACCATATTGCTGTAGGGGAGGGAAAGTCTTTCCTCTACCCATTTTAGGACCCAGTAACTAAAAACAGATTAACAAGAGAAAAGCATACAAATTTATTTACTATAAATTTACATGACGGGGGGCCCTCTTAAGGAAATGAAGGCCTAAAGAAGTGGCAAAAGCTAAGTACTTATATATTAGGTTGAACAAGAGGCAAATGTGGAAAAGTAACTAAAGTGTATGGGGAGACCACAGGAAGATAAGAGGTTTTTGTTGTTGTTGTTTGGTTTTTTTAAACAAGGTCTATTTGTACAAAATTCTCTCTGTCTTGACTCCCCATCTCTGGCGATAAGGATGTTTCCTTCCTCCTGGTGTAGGAAAAGGTTCCCATCTTTCACGTGGAAATTTTATCTCCAGCTTTCAAGTTAAAAAAGGAGAAGTCAGAGTGCCCTTCTTGGCACCTGTTGTTTTTCAAGGGAATTAACTCAAAAATAATCCTTAGGCCGAAGTGGCAGATTTTAAAGTGTTACAGTCTGCCATCCTTATTGCTCTCGCCTGGTTTCCCACCTATGCCCTTGAGTCCTCTCCCTCTCTCCCTCTCTCCCTCTCTCTTTTGTTAGCTTCTCTTTCTCCACCTACCATACAAATGTCAGAAGACTTGACCATGATAGAAATAAAAGATTTACAATAGCCACCACTCCATCCCTGCTCCTGTAAGGAGCGAGGATTCTTACCTTCTGGGTAATCTCCTGTTCCTTCGTGTTATATGAAGAAACAAAGTAAGGGGCAAAGAAAATAAAGAATTCAGATAGAATAAATTGATTTATAAGAAAAGTAAATAAGTCAAGCAAGAAAAAAAATGGGTGAAAGCCTTGAAGAGGCAATTCATTGACAAGTGTACTGAATGTGTCATAATCTTTAATCTCTTCAGTAATTAAAGAAACTCCTTAGTAATAAAGAAAATGCAAATTGAAACATATATATTTTATTTATTAATATGTGTGTATGTATACATACATACATGGTGTGCATATGTTGGTATATAAGCCAAGACAAAGTGAAAACATCACTTCCTAGTGAGAGCATAAATCTAAAAAGGAATTTTAGTGAATGTATGAAGAGCCTTAATAGTCATGCTCCACCTATAATTTCTTTTCTAGAAATCCAGCCAGAAAATGTATACATAATGATAAGAATTAAGTTCTAAGTAAATATATTAATTGCAGCCTTACTTGCTATAAAGAAGATTGAAAACAACTTAAACTACCAATAAGATTAAGTATTCCTGACATATGAGATCCATAGATAACCATTTATCTAATAAAGTACTACTATAAAGAAATCTGAAATAAAACAGAAAAATTATTCTCAAAATAGCATTAATTTTTTAAAAATATGTTACCAGACCATATATCCCAAATACGTAAAAACTGCATAGATTATATGTACATTCATATTTTTTAAAGATTTGAAGAAATACCACAAATATTAGCTATAACAGGGGGTCAAAGGAGATTTGGGGTTATTTATCTTCTCTTTCTATGTTTCTTTATATACCAAGCTTACAAATGTGTGTATAGGTTTAATTAACAGAAAAATAAAATTAATCATTTCTTGCGAAGAGAGCAGAATGTCCTGTCCCCAGAACCCTGTCTGTTCCCCATCACGCCTGTTAGCACCATGTTAACGCTGGGCCCTGTGCAGCCTTCCCCATACTATTCCCTATGCCTTTTAAGAGCTGGAATTGTAAAATATTAATCAGATGTTCTGCTTCTAGCATGATAAAATTCTGAACAACTATTCAGAGAGTTGGATCCTGGTATCGCTGGTACATTTTGCTGTTTTGCCTGTTTTATAATCTCAGCAATACGTGTGCAATACATGACTTCAGCCTGGCCATGTAGCCTATGGACTGTTCCCATAAGAATATCCCTCTGCTTCTGTCACCTTTCATTTTCACTGATCTCTTTCTAGTGACCTCCACTTTTAGATATTTGAATCTTCACCTGAATACCTTCTTTACTTACTTCCTTACTATGCCATGTTACTATTCTCTCCCTAACTATTATTGATTTGTTCATTTACTTAGTTATTGAACTTTAACACATTTTTTATTAGGGGGTATCATGTGCAAGGCACAAAGATATAAAAAACAATTCTTGCTTTCAAGTATACAATCTAGTGGGAAGTCAAAGAAACAAGCCAACAATCACAATATTCTGACATGACTGCTTTAACAGGAAACGGGTAAACTTCGGTTTAAGCACTGAAGACTCTTCCCTATTGCAGAGTCAGGAATGCAACTGAAGTCACATTTCAATGGACTCAAAAGAAAGGAGGAGTTTGAAAGGCACATCACCTGTCAGCAAACATAAGAAAAGGCATGTCTGAAAGCAAATAGGTCAGAGATTGTATTAGAAATACAGGTGGAGGTGATGGAGGAGTGGAGGGGGAAGAACCCCTGGGAGATAAGATTTCACAGCTCATAGGAGGCCAGGTTATAAAAGCATGTCTTGTATTTTTCCGTCGTCCTATTCTAAACATTAATCCTGCCCAATCCTGCCAGTAGTCTGGGGTAATCAGAATATGCCACTTTAAAGCTGATCCATCCCAACACACACACACAAATTAGGCCCAGCACTTAAGAACAGGCTAACACAACTTCATTGCCAATCGGCAGCCTTGGATATCCTGCTCCTGCTTACCCACTCATCTAGTATATAATAATATGCCCATATAATTATTTTGCAGACTCTGTTTCATCCTTCTCTATGTGCCGTCAAGAAAACGACTATTAACCCCAATTTTACTCTGTGCTCTAGTCTTGGAATATGCATCTCTAAATCCTTCAATTCCATAATCTAGTAATTTATAAAGCACTAGTTTTACAATTCTGCCTCTTTATTCCTATCTGAACAAGTTACATAGCATCTCTAAACTTCAGTTTCTTTATCTGCAAAATAGAAATGATAGTAATAACACCTACATTGGGGGTTATTGCAAGGAATAAAAACATAGTGGCAATGAGTAGAACTTTAAGTTCTGACAAACAGTTACCTGTAACTATTAATATTACAGTTATTACTAACACTACTCAACAACCTCTTCAAAAACACTAACCCTTGCAAATTACAACAGTGATAATGCCAGAAAATCATGCTAACCTGTTTTAGTTGTTAAAATCTTGGTTCACTTAGCTTCCTGCCCACAGCCTTCCTAAAACATGCCCCCAGTATCCAAATTTGCTCCATATACCTGGGAAATATTAGGTTAAACCCTGACTCTGCTGCCTCTCTCCACATCACAGATGTTGTTCTCTGTATGATCTCAGGATTTCTCCTCTGTCTCAGGACTTAGTTTAAAACATTCTAGATTAGCAGATCAGCCAAATCCATGTACCATCATCTTCTCAATTTTGTTGTTATACTTGTACCCTCCTAGGAAACACATAAACTCTGGGGTTACAGATTATAGTGAAATAACCAAACCAAATTAAACTACACACAGCAAATGCTGAAGATAGCCTTGCTCTATATCAAATATCTGTTCATATCAAGACAACAAACTAGAATAAGTGAAATAGATGCAACCTGGCCACTAATACGGCTGCTATGAGAACAATTGAACAACCTCTTAAGAAACCCAAAATCATGTTAAATTGTCTCCTGAATTTAAATTGTGCCAAAACTTTATTTATAGGGATGCTTTTACAAGCAATTTCAACATTCTCATGTTTGGAACATTTATCTAAATTTGACGTCACCTGCAATTGCTTATTTCCCAGATGAATGGATGTTGATAGACACCCTGACCAATACAAAATATGAGGATCTTTACACCACTATTTGTATTTCAGTTGTCAGAACACACCACCATCATGTTCAGCAGCCAGACATCAAAAAAGCAACATCTGCACCTAAAACTAATAATATTGTATGTCCACTGTAATTGATAAATATATTTTTTTAGAGCAACATCTGGTAGTTTTCTGTACTGAATAGTTTACAGATTTGGTTATTGAACCAAAAATATTTGAACACAAATAGCTATTTTAAATGTACATATTTACTCTTCCAGTGCTCAGTAACTGGTAAAGATGAAGAGTAGATTAAATAGCTTTGCGATCAGAAAGCTTTCATCAATTATTTGACTAAACTCAATATGATCTAGTTGAATGACTTATGTAGAGGTGATGTCAATTAGGCAACCTGGAGATAGATACCTTTCCAGTTAGATACTGGCTCTAACAAATGCATGAGAAGAAAGTAGTAACAATATTTTTTACGTATAATTGAAATTAAGAAATGAATATTTATCCATCCATTGGTTTCTAGAATGCATGATGCCTGGTCTTCTAAGGCTCTTGGTACCTTTATAGCACATCACATGGATGGATTCCTTAGAAAAGGCCACTGTGAAAACACATTTGAACAAGTACATTAGTAAGGCTTTTTGTTACCATTAAAGATAAAGATTCAGAACACGAAGGATAGAAAATTGTTCTACCCTGTTCAAAGAGGATTGGGAAATGGGGTAGAAGGAATAATCCCTTTAGGATATAGCTTAGATGGAGATGAGCTACAACCTAATATGTTTCGCAATTAATAGATGCTTCAGCCATGCTTAACCCTTGCCTGTGTGCCAGAAACCCAGTCCTGATCTGTTCCTATGGTTGGCATCTACCTAGTGACCAGTTATGGAGATGACTCTTTTCTGGCCTTGACACTAAGCCTCTCTATCTTGCTCAGGAAACTTTCTGCTTTGATCTACTAGCCAGGGCAAGTTGAGGCTCCCCTCTATAATTTTAAGATCCTTATAATTACGTTACATTTCCTGGCTACCCTCACAGTCCACCCTATTCAGAGCAGCAGCAGCCAGAATTTCAGGCAAGAAAGTTTCCAAATAAAATAACCAGACTTAGGAAGCAGTCCTAGAAAATTCACGTATTTCAATGATAGCAAATGCTTAGCTCTTGGTGGAAATAAGAATGATATAGCTTGATAAATAGCTGGCACTTATATTTACATCAGTTGTACATTTCCAAATAATACTGCACTATCGATGCCTAGGATAGGATTTAAGCTGGAAATTCAATTTAGAGGCTAAAGTGGGGCAAGTATTTACAATGTTTCACTGAAAACCACTTTCTTCAGCCTTCCCCTATTGTCAGGTTTGTGGACAAAACTAAAGATGGATGAGGCCAGGTATAAACTTGACTCATTCATTGATGACCAATTGAAGGCATTCCTGTGTACATTAAACTGGGATTGAGCTACGAAACAATACTTACTTATCTGTTCATTAATTCATTGCTTGTCTACCTAATTAAAATGTTCGAAATGCCTGTTTATCACATGAGAGTCATTTCAAATGAATATTTAGAAGAATAAATGAATCCTTGAAATTTATTTGGACCATAAGACATAATAATTCCCTGGCAAAACATTTTACTTACTGTTTCATCAACACAGCTAAAAAGTTGAAACATCATCTATGAACAAATAAACCACCTATGAAACTGTATTTTAGGCTACAATTGCATGAAATAACCTCATTAAGCCCCTAATTGGTTTTTACGCATTATTCCAAGAGAGGAATAAACAGGCACATCGAAGTCTACCCCACTGGTATATTTGCATATGTTCGTGTTTATGTGACTTTATTAAAGGCAAAGTAGTTCATGTATCTCAAGGGGAGGATAGATACTGCAGAGGACTACATTTCCAGCAGTAGGGTGGTTAAGGACCCCAACAACTCTGCCTCTAAAAACAACTAAAAAGGATAGATAAATTATTGATAACTTCCTTTAAGATGTTTCGAATGCGTAACAAAAAATAATAAGAAATATTCAGAAGCTAAAATTTAAGTGGGAACAGAAATGGGCAGAAAAATGACAAATCACTAAAGCCATATTTTGTCCTAAGCACTTCAAAACTGGTGGCCTTGAGATTCATTTGTCATGACCTCCTGAGGCACTGGGAACAGAAGATGAAGCTAGGGCCCTTCCAAGCCAGAGAATCCCATAGAAGACCCATCCATGAAGCTGGCTGGTACCACCTTAACCAGTATATCAAAATTAATAGCCTCAATAATGAGAGAAATTGACATTTTAGTATCAGGTACTAAAAAGAGAACAATATAACTGATATAGCATTACTATTAGAATTACAACTGGACCCAAACTGAGGGACACTCCACAAAACAACTGGTCTGTATTCTTTAAAAATGTCACTGTCACTAAAAACAAAGGAAACTGAGGAAGTGTTACAGGTTAAAGGAAACTAGAGAGACATAACAATGAAATGTGATGTGTGACCCAAACTGGATCTGGAATCAGGAAAAGAATGTTGCTATAAGAAACATTAATGAAACAAAGGTTGAAATTTGAACATAGACTGTATAGTAAATAATAGAATATCAATAAAAAATGTCATGACTGTGATAATTATATACACTAAAGTATTTAGAGGTAAAAGGTTATAATATCTGTAACTTCTCCACAAATGATAGAAATTAGAATACACATATTGAAGAAAAAGTAAAGTGCAGAATGTCATAGCTGATAAGTATTTTGAATCTAGAGCAGTTAACACACCATGCTACTGGCAGAGTAGAAATAGAACAATAGCATAGAATAAAGGGCCCCCCAAAAGACCCTCACATATATGTAATACAGATGCATAACAAAGATGGTTTGCCTGTGAGTATGGAAAGAATGAGTTTTTATTAAATAGCTCTTAAATAATTGGTATCCACATAACAAAGGGGAAATTGGACCCTCAAGTAATGGACCCTCAAAGGGGAAATTGGACCCTCAATTTTGGTGGGGGAGGCAAAACTATAAGCTTTTATAAAAAAAAAAAATAGAAGACTGCCTTGACCACTGGAGTAGGGAAGGATTTATAACAGAAGGCCAAAAGTTCAAACTATAAAGGAAAAGATGGATAATCCAGGATGGATGGAACTGCTGGGAAGGATAAGCACTCTTTACACTGAGAATGCTACTCTATAGATGCCTTCATCCTGGAGCTACCAGAAGACCACCAGATGGAAAGAGCCTGCCTGAGAATGTGGCCAGCACTGAATAAAGAAGAGCGAAAACAGTGGAGTCACAGCCAAAGCCCCCCTGCCACTTGTTGAACCCTAAATCTAGCAATGAGTGATGCTGATTTATACTTGAACTTTGCAATAATATAAACTAATATATTTTTAAGTTACTTTAAGTTGTATTTCCGACCCCTGCAATGAAAGCATACTGATTAATACTGTTAAACTTTTAACTAGTGACTTAATCTTAAAGAAATAAAAATGTTTATAAAGGTTTTAAAATTTTAACTTATACTAATTTACATAAACTCCTCATCAAGAATGCCATAAACCCCAGATAAGTGGCAGTATAGTTATTTATTGACTGGGCTCACCGAGCCTATAATCAGGGGTCAAAGCCTAAATGAAAGGCCTAGAGCTGGGGTATGAGGACAGGGATGGTTGCATACAGGAAGAAGAGCTCAGAAGTAGTGCCTAAAGGAAAACAAACCTGGGGTGTCAGCGGAACAAATCTTACGGGAAGAAATGAAAATATTAGCCTATGGTAGAGACAATGGGAAGCAAGAAGAGAATGTAATAAGATTCCTTCCAAAGAAGGTCTTGGTAGATGACTAGTATAATATGGCCCTTAGCTACTCCCCCAGATTTATCTCCCTCCACTGCGCCTCTCTAGCTCCACAATTCAAGCCATTTCCAATCACTATTGAGTGCCTAAATAGGCTTTGTGGATTCTTTCCCCAGTGCCTTTGCCAGGATGCCTTTGCCAAGAGCATCCCTATGCCAGGATACTCTTCTTTTCACCCAGCCTTCAAGACCCAGCCTCAGTTTCCCTCTGAGAAGCCTTAAGGAGTCCCCTCTATACCTTGTGATCTACCTCCATGAGAAGACCTGGACCTCTGGATGAAACTTCCTTGTTTTCATATTTGTCACTCATCTACAACACAAGCTCCGTCAGTAAAGGACTGTGTCTAATTTGCTTTAATATCTCCAGTGCAATCCAGTGCAGCACAATGTCTGATCCATAATACATACTTCAAAAATATGAATTAATAAAATTAAATTAATTGCACTAAGAAAGATGAAAGATGACCAGTAACAAAATACAGAACTATATGTTCTGTATTTTCACCAACCCCAAATAAAAGACGAAAACAAATCATACTAAAAGATCAAATAAATACATTGAACTGTGTCCATAGCACTGGAAAAGAAATTTTTCTACATTTTCAACCAACCCACTATCCATCCCCAAATGTAATGCAGATTCTCTTCCAATTCTCCTATTATTTTCCATCCCACAGAGTCATCTTTCTGCCAGAACAGGCCTTCTCTGTGAGCTGAATCCATCTTACAAATGCAGCATGCGTTCAGCTGTCAGAATGCTTTTGCTTTCTGTCAGCCCCATTATTTGCCTCCTCTGTATTATAAACAACCATAGAATAAAGACCAAATATCTGTGTGTACGTGTCATTTCATTGCAAAGCACTTCATGTAGCTGAATTTTTATTGAATAGTTTTAGTGATTATGATTTGAAATAAGAAAATAACAATTCTTTCAGGTTCTTCCAATTTTTCCTAAATAAAAAAATAAATTGTAGACTGTATACTGCTTAGTATGGATGTTTTAAAATCTAAGAGGGGACCTAAGTAACTTATTTCAAATATTTTAAGTGCTAACATGTAATAGAGAAATTAAAATTAGTTCTCATGGTTTCAGAAAATAAAATTACAATAAATGGGTAGAAATAATCAGAAGACAAATTTTAGCTTAAAATAAGGAAGCATTGTCCTACAATTAAAGTATCTAGGAATGGAGGGAGCTGAATTTAGCAGAGAATTTAACAAGTCATAAAAAGAAAGATTCTCATAAATTTTGTCTTACAGAGATTACTTCATTAATGTTCATGGCATTTTGAAATATGTAACAAAGCCATAGGTCTCCCTTTTGTAAATGAAGAAATTGACATGCTTAAATGATCTGCCCAAGGTCACATATTGACTGATACAAATCTGATGTTCTCTTTTTTCTATAACATTTATTTATTGCCTTAGGAAATAATAAGCTTCCTGCAATTACAAGTAATGTTACTTATTGCTATTTAATTCTTGATCTCCTAAGCAAAACTTGTATTTTAATATTGAAGAGCTGGTCTTCTTGAAACCTTTTGATAGGTAAACCCTTTACAGTCCCGTAAATTCTTAAGCATGGCATTTTAATTAGTTTTAACCAATTCTGAATCAAAAAAGTTAGATGCTAATGATTAGTCTGAAAATTGTTAGATCATTTGTAACAAGTAAAACCATTAAATGTCAACATGTCATTACAAATCCAGTGGCAGATGGAGGAATAAATGTCAAATTTTTCATTATTTTTCTTCTGAGATTCCGTGGTAACCACCAAAGGTGGTGCAGTCCAATCTTTTTGATAAGAAACAAATGCTTGCATTGAACCACAAAGCAAAATGAGATATAAATTTCCCTCAACTCCTCAAAGTTTACAGCAAACTTTCTTCCACAGAAGGGCCATAGAAACTAGCATTATAAATCTATAAGGGGAACAAGATTCACAAAGGGAACAAATGGGGGAAAATAGACAATTTAAAGAATAAAATTAGAAACAACCAATAAACAATAAATAAAACTCTCCTTTAGTAATAAAAGAAATAAATACAAAATTACAGCGAAATTTTATTTTTACTTATCAAACTGAAAAGGTTTAAAAACATAAAAACATTCAGTGCTAGTGATGATGCAATGAAACTAGTGCTCAGTGGTAGGCAGCCTCTAAGATGGGCCCCATGATGCCCAATTCCTTGCATTCATGCCCTGTACAATCCTCTTCGCTCACGTGTGGTCTAGAGTTAGTAACTTGCTTCTATCAAATAGAGTACAGCAAAAGTGTGAAATGTCACTTCCAAGGATAGCTTACAGGGAAAACTGTGACTTCCATATTGCTTGCCCTCTCTCACACACTCTCCTGCTCACGCTGAGAGAAGCCAGCTGCCCTTTTGTGAGCTGCCTAATGGAGAGGCCAGTGCTGGCAAGAAACTGATACCTCTGACCAAAAGCCAGCAAGGACCTGAGAGGTCTGATTATGGCCACCTGAGTACACTTGAAAGTTGAGCCTTGAGTAACACACTGGCCAACTCCATTGAATGTAGCCCTGTTAAGAACCCTATCCCACTGGAACTCTGATAACCCTCACTGACCCTCAGAAACTAGGAGATAATAAATGCTTTTGTTTTCAGCTGCCAAATTTTGGGGGAATTTTTTCACACAACAATAAACAACTAATACATTCTTTCATATACTTTTAGATTATAGAAAGTTAGTGCAACAATATGCATCAGGAACCTTGTAGAAAGATAATTTTTAGCCTATAGTTCCACATTTAGTATTCTTTTATAAAGAAATAAATTGGAATATGGTAAAGATTATTTATAAGAAAACCTAAGCAATATTTTTATAGTAAATCTTAAAACTATTACTTATAATGATTAAAATTTGGAAATAAACCAAATGCCCCAAAATATGAAATAATAAAAAATACCAATGAGATTTTTTTTCAAGGAGACAATTCTGGAAAAGGAAAGTAATGAGGGAGCACTAGTTCTATCCTATATTAAAATATATTTTAAAGTTATAATAACTAAAACTAAAAGTATTGGCACACAAATAGACAAATAAATGGATCAGAATAGACACTCAAAAGACAGACACAAATATGTACAGAAATTTAATATGTAATAAAAATGATATTCAAAACAATGAAGAGAAAATTGATTATTTAATATGCAGTCAAACAAGCAGTCATCTAGGGGAAAAAACCCTCAATACCTCCAATCTTAAAATGAAACAAAAAAAATGAAACATAACAAAAAGACAAATAGTAGTTTTTATATATAATCTTGGAGAGAAGTTATTTCCACAGAAAATACAAAATCTAGAATCCACACGAGAAAATACTGATAAATTTAATGACATAAAAACTTCTTAAATACCTGGGGGTGGGTGAGGTAAGAAACATTACTGAAACTAAAATTATTCATGGCCATGGAAAAATGGGGGAAAAATGGCAAGCAAGCACTTTAGAGTCAAAGGGATAACTTTCTTTACTCTTCAAAGAGCTTATAAAAATAAATTTTAAAACATAATAGATAATACAGAAAAATGACTAGTGATATATAAAAAGTGACTAGGGAGAAAAGGAAATTAAAATAGTTTTTAAACATAGGAAACTATGTTCAAATTCCTTCGTAATGAGACATGCAAATTAAATAACGAGTATCACCCATCAGAATGACAAGGTCCAAAGTATTTAATAGCATAAGTGTGTAGGGAACTGGGCACTGTCAAACACGCTGATGGATGTATTCGTTGCTACAACTTCTTTAGAGAGCAATTTGGCTTCATTCATCAAGCTCCTGACCCTGCCAGAACTTTACCCTGCACATACACACATTTGGATGCACATACCAGCATATTACTTATCAGTGACTGCAAAAATAATAATTTTCTCTGGATGGTGAGATTGCAAATAGTTATTTTCTTAATAAACTTTTTTCTACATGTCCTAAAATAACCACAGATAATATTCAAAATAAAAGAAAAAAGGCTTTCAAAATATGCATGTACTTATTAGAAAATATTAATGGTAAACATTATGTTAAATAGTGATTTAAGGGTGTAAAAGAAAGCCTCTGATTTTTTTCATTTCTCATTGTGGAGCATTTTCTTCATGTAGTCATGAAAAATGAACATTGTATTGACTTTTGCGTATGTCACCTAAAATTGATAAGGACAGAGAAATGGAAGAAAAAGTATAATCCATCTTTTGGTGCAACAGTTTGTTTTCTGTTAAGTGTCTTTTCTAAAAGCAATTTCTAAGGAAGAAGTGAAACCTGAACCAAAAGAAAAACAAACACGTCAACATAAGCCTGCATGCACCTTGGTGAGTTAAAGTAACTTAGACTGGGCAAGTAATTGTCTCTTCCTTCGAAAACAGAATGTATAATGGGAGCAGTGTATTTTGTAGTGTGGAAAAGGTCCACACTAAAAGTGAAAAAATCTTTATTCACTAATTTTGATCTGTCAACAATGAGAATGACTTAGTGGCCAAACAATACAATGAAAAGATACACTATTTTGTAATCTACACAGCTATTGAAATAAATATATCATGGAAACACTCTCAATTTGACATCATCCCTTGGTAAATATTATGGTCTAAATGTCTGTGTTCCCACAAAATTCGTATCTTGAAGTCTTAACCCCTGAAAGCAATGGTGTTTGTAGGCAAGGCCCTAGGGAGGTGATTAGGACGTGAAGCTAGAGCTCTCATGAATAGGACTAGTTTTTAGAGAAGAGCTTTCCCAGAGCTCTCCTAGCCCCTTCCACCACATGAGAAGACAACAGAAGCCCGCCACCCAACAGCCCTCACCTGACCTTTCTGGCTCCCTGATCTTGGACAGTCAGCCTTCAGAACTATAGACAACACATTCCTGTTGTTTATAAGCCGCCCAGTCTGTGACACTATTACAACAGCCTAAATGGACTAAAACAGTTCCTTTCTCTTCTGAATCCCACCTGCAACCTTAAGGCTTACTTATGAGGGTGGGTTCAGGAAGAAAGGTATGGCGAGGAGGATTTTTTTTATGGCTGGATTTCTTGATTTTACTGATGTATGAGGAGAAAGGAGGAGACATCAGAAGCAAAGCGTGAGGTCCACGGGGTTTGGCACAGTGAGGGAGGGGGGCCAGATAAACCTAAGGGAATTGGATGGCAATGGGGAGGAGCAGTTGCCCAAAATTATGCTTAGGGCTCTAAAAAATGGTAGCTTCCCAGGATAACCCCAGCCCATATGCATGCTGACAGATACTGGCAGGGGTGGGGCGTCCTCAGTTCTTTCTGAGTAGGCAGAAGTTCAGGGCCCAGCTTTCCCTGGGTAAGGAGAGGAATCTAATATCATACTCCAGATCTACTGAATCAGACTTTCCACAGGGAGGTCTAGCAATCTGTATTTTTTTTTTTTTTTTTTTTTTTTTTTTTTTTTTTTTTTTTTTTTTAGTTTTTTAGATGATTCTGAGCCATGAGGAACATCGCCCAATGTTAGAGAATGACTTCTCTGTAATATCTCACTCTGAGTGACTCCTGTGTTATGCATCTCATTCTTTGTTAGTCTTGGTGCTGTTTTAGATCAATTCGTTGCTCTAACAGGCTAAGCATGAGGAACTACCTAAATTTTTCACTGGCCAACATTACATAAACAGTTGCTAAGCAATTAAATCATTGTTATCAAAAGACGAATCTCAGTAATAGGTCACCTGATTAAAACTAAACAAAAGACAGGATATGTAATCAATCAATATTTGTAAGCCCATTGACTAAAATTTTTGAATACTCTGAGTAAATCAGTATATAATTTTGAGTCCCCAAAGAAATAGAAAAACAGAATCTCATACATGGAAGGGTCCTTAAAAGTCATTTAGCCCAACATCCCCTCTAATGCCTAAATCTCTACCTCTGACAGGTGATACTCTAGCCTCACACATCCAGAAAACAGAAAGTCATTAGCTAATGCAAAAAAAAAAGAAAATATGAACCCACAGATGAAAAACAAAATTATAAGCATTTATGTGAAAGCAATCTCAGTCATCCAGAAATTTACAAAGCTGGAGATTTGCTGGTGTTTTCCTGATGTTAATTTGACACATGAATTTTCGGTTGGCCTAAACAAAAGGGCAGCATCAAAACATTAGACTGTCCACAAAAGATGAGACCTCCCTTGAAATTTTTGCCCTCATGTTAATGCAGAAATAGCATGATTCCTATAAAATTCACAGACTGAAAACAATTCTGAAGTTGGCAGTACGGAGATAATATGCCATATTCTTATTACACTCTACATCCCTTTGAAAGAGATAGATGGGCAGGAAAATGGTCTACATTGTCCATGACAATTTCATAGACTGAACTAAGCATGACTCTTTTTCATCATTGAAGGTATCCATGGCCCTCCTGGATAACCCCACAGGTTGGGGCAGCTTAAATCATATGAACGTGTACTTCCTTGCTGCCATCCAGTGCAAGGGTAGCAATTCTCTCAGTAGCTACTAAATTTTGTTTCCTAGTCTCCAAATATCAAAAGAGGTCAAGAAAGAGACCACATTCATCCAAGGTAGAGGCTATCAGCTTACAGCCGCCACTTAATGCAGTTTCTATGGAATACAGGAAAAGAGCACAAAGGAAAAAATAAACTCTCACCTCAGGTTTTCTTAGTTGCTTAAAGTTGACTATCCTCATGGTTTTTCTCCTCTCTCCACTGAAAGTGTGATGTTAGGCAAATTACTTAACCTCCCTTTGCCTCAGTTTCCTCTCATGGGAAATGACGATCTTTCAAAAACATGACTTGCAGTGTTTCTTTCCCATTACAATTTTTTATAAGCAGACAGCGTTCACAACCGATTTCCCCTCCAATGCATCCCGTTTACTCTCCTACCCAGCCCTACTCATCACCCCCTGGCAATGTCTTGAGCTTCCCACTTCTACACCTTCGCTTCAGTCCCTTCACCAGCCTCAAATCCATTTCTCTCTCTATGCTACTTTATCTCTGCTTACTGAACTCCTGTGGATTCTCTGAATTTAGCTGAAGTCTTCTATTTCTGAGCTTATTTTTCACGGTATTTCTCTGGCCCTTGCTATGAGCTGCTTAGTATTGCTGCATGCCCTCACAGGTGACTATCTTCCCAACAAGATGTTGACTACTTGAGTTTGGGAATCTTACTTTGGGACTAGGGTTACCCAATAAAATGCAGGATACCCAGCTAAATGTGAATTTCATATAAACAGCAAATAATTTTTTATTACAATTATATGCTATGCAATATTTCGAGTTTATCCAGGGTAGAGGATTTCAGCTGCAAATGTGCCACTTAACACCCACACAGTTTCCATGCAATCTATAGGTTCCCATGCAATATTTGGAACATATTCTAAAAAATCACTGTTTATCTGACATTCAAATTAACTGTCTCTCCTATATTTTTATTGACTAAATCCAACCACCTTATTTGGGGCACCTATATCACTTTAAATGCCCAGCACAAAACTCTAGGATGGCCAGTGTTCAACAGCCTATGCTGGGTAGTTGAGCTACTGTAATTTAATCTAGAGAAACTTGAGAATGGCTATTACAGAACACAACATCTCCAGCACTTAGCCCTTGGTCCCTCCCTGTTCTGAGCAACCAATCCTTGATCAGCCTGACCTCTCCTCGGCATTGATGGGATGACCAGGAATCTGACCCAGGTTGCGTTAGTTTCAAGCAGTTTGAATGGGCTGTGGAAGTTGGAAGGACTATTTCCAGTGCTGAAACCCAGGGGAACAAGTTCCAGGTCTCAAGCAAGGCAGGCTCTACAGGATGTCATCCAAGTGTCAAATATAGATGAGAAGGGAAAGATCTGTGGCAGGAGAGTATGTGTACCTGAGGGACTCTCAAAGAATAGTTAAAATCCAACCAATAAGAGAAAGGGGGACAGTGTCCAAGGCAGGCAGCACATTTTAAAAAATCCCTCTCCTGAGTTTACTGAACTCAATAGAAGATACACTTCCCAAGATTTTTTTCTCTGTGCCTTTCTTTACACTGTTCTATGTTAGCTTTCTCCTGAGAAAGCGAAATAGCTGCATCTTTCCAAATTCATGCCCCACCAGAGATCATGATGGGAAAAGAGATTCATGATCCTTAAAATAATACCGTATTCCCAAGGTGGTACTGTGCCAAACAAGCTAAGAGTTTCCTGCAGCAGGCACAGGGAGCCAGGCGCAGTCAGAAGGCCTGTGATAAGCTGCGGAAGAATGGTAAGAGGTTGTGAAGGGAGGTCACAAAGAGAAGAGGTTGCCACATGGGTGCTTTTCAGACCAGCTTTTTAGACATCACCTTTCCCATGGGATTCCTGAAATCCTTCCCAGAGCACACTATGGCTGCTTCATCCTCAGTGGTGCCCTGACCACCTTCCTCACAGGATGCTTTCTCTCAGGTTTCACCAGATACACCAAAACCCTTGGCAAAGAGCCACTGGGCCACAAAGAGCGCTATTGCTGCCTGACTGACTGTCTCTCTAAAGGCAGTTAGTGTACTGGATGCTGCCCAGCCTATGAGACCAAAGAGACCTGCATTTAAATCCCAGCCCCGCCATTCCTTCACCAGGTGCCAAGACTGAGCTTACACTTAACCTCTCTGCACCCCAGCTTAGAAATCTACAAAAAGGAGGTTATAAAATCCCCTCACATGTGGGTGCCACCGACTGAATGAAATAATGTTAACATGTTACAACATAAGAACTCAATAAACGTCAGTTAATCCCCTACCCTCCACATGGAGATAGGGGGGTCTATCTTTAACTTTGAAAGATTCTAAATATAGATAATTAATAAATGATGATAACCTTATAAAGATAATTTCTTACAGAAAAGTAGAGGTGAAAGCAGAGTTAGAAAATTTAAAGAGTATGTATGAATTAGCAGATCCAGAAGACACGCAAGGTAAAGTATTAACAGAACTGACAGACACACCTACGGGGTCCTTTCTCACTTGCCCTCAAAGGCTTGTATGAAACCAAATGACAGTGAAGTGCTGAGAACTTGTGTTAAATCTTCAGATCTGGGAGAAAGAATTATCAGCAAGTTAATGAGATTTTCTTGATGTGACTAATTTGAGAGATGTTGCAAATAATCAGTGAACAAAGATAAAAAACAAAAAGCATAAAATAAGCCTGGAAACGCAGGCAAGATACAGCTGCATAAAACTCAATGTGAAAAATGCTAACTCATTCAACTGAGAAGCTCGCCATGCCCAAGGGACTGGAGGAAATAGAAATCTAATAATGATAAAAGACACCAATGGGCAGACAAGAATAGCAGATTTTTAAAAAGTTCGTATTACCAGCTTGGCTAGGAAGAAGAATGAATACCACTGTTTGGGTACATGTACAAAATTCTATTATTCCACTGAGCAAAACAAAACAAATAAAATAACATGAATCTACTGAGATTTCTGAGGATGATGCTCTAAGTTTGGGATTCAGAAGGTTATGTCTAAAGTGAAGGGAATAACTGACAAGAAATAAAAGTGCTATAATAAAGGAAATGATAATTCCTAGGGAGAAAAACACAGGCAGCTGAGTGGTTCATAAAAAATGGAAGCACCTGAAATTAGTCCATAAATAGTGAAAACGATGTACAATGGAGGATGGCATTTTGTCTTAATAGAAATTAAGAAAGAGGAGGGATTTCAGGAAGGAAAAATGAAGTGTAATAACCTGGTAAACCCATGAAGAGTGAAACCATGAATCTAATGCTGTCCAGGGAGCAAGGGCAAGTCCATGTCTTCAGGCCTTTAAACTAGCCGGGATCAGATGTTAGAGAGAGTCCTTCCTCCTGAGAGATGACCTTGTTGGTGCAGAGGACCAAATGACCTTTTAGGCTTTTCCTGAGGAAAGGTTTATTTATGACAGGAAAAACATGTCCTGCTCTCAGAGGGAACATCTCTCAAATAAGAATCCTGGCTCCCTACAATTACATGTCTGAAGACCCAATTTCAATAGTGATCCAAATCCCAAGGCAAACTCAACTTAACATATGACACTTCTATTAGCAAAAAAGGCATGTGGCTTCAACACATTTCTTCTACTTATAAAGTTTCTGACAAAGGTCAAACGATGTAAGAGACTCAGTAATGTGTTCCAGGACTCCAGAATCAGGAATAGTTATAGTACTAAAAAATGAATTAAGTGCTACTATAATGTCAAAAGTGACAGAATTATAAAAGTTATATCTTGGAGTCTTGGGGTATAGAGAGAAAAGGGCAGGAATTGCATTAAGTTTAAGAAGTGAGAAGGAGCCACGGTCTTCCTGTGGTCAGGCAGAGCAGCCTGGGGTAGAGAGAACTCAGTATAAATGTGAAGAAAAGTAGAAAGGCAAAGGGGAAGGAAGGAAGCAGAAAATTAAGGAGAGAAAAAAAGACCCATAGCAGGGTTCTCTCTATGCCATTAAGTGGGAGTTCCCGAAGACTGTAGTAAGTGGACCTCGGTGCCCTTCCAAAGCTCCAATGATGTTTAAATTGTCTGCAGCTCATAGGATATTATAAGGAGCGTATAGCTATCCTCAATGAGAAAAGTGGCCTCAAAGATTTTGTAGTAAAATCATGCACCCTTTATTAACTAACTATTCTCATCTTGAGCAACTGTTCTTGGCTTGCTGTTGAGCCCTGGTAGGGACAGACTGCCAAAATGGAAAAGCAAGAGACATGGAAACTAGGTGCTATTTGATTTTAACAACCCATAAAAATAAGTATGCCCAGGGACACCCCATTATCACGTAGCTGTGGTATTTATAAAATCTGGTTTAAGCCTGTTCTGAAGGCATAATCAGGTGGCTCAGGTTCCTATGAAGCCACTCCTAAAGGCTGTGACAACCTACTTTCTCTGACAACCTACTAAAGTTCAGAATGAAGTTCTCTGTGACCACTTGACCATGGGAGGATTTTAAGCCTGACTGACAGATAATTCCATCCAATCTGCTGGCACCAGAAGTGGACTGCAACAGTGAATGGGCCTCTGGGTGGTTCTTCCCATGGGCCATTTTGCCTAGAAGAAGAGAATATCTAAGGGAAAAATTTAGATCAATAATGGATAGTGGTTAAAGGTTCAGCCAGATTTTCAGGAGCTTGGAAGGGACAAGTTCCTTGAGGGATTCAGGAAGGAAATTTGGAGAAGAGCTATGTACATGGGCCCATCAGAACAGACCCACAGTACAAGTGTATTTTTGTTGCATATGAATTATGACTAAAGGGCTGCCACTGAAAAGGAGGCTTTCGATAAATTTATTTGTTAGCCTCTTTCCCCTGCAACTTGTGCTTGCTCATTGGGTTCATGGACAAGGTGTCCATGAAGACAGGAATAGAAGTTAAGCATGGGTTTGGTTTCAACAACATGGACTTCCTCTATCCTCTAGGATAGAGAGAAGAAAGTAGAGCTAAGCAGGGTCTGAAATGAGCTTGGACGGTTAACAGATCAGATCATGGCAGGCCTTGTAGCACACAGTACGGATGTTGATCTGTAAGAGAGGTGGGAAGACAACATAGTATTTTAAATTATGAGAGAGAGGGGAATAGATAACATACTCTGGCTGCAAAATGCTTTGGAGAGCAGTAAGAGTAAATACATGGAAGACAGTTAGAGGTTCCAGTAGCCCAAGCAAGAGGCTATGAAGCGTGGACTCAGGTGTTACAGTAAATAGATGAACAAAAGGATAGACTGGAGCAAGATTTGTAAGTTAACATTATCAGGATTTGGGACTGATCAGATGTAGAAAGTGATAAGATAGGATGGATATAGGAGCCCCTCACCCAAACAGGAAAACACTGGAAAGGGACCCAGAGGAAGGGAAATGTCTTTTGGATAGAAACCATGACTATTTCTTCTAATATGCTTGACCCCTTCCCCAACCAATCGACTCAAAAAGAGTAAATAAACTTTGTTTTCAATGATCACAAAGCAGAGTCAGGGTCCACCCTCAAAAATATTTGCCCATTGCTCAATAACGCCGAATCGTTTTTTAAAAAATAAAAAAGTTAAAGCCTAAGTCACCACACTCCACAATGAGAAAAGGCATTGTACTAGCTTTCTAAGGGCTGCCGCCAGAGATTACCAGAAACCAGGTGGCTTAAAACTAGAGAAATGTATTCTCTAAAAGTTTTGGAGGCTCAAAGTCAGAGATCAAAGTGTCAGCAGAGCCACACCCCCTCGAAGGCTCCAGTTTCTTCCAGGTTCTGTTGGCTCCTGGCCATTTCGCTGTTTGTAGCGTAACTCCAATCTCTGCTTCCTTCATCACATGGCCTTCTTCTCCCTTTGTATCTCTGTCACATCCTTTTCTGTCTCTAATAAGGACACTGTCAATGGATTTAGGGCCGACCCTAAACCCAGGATGATCTCAACTTAAATCCTTAATTACATCTGCAAAGACCCTATTTCCAAATAATGCCACATTCACAAGTACCAGGGGTTATGACTGGTCTACATCTTTTGTGGGCCACAATTCAACCTATTATAGCCATAAAATATAAAGATTGCTTATATACACTTTGCTTAGGCACACGTAGACGAGTTTTAGCTAAAACAGCACTCTCCAGAGCGTGTCAGACAAACATAAGTTGCTGGAGATGCTCAAAATAAATTTTTACCATGATCAAATAAGTTTGGGAAACACTGAACGCTATTTACTTTTCTCATGATTTACCATTTCACATATACATTAGTTTCTGAGAAGTTCTGAAGTAATGAGACATATCCAAGTTGTTCAACCCCAAATTTTCCAGACATATTTGACATGTAACCTTTTCCTTTTGCTTACATAGCACCCACTGACATCGGAAAAACTCATCTGTGGAGCACACTTACAGGTGTCATGAGTTAAACTATAATAAATTAACCATCATAAAGGTAAATGGTTTGGGTTTCTGGATTCTTTAGATGGGAAAAAAAGAAAAAGAAATGAAAGGTCTTGAACATGAAGGATGTGACCACTAAATTCAGGAGAAGGGGTATGCTGGAATATGTGGCCTGTATCCTGGGGAAGGTGCAAAAAAGATAAGACTGGAGGCTCAAAAGAATTTTGGCTCAGAGAATTCTTTATTTATTTCCAACTGTGAGGAGACAAGACAAGCTGTGAAACAGAGGTTTTTGGTTGATTGCTTGTTGGTGTAGTTTTTTTCTCAGTCAAGTAAAAGCATGTACAGCCACTGTGTGATTTATAGTCATTTTGTTTTGTATTTTCTCAAACATGATGATTTCCTTGTAAAAGGGCATGTTTCTCATGGGTTTTATTAATCGAAGTGCCACTGTAACTACACTTCTGTCATTCTGAATTCTCCCTATAGTAGCTGCTAAAACCTGTAGCCTTACTTCATTTAGCTCCTCAATTGCCAAATACATTTAACAGAGTAACGTCTTGGTTAATGAGAATCTGGATTCTTCATTTGAACATAAGCTATAACTTATGTGTCCCTGCTTTTTGGCCAACATGAGCATGTAAGCCCCAGTTATATGGAGATCTGGTTACTCCCAGCACCCAAGATCAGATTAGAAGCCAAGATTCCAAAGAAAATACAAGGCTCCCATCTATCAGGAGCTCCTCCTGGATTCCTTCACCACCGGAAGAGCTGCAGCACCACCCCCTTTGTCATTCTTGGTGCAAGACAGACACAGCAGATCTCTCAGTCTCTGCTATCATTTCTTTTTCGGCCAAACCAAAGCTGAAAAGAAAAATGTGTCCTCTTGGCTCCTTCATTTTCCAAGACACTCATTCTTTTCCTTAATAGACCAGTGACTGAAACAGCAGTCATTGGATAGAGATACTGGCTCCCTCCTCTATTCTTTACCCACCCCCAGATTTTAGCCAGAGTTGCTGCTTATGAAGATTTGTGTCACAGAAGCTTAGAAACACTACTCTAGATGTTCCCACTGGGGAAGTCCTGCACCATTAGGAAAACATTTCATCTAAACAAGAATAAACATTTTATGGGCTATGAATTTATCTTCATGTACATTAGGAAAAACAACAGCTGTGATTCCATGGATGAGATTGCTTAAGATCAGCCTAATTTTTTTTAATACCTTGCCTAATTCAAAGTCTATTTCGTGAAAACATCAATAGTCATAGAGGTGATACCCAAATGTGAAAAGTTTTACCTGACTGAGATTCAGGAAGCTTCATTATATCCTAGGCACTGCCACAGAATCCCAGATTGAGGGGGATTTTAGTGGCAGTCTCAAGAGCAGGAATCGTTTCTCCAAACTTAAACCTGACAAATGAATTCTGCCCTGAGTTCAATCTTTGTTAATGTGGGAGAAATTCCAGGAGAGAGACTTTTTCATCACAGACAAGTTCTTATTGAAGGAAGAAAGACTGGCAGTGCTTTTTTTTCTTAGGAAAAAAAAAAAAAGCCAAATTGCCTTAAAGCAGGAGCTGAGGTTGACAAATATCAGGTCTTAGGGGAAAACAGCAAAAGATTTCCTTTTGGAAGTTTTAACTTCAAGTAAAAATAACAATCCAATGATTCAAATTGAAAGGGTATTTGCTCCTGAACACTTCTGAGTAACTCAGAAAGCTTATCTGCAGTGCCCAATTGTCCATAAATAGAATAGCACCTGCCCTTCCTCTAAACATCTCCACCTTCTTTTCCTGAATCTAACGCACACCCCTGCCTTGTATATGTTCTGCTATGCTCTTGCTCAGATGCCACCGACTCCTGGATTATCCCAGCAAGCCTTGTAGGCAGCAGGCCCTTCCCAATTTTAGGTCTTTCCACCCTGATGTCATTGTGAACTTTTTTAAAGAAACACTACTCATGTGTATCATACTAAGAAACTTCTGGTAAGTTCTTGTTACCCAAAGGGCAAAGTTATTCCTTTAGGTACTGAAAACTTTTTGAATGTGTAGCATATGCCAGATACTGCTGAGCAGCACCCCACTGCCTAGAAGCACTTGCACAGGGTAGGCATTGGTGTGGAGGAGGACTTGGAGCTGGGCAGAACCTGGTGCCTAAGAGGCCACTGGGCACATGCTTGTGAATGTTCTTCTTTTCCTCACCCTCCTAGAAAATGCCCATGCAATTTTCAAGCAATTATGTATATGTTCTATGATGTCTTTTTGAATTCATCAAATTATATGTTTATAAGTCTATTCTCCCCAACAATAGGAGCTCTTGAAGGGTAAGACCCTCGCATTTCTCATCTTTATATCCCCAGTGTCCAGCACATAATAAGTATGAATTTATCACCTAAAATGTGACTTGCTAAAATACAATGCAATCCAAACCTCAAAAAATAATTCATTAGTCATTGTTTTAAGTTACTCCTTCCTGTTATATAAGAAGAATCGCATCCACTTTTTTCAAATAATCCTGTTTTAGATGTGTTTAGTTAAAATAAGAAAAAGGAGAGCAGGCATTAGCTCAGGATGGCCTCAAGCATGGCACAGAGAGCAGAGCCATGAGTTTGGAAAAAGCAAACAATCTCAATGAGAAGGAATTTACAAAGAAGCACATCTTTGGATATAGCAGGTTATTCATTCAGACACGCGTTTCAATGTTAAATGATGTTTTATGGAATGTTCACTAATTACAGCTCCTTCAATACTGCGTTGATTGGAATGTAGGAGAACTTCTAATTCATCCCTTTGTTAACCTATTTAATGTTTCATGGTACACCTATTCCGGGTCCTGTTCTAGATGCTGGAAATAGAGGCGACTCTGATAGATAAGGTTCCTGCTCCTTTGGAGTTTATAAAGTCATGTGAGCATAGGGGAACAGATATCTAAAACTAGAGAGAAGGAGGGGAAGATGAAAGAAAGGAAAGAAAGGTAAAAGAATGGAAGGGAAGCGGAAAAAAGGAAAGGAAAAATAAGGAATGGCCTTAGTGTTATGAAGAGATTTGAAACAAAAAAAAAAAAAGTGAAAGAAAGTGATCAGTAGCTATTTTAGATGGACTGTCAAGGAGAGTCTCTAAGACCTAAATGACTACAGGGAACCAGCCAGGTATGATCATGGGATAAAAGCATTCCATGCAGAGAGAATATCTAGTAAAAGATTATAATTCCTAAAATAAAAATTTAAAAACATAATTTAAAAACAAAACATACACATAGAGAAACACATAAAAATCACTTTAATTTCTGATTACTATGAATTCCAATTGGAAGTCCAGATTACGACTCTCATCACTCAGTAACATGAAAAAATAAACTGGGAAAATAAACTGAAACAAGAGTTTTAAAACAAATAAACACACACACACAAAAAAAAAAACTGTAAAGAACCCTTTAGGTTATTTGGTTAAACGAACCTGGTCTGGCCAAAATATGTTACCTTGAAAAGAATGTCATAATTTAACCTTTAAATGTTCATTTCCCCCACCATTTTATCATTATTATATTTTTCTGGAAAAAGCTGTAACTTCCTTTTGGCTGACTACCAACAAGACACAGATATCTTAGTTCATTACTAAGATGAAATAATCAGAAATTCTAACCAAGCATGCGGAATGCTGGGCTTTCTTCATGGATGAGGATATCTGGTGAATTTACAGTATCTCATCAATCATCACAAACTTTATAGATTACAAAAATCATGACATTTAAAGTTTCCAATTCCATAAACAATCAGAGGCACTGAATAGCCAAGTAAAATGGTTGACTTAAAATCACTGATTAAAGAAATGACAAATTCTTGAAGAAAACCCAGGCAGTGAGCCACAACTCAAAGAGACAGCCACACAATAATACGATTGCAGCATTATTCACAATAACCAAGATAAGGAAATGACCTTAGTGTCCATCTATGGGATGACTATACAAAGAAGATGTTATATGTAATATATATTGTTCAGCCAAGAGAAAGAAGAAAATTCTGCCTTTTGCAACAACATAAATAGACCCTGACAGCCTTATGCTAAGAGAAATAAGTCAGACAGAGAGAGACAAATATTCTGTGATACCATTTATATGTGGAATCTAAAAAAGCCTAACTCATAGAAACAGAGGGGAGAATGGTGGTTACCAGGGTGAGGGGGTGGTGACAATGGGGAGATGTTGTTCATGGGGCACAAACCTCCAGTTGAGATGAATAGGTTCTAGGGATCTGATGCACAGCATCATGATTATGGTTAATAATACTGTATTGTATACTTGCAAGTTGCTTAGACAGTAAATCTTAAATGTCCTCACTACAAAAAAGAAATGGCAATTATGTGAGGTAATGGAGATGTTACCTAATCCACTGTAGTAATAATTTCCCACATCATCAGGTTGTATACCTTAAACTCACAATGTAATGTGTCAGTGATAATAAAGCTGAGGGAGGGGAAGTAATAGAAAAAACAAGGGTAGGAAATCAGGTTGATGCCACGGAACAGTACTGTCCAGAACTTTTGCAACGATAAAAGAAATTTCTGTGTCTGTACTATCCAATATAGTAGCCACTAGATATGTAATAATGTGGTTATTAAACATCTGAGAGGTGGCTAAGTGTGACTGAGGACCTGAATATTTAAATTTATTTTATTTTAAAGTTAAATAGCCACATATAGCTAGTGACTATGGTCTTGAAGAGCACAGCTTTACAGAGTCCACAGAGAAAGGCTCAGAAAAGAGGCTCCTGAGTTCAGGGGGCAGGGAGAGGGTCACCGACCCCAGGATATTCACCAGCACCTATGAGCAGAAGGACACCAACGCCCGGGGTGTAGAACTGTGGAGGGTCGGGCTTCGTCCTCCGATTCTGGAGCTCCAGAGCACGCAGCAGCAAGGCCGGGAAAGTGCAGTCCCCTGCGAGGTCACAGAAAGGCACTCTTGCTCTCCTTCCACAGTTCCTGCCTTCACTCCAGACTTCTTCAGACTTAATCAGACAGAGCCACGTGGTCTATAACCTGGATGGCTCCTTCTAAGAGCATCTTTTCTCTCTCTCCTGTATTCCTCTGCCCTCTTGAAGCCAATAACCCCCACCCCACATGCATCCTGTCCTCCTTCCTAACTCATTGCCAAAGCTTAGGTGTTTTACCTGTCGTTGGCCCCAAAACCAGAAATCCCCTTCCTGGGTATCTTCTGTGTCTGTGCCCTTGGATAACTTCAGGCTGGGCCTTCTGGGTACAACACTTGGGATGAAACTCAACTTGATTTCCCACACCCTCCATCTGAGTGGGCGCCTCCCAGGGTAGGGCCTTAGTCAGCCTCTTAAGGTCAAAAGATTCCAAGAGGCAAAGATCATCTCTTCCCTTCAGTCATCTAAGAAACATTTACATTTAATTTCTATTACACATTTCAATTATAATATTATGTTTCTATGACAGTCACTGGGATAGAGATCATGGTAAAAATAAAATGACCCTCAGACAAATGATCATAAGCCTACATGGTAAGGGCTGTGCTAGCTGAAAATGTAGAATGCTCAGAAGCCCCAAAGAAGAAGGATGGTAAATTCTGAGGGGGTGAGTGTAGGGGTGGGTTACTTCATAGAGAAGGAAACAGGGTAAAGAAGCATTAAAAATTCTCTCTCTCCTGACATCACATACGGAGACCAACCACCTCCCCCTTCCTTTGGACACCTCTCTAGACCTCTATCAAATGAAGGAGTATGCCTCAGGACAAGATCAGCCTTCCTGTTCCACACCTGTGAGTAAGCTGATGAAGGCTGATGCAAAATTGTGCTCCCAGGTCCTCAGAAAAAGCTGCAAAGCAAAGGACACCGTGATGTGATGGTGAGAAAAGACAAAGTGGCTGCAGAGATCAGGAAATTCTAACCAACACTGAATTAAACTATAGGGGAGAGAGAGCTAGGGCTGGAGCTAAAGACCCTGACCCACAAAAAGCAGAGCCCCACAAAGTCCCAGCAGGAATGGCCCCATAGCCTCCACCACCCTCAGGTCCCAAAGCAAGGCATGGAGACCAAGGTTCTGACCCTGCCACTTTGCCCCCAAGAATGTTCTTGCCTCATTATTTTGTTCCCAATGACCTGGAAGTATATGAAAAAAAATTGGTGGATAATTTCAGACACTGATATCATTGATTAATTCTTAACAAATATTATTATATGAATTTGGTTGCATCAAACCATGTGAGGAAACCATGTATCACCCATTTGGGAAAAAAGTAATTTTAATCAACAACATAAAATGAGGAGAATAAAGTAAATGCAGAGTGGTAGACTATCCTTATAAGTGAGCTCTACACCTAGACCATGAATGATGGTGGACTTGGGGATAAAATGCAGGAAACTGGGAGAGAGAAATTAACAGCAAGAAAGGTAACTTGAAAACTAGCCAAATCCAAGTGTTAAGAGGCTTGGATAAAATGCTGAAAGAACAATCATGTGTCCACTGAAACACAGGTCCCAAAAGTCAAAATAAGAAAATAAGTCAAAACCCTGTTGATTAGTCATGAATTGAGGATCTTGTGAATTCTAGAGCAGCATAAATCAGAACAGGAGACCCTAGTACCGGCAACAAAGAGACTCAGAAATGTAGATGACATCTGTGTCAAACAGTTTCTTAAACATATCCCATGGGAACAGTTGTTACATTATTTATATTTTGTTTTAAAATAACAACTTGCGAAATTTTTCTAAAAGGTGACAGAATTAATGCATATTTACTTAGTTCCCTTCTCAGAAACTCACTGACATGAACGATAACAACAACCAAAAATAGAGCCAGAAAAACATCACCCGTGGTGAAACTAGGGAATGGTGAAAACATCATAACAGAGACTATAATGACTATCTGTGTAGGAAAACTCACACCAAGTTAAAGAAGAATACCTAGAAACCAATACCTGATCCACACCATTTTAAAAAGATGAATATTTCCCTTAAAAAATTATGAGTACTAAAGTGTCCTACCCAAAATCCTGTGCTTATAAAAATGGGGACAGAATTTATAGGCAATCAATAGGAAAAACTTTAAACATTAATTTAATACACATTTTTGAGCAACTTCTATATGTCAAAGAGGTAGGGCTAATTCATACTTATATTTTTCTGACCCAACTATCTATCCTTGAAAAAAGCTGGAGACCAAGAGGGACAATCAACAAAAGCCCAAAAATCTGCTTTCCTGAATTAAATGAACTCTAACCCAGCAAACAAAAGGTATTGATAGTGAGTCCCAGGGCTCTCCATTCACCCAGATTCCTGCAAAGAGAACTGCTTCCCTGAAGTAGGAAATGGAGAGAAGCTGAGGGGAGAGGGGCCCCAGGACAGAGGATTCAACATATGTAATAACAATGAATGTAAAGGCAATACACCTGAAGTAAGACTCTTTATTTATCCTTCTACCCCTCAAGCAGATGAAGGGCTAAATGGAGTTGAACTCTCTAACTCAGAGACCTGTGATACAATTTTTAAGTTCCCAAATAAAGTAGGAGAAGAATGATTTACAGGGAAAGATGACCTCACTCTCCTCACTTCTTGAGTAAATTACAGACTAACGACCTCCCCCTTTCAGAGAGGATGAATATAATGAACACTTAAATAAACCAGAAAAAGAACAGAAAACAAAGCCCAAAGTGAGTAGAAGGAAGAAAATATTAAAGATCAGAGAGGAAACAAATGAAACAGAGTAAAAAAAAAAATACAAAAGATCAATAAAACTGAAAGCTTGTTCTCTGAAAAGATAAACAAAATTAATATACTTTTAACCAGACTCATCAAGAAAAATAAGAAAGGGCACCCAAATTTAAAAAAAAAAATCAAGAATGAAAGAAGAGAAGTGACAACTGACACCACAGAAATACAGAGGATTATAAGAAAATTCTATGAATGATTATATGTCAACAAATTGGACAATCTGAAAGAAATGGATAAATTCTTAGAAACAAACAACATACCAAGACTGAGTCAAGAAAAACCGAAAATCTGAACTGACTGATTACAACTAAGGAAATCCAATCAGTTGTCAAAAAAACTCCCAACAAACAAAGGTCCTGAACCAGATGGCTTCACTAGTGAATTTTACCAAACATTCAAAGAATTAACACCTATTCTTTTCAAACTATTCCAAAAAATTCAAGTGAAGGGAAGGCTCCCAAGTTCATTTTACAAAACCAGACAATGACATTACAAAAAAAGAAAATTATAGGGAGATATCCCTGATGAACATAGATGTAAAAATCCTTAACAAAATATTAGCAAAGCAAATTCAGCAATATATTAAAAAGATCATACACCATGATCAAGGAGGATTTACTCCTGTGATGCAAGTTTGGTTCAATACCCGCAGATCAATTGATGTGATATATAACATTAACAAATTGAAACATAAAAATGATGTGATCATATCAATAGATACAAAAAAAGCCTTTGACAAAATCTAGTATCCATTTATGGTAAAACTCTCAGCAAAGTGGGAATAGAGGAAATATACCTTAATATAATAAAGGCCATATATGACAAGCCCACAACTAACATCATACTCAACAGGGAAAAGCTTAGAGCATTTTCCTTAAGATTAGGAACAAGAAAAGGATGTCCACTTTCACCAATTCTATTCAATATATTATTGGAATTCCTAGATACAGCAATCAGACTAAAAAAAAAAAAAAAAACAAAAAACAAAAAACAAAAAAAAAAAAACGAAAGAAAGAAAGAAATGGCATCCAAATTGGAAAGAATTTCATTATTTGCAGATGACATAATACTATATAGAGAAAACCCTAAAGATGCCACCAAAAACTGTTAGAACTGAAGAATGAATTCAGTAAAGTAGCAGGATACAAATTAATATTCAGAAATTGGCTGCATTCTTATACATCAATAATGAAATATCAGAAGGAGCAATTAAGAAAGCAATCCCATTTACAATTGCATTAAAAAAATAAAATATCTAGGAATACGTTTAACCAAGGAGGTATAAAACCTGTACTCAGAAAATTATAAGTAATTGAAGAAAAAAACTGAAGAAGATACAAATAAATGGAAGCATATGCCTTGCTCATGAATAAGAATTAACATAGTTAAAATGTCTGTATTACCCAAAGAAATCTATAGATTCAATGCAATCTCTTTCAAAATACCAATAGCATTTTTCACAGAACTAAAATAAATAATCCTAAAACTTATATGGAACCATAAAAGATCCCATATAGCCACGAAAACCTTGAAGAACAAAGTTGAAGGTATCATGCTACCTGACATCAAACTATACTACAAGGCTATAGGGATCAAAACAGTGTGGTACTGGCATAAAAACAGACACATACATCAATGGAACAGAATAGAGACCCCAGAAATAAATCTATGCCTATATGGTCATTTAATCTACAATGAAGGAAACAAGAATATACAATGGGGTAAAGACAGTCTATTCAATAAATGTGCTGGGAAAACTGGACAGATACATGCAAAAAGTAAAACTGGATCACCTTCTCACATCACGTACAAAAATAAACTCAAAATGGGTTTAAAGACTTAAATGTAAGACCTGAAACCATAAAATTCCTAGAAGAAAAATAGGCAGTAAACTCTCTGACATTGCTCTTAGTAATATTTTCTTCTGATATATCTTCTTGGGCAAGGGAAACAAGACAAAAAATAAACAAATGGGTCTACATCAAACTAAGAAGGTTTGGCAAAGCAAAGAAAATCATCAACAAAACGAAAAGACAACCTATTGAATGGGAGATAATTACCAATGATACATTGTGAAGGGGTTAATATCCAAAATTTATAAAGTACTCATATAACTCACACCAAAAAAAACAAATAACTCACACCCAAAAAAACAATCCAATTAAAAAATGGACAGAAGACATGAATAGGCATTTCTCCAAAGAGGACATAAAGATGGCCAATAAACATATGAAAAAGTTGTTCAAAGTCACAAAGTCACTAATCATCAGATAAATGAAAATTAAAACCACAATGAAATATCACCTATAAGAATGGCTGTCATCGAAAAACAAAAAAACAAGTGTTGGAGAAGATGTGGAGAAAAGAGAACGCTTTTACTCTGTTGGTGGGATGCAAATTGATAACAGCCACTATGGGAACCAGTTTGGAGGTTCTTCAAACAATTAAAAATAGAACTACCCTATGATCCGGCACTTGCATTTCTGGGTATTTATCCAAAGAAAACCAAAACACTAATTTGAAAAAATATATGGCCAGTGCAGTGCTATTTACAATAGCCAAGGTATGGAAGCAACCTAAGTGCCCATCAATATGACTAGATAAAGAAAAAGCGGTACATATATACAATGGAATATTACTCATACATAAAAATTCAAATCATACCATTGGCAACAACATGGATGAACATAGAGGGTATTACGCTAAATGAAATAAGTCAGACAAAGACAAATACCATATACTTACATGTGGAATCTAAAGAACAAAATAGATGAATAAACAAGATGAAAACAGACCATTGATAAAAACTAGTTATTGCTAGATAGGTGGGGGTTTGGTGAGCTAGGTGAAAAGGTAAAGAGATTAAGAAGTACAAATTGGTAGTTACAAAACAGTCACAGGGATATAAGTACAGAATAGGGAATATAGTCGATAACACTGTAACAACCATGTATAGTGCCACATGGGTACCAGACTAATAGGTGGGATCACTCGTAAATTATATAAATGTCTAAAAACTATGTACTGTACACCTGAAACTAATAAAAAATAATATTGAATGTCAACTATAACTGAAAAATAAAAGTCAAAAAAATAGAAAACCTAAATGAAACAAAAAAAAAAGAAATTTCAAAGTTTCTGAGAGGTAATCCTCACAAAAGCATTGATTTCAGGCATGTTCATAAGTAAAATATTTCAAACTTTAAGGTTAGGAAAATTATTGTGTTATTTACTTTTCAGTAAACAACCATAGATTGGAGCCAGATCGCAGATGCCCCATCTCCTCAAAATATGATGAAAAAATAGCAAAAACTAATAAACATGCACACACAAACACATGCAAACAGGTCAAATAAACTAGAGTCCAAATTTTTGCCATAAATGTCTAGAAAAAAAAGAAGCAAAGATCTTGGTAATGTGTGTGATCCTAATGCTGTAGGATCACTTTTGACCCATATCAGAAGAGATACAAGGGAAAGCTGAGGTATAATATACTGAGAATTCTAATAGCCTCAATTCACAGAGAAGCAAACTAAGTGACCACGAAGATATTCCCCAGAAAGACTTGGACAAACCAATTTTGAAAGGGGCTGAAGCCCTTGCCAGTTTTCTACAGGCTTCTAGTGAGGTGGGAGGAATGGCTGTCCCTGTCTCCACTGGCCAGGAGGAGAAAAGCCCAGAGGGGAGATACACCTTATCAGTTGTACTCAGACCTCATTACTCAGACCTTTGGAACAAGGACTTAGCAGGATTGAAAACAAATGAGAAAATTAATACCATGAGAACCTATGAGAAAACAGTGAGAGAGACAGAAGGAACATTGAGAGGCCCCAGGCAAAGTTCTCATCACCTATCCACATCCCACCAAAGGAAAAAAAACCAACCTGTAATCAACAGTACCTAAGGTTGGAGATTTAGTAAATAAAAGTACAGGATGCCCAGTTACACTTGGACACACTTATACCAAAATAATATCTGTTGTTTACGTGAAATTCAAATCTAACTGCGAGTCACGGATTATATCTGTCCACTCTAATAGGACCACAATCAGAGAAGTGCCTTTATCATTTTCCTTTTGTCACCAGATAGAGTGGGAACAGCTTTGGGGGAAAGACGGATGGAGTGAATCGGGGAGCTTAATAATATATGCAAAGTTCTGAAGGAATGCAAAAAATCAAGAACCTATCTGACAAAAAGTTTGATTAATTATATTGTTCTCAACAAAAAAGAATTCAGGAACTATAGCACCCACAGCCTACCTTGCAAATCTCACTGAACAGCAGAAACAAGGCAACTGAGATGAATAAAGGTGGCTTGGGAAAAGGATCACTGGTGAGTACTGAAAATATTAAATTATGGTAATAAGGCTAAAACAAACTAAAACTTGTGAGGGAAGAACAGAAAGTAAGCAAAATAAATATGGCAACTAAAAATAACATAAAGCTAATAAAAAATAATGAAGAGTGAAAATATTAAAAAGCTACCAATAAGTATTACCAAAAAGTAAAGGTAAGCAAAAATAAATTTAATAAATCAAACCATCCTTTTTAAATTAAATTGTTTTTCTTAAACCATATATGTATCTTTGAGGAATTAATATTTTATGATTAAAAATTTTATCTAAATTTCTGAAATGTCTCCAGTTGCAGTCATTTCAATTATTTGTTTTTATTCTGTGAAATCAAGTAGGATTAATTTTGTTAATTTTTATTTAAAATAAATATTAATAAAATCTAATAAATAAAAATAGAATTTAGTTCCATGTTTGCAAAATTAATTTCATCTAATGTTCTGTTTATTCAGTAAATAGATATCAGAAATTGAGTACCTACTATGTTCCAGGAACAATGTTCTTGTACACACACACATACATACAAATCAAAGAGATATCTGGTATTATATCCATCTAACATTAATGAGAGTTATTTTCAAATGACAGAATTTGGAGTTAGTCTGTATTTTGTTTTGTTTTTCTTTCAAACTGGAATTACTTATAAGGAATGGAAAGCGATTTTATAAAAACAACAAATTATCATAAAACATAGACAAAGGAGAAAATTATATTTAATTTTTAAAAGCCAGCATAACACATAACAAAACCTCACAAAGATGCACCAAAATAGAATAGCATGCAAATTTCATACATATTTAAGTATAATTCCCAATTAAAATATAAACAATAGGGTTAGAAGTACAATGAAAGAACAATACACCATAAGCAGAGTTCATTCCAAGAATGACAGAATCGTCAACATATATTAATATACTCACCATAGTAAGTTTAAAGAAGATAAATCATAAAATCTTCTGGGTAGATACTAAAAGGCATTTTTTAAGTGTATAATTCATTCCAAATACTAATGAATAACAAGTGATGAGAGATATATAATTAGTCAAATTAATAAAGCATGGAGGAAAATTAGATAGTAAGTAATATGTCCCAGAATCCAAGTAAATAAACTATTTCAGGAAGGGAGTGATCCATTCTGTTGAGCGTTGCTGAGATTCATGTAAAATTAAAAAATGAAAAAAAATCGCTGGGGTTGACGACACTGATTAAACCTGTTTGTTTATTTTTGTCATGGTGAGGATAAAATTTTTCTTGAAGTGTGCAAGCAAGAGTGAAAAGAGGGGAAAATTGAGACAGCAAGCACAGACGATCTTTGGAAGAGTTTTACTATAAAGGCAGAGAGGAAAATGGGGTCATTGCTAAAAGAGGATATGGGGTCAAGGTAGAGTTTGTTTACTTGCTTGCCTTAGGATGGGATATATTCTTAACATGTATGGTGGTTCCACAGAGAGGAGAAAAACTACTATGTCCAGAAAGAGGGGGAACAGTTCCAGGAGCAATATCCGTGAGTAGGAATAGGCTAGCTGGCCATAAGAAAGATAAAGACAGTTCTTGCTTTGTGAAATGGAGCCAAACGCAGAGAATAAAGGTACAGATACAGAGAGATTGAAATATTTGCTGTTGCAAAGAGGAGGGAGTTCTATGTTCATTATTTTCTCATTGAAGCAAGAATTAAATCATCAGTGAGAGTGAGAAGTGGAAAAGGATATTAGAGTTGAAGCAGGTAGTTAATATGAAAAATAGCCTTGTGGGATCATGGAAGAGTGATAAAGGGAAGAGAAAAATAATTAGGATTGATGGGATGTGTTGAAGACCCCTTGGAATTTATGGCCATAAATCCAAAGTAAGGCCAGTCAAGATGGTTAGATTCTTTGCCCCAGGTGTATTCAGCCCAGGGGACAGATGCAGAATGGGTGGGGTTGAGTTCAAGCAGGGATGAGGCTTTTCTAGGCGAGTACAAGAGAGGAAGAAAGATGCTGAGCGGTTGAGAGTATAAGCAAAGAGGGACCGCAATGATATATACCAGAATCTAAGCCCGGTAAAAGGGGAGGGAGGGTGAAAGGCAACAAAATATAAGCAGTCAACAGATATAAGTTCCTAATGCAGCTGCAAATAGTTAAAGTTGGGATATTAGACTGAGATATAAAAGACAGGAGGCAGATGGTCAGAGTGGTATACTTAAAATGGAGATTTTGAAGATAACAGTAAAGGAGCGGAGAAAAAGATCATTAGAAGTGAGGAAGATAAGGTAGTAAGAGGCCAGGATGATGGCTTTACATCTCACTCAGTAAAGAATGCCAAGGCCCTAACAATACACACACACACACACACACACACACACACACACACACCCTTATCCCACTACAGTAGTCCCCGCTTATCCACAGTTTTGGTCACCCATTGTCAACCATGGTACAAAAATATTAAATTAAAAATTCCAGAAATAAACAATTTGTATGTTTTAAACCGTGCATCATTCTGAGTAGCATGACGAAATCTCCCACCATCCCACTCCGTGCCACCGGAAATATAAATCATTCCTTTCTCCAGCATATCCACACTGCATACGCTACCTGCCTTTTAGTCACTTAGTAGCCTTATTGGTTAGCACATTAGTTCTCAGAAAAGAGAGAGATCACATTCACATAACTTCTATTATGGTACTTTTTATAATTGTTCTGTTTTATTATTAGTTATTATTGTTAATCTCTTACTGTGCCTAATTTATAAACTAAACTATATCATATGTGTGTATGTATAGGAGAGGGAGAGAGAGAGAGAGAGAGAGAGCACATGTGTGTGTGTGTGTGTGTGTGTGTGTGTAAGGATTTAACAAAGAAATATATGGACCTCTAAAAGCTTTGCTGAAACTAAGGAAGATGTAGCTTATTTCCAGAATATGATATACTTAAAGACAAAAAAAAAGTGTTCATTAGACGTAAAGAAACTTCAAAACCATTCCAGGAATGTTTAATTTTAGCTGTTCCTATCAGTCTCTGAGCCATTTCTTAAAAATAGCTCTCCCAAGTATGGTTTTAAATGTAGTACACAAGTTCCAATGAGAATCAGAGCTCCAAACAAAATCCAAACCTAGAATTTAGAAGTTTTGCTTTAGTTACTAAAGTATACATCCAAAATCATTTTTAAAACTTCATGGTTTATCTAAGCCATTCAGTCTAATATGAGGAGACACCCCAGGAATGTTCAAATATAGATTTAGAAGATTAAACACAACTTAATGAATTTGTTCTAAAACTCAAGGCTGTTCCAAAGCAAGACAAAAATGTGACAGGTTCCCACATGGCAGATATGCAACAGAGACCACAGTTTCCAAAATGAAGTCTAGCACCACTTAGTTTCTAGTATTTCCAAACTGCATGTATGTAAAAGACTGTATGTAAAAGATCCAAATATTTAAGAGCAAAAAATAGAAACAACTAAAATCTCCCTCAGTGGAAGAATGGATAAACAGGATTTTCATGTAATGGAATTATATGCACTAACTAAAAATGAAAGCCTAAAAAGCTCAAACACAATTTTCCTCTTCTTATTCTTTTCTTTTCTTCCCCTTCTCTTCCCTTCTTGCCTTTTTTTGTCTTCTCTCATCCCAGGGTTGTTTTCCCCTCCCCATTCTTCCCTTTCCTTCCCTTCCTTTCTGCAAGATCACTTCCCTTACATTTTCTTCTTTGACAATTCAATCTAAAAGTCTTTAGGTGACACCAAGTAAGGGCCCATCTACACTTCATGCTGGTGGCAACAGTCCACAGCTACCTGGTGCCAAGTGTCCAAGCCTAAGCAAAGTGAGGGGATCGGCCCAATAGATTTCTATTTATCTTCCAGTTTCAGTTCAGAAGTCACCTCTTTCCAGGAGGCCTTCCATCATGACTCAAACCCAGAGGAAATAAAGAGTCTTACTTCTGAGCTCCCGGGACATTTTGTGCATGCCTCTAATAAGTCACTCTTAATACAGCTGGTTTTTTAAACTGTTCCTTTCTTCTGACAAATGGTGATTTCTTTAACAACAGTGACCATATCTAATCTATTTACAGCTTCAGATCCTATGATGCCTTGAATTTGCAAAATGGAGCTGAATAAGAGAAGAGCAGTGGCTTCTCCTGAAGCACGGGTTTTGGATCTAGATAGATGAGAACTCAGATACAATCGATACCGATAGACATCTGTGACCGTACTCGATGACACTAAAGCTTTAATTTTTTCATCTATAAAGTATTAAAATACTGGAAGCGGAAGACAATACTAGCTACTTCCAGGTTGTTGAGAGAGTTAAATAAAATAATTTATAAAAGTACTTAGTACAACATAGGCATGTGGAAGTCACTCAATAAACACAATGTAATTGTCTTTGCTGGGTACAGGCTGTGATTTTGGAAACAGTCAGTTGAACGGAGCTAGGTAACACCTTCCTCCTACCACCTCTGTTTTATTTATATCCATTCGTTCACATAGGATGAGGTTACTTCTAGGAAAGAACTCATTTCCCCCACACACACAACAATTGGACTAGAGAAACCTGGTGGAAAGAAGAGAGGAAGTGGTAAATTATGAGAAGAGAAAACATAAGAACTAGGAAGAAAGAATACACCATGAGGTGGAATATGTCAGTTTTTTCTTATTTGTAACATATAATTCCACAGTATTGAATATGAATGCTCATATTTCTTATATCTCCAGGCAACTTTTTGCCCCTTGTGCCCTCAGTGGAGAATCACTGTACAAGAGAGCCTCAGCAGTAGGGCCTGGGGTTAGAAGGCAGCAGTTATCCTGATTATAGCACACAAATATCACCCAACCCTCCCACCCCACTCAACTAGGAACTCAGCCAATCGTCTGAAAAGACAGAATTGTAGTTATAACCAAAACAGGCATCTCATTAAATCTGATAACTCCTTACAGGCCAAGTAACCTGTTGCAGCTAATAGTAAGTGATCTGAGAGGTAGCCATTCTCCGGAGGTATCGGTAACAGTGAGTGGGTTTTAAACAACCAAAACTGATATCCCAGCCATAGAAGGAAAGCTGACTGACCTAAACCCAGAAAGGACAGAAAGCAGAGGAGACCACTGTCGAAATCTCATAGATAGTCTCCTTCAGGCAACACCAGTGGAATAACAACTTCCTTCCAATAATGCGTTCTTCCATTCAAGACACAAATTTCCCAATGACTGAGTCAACTCGGCTTGGGTCATGGGGACACCTGCAGGTCGTGTGTGTGCAAGGAACTGTAATTAACAATCTCAGTGGACCACATGGAAGAGGCAGGGGTAGGTCCCCCCCAAAAAATGTGGGATGAAGAAAATGAGAAACCGGATAAGCATAAACAGCAGTTACTACAACCCTCTGTTCTTGGCAGACAGCAGTATTAGGACCAAGACACTTTGTGGCTGGACTCTAGAGTGAAAGCCATACCAGGAGGAGGGATTATCACGCAACACAGTGGCCACATGAGACCACCAATTTAGTTAGGGGCTCAGGGCAGAGGAGCAAAATCTCATCGCATTGCAGGCATCTCGGCAGCAACGGCATGACACACACTATTGTGGTAGCGGAAGAGAGAAAAAAAGGCTGATTTGTGAGAACACCAAAGACTTCGCATGAGAATTCCAAAAAAGATGTAAAAAGTAGAAAGACTTCAAAGTAGGCTGAGATCTACCAGTCAGGGACGAGCCAAGGAGTTGGTGAAATTCAGGAACAAATGTTGAGGCACATTTGACTGGAAAAACTTCAAGAATAGAGAAAAAAAGAACTGGGTTCCAATGTCACACTTATTTATCCATGGCTTATAAAAGGGGTGCTGCTGCTAATGGCAGGTGGGTGGCGGTTTGCACTCCCTGACAGGTGCAGGTCTAGAGTAACGTCTGGCTTCACGAACAGAGCTGCCACATACAGGGCACCCCCTAGTATATCGTGTGAAGGAAGAACGATCGGGCAATTCTCAAATTCAAAACGGTTTCTCACCCATACTTCCTAAGGATATAATTTTTCAGAAACATACTATACCCATCAGTCAAAAGTAAGAAGAGGTGGCCCCTACTATAAATCACATAGCAATCTCACACACTTGTCTCCCTCCAGCCATGCCCCTACGCACACGTGTGCGCACATGCACACACACACACGCACACACACACACTTTCACATCTATAAGACAGAATAAACATCTAGAGCAGGATTAAGGAAAGAAAAAAAAATTTTAAATTATGAAACCAGGAAACAGGAAATGAACAAAAGGTAAAAGGTCACAGTCACACACACAGAGGCATGCACTCACTGCCTAAATCGCGGGTGTGTTAGTCACCAGATGAGGAGATGATGAGCTAAACACTAACATCAGGTCTTTTTTAAACACCAGTTAATTTAGCCTCCTCTTCCTTCCCACCTGAGATCTTCTTGAATCAGCCCTGCGGCTGGCCCCTAGCAAGAGAGCCCCGCCAATGGTAAGCAACAGCTCATTATGAACTCTGGGCAGGACAAGGGTTTTCCTCCACACCTTTGTTCAAGTCCTATCTTATTTTTGTCATCAAACAGAAAGGGTTCGTCTGCCCAGCACTAGCAGAGCCAAACACTAAACACCAAGAATTGCAGTAGAGAAAGACTGGCTATTTTATTATGTACTGCACTACCCAGGAGAACCAGAAGCCAATGCTCAAAAGCCCAAACTCCTCGATGGTGTGTAGGTTATAGATAATATAGGGCAAAATCACAAGACACTGTGTGTTAGGGGGTTTAGGGTTGTGCTGGGAGCTGATTGGTTGAACGTGAGTTAAGGGTAATGAATCATTTCTTCCCGTCTTGAGGACAGCTCTGAGATATGCTCCAGTATCCCTCTGTCTGGTTTCATGGAAAAGTAGCCACCTTAAGGCTCAGGAGCTGAAACGTAACTTAGGTTAACATGTTGTCTGTCACCTGCCAGAGGTCTGGACGTTGTGAACATTAGTCAGGTCCTAGTTATCGTCTTCTGCTGCCTTGGGGTTGCTGATTATTGGGGGAAAGGCTGAGTCTCTGTGAGGTATATATAAAGAGAGATGATTTCAAGAGCAAGGATTTAAAGCAAAATGTAATTAGTCATAAGGATGCTTGGTTTCATTTTAAAAAGGTATAGTAATTAAAATTATCAAATTGCAGACGAGAGGTTATTCCAAGGGAGCCACTAACAAAAGAATGACCTATTGCCTCTTGCCTCTGCCATGTAACATTTGCGTAGACCCTTTAGGGAACCTCCTTAACTTGGTTATTTATATAACCAGTTGTATAGCGAAGTCTTTTCAAATGTTAAGAGCTTTTAAAAGCTTCTGAGCATTGTTTAATACCAGTTCCAGGTTACTACAAGGATCTCATTAATTTCTAAAAAAATTCTATTTTTATCTCGACATTAATTGGGACCCTTCTACAAGGGTGAAGACTTAAATTCCACCTCACTCTATATCTGGATTTCCCTGTTTACACAATCTTAGTTTCCATGTTTGGGACAGCTAATTATATGCCGTAAGATTCTCTCTCCAGATCAGAATCTAATTTCTCCAGAATTTAAGATCACGGCTTTGCCATGAATACTTATATAGGTTCTGTTCTCAAGCCTCCTGGATATCACCCTTCAGAACCCTTGAGAGAGACCCAGGAAAGGCAAATTCAAAGATGAAGATTAGAATGTAAATCACATGAAAGCCTAAGGGCTTCCTCATTAAGAATGAAAAAGAAAAGGCAAATCATCATGTTCATAAGATCTAGGAGAAAATAATGAAAAATATCCTACACATTTTATATTGTTTTGCATCTTTCTCATGACTATAGCTTTGAGTGCTAAGCAACTTTTAAGATAATATCTTCAATAAAACTACATTTAGCCCATGAGAGCACTAATAATATATGTATTAAAAATGCAACATTTCATAAGAAACATGCAATTCCGTTAGACGCAGCACAGTCTTTCAGTCCTTTATGCTTTCCGGCAGGATTTTGAAATGCCTTGATGATTGTGGAGCCATTACTGCTTGTAGTTTCACCACATAAGGCTTCACAGTCTCATAATTATTACTCAGGGGTTTCATGGACTACAAGAAATCTGTTGCATTCTAACACACAACTAGAAATCTCATTTTAAATCACCAATAAATACAAACACAAAATTTTGCGTGGTACAATCCAAAAATACCTTTTTTACAAAAGAGACAAGGGTTGCTAGGCAACCACCTAGCACAGCCTTTGGCATTCCAGGTAACAAAGAGGTGACTGTACTGCCACCACCCAAAGAAATCACCCAAAGAAAATAGACAATGAAGAGCTGTAATGTAGCTCAGAACCACCACCATTCTTCCCAAATTGTATTTGAGCATGTTTTATCAATTGTCATATGTTGATTTACAAAATGAGTAATAATAAGCCTTATTTGGATTGTATCCAACTTTTAAAATTCACCTGGTGTTTGCTACATGACCATGAACATTATCTTCTGTGCACCACTGAACGATACCTTACATACAAGCTTGTCTTTAAACAGAGTCAGTGGAAGGGAAAACACTCCCAGGGGAAATTCTTTTGCTTCCTCTCTTCTGCATGCCCTAGACTCCCAGACATCATATCTGAGCTTGGTTTTATAGGATTAAACTGTTTTAACAATCCAATAACATCTTGGGTGACTTAGTTCAAGAATTTGGTGTCCTATAATATTTTGTTTCTTAAAAAAAGACAGCTGAGTGAGGAGCCTGAAGAGGGATTTTCAAAGGCTGAATTTCAGACAGAGCAGCCTAAGTGGGAGAACAAAGCTGGCCAGACCACCACCTATGAATCTGTCAAAAGCCCAGTGCTGTGGATATCAGGATTCTAACCCTTTAGGTGTATGACACAGAACAGTGCACAGTCTAGAGGCAAGCTGCCTGGTTTAAGCCCTGGCTCTACCATTTACTAGCCTGTGACCTTTGGCAACATAATTCCCTGAGCATCAGTTTCCTTATCTGTAAAAAGAGGATAAAAAAACTTACCTATCATATGATACTCAAGTGTTAATTGAACTAGTGAACATAAAGCCCTTTGCATAGTTGCTGACATGTAATAGGTACACAATAAATGTGTCTATTATTAATATTATTATGAAGGTCAATAATAAATAATGCTCCACCTCATTTATTTAACTAAATACTCTCAGGGTACTTATTAACTTAATATGCAGTACAAGAATATTTTACTGCAGCATACAATGAAGTGTAGAAATGAATGACATAGACAAGAACACAGAGTGGAACTAGATCAACATGATAACAGGCCATTCAATATAGACCTACACCTTTCATCATCCTGCATCACCTGGGGCCATGTTATTACAGCAATGGTGGTATACATAAATGGCCCGAAAACAGGATGGCCTGTGTATCTTGTCCCATCTAGTTCCTTGTACTTAAGTAGAAAAAGCTACATGAAATTCCGTACACTTAAGTGATTAAAGAATTTCAGATCTTTGGGCCGCTATCTAAAGGGAGTATACTCACGGAACTAAAAGGAAAATTTCTGCATAGGAAATCAAGAATCGCACTGGAGCTGAAGGTGTCTCCATGGGCTCAGCCACACGAGATCATACATCTTAACTCCAGCTAGGATCATTAGAGCGCTTAGTGACACCCACTGTGCATTCTGGCCTGCTTCGAGCTGCTTCCCAGTGTACTCTAAACTTCTGTGTCATGACATAACTTCTACGTGCCTCATGATGGCCTTGCTTGCCCTTCTTTACAGTGACTTTCACTCTCTTCCATGGACAATGATAATGTACATTATGTTGCCTACATTAATTCCCCAGATTCTGACTGCCAGCAAAAAGGTGGAAAGCACCGTAGTGGACAAATATTGTGATGTGCTGCCCAGATCCCCTTCAGAAATAAAGGAATTCTCTCCCTAGCTGCTGAGAGTGCTGCTGGCAGACAGCCCTGACCTGTCTGCCTCCTGCAGAGACTGCCTCGCTGACGAGAGCCGCCTCACTCAACACACTTCCCCCTTCCTGGGCAGCAGGGACTGACTGATAGAGAAGATAAAGGCCTAGTCCTCTTGTCCCAACTCGGGACATCTTGGGAGGGTCATTCCAGCTCTAGAACTCCCTATGGCAGTGGTTCCCAACCTTTTTGTCACCAGGCACCAGTGCTCCTATGAGAATCTAATGCCTAATGATCTGAGGTGGAGCTGAGGCCATGATACTAGCACTGAGGAGAGGCTGCAAATACAGATGAAACTTCGCTCACGTGCTCGCCCACCACTCACCTTCTGCTGTGCAGCCCAGTTCCCCACAGGGCACTAAAGGGTACCGGTCCACAGCCTGGGGATTGGGGACCCCAGCCTTACAGTATCTGCTGAGCTCTACATTGAGACTGTTACCATTCAACTGCTCTCTGCCATTCTTCCTTCTTTCCCTTCCCTTCCTTTTCCTTATTTTCCCCATCTTCCTCCTTTCCCAAATGTTGATCTCAACAGCAGTCCTGGAAAACCTTCCTACACACTGACCATCTAAGAGTCTGCTTCATGGGAAACCAATCAGTGACATGAACATAACTTAGAAGCTGCACATGTCATATCATCAAGCCAAACCTTGTAGGCTGTCACCAGCCAGCTGAAATTCTGCTTGCTCTAGATTAAGTGCCTACTCATGGTCCAATAAGTCAGGATACAGTGGCCATGAAGGTAAAGTTGTATGGTAGAAAAGACTCTTTTCAGGGCAGCAGAAGCTCAAGGCTAAGTGTGTGGTTCTTGGAGCGTGACACATTGGACATGTGTGGTACAATCTCTTATCAATCCCAGGCTGGATCTCTTTTCTTTCTACAATTCAGAAAATTCAATCTGCACCCCCTTCTCTTCACAGCTGTCGCCACCTCCTCTGCTTCCTGAAGATCCTCGCCTATGCAAGAATTTCTAGAGTAAAAACATCTCCACTTCACTGCCATCTAAAAATATTCACTTTTGAGTTTGAAGAGTTTACTGCTAATCATGACAAAAAAACAGAAAGGAGATATGTAAAAAATAGCAAACATAATTAATACGTTAAGAAGAGTTGTTAAAGAGATTTTTAGAAACTCAAGCTGTGTTATTGCACTAATTAAAGACACTGCGATACTTCTTACAAAATTTTTTAAATCTTTCTCCTCACATTAGTGATGACTGTATCTTTAAGAAAAAAGACTTTATCATTATCATTGTTAAAAATTATGTGTGCTCATTATAAAAATTAAACTGATGCAGAGTTTAACAAATGAAAAAAAAATTGCCTAAGCTCCTACTGCCCATAAATAGCCATAATTAACATTTTGTGAGTTTTATTCTAGTTTTCTATCTATTCATATATCCAGAAAAATCAATTGACTTTCAATAAAATGAAATCATAATATGCATGTTATTTTAACTTTAAAAAATTATTTTTAATTTTACTTAACCCAAAACAATGAAACTGAAATAAAATTGAAGTAATTCTTGAATACAGAATATCTCTCCACCATAAGGAGTATTTCCTAAAAGGTCGCTCTTAGGTCAAAAAGTGATTCTGAAAAGCTTTAAGTTGCTATAACTTCAGTGACATGTTTCCATTTTAGAAGCTTCCAAAGGACTGGCTTCCTGCCATAAAAGTGTGAGGAAGGAAGCCGATCGCTCCACCTTCTCTATCCCTCCTCACACCTTCACTCAGATTTCACCACTGCTTGTAAATTATCAAGTGTGGCAAAAAAAAAAAAAAAAAAAAAAAAAAAAAAAAAAAAAGGCTTCTTCCTCCCCAGTCTCTGTTTTCTCCCTTTTCAATAATGATAGAAGTGTTAGCTGAGTATAAGACACCCCTGCTAAAGACTACATCACCCTGCCTCCTTTGCACATAGGTGTGGCCATCTGACCAAACTGTGGGCAACAAAATGTTGAAGAAGTAATGTACACAATTTTGGGGCCATGCATTTACACAGAAGGAGCATGCCTTTGCCTATGTCCCTTTTCCACCTTTCCACAAGTGAGAACACAGACATGATGGTGGCAGCTGAAGCATCCATGTGGGAATACGAGATTAAAGTCACACATTAATGATGGCAGAATAACAAAGTTGTAGAAGCCTGGGCCCCCAATACCTTTAGCCACCAAACCAGCCCTGGACTGCCTATCCAGACTTTTGTGTAAGAATAAAATAGACTTCTATTTCATTTAAGCCAGTTCTTTTTTCAGTTTCTTTTTACTTCATCTTATCTGCATTTCATCTAAGTTATCGAACAAATCCATCAATAGAGTATACATTTATTGTCTATTCTAAAGCCATAACTTCTGGAGTTAGTTTGTCTTAGTTCCATATTCAAAGGCTTTCAATGTTCACCGCCAGTCCCTTTTTACCATGAATTCTAGATTTCTTTCTCTGTTTTTATTTGGATGATTGGTTTGGTGGCATATTCATTTCTTATTGCTACTGTAACAAATTACCACACACTTAGTGCTTAAAACCACACAAATTTATTATTCCACAGTTCTCTATATCAGAAGTGCAAAATGGATTTCGCTGGGCTAAAGTCAAGGTTTTGGCAGGGCTGCGCTCTTTCTAAAGCCTCTAGGAGAGAACGTTTCCTTGCCTTTCCCAACTTCTAGGCTCTGTATGCATTCCTTGGCTCATGACCCCTTCCTCCATCCTCAAAGCCAGTAGAACAGTATCTTCAAGTATCTCCAATTCTGACTCTCCTGCCTCCCTCTTTTATTTACAAGGACCCTTGTGATTGCACTGAGACCACCAGGATAATCCAGGATTGTCTTTACCTCTCAAGATCCTTAATTGTACCTACGAAGTCCCTTATATATAGTAATATATTCACAGGTTCTGAGATTAAGATGTGGATATCTGGGTGGAGGGACCAGAGGAATTATTCCACCCACCATAGATGGGTTTTTTTTTTTTTTCCATTTCTTTCATCTCTTCAAGTTGTTGTTTTCTGGAAATGGTTCATGAGTGCTTCATTGTCTGAAGTAGTTAAAACAGTATTAATGTGTATTTTTCTTTCTACTTGAAAAACAACCTGTCTGAATGCTGTAATATTGGACCACCATTTTTCACTCTGGCACTTAGTGCTATACTGGGAAACCGTGAAGGCCACATGTTATTTTTCTCTTCATACGTGATGTTCTTTTTCTACTTTGCCTTTAAAATTCATTCTTTATCCCTGAAGTCTGACATAATCAGACTATTTCTATACATCAATTGCTTTTTATTATTTTTTCCTTTCCAATTTACTCATTCATGGAACTTTTTACTCATTTCATGGAACTTTTCTTCTATTATATCAATCTCTGAATATATTTTCAGTTTCATTTGTCCGATTCTATATATCAGGGTCATCAGTCATCTTTGGATTGATTGTTTTTGTTTATCCTCCATATCTATTACTTTATATTTAATTATTTAAATATCTCACTCTTTCTCATCCTAATTCATTGTGATTATCTCGTCTTTTCTGAACATCAGTATTTTTACTTTCACCTATGCTAGTCTGTTCCATGACATTTCTAGTCCCTTTATTAATTCTGTGATGTTGTTAGTTTGGTCCTGTTTGTTTTATTTGCTCCATGACATCCTCATTATGTTATCATAACCTCCCTGAGATCACATGATTGTTGTCATTTTTAAGCTGCTAAATAATACAGAACACTTGTGGGAGATTTTCTTTTGTTTTGAGTCATGCTATCTCCCAGCCTGGATTCATTGTTCCTTTTTTTTGTCCATGCTTGCTTTTATTATGGCCAAAATATGTTTCCATAGTTGTACTGTCATTTCTTCTCATATTATTCATGCTCAATCTGAGCTGCTGTATCTCAATAATTTTTCTCTGATATAATGGAGGTTACTGTTTGTTTTTTTCTTGTCGGCTATAAATTGAGAGCTGGCTATCTCATGTGAAATCACAGACAGTTACAGGAGGCAGACAAGTGATTATAAGAAAAGAAAGAGCTCAACTGATGCTATGCTATGTATAGTCTCTTGAAGAATATATAGATTCTGTTCTCTTTTCTCTCGTGTAATTGGGGAAGGGGATTGGAGACTATGAGGTGGCACGTTACATAGGATCATGGGTAAGTCTGAATTTTGTGGGACATACAGTTCATACAATCTGAGAAACTCTTTTTAAGGAAAAGAATACAAAGTTATTGTACAAAATTGGACATGAACATAAATTTTTATTTATAATGAAAAAGAAAACCAAAACATCAAAGTATTGAAAGGATGTCAAATACCACAAAATCATAATATCCAAAATAACAGTTAATAATTAACTGCCTACATTTTGGCCACAATCTTTCATTCATCTCTTAATATGACCACAATTTTATAAAATCATTTTCTATGAAGAGACTAGAAGGACAATTTAGTCTCTGCTAGCATGTTATTTTTTCTTTTTATTGATAGTTCAACTATTAAGAATTTTTTTGATTTTCATAATTCACTCGATAATGCCATCTAAATTTGGGAGAATATTATCAAATTTGAGATTCTCTATCAAAGTTCTTTCATAAATAAGATATCACATTTGAAGCCTTTTCCATCTTCAGGCTTCTGATTCCAAATTTTTAAAACCTTGCTGCTCCTGCAGAACTCACATATTTCCAGTGCTGGACACCATAGGACACTTTCATGTTATACAGCCTCTGACTTTGCAACTGCTTAAAACAGCTCCAGTCGGGTTTCAACAGGAAAAGGTAGTGTCCTGGAAGCAATTCCTACACTGGGCCAGCTAACAATGACTTAAATATTTGTGGGGAGAACTGCAAACCATTTAAATACATCCCACTAAATCTAATCTGTGTCCCCCACTCAACATTCCCTTAATTAATTCACAAACACACACAAAAATATCACTGGCCTCTTTATTGTCACCTGACACAAGGAGAAGCCAGAGCTGAAAAGGCAGCTCTCTTAACTGGTTGCAGTTAAAATAGCTTCCTTTAGCAAAAACACAAGATAATGTACAAACACTGTGCTAGGGTTCTTCCTGTGACATTGAAAAACAGCTGTGTAAGTGAGGGTCTTTAAAGCTTAAGCTTTATTATCTTCTCTGTAAATCTACCTCTGAATGAATGGACATCTCTCCAATTCATGTGAAGTCCTAGACCCTTACCTTCCTCACATTTCTTACATTTACTCTGCTCTCCCCATTCCAATACCTTCAGTCAGAGGAAGGGAAAAGAGGCATCCACTCACACAGGTAATAGACATAGCTGCTATAATGTGATTACATGCTCTTGATAAACCTAATTTTCTGTACACATTAAAAATTAGAGTTCATGGGAAAAATAGGTTTCAGAAAGTTCACTTAAAACCTGTGCAATTTTGTAAGCAGAGCATTAACACCATACCAATCCAAATAAAAACACTAGTGATAGTTAAAGATCCACTGGCATCTACTGGGAGACAATTTTCCCTGGATTCCTTACTTCCTTACACAGTCCAGGCTTTCTGAGCAAAGGGCACTGATAATGTTGTTCAGAGAAGATTGAATAGCAAATCTAAGATAAAGAACATCTCATACGCCACAGACATTCCAGAACAGTAAAGTCTGCCTTCTCTTCCCTAAGGACATTTGCTTAATTCCAGAAATATGAGTAACAGTTTTATGGAGGGGAGGATGGACAGGCCACCAGCAACCCTGACAAAAGCTTGGAGTGTCCTAAGTTCAGAGTTTGTTTCCCCTGATGAAAACCCACTGTATGTGCAGGCAGTATCTGGCCCTCATTTCCATCTCCCTGTGGGAAATCAGGGTGTGGGGAAATGATGCAAGATGCTACTCTAGTTATTTTTGCTATGAATAATAAACCATCTGTGTCTCTGACCTAAGGGTTTTGGATGTACACACACACACACACACACACACACACACACATCTACATATATACACATACACATATATGTAGCAGGCTAATTTTTTAGCTTGCAAGTAGGATAAAATCTCAGACCATTCACAGCATCTAGATTAACAGCATTTGCACCCAACATCAGTAATTCCTTAAATCTTACAAATTTTGCTTTGCCTTTGAGATCTGCATCTTTAAGAGACTAATGTCATCAAAGTAAAAAAATTAAAAAATCTGATCCAGTATACAGACTTCTTCAACAACTAATTTTCACACAGAAGATCAAGTGTCTTTACAGCTTCTTCGTCTGCACTCACAGATTTAACAAAGAACTTCATGTATCAGGAAATAGAACAGTTCTCCAGACCACTAAACTACCTACTTTTTGCACTCTAAGAAGATACACTTATAAGATTTGAAACTTTTTTCTTAGGATTTTTATGTATAGCTTAATTCTTTTTCCTTCTAATTGTGAGAAAGTCTGTGCCAATGACTTCAAAATATTAGTACATGTTGTGGGGGGGCGCAAATCACACATGAACCAAAAAAAAAAAAATTATCATTCTATATTAACAAATTCACACTTAAAAAACATGTTACAACAAAGAACATTGTGTTAGAAAAAATTCTCAGGGTTGTTTTATTTTCGTCTTCTAGCACACTGTTTTAACCTAAGGGACATAGGATCTAATTTAAGAGCTATACTCTCTTGCTCCAGAGTACTCTTAATCTTTTTAGCTACTACTTTTTATACTGATATTAGTTTGTTCTCTTTTCCTTATTTGGTTACTCTTTGAAAAAATAGTTGCTGTTTTTTTGGGGGGCGTGGGGCAGGTAGAATTTGCTCAATGTAGTTCTCTTTCATGTTTCAAAAATGTTTCAGTACCTAGTCATGATATAATACAGTGCAACATGAACAACAGCAGGCTAAGTATTAGGACAGCTCCCCTTTTAGTCTAGTTTTCTACCAAGAACTAACCAGGTAATCCTTAGAACACAATGTTGAGAAGTCCATCTGAAACATATGATATTGGACTTAAACATCTTTGTGTGCATGATAAGAACACTTAACATGAGATCTACCCTCCTAACAAATTTGTGAGTATACAATACAGCATGTCGACTACAGGTACAATGTTAAATATCTTTTAAGATCTTTAGAGTTTATAAAGTCTATAATCCACAGAAAGATGATGCAGACACACATTTCCTATTCATCTCACTAAGCACAACTGAAAAAAAAAAAACTGGACTTTATAAAACAAGCATAAGAAGAAGCAGGCATATCTTGTGATCTGAGGAACGACTAGGTGGCGAGCTCCCTGAGTTTTCTTTTTGCCATGTATATGCCAAACTGGGTACTTAGAAGCCAGCAAAGAAATGCCAATAGGCACGGATCAAAAATAGCCCCCAGGAAAGCCTGCTTTTTCTGGCCAAGGACTAGGAAACAGACTAGCAAGACAAAACTTTTAGACAATAACTGCTCTACCCCAGCCAAACTCCACAGAAAAACTGTGGCCCCATCCCCATGCCAGAATGAAGGTCTAGACCTCTGCCCTCAAGAGGATGTAAGGAAGCCAATACCCAATACTCCTGCCAGCGTGGTGTCAAAGACCAGGCAGGGAAGTTGGACTTTCACCTCCGCCACACGGCAACAAGCCCCGGTCCCACGGCGCGAGTGGGGCCTGGACTTCCACCACCACCTGGCAGTAAGAATGCATCCCTCCCCTTCCCTGGACTGGGCCTAGCAGGCAGCCGGGACTTTTACCACTGCCCAGTGGTAAGAAGGCCACATCAGCCAAGCACCATGGTGTTGGGGGCAGCCATGTGGGGAGGAGTAACGATCCGCCCCTCCTCCTTCCAGTCAGGGACGTCGTGGAGGCTCAGTGGGGATCTGGAACTCCCACCTGCACCGAGCAGTAACAAGGAGTCCCTCCATCTCCGGTGTCAGCAGAGCCTGAGTGAAGAAGCCGACTTCCGCCCCAACCTGGCAATAGTAAGGTGGTATCCCCCTTCTCCCCTGACAGAGCAGTGTCATAGAAGCCGACAAAAATAGAAGGATTAAATAAGATCCAGAGTCTTATATTACCCCCAAATATCTAGATTTCAATCAAAAATCATACATCATACCAAGAAACTGAAAGACATCAAAATTAATTTAAAAAACAAAACAAAACAGCAAGGATACAGAAGAATCCAAACACAACATCCACCAACAGGATCTCATCAACATTCACCTAACAACAAAATACACATTCTTTTCAAGGACCCACGAGACATATCCCAAGCCAGATGATAATCTGGTCCATAATTCCACCTCTTCCTTGTGTCAACATCACCCCCTCGCCAACTGCTGGCTCACAGAAAGGCAACCTACCTTCTGAACCAATCCTTCTTCACTCACACTTAGTACTCAGAGTTGTTCTACATATTACAAATACAGCTTGAGGATAGTCTAATTACCAGATCCCACAGAGTAGGGAAGAAGAAAAGGTAAAGGATACTCAAATAAATTTCCCCCAAAAGATATAACTCCATTCATTCTAGAATTCCATAGCTTGTCCAGAAAAGAAGTTGGATGAAATGGAATCCTGAATCCAAACTTTGCAAATGGCCCAGACCAGAGGCATCAGAATCTTGCAGCCCCCACAGAGGAAGTCTTACTCAGGGTATCTTCCACAACTGGAACTGCTTAGGCACTAAAAATTCACGTGAATGGTGCTTTAATTAGAGTTAGCTATTGAAGTCCACTGTAAAGCCTGAACCTATAGCTAAGAAAGGAGTAAATGGTTCTCTTTCAAATGTGCATTAATTCTAGAATACCATTTAGAAAATTCTCATCCAGTGTATAAGTGGCACCTAAACTGCCCAGAAGAGTTATTATATTTTCCCACACTGAGCAATGTATTCTTTTCTAACTGGTTATATCGAGTCCAATAAGAAGCAGAATATAACCTCCTAGATATTTAAAATAGGAAAGGTCATTATTATAAAAGCTGAGTAATTTATAAGAATTTATAAATATACTGGTAATATTTCATCAAGATAAAGTTAAATTGTCATTTGGAGATTAATTTATTTTCATTATATACAAAGATATAGCCTATATTTTGTCACTTCCCAAAGGTTCTGTCTGTCTCTGTGTGTGTGTGTGTGTGTGTGTGTGTGTGTGTGTGTGTGTCTGTCTGTCTGTCTGTCTGTTAAGTGTTGATATCTGAATGAGACAGAAATGTACCAGTCATTTCCAAGCTGTTTTGTTGAATTATTCTTCTCCTTCTTTATTTTTTCTTTCAATGTTTGTTTTTTCCATATCATCCATATGCTAGGACATCATGGAGCAAGTACATCAACACACTATTTTCCTCTTCAATAAATTATTGAGTAGCGAAAATATTCACAAGTCTCTTGGGAGAAATATCTGATTCATAAAATCAAGTTTTCTCTATGATTTTACATAAAGTACAATATAAATTTTTGACAAATGCATCTCACTGGGAATCAGGCAGCAAGAATGTGGGCACTCAATTGAACCTCTGAGATCCTCAGTTTCCCCTTGTAGAGTATATGTTGAGATTTGCCTCTTTCTGCCTCACATGGGAACTTGCAATTTAAACAGATTCATGTGCATGAAGTATGATGGGTCCCATGAGGTGGGAGGGATGCCATGAAAATTTTTAGTCACATTATTTATGGTAATAATTACACTGTATTTCATCCAAGGTCTTTATAAAGCTTAATTAGTTTCGTTAAACCCCTGTGGATAAGTCTCTTTTGTTCATTTCACAAGTTAAAATTCAGACACTGGGAAGTTAAGTGGTTTGCCCCATCATACCCCTCCATGGAATTAGAGCACAGAGTTCCTGGTACCCATTGGTGTGAGGAAGGAACACCAAACCATCCGTGGGCTTTATGAGCAGAATCGCTGTATAGGAGCTTTATAATGTATGGTTGAGCAGCGTGGTTCTGCTTCAGGAAGTCAGAAAACTTCTCTTTAAGTTTTATTTTTGACAGACTGGGGATTTTCCATTGGGGGAAAAAAAAAGGAATGGGAACACTGAACAGCAGGATTGAAATCATAATCCCTGTTTTTAATGGAAATAGGAACTCAAGATTTTACCTTTGCTTGCTGCCCCTGCTTGAAATCGTGCCCAGGGGAAGGCTGCCTTCCTTCCAGCCAGCTGGCACCGCGTGCTTTGCTTTAAATGGCTCAGCTCAACTCTAACATGCTCCCCTTTTTACACTCTCCCTAACAAAGCATTGTGTAAAAGAAGCTGTTATTGGAATAAAGCATGCACGTTTCCTAGCTGAATGGTTAAATATTGCTTAACTGGAGCTGGAAGAAGGAAAAACCGTACAGTGTTTCCCCTCCGCATTTTGGGATTCTTATTTACAATAGGTGGAACTCCAGTGAGTGGCTATCCAGGAGTGAAACTGGATGCTCTCTTTGGTTTCTTTGTTGTTATCCGGGCTGCCTCTTACTTGTATGAGCTTCAGGCTTTTGGCACAGTTGGGCAGTGTAAGAAGCGAGAAAGACACAAGCAGTAAAACAGTGGCTCTCAAACGATTTCTCTCTCACTTTATGATTTTTTTGTGGGGTTTTTTTGGGGGGGGGACTTATTCTCTTGATTTTATTTTCTGTTCCTTAGCAACACGAGAAAGACTGATATGAGGTACTAAACTCTGTGAAGCAACAGGAACCACAAAATATTCTTTTCGATAGCTTGCTTTCATTTTTTAACCTAAGAAGTAGAGGGTTTGGAATTGAGACAGTATACAGGGAAAACTAGAGGGATCTCCCTTCATCTTCTTTCTTTAAGCTATAATATGGATATATGTAACATGTTGCCTTTCCAGCCAGTAATATGTGTTACCAGGGCAGAATTCTGCAGAGAGGGCCACTTGTCTGGTTATACGCACTCTGGGTCTCATCAATAAGAACCCAAGTTCCTTTGGGCCCAAGAAGTTAAATCAAGATGTGATACTTCATGAAAGCAGGGTTTGTGAAAATGCCAAGAAGCAACATGAAATTGTTGTTACAAGTCCAAGCTCTGAATCATCTTAGATTTTTATCATCTTAAGTCTTTGCACTTAAGATCTTTCATCTATTGTATAACATTGAACAAATTACTTATCCTATCAAACTCCTATCTTCATATCAGCATCATTCCTAACAACCAAAAGAAACAGAAATAATTCAAATGTTCATTAGTTGATGAATGAAAAAGCAAAATGTGCTGCCTGCATACGATGGAGCACTGACACATGCTACAAAGTGGATGAATCTCTAAAACATGAAGTGAAAGCAGCCAGTAAAAAAAAAATGCCACATACTGTATGATTCCATTTATATGAAATGTTCAGCATAGGCAAATCTATAGAGAGAGAAAGCAGATTAGTGGTTGCCAGTGGCTGGTGAGAGGGGAGAATGGAGTGATATTAATGGGTACAGGAGTTTGGGGGAGGTAAGAAAATCCTGTACAATTAGATTGTTGCATAAGCTTAGAAACAAGCTCCAACCATCATGTTAATGAGCAGATTAAAGTTAATAGCAAGGCATAAACTTTCAACCTTGTACTAACACAACTCCTACACTTGGCCCTGATCCAGATTAGAAATAACATCTATGAATATTATCAGTATCACCTATTGATCACACCTGGATAAATTTCTATCCGTGCCATTACTGGTAATTGTAAAAAAAAAAAAAAAATTAGAAAAAAACATAAATGACCAACCATTTGTGAATAAATAAATAAGTTCTCTATCTAAAGAATAGAATATTATGCAGTCATTAAATATAATTCTTTCAAAACAATGACATCATGATTATAGTAAACATTGCTGTGTGGCATATTTGGAAGTTGCTAAGAAAGTAAATCTAAAAGTTCTCATCGCAAGAAAAAAAGATTTTTTTTTTCTTTTTGGTAAATATATGAGGCAATGGATGATAACTAAACATACTGCAGTAATCGTTTTGCGACATGTATAATTCATTATGCTGCATACCTTAAAATTATACAGTGCTATATGTCAATTACATCTCAATAAAATTTAAAAAAGTATAATGATATGATAATGATAAAAATGTTATATATAATGCAGAGCAAACAATATAATTTTGTTAAATCCAGGGAAGAAAGGTTAAGGAGGATAACAGCTCTATGTTTACACACAGTTAAATCGAAAGTAATTTTATTTTCTTCATTATAATTTCTTCTAGTTTCAAAAACATTTGCAATAAACATATATCTGTTATAAAAATTAAGCAAAATTAGTTTTTAAGGCAAATCAAGATTTCCCACAATCCAATCCTTGAATGCAAGCAATAAGTGTGCCCAGTATACAGGGATCCTTCCTAAATTACAGCTCCATTCAGGTCCCCCAAGGGAGGGATGGAATCAGTTCTTAAAATCAGCAGTGCAGGAGAAAAGCAGGTAAATAAAAAAAAATGAGCAGATTGACCATATTGAACATATAATTATTGTCAGTTATGTAGACCCATATAAACTACCTTTAAAAAGAAGAAAAATGATAAATAATGACATATTTGCAAACCCCCTCAGATGTTCTTTTGTCACTAGACTATATGTGGAAAGGACACGAAGAATCTTTTCAACACTTGCATAAGTGGTAACACTGCCAACTGCCTGTCACTTCCTAAAGCACTTAGTACATAAACAAACATATTAAAAGTCTGACCTGGATTCATAGACCTTAATGAGCAAGAGTCTCAGTGATACAAAAGCGATGAACACAAATTTGCAAGCTTTCTTCACACTTTCACTTCTGCGGAAATAACATTTTTTTCTCAGGATGTCAAACTCCTAGTCACACTGCCAAACAAATCAATAATATTGAGCACGTGTCACCTGTCCACCAGTGTAATAGATGAAGCTGATAGTTTAAAGGCAAATATAAAATGGAGAGAATTACTGTTACCAAGTGTCTGCCTTGTGCTGAACAGACGGCTGAGGTCTGGAGTCCAGACCCTGAGAGCCTCTCCCAGCACCCCAGGTGGGAAATTTCTCCTGCACATGTGATTTTGAGCATGAGGGAGTGGCTTTAAGGGCTTCGAAAGCAACATGCAGTTTTCTCTGAGGGAGGTCTTTCCCTATTTCTTTTAAAAATATGCTCTCACTCTCAATGCAGCAGAGAATGAAGCAACTGTGTTTGGAGGCTTGAATACAAATCATTTCTGCCTCAGGAAAAAAAAAAAAAACTTCAGAATATTTAATTCCTAAGTACTACTTTGAATGAGGGAATAAATAAGTGAATGAATTAGGAATGAACGAATATATGAAGAACTTTGAGAATGAGGTCTCTGAAAGAGTAAGGACACTTGTGGTTCATCCAAGGGGCAGATGGCCTGAGACAAAGTAGAGACATACAAAGCAGATGAGAAGAAAGGCTGAGGGGTAGTACATGGCTGTGCTTCTCAATCCCCACTTCTCCGCAACCTGCAGCCTCTGTCTAGGCTGGCACATGCAGAACCCAAGGCAAGAAGATAGATTTATGACTGAGAATTTACCTGGAGCCATCCTTAGCCAGAGATCATAATAAAAATAACGACAACAACCATAATAATAGCAGTAATAGTGGTAGTAGAAATAGGTAACATTTTCAAGTGATTGCCATGTGCTAGGCACTAAGCTAAGCACTTTGCATGAATTATCTCAATCAAGTGCCACTACATTCCAATTAAAAGGTACCATTATTTAGCTCCATGTTACAGATCAAAACTCTAGCTTAGAGAAGGTAATTAACTTGCCAAAAGTCACACAGCTAGTTCAATGCTACACATATGGTAATTAATTATAGTGTCTAAACTGTATTTCACATTTTGTAAGGAGTTTGTTTAGCTCAATATTTCCCAGCCCAGCTGTACATTAGCACCACCTAACAGCTTTCAGATTTGAACTTCTATTTGATGGTTAAAGGACTCTATTCAATTGTTTCATGACTCTGGGTCCTAACCTCAGTGCCTGGAGCAGGAATACCCCCTGAAGGCGTCAGCCAGGCCCTTAGGTACACAGACACCTTAGTTAAGTGACTAGTGTGCAGGGCTGCCTCTAATTTGCATATCAATGGCAGCCTAGCTAATACCAAAACTACCCAACTCTCTAGCTTTATATTGTTACAGATTTCAAAAGTGTAAAATAGTGATGTCTATTTCTTCAAATTATCTAATGTTTAAATTTCAAATTTTACAAGGGAAATGCCATCAACTATTTAAATAATAAGACCGTAGTATAATAAGACTGTAGTATAATAGAAAGTTCCTTCCAAGGAACATAAATTCATAGACTGTGGAAGTTGGGGATCATTTATCGATCATCCAGTCCAATGGTTCTCAATTCTGATTTTACAAGAAAATCACCGGGAGAAGTTGTTAAATAATGTTAGTAATAATAACAACATTGTGTCATTACTTAATTGATCTGATTTAATTGATCTGGGGTAGTGCCTGAGAATTGGTATTTTTAAAAGCTCCATAGAGGATTCTTCAGCCATGACAAAGTACTGATTTAACCCAGCCCCACATTACCTATAAAATGGCTTACCTTAGACCATTTAGCCATTTATGAGGAGGATTGAGAAATATCTCTCTTGTCTCCTTTTAATCTGCATTGAACCAAGACTATGGCTTCTTTTCAAAAATATTCATGAAACTCTCTTAGAAAAAGTACAAGCTGAAAGATAATAAAAATTAAAATTAAACATGATTACAAAAATATATATTAATAGTTATCACACTATACCACACTAGTTATCTTTCAAATATACTCGAGTCATTGTATTAATTCTAATTGCTCATTAAAGGTGCTCTATTTTCCTTGCTTTCATTAAAGAGAGTGTGAAATTTTTCGGAGAAACCAAACAGGAAGGTGATTGCCCAGATGCGGGCTAACGGGCAATGCCTTTGACCGCATAGGGACACATGCTCCACATGATGCATTGAAAACCACTGCAGTTAATGAGCTGATCCTAATTGTGCTCATTTCCCAGCAACCACAATGGGCTTGTATCCTGGGAGACAGAATGTGTTTCTGGTCACTCATTCTAATCCCAGAAATCAAGGAAAATAACAGGCTGCCACAGAGGCCACACCAACCAAGTGATATTGTGACCAGAAAACCATGGATTTTTGACACTAAACACCAGGGAGGAACAAAAAGAAATGAAAGAACTTGATCATTCTTTGCCTACAAACACCAAAATATGAGACTGTAAGTGTATGTTTCAGGCTACTAAAATAAATATTTCCACTCACAAAGTAAAGAAGACAAAATGTCAACAGCTGGATCCTACATTAGCTTAGTATTTTTTTGTCAGACTTATAGGAATAGGTCAAGTTTATGAAAACAACATTTCAAACAAATGAAGAATGTTACAGATGGCAGGTTTAAAGATAATGTTTAATTTTACTTTTAAGAACACACATTTTTAAGTTCTTTAAGCCCAACCATTAATGCAAAGTGTTCATTAAAAAATATAATCGATATATTAAATAAAGGGTTGCTAATTTCCTTTATAATGTTAGAATCCGGTGCATTTGGCAAACATGGATCAAGTGTTTACTATGTGAATTTTTGAGAACATGAGATAGCCGGGTGACCAGCTAGGAAATTAATTTGAGCTTTGTTTCCTGTTGTTATATATTTATCTGAAAGGAAGGAATCAAGCCTCTGCATTCCTAGAGTCAGGTCCTTCTCACTCCCAGGAAAGGGAAACAGGTTCATTCGTGGAGGGTCTGAGGCCTGGCACTCTGGGCCATCCTGTGCTTCCTCAAGCCTTTTTGTTGAAAGAAGGGCAAGATGAACCTTTTCTGTATTGGGGAGACGAAAGGGGAGATGTAGGCATTGCTCCACTGGATAACACAGAATTGGGAATAAGAACAAGACTTGCAGATTCTGCAGCTGTTCAGGGGCAGGACCTTGAAGGTGTCAGGCCCATAAAGGGTATATACAGGGTGGGACACAGGCAACCAGCCTGGGGAGCCTATCTGAGATGCTTTCATGTGGAGTCTATACAGAACCTGGGTAAGGATCTGGATCTGGAGATATGAAATGGCAGTGCTGGGTCCACAAAGGGGGCCAGCCACTGAGCCACAGCATCATGTGACCATAAGGAATAACAACTACAGTGCAACCCCAGCCTGGGACCAGGGATTTGCCTCAGTCACGAACCTGAAGGTTACAGGACCTCTTCTCAGAATGACAGAAGCCCACGGCATGACAGTACAAAACAAGTTTGGAAACCTATAGGAATAGTTAACTCTGGAATTCTCACCAATTTGGACACATAGGGGCTAATACCAGTTCCAACAGAGCAGCAGTCCCCAACCTTTTTGGCACCAGGTGCTCCTGTGAGAATCTAATGCCTGATGATCTGAGGTGGAGCTGAGGTGGTGATGCTAGTGCTGAGGATCAGCTGCAAATACAGATGAAGTTTTGCTTACTCACTGTGCACCTCCTGCTGTATGGCCTGGTTCCTAACAAGCCAAGGACCAATAACAGCCCATGGCCTGGGGGGATGGGGACCCCTGCTATAAAGTTCCTCTAATAAATGATAAAATTATTTCCTGAACATTACAAAGAAAATGGGCACCTATTACATACGTGTAAGAAACTTTATTAACAAATAATTTGTGTCACTAAATTCACTTGTACGTAATACAATTATGTTGTTTCAGCCATAATCTAATTCAGATTGTTCTGTTACAATGCAAGGAGAAAAATGGGTGTCTGGACAGGTATCATTAAAGACTCCTCTCCATATAAATCCCACATGTTATTGCATTAGAAAAGGATTTCCTGGGATCTTGCTAGAGACATCTAAAGGTACTTAATTTAAATTTGAATGCTTTCTCTCATATACAATCTCATTAATTTATTCTTTGGACAAATGTATATAGTAAGTTCCTAATGCATGCCAGGTATTACTGTATCAAGCTCTTATTAGATACTAGGTGCTGAGGATACAATAGAGAGAAAGAGATATGCTTGCCTTCCTCATAAAGTTTTCAGTTCAGTGAAAAACCAAGAAAACTTAAGCAAATAGAAAAATACAATTTTGTAGATGCCATAATGGGAGAAGTGCACATTGGATAGCAGCAAACAGCAAAGCATAATCTAGTCAGACGTGGGGACCTGGAGGAAGTAGAAAATCAAGAGGTAAAAGAGAAGATGAGTTAGCCAGGTGCTCATTGCATATGTTAATTATTGCACATTGCTCTCCACCTCTCTTCCCTCAAGAAAGACCCTCCACACTTGAGCTATGGATCCATCCTCATCTGGGGTCTGCCATCTTTACTTCTGGAATTATCCTGTCTCTCCTGCCTCAACAATACGCCTTCTCTACTGGGGCATTCCATTTGGCAGCACAAGTCTTAACATCACACCTGTCTTAAAAAAAAAAAAAAAAGGGGAGAGAGAGAAGAAAAAAGAATAAAAGGGGAAAACTAAACCACCTCCCTTGTCCATATATACACAACAAGCTACCACTCAACATCTCTGCTCCCTTTCACAGCAAACCTTGAAAGAATGCAGTATACTTGCTATCCCCACTCCGCACTCCCCATTCCCTCTCCACCCAGTCCAGTCAAGCTTTCCTTCCCACCATCCCACAGAAGTGGCTCTTGTCAAAAATCAGAAATTACCTTCTTTTTCCAAAGCCCATTGACAATTCCCAGCCTTCACCTTACTCATCTCCTCTCAGCCTCATTCGACGTAGTTGTCCACACTCTCCTTGAAACTCTTTCTGCACCAGGTTCCTGTACTCATACCCTCCTCCCAGTTTTCCTTCTGCAATATCAGACACTCCTTCTCAGTCTCATGTAGGCTCTGCCTCCTCTACAAATCTCCAAATGATAGCATATCCCCTAGGATCAGTGGCCAGGCCTTGCCTCCTCTCAATCTAACCTTACTCCTTAAGAGATCTCATGCATTTTCATGGTTGCAAATACTATCCACACACTGATGACTCTCAAAGTTCTATCTCAGGCTCAGTCCTCTCCCATAAGTTACAGATTCCTTGAGAGTACTGCCTACTTGACAGCTCTATAATGTATGTGGCTGAAACACAATTCTCGATCTCCACAATCCTGTACATATACCCCCTCTTCAACCAATAAGGCCTTCTCACACTAATAATAACATCATCTTTCAGGCAGTTGTCCAAGTGAAGAAAAAAATCTGTGTCATCTTGATGTCTTCTGCTTCCCTCACATGGCTCATTTAATCTATCAGAACTTTCTATTAGCTATATCTCCAAGATACTTATTTTTTACTTAATAAACAGTCATTAGCACTTAATCTGTGCTAGGTACCTTCTAAGCACTTTACAAACACCCATTCAATCTTCATGGCAGTCCTACATGGTAGGTACTATTTTTAACACCTACTATATGGAGGAGGGCTGAACACCAAAGCGGTTATATAACTTACCCGAGATAATGCAGCTAGAATATATCCTGAATCCATCTACTTCTCAGCATCTCCACTATTACAACCCTATTATAACAAGCCCCCAAGAGCCATGCAAGAGAATTTAAACTAGTTTCCCTGCTCCAACCCTTACTGAGGCCCCAGTGTCACCTCCTCCACAGCACCCCCCCACAGCAGAGTGAGCTTTCTGAAACATAAATCAGACAGCATCTTTCCTCACTTTAAAATGTCCCCCATTGGTTTCCCATCACAGAACAAATTTTTAGGCCCTACACAGCCTGTCTTCCCTCTTCCTCTCTCATTTCTTCCATTTTTCCCCTTAGTCCCTACTCTCTAGGGTCTTTTTCCCCCTCTCCCTCAAACTTGCCAAGCATTCTGATATCAGGAACTTTTTACTTGCTGTTTCTTCAGGAACACTCTCCCCTCCTCCCACTGCTGACCTTAATATGATTGCCTCCTCTTTAAGATCTCAACTCAAAATGTCATTTCCCCAGAAGGGTCTTCTCCAACCAAGCTAAAGAGGTACCTCCTGCTCCTCAGTCACTCACTCTCTAGCCCATGATCCTATTACAGCTTCTCCACAGCACTTATCAGTCCCTTAAAGCATTTTATTTATTAGTGTAATTTATTTATCAGTAAATTTATTTGTTGTCTGTCTTCCCCAGCACTTGAATGGCAGCTCCTCGAGGGCAAGGACTGTCTTATTCATCACTTCATCTCAAGGACCTAAGCCCTGGTTTTCCATACATATTTGTTGAATGAATTCATGAATAAATGGACTAAGTCTCTGAATGATGCTCCTAGGACCCACTCTAAGTGCCCACAACCAAAGAGTAAAATGGCAGGTCTCAATTTCACTTCCCTAACAACTCTTTTCAGAATGATTCCAATATTGTCACTCATATGCAAACAGAGGGGCACACCCCTGGAATCAGTTAGGAGGGTGGTGAGTTTTATGGGGAATGAAGAGATACTATAAGCTTACAAGTTAACTGGGAAGTAAACGCAACAATGGTTGAATACTAGTAAACAATGTACAGCAGTATATAAAATTAGGTGCTTTCTTTGTTGTTGTTGTTGTTGTTGTTGTTGTTGTTGTCTGAGCAAGTATTCAAAGACCAGACCAGTGAAGACAGGAGAATAAGTAGCTCTTTGACTGAGTTCAAATAGCAAGTTTATAAACTGGAGAAGGTTTCAAGGTGGGATGAGTAAACATGGGTGGGCCTTAAATGATGAGCAGAACCTACAGATTCAGGCAAGTAGAATACATCAGATTTATACAAGGGAGGGGATGGATTTAGAATTGCTGTGGGTCCACGGTGCTTGGGGGACAAAAGTGGCGAGAGCCTCCAGGGGAACAGGGTGTTTTAGACTGGAAGAAGTAGGGAAAGGGGAGGAGATCATTTCAAAGCATATCCAGAGAGACAAGCACAAGGCGGAGGGGTGCTGTAAGGGGTAGGGGTGGCCACCCATAAGAAAAAAGTGGCAGACTAAAAAGACAATCTGCTGGCAATTGTACAGGTCTGGTTGGATGAGGGGACCCAAGGCTCAAGCTCACCCCTTGGCACAGCAGAAGCTTAATAATTAGTGAAAGTCAAACAGAGAATTAAAAGTTGTTTCCACATCTAAGGCCAGGGGAAGCAGATAGTAGAGTATAAGAAATAGTGATTAAAAAGGAAGATAGCTTTGAAGTGTAGAGTCTACACCCATGTGTTAACCTGATCCAGTGAACAGGAAACTAGAAAAGGACTAGTGATGAAATGTAGACTGGATGGTGAGCTCTTTGAGTGTGAGTATGTGAGTAGTAAGTATATATCTGGATACTTGTTACAGCTGGCGAAGATTTCACAATACTCCATCTCATACTCTATGATTTCATCTATTTAAATTACCTGACATATTATATGATTTCATCTATTTAAATTACTATTTCTTGTCTATCTGCAATAAAATGTAAGTTCCACAAGGGCAAGGATCTTTGGTTTTTTCACTATTCCATACTAAGTGCCTACAACATTGTCGTGAATATAGTAACTCTCGAATATTAGTCTGATAAATTAATGAGACAAGTGGCTTGCCTAAGGCAGCATACACTGCTCTATATAAGGGTATGCCTAGGAATTTCTATCACAAAGAAGTAGACCAACACAAATGTAGGACTCTGCGGCCCAAGAGAAAGCCAGGTCTATAAGAAAGGAGTATGAGTCCTTGAAAGCCACACATCCACTGACCACACTACTTGTTGTTACAGGAATAAAAAAAAAAAATAAAGTTCTATTTGGATAAGCCTCTGAAATTTTGGAGTTTGTTACAGAAATTAGCTAATACTCATTTGAAATTTTTCAGCATGGAATGAATTCATGTGCTTTGAGGAAATTTGCATTATTCATTCAACAAACATGCTGAGCTCTCTGCTGTGAGCCAAGAACTCTGATGGGCACAGGGGGTTCAAAGATGAGTAATAGAAAATAATTTCTCTCCAGGAAACCAAAAATTTACAATATCCTGTTGTAAGTTCTATTTTAGAGGAAAAAAGAAGGGGCTGTTTGAGCCCAGAGGAGGGGGCCAAATGCAGAAGAGAAGAAAGGAATCAGGACCTGGGATGTGACATTGGAGCTCAGTTTTGAATTATGAGTATAATGAAAAAAGAAAAAAAGAAAATACATCATTTTTGTAAAATGTTACTTGACAAATTTGATTCCAAATTATTTGGCCTTTTCACTCTGTAAAACTGCTCCTAAAGTTTCATTAGATACAATTCATATTCACTTCAGAGGTAAAACTGAACTTAAGGGTAGATATATCACACAAATGGATTGTATATATTTTTCTGCTTGCTGAGAGAGTTGTAACATGAAGCAATTAAAAAATCAGTGTGGGAATAAGTTTCCTTCATTACTGATATTTTCTAAATAGTTAACTGACTCCAAAAGATAAATAAATAAGAGCCCTTTTTAATCATCTAGGAAAGCATTAGCAGGTATTTCAGAATCCTTTACACTGGCAAGGTGATAGATTTCACTATTTTAGGAGTCTTAGAATATGTGGCATCTATGAACCAGAAAGATCTTTGATTAACTTTCCAGAATGTCCTATCATATTTATTTTTATTGAACTGCACAGAGATGTTCTTAATGAATCATGTATGCTTTCAAGAACTAATTAACCTTGACATTTATTAAGTAATTTCTTATACTTAATGACTCATTAAGGTTCAATGAGGACAAATACTAAGTAATATACTAAATAAGGAAGCAGTTTCTACAAACACATATGGGATAATATCTGGAAGTGGTCCAGCAGACATCCCATGGAGTAGCGTGTGCGGCAGAAACTAATCCATCTCATTATACTAGCACTGATTAGATCCTCAGCTAATATGTCTGACCTAGTTCTCCTTTTTTTATAAATAAATGTGTGGAACTTAACACGAGGGCCAAAAACAGCATACATATAATAATAATGATGAAATAAATTCCTTTTGAGAGACTTTTTCCTCTCCCTAATACTTTAACATTTGCTATCTCATTTGGTCTTCACACAACTTTAAAAATACACATTAGATGTAAAAATGAAAGTAAAAATCTTTCATAAGCCAACTCTGAGTTACATTCCAATTCCCCAAATCACGGTCATCCTCTGGTACATCCCACTAAAGACAATCACCAGCCATCCACTCAGATTTTGCAATCAAGTCCAGTTCTCTACCCTTACATATAAGAATCATTAGACATGAGGAAAGTCCCTATCATGAAGGACAGAAATCAAACTTTAATTCATTAAGTAGCTAATTAATTAAGAAAAGCACCTTGGAGAAAATGGATTCTACAGAGAGCAAAGGGGAGAACACCAATGTTAATAAACTCCAAGAAATAAAAGGAGATATATCCATGAAACAAACACAGAACAATATTAAATAAAATAGAGAGAAAAGAAGAGCTGAAATAAAATTCATTAAACATTTGACAGGAGAAATGAAAAGTCAGTAGCCAGTTTGGAAAATAAAGATGTAAAAATCTTCCGGAGAGGAGAGCAAAAAGACGAAAAGATAAAAAAACATGAGTGGAAAGACAAGAACATTAGAGCGTTAGTTAGGAGATCCACCACCCAAATAGCAGTTTCTAGCAAGAGAAAACACTGAGGAGGAAATTGTTAAAGAATTAATTTAAAAAAAAAAAAAAATAGCCCAGGGCTGAAGAACATGGTTTTCTAGATTTTAAAGGCCCAATCTAAGTGGCCAAACCAATGGATAGAAATAGATATCGTTGTGAAATTTCAAAACATTGAGGAAAAAAAAGAAAATCTTACGTTTCCAAAAGAGTGAGAGGGAGAAAAATACAGTCTACATAGAAAGTTTCAGGAATCAGAATGGCTTCTGATTTCTTACCATTAACCTTGAAAATCAAAAAATGATACATTAGGTATTCAGGAGGAAAAGGTCACCAGGGAAAGGAAATCTCAGGGTGTCAGCTGTGCACCCGCCACAGAGGCAATCGGTCCAGAGTGTAGCAGGGCAAAACAAGCCAAAAGATTCCAGGAGCGAGAGCATCTCTTCAGGAAGATGAAACTGATAAATCACCTAACACATCTAAACAAAATTGAGAGGAGACTTGGACAAATGTAGAAGAGTTTTGGGTTGAATTAATGCTGAGTATGTACAGAGAAAACAAAGAAAACATACACACAAACAAAACACATAGTAACTCAAAGAAAATAAAAAATTGGGAAGGAAAGTACATACCGTATGCCTCAACTTGAATAGTCATAATAATGTTAAGACTGAATAATGCTTTAATCTAAATTATAATATAATAAGAAAGAATGTGGGAAAAGTGGTAAAAAAAAGAATCAAATTCTCATAGTTCTAGTGGGAAGTCCATAAATCATTCCTAAATGTGAAAAATTAAGAACTAGAAATATGAACCTGCTCTTTAGAAATATAGTGATCTACAACAAATCAAACAACCAAAGGAGCTTAAAGCGGTTGCCTATAAAGAAGAAATAAAGGGTATGGGAGACATCTGTTTTCACAAGTCTTACAAAACCATTTGATTCTTAAACTAACTATGTATGTATAACTTTAATAAAAATAAACACTGAATAAAAGACTATTTTACTTTAAAAAACCAACAGGTGGAGGATGAGAAAGGGTTGTATATGAGAAAAAGCTGGATATATAAATGATTCAGATTTTCAGATTTAAGTCACTGGAAAGATAGGGAAGTCCAAAGGAAAGTTTGAATTTAAAGAGAATAACATACATAATATATATATATATATATATATATATATATATATATATATATATATATAGCATTTATGTCAACAACTACCTAGTGACACAAAATCATAGAGTTGCTCTCTTTGTACTTACAGAACTTTAGGGCTGCAAAGACCTGTCAAGATCATTTTGCTTCTGTTGCTTGAATTTTTTATTGAATCTCTTTTGAATCTCTTTATTTGAACACCTAGCCAGCTAAGCATTCACCATATCCCAAGGCATTCCATTTCTACCTTGACTTTCTGTAATCTCTGAATGGGATTTCCTTTAGTAAAGCCAAATCCGCATAAAAATCGGCCCCACTTCTTCCCTGCAATTGAAGATACTACCGATTTGCCGTAAGTATCCTCAGTCCCTTTAATAACTACCGAAATGCTTCCCTGTCTGTTCTCTACACTTTCTTTATGGAATCAGAGGAGCCAACATTATGGTAAAGAATCTAAATATTTAAATGTGAATAAAAGTGACTTTTTATGGATTGATGTCCATTTATTTCTGGCTAGTGACAAGGATATGAATAAATGGCTTTCAAAGATTCCTCCATTCTTCTCTAACAGAGTGAGTGCTTCCTCTGTGGGATCACCACATAAGGTACAGTGACAGGGGTGAAGCAAGCAGAGGAAGGCAAAAGGAAGGAAAAGAAGGGCTCTGCCTCCCACGCTTTGCCATCCACAGGCCCTTGTGAAGTCATGAGGCTAGACTAAATCTGTTTCTAAGAGCCAAAATTCAAATTAAAGCTAAGTATAGCAGTGTTTTGTTTCCAGAATAATTTGTATCTTCAAACTGTGCTAAGTGCTTTTTTGCTTTTACACTTGAAAATTACTACATTTTTCAGTTTGTTTCTATTCGAAAGAAAATGGTTTAAGTGATTATAGGAGAGTAGTTTGTCGATTCTGCACAAATTCTACTCATGATTTTTAATAGATAATTTATGTACCTCTCAGTTTTCTTTCAGAATAAAAAATCCCTCAAACTTCCCAGAAGCCAAAAAAAAAAAAAAATGATACTCGATGTGAGATCTAAGAGCTAAGCTCTTGCCAGAGGCCTATCCACCTTACAGGATCAAGAAATGTTCTCCAGTTCTCTGTGGGTGACTGAAAACTGTAGAACAGAGATGAGACAGAAACCCTTTTCCTGGACTTAAGTTTCACCAGAGCCAAAAGCAAAAGATAAGAATTCTTCAGGATACCTCATTTGAAAAAGTCTAACTCTCCTGATATCCATTCTCTTTAATTTTTATTTATCCGTTCGGCAAATATTGATTGAGCATCTATTATGTGACCAGCACTGTTCTGAGTGCAGGGGATGCAACAGTGGACAAGACAGAAAAGGCTCCTGGAGCTCACATTCTAGTGGTGGGCAGATAGATCATGAGATCTGTATATATCTCATTCTGCTATAAAGAAAAAAAAAAAAAACAGGGCAATGTCCTTCCTAGGCAGTGACTGTTGGGGATCGGGCTGATTACAGAGGGTGATCAGAAGAGTCTTTTTGGTGGAGGTGTTAGAATGAAAACCAAGTGCCAAGAAAAAGCAGGCCATGAAAAAGGGCTTGGGAAAGAATATTCCAGGCAGAAGAAAGAGTAGATGCAAAGGCCTAAGAGAGCTGTTCCATGAGCATGATCACTCTACAAGAATGTTCTCAGGAGAATTTTAACATCTTTAGTGATAGTGGAGGCCTTGCTTCACCTACGCATTCAACTGAGTACTCAAAAATTAAGGAACTTGTTCCACCAGCTATCACACTGTTGCAGCTCGTGACTCTTACCTGAGTCCCACTCCAGGAATTGCCAAGAACCCATAAGTCTCTTTTCCTCCCTGGGGTTAGTCTATATACAATGACTGGCCACAGACATATAAAGACCTAGCCCCTGTGCTTCTAAGGACCATTCAGCCCCCAAGCACCCCATGGGCCGACTGGTTCTATGTGATTGCATCACAGCTCAACTCCTCCCTCTACCCAGTCCTGCTTCCATCACTCCACTATGTGTATTGAGGCTGAGGGTACCTCTCAACATGCTTTCTATATACAGACCTCCAACTCAGCTGCTCTGTGCCTGGTGAATCCAGCTGAAGATCTAAAATGATCATTCTAGGCACTTAAAAATATTAAAATATAATAACAGTACTACCACCAAATTTAGGAGACATCTTAAATTATTTCACAACCTCATGCCTATTTTTGAACCTGCAATTTCCTCTGCTTAGCAAATCATTTTTTATTCTTTAAAAATATCTTCTCTGAAAGTCTTCCTCACCCCCATACCCAGAGTTCCTAATACCTGCCTGCACCTCTGTCTGTATTGTGTACTTTTTTATTGTCGTAGCTATCACTGTGAACACTCACCCATTTCTGCTCCCAACTGCACTACCATTTCCTATAGAAATTTATCCAGAGACTATGTCCTATTTAGTGTTGACCCCTCCCCAAGCATCAGGCACAGTCCTAAGCAATTTGTTGACACTCGCAAAGACTCTCTCATTCTGATTTAGTCTTGAAAAAAAGGCATAGTCACAAAACATATCTGTAAAATTGATGCCTGTTAGCAACCATTTTGCAATTACAGAATCCATCTTAAATGAAAAGTTATATTTCACTGGTCCCTGAGAGAGCAGGGGAAGGAATAAAAAGCTGTAGTACCTTATATATGTTGTTGTCTATATTACAAATACAGCTATGCCCAACCCCTATAAACCTCAAGCATCTAAAATCTTAAGGAGCCCACAGACCACATTTCCAGACTCAACCACTTCAGCTAAACTCTCTAACGTAACAGTTCCCACTCTGTTAAGACATTACCATGAGTATTCACTCTTCCAGTCTGCAGAGTAAAGACAGTGGGCATAATAGAGCAACACTATAAGTATTTGTTTTGTTTGTTCACAAGTGTAAACACTGCCAAAAAAAGCATGCAAATTGAAGAAAAATTTGAGTTTCCTTGGTTTGATAATTAACAAAGAGCAGTCTATCCTTTCAGAAACTTTGCTGGGGGCACTGCATTTAAACAGTGACCACTGTTAATGGTAATGGAACGGCATGCAGGCACACAAACTTCATTTCTTTAATTTTTTTTTTTACTGATTCAAGCTCATTTGGCATACAATGGCATTGTGACTCACTTGCTCCCCCCAACCCCACCCCCAAACCCCCTCTCCCGCCCACGCCTTGTCCTTGGTGTGCCTGCTCCTCTAATCATTAAGCCTTAGGACCTAAGATTAACTGATCCTCAAGTCTATAATCCTGAGGACAACAGGTTTCAGTTGGACTTTAGACTAAGGATGACATCTTGGCTTTAGATGTGTTTCAGCCCCAGACCCATGAGGCAGAACAATGACCCCACCAGCCACAGGACCAGACCACAGGACCAGACAGGATGGCGCCATGGCTGATTCCAGAACCCAACACAGTGATCAATTCCCTCATCCCCCTCCAATCGTCCTATCAGTAGCACCCACGACCCCAATTCCCTTAGCTTCCATGACTACTGATTTTTCCCTGTACAATCTGTACTCCCGAGACACCCAGGGCACCAGGCTTTGAGCCAGGACTTCGAGCGAGAGCTGGCCTATATCTGCAGGACTTGCAAGTCCCTAATAAACCTTACTTTCTTTGCTGCAAAACTGGCACATATCTCATCTCTGGCTTAGGCATGTGCAGGCAGACGAACCCCTTTTTCATCCCAATAACAGTAATGATGAGATCAACAGAATTACAATCTTCCCCTGATGTCAATTCCGGCAGAAGAGGCAGCGATGTAGCAGAAACGTCGGTGTCTTGCAAGATAGAACACTTGTGCTTCAATACTAGCTCTGCCTCTTAGCAGCATGTGATATTGAACAAGATAGTTCACTTTTCCTAGCCTGACTTTTGTCATCTATAAGATGAACATTATTCCTAACTTCTAAGTGTGAAAACTAAATAAACAGGTCATACATGAGAAGGTGCTGGTCCAGGCTTCAACACCACTAGGGCTCTTCGTTCAAAACAACAACAAATGTTTTCACCAAAAGCATTTCCTTTATGTCCTAAAATCCAAGCACTGCAGATCAGAAGAAATTGATTCTTATGGATTAACATCGCACGAGTTTAAAATATGCTGATTTTGAATTTCTCATTTCAATCTTATTTCTATATCAGAAAACCAGTTTACTTAAGAAAATATATCAAACTCAACCATATAAACTAGGCTTTAGTATATTCGATTTCTTTTTCCTAAATAAGCTGTTTGAAGAATGACAGCTAGATAGTAAAAAAGAACATCAAACCCTCTAGAAAGTTAGTAACCTAATATACTTTTATAACTCAGAAATACCTAAGTAGATTAAAATTTTTCTGAATTTCTTAAAAACACATTTGATCTGACCACCTACATGCTGAACAGTATATACTAATGAAATTTAAAAGGTTTAGGATAGTAAATCTCTCCAACTGACATATTGTAAAAATCAATCTCACCAAAAAATTTCACCTCTCCAGCACAGTATTAAAAGACAATCACTTAGATGTGATCGGTCGAAATTTTGAGCTTTTCTTTTAAAAAATCATCTTACTCCTTTGTAAGGTTGATAATACTAAAAGATGCAATGCTTGAACTGAGAAGAATATAATCTACCACCTTTGTGTCTTTTGATATGTAAAACGGTAAGTCCTATCAAATAGTCTAGAGGCTAGAACAAAGCAAATTTTTATTACACACACACAAAAAGCTATTAATAGGCCTTTGTTACAGCCTCGCTTGATGTAAATTATACTACTTGTCAAGACTTTTGTTTAGTCACAAATAAAAGGCTTAGGGGATCAAGGTTTGGCCTTTCACTACAGGTTTTCTGCCAAACTGTGACCTGAAATGAATGTATTGGTATTGAGTGGGGAATTCTGACTCTGTAATTTAATGCTGACAGTAATTAGCTAAGGAAGAGGTGTCATAATAAAAGTCCAGGACATGGTGCTTGTGTGATTTTACACAGCTGCCATAGATGGCACCTTCCTTTTCATTTATTTCATTTACCACCCCTGAAAAAGAAGGTACAAGTCATAAAAGAAACTGATAAATCTCCGGACAGTGAAGACCTTGGGTTTAAATTAGCTGTCGGACTTCAGTCCGGCTTACTTGCCCGCTCACTCTGGAGTTAGCAACAGTGCAAAGACATTATAAATGGATTCATATGTCCTGATTAATGCCTTCTTTTATAAACAGGCTTCCAGGTGTGGAGCTGTCCCAAAGTAGATGCCCTGTTCTAAAGGTTAATCCTCACATCGGTGGCATCTTCAAGACATCCTGCTTCTTTATGGTTTTCTCTTTGAATTTCAAATTCTCTTAGAAAAAATGAGAAAGAGGAGCCCTAATACCAGAATCAGAACCTATTGTTACAAATTTCCTCTATAAATAAAGAATCACTCCTGCACATCTGACTATTTCATGGAACAAAGGAAATCCTCTATGTGGTTCCACATTGAAGCCTTTCCTTCTTGGTCCTTAAAAAATTGCTTTCATAGGGAAGGTACACACCTAAGTGACCCCTCTGTGCCTCCAGTTTGGGATAATTTGCTTGATGGAATGGTGCTATTGTATAAAGTAGTCTGTTTGGTGCTGGTGAATATCCAACTGTATAATCAAAGAACTAAAGTCCTGTCCTTTTCTAACTGCTGCCAATCTTGGTGTTGCCTGAATGTCAATGGGGAGAATTAGAGATGCAAGAAGACAAAGGCAAAAGAGTGTGCTAGTACATTTTTATTTCATCCAATGCTCTAATTCAGGAAGGAACTATTGATATGAAATTTTTGTCACCTCAATTATTCACAATGAATTGGAAGCAAATCTTCCTTTCAAGTGTTTACTGACATTGTCATTTACTCAGCTTTGTAAAGTGCTTTGTTGACATAAATTAGGTCTTTGTTTACTCTATTCCAGAGAGGAGCAAAAGTAAATTGCTTTGATAAAAAACAGCTATTTAATGACTTCACTATCCTAGAAAATCAGCAATTCTACCAAAGATTATTCGATTACATTAGTCTGTTTCCAACAGTAAAATAGTAAGAAAGCAAGAATTATGTGCATGGAATCAGTTATGAATTCTAGTTAGTTTTTCAGGGTCTCTTTTACTCTATATACAGACTCTGCATAATTTAATTTGGATTTCCAGAACATCTATTCTCTCCATGCTGAAATGAAATAGATAACACTTCCCCAAATATATGGGATATATGGCCATTTGCCACTGTTGATCTGCAATTACTGCATATTTTTACCTCATCTATACTATCTTTCTTCTTTTGAAATAAAATCCTGCTGTCATAAAGAGGCTTCTAAAGTAATCTGAGTGAAATGATCAGTTGATAGAAAGATTCACAAAGATCCATCCATCTACTCTCTTGTCCTTATGATTGAGGCCTCAGAAAGGAATTCTTAGCCCCACTGAAAGAACCACAAGAACTAGAAACTAGCAGGAGATAAATACACTGGGAGTCCTTTTCTTTTTGGGAAAATGGGAGACAATGGGATTAAGCAGTATCCAAGAATGTGGAGCCAAGAAAGCACATTTTCACCCCTGAGGAGCGAAGAGCCCAGCCCTGGTTCCAGTCCTCTTACCAGGCTCCAGCTATAGCTCAGCTGTAGACTGTGCTTGAGCATACACAGAGAAAGTCACGACACCGTCTAAATGGGATTTGTGAGCCAAGAATCAACCCGAAGCAGAACAAGCAAAGTGTTTCACAGAAGAGATAATACTTGTTTTGGAGAAAAATGAGGATATGACATTTGAAAGAATTAAGAATTCTTTCTAATGTATCCATAGCTCCAGAGCCCTCTGTGCCTAGAAAGCTGAAGCGCTTAGGTCCATATAAACAAGGGTCATCCCAGAAAAGGCAACAGATAGCAGAGTGACCTTTCTATAAAATTTCAGGTCCAAAGTTAAAGTGATGGGATAAACCTGGTGGCTTACATTTTAGACAGGAAAGTATTGGGAAGGAAAATTCTTCCTTCTACCCTTCTAAGTTTTTTTGGCTGGTCTAATAATTAAATTAACATAAAACAGATTAGCAGCAGAAAAATAAAATTAATTTACAAACATAGGAGGCCCCATAAAAATATGAGACCCAAGGACAAGTCGGGCAATTGAAGCTTATACACTTAAACTAAGGAATAGAACAGGTGTATGAGGTATTAAAGGGGAGGAGGACAATTCACAGGACTATAAGAAGAACAGGTGTTTGGTAATTAGATGTTTGTTTATCCTGCCGTACAGGTAGGTCATTCAAATAAAAGTTATTTTTGGTAATAGCTCTCTTTCTAGGCTAGGCACCCCCCCCCCCACCGCGACCTAAATTATTTTAGATAGTTAAGGGAGAGGTAAAAGTTTTCTTGAATCTGCTGGGTCGTGAGTGCCCTCAGCTCAAAATGATCTACATGCCAAAGTGGCACATTTTGGGATCATGTATTCTGCTCCCCCTTGAAAACACTGGCATAAAACAGGAATAAGAGTAAAGTGTCTTTGAAAAGAAAGCCTATTTTTTTTAATACTGTGGTAGGCTGAATAATGGCGAAGTCCTAATCCTTGGAGCCTATGAACATTTCCTCATAGAGCAGAAGCAACGTGTATGTGATTAAGACTCTTGTGATGGAGCAGCCTGGATTTTCCAGGTGGGCCCTAAATGTAATCACAAGTGTCTTTAGAGGAGGGAGGTAGAGAGAAATTTGATGACAGAAAAGATGTGACGGAAATAAGAGGTTGTAGTGATTTGAAAAAAGGACAAGTCTAAGAATACAAGCAGCCTCCAGAAAGAAGCTAGAGAGGGCAAGAAAACACATTGCTCCTGACAGCCTGCTGAAACTTGACCTTTGATTGACTCAGACTCCTGGCCTCCAGAATGGTAAGAGAATAAACTTTCATTATTTTAAGACACTAAATTTGTGGTGATTTGTTACAGCAGAAAGACACTAACACAAATATGTTCTGTGTTTAAGTTAATATTAGGTAGCCAGAGACATAAGAAAGGTAAAATATAAAAACAGGCGAAAACACAGTGGTAAATTTTCTAGTATTTTGAAGCACAAAGCTCGACTTCTAATCCTAAAGCATTATTCACCCAAAGCTGAATTTATCAGAAGTATACAGCTAGATATAAGAGAATAATATAGCATTCCTAATGTTATTTTATCTCATCTGTACTTGGTTAAAAATCATAAAGTTCATTTCTACCAGTGCTTTGATTTCTAAAGGTCTGTTATACTGGCTACTACTTAGTAACATTCTAGCACACCCCTCTTTTGTATTCTCCTTGCACTGCCGGGGTTAGAAGCTTGGAAACTACATTTCCCGGAATCTGATTCCAAATGAGGAATGGAATTGAGGATTCCAACTGAGAGTCCATCAAAAAGAAGCAGTTGGATGAGATTTGAAAGGCAGGAAGGGACAGAATCTCCTCTTCCACACACAGCAACTCAGACTTGTGCAGCAATGACACTGCAGCGACTTCCTGCCTGGGACTTATGGTCTACCATCAGGCTTCAGGTAGGATGCACGTGGCGGCTTCCTACAGTTCCCTGATTTCTGGGAAGACCTCCACCTTCTGCTTTCTCTTCTGGCTTTTCCTACAATTTTGTAAGCACCTTATTCCCTGGAAAACAAAATTTCTCCTTAAAAATCCTGGAAATAGCTGGGATTTCTGTTTTTCTGATTGAACCCTGGCTGATATAAATGAGAAGTTAGAAAAAGAAATTGTCCTATATTTTAAGATACCTAGTTATGTTTCTCAATTTAAATAACTGTAAAATATGTTGAGATATTTAAATTTCTGAAATATCTGCTAATGTACAATAAAATAAAAGAATTTTTTTTCATGAGTCTGAAGATTATATGTGTGTCAAAATAGTAAAGAATAATGTGAAGAATATAGGGTTAGAGCGCGTGAGTGGCAACAGGTTGAAGATTCACTTTATATTGTCTTACATACGCCCATTTGCACAGGTTTGTGCTACTGGGGAAAAGGAGGGAAAGGCTGAGTCCTGGCAATGGGTGAGAGAACAAGAGACACTGAAGTGGTATCTTGCTTTTTTCCTCCTCTCTTTAGTCTTCTTTGATCACCTCTAAATGACAGTTTTTGTTTGTATTTAAGGTATCTAATGCCATAAAGTACTACTTTTTTGCCCATATATCTCAGTAGCTCCATATCCAAGTTAGTTATCAACCTCATAGTTTAACATTTAGATCATATTATATATTTTAAATAACAGCTTTATTGAGACATAGTTCACATAATATAAAACTCATCCTTTTAAAGCAGTGGTCCCCAACCTTTTTGGCACCATGGACCAGAGTATCTAATGCCTGATGATCTGAGGTGGAGCTGAGGCAGTGATGCTAGCGCTGGGGAGCGGCTGCAAATACAGATGAAGCTTCGGACCCTCACCCACCGCTCACCTCCTGCTGTGCAGCCTGCCTCCTAACAGGCCATGGACTGGTACCGTTCCTCAGCTCGGGGGTTTGGGACCCCTGTTTTAAAGTATACAATTCATAAGTTTATGGTTATATTTACAGGGTTGTGCAACCACCACCACCATCTAATTTCAGAGCATTTTCATCACCATAAAATGAAACTGTGTACCCATCAGCCGTCTCCTCCCTTTCCATCCTATCCATGTCCCCTGGCAACCACTAACTACTTTCAGTCTCAATGGATTTGCCTATGCTGGACATTTCATTTTGTAACTGGCTTCTTTTACTTAACATGTTTTCAATGCTTCATTCTATGTTATTGCCAAATAAGATTCTATTGTATGGATATACCACCTTTTATTTATCCATTCAACAATTCAGGGATATTTGAGTTGTTTCCACTTTTCAGCTATTATATATAATGTTATGAACATTAGTGTACAACTTTTTCTGTGGGCGTATGTTTTCAATTCTCTTAGGTATATACCTAGGAGTAGATTGCTGAACCACATGTTAATTCTACATTTAACATTTTGAGGAACTGTCAAATTCTTTTACAAATATTTGTTCCACTTTACAATCTCATTAGCAATGTATGAGAGTTGCAATTTCTCCACATCTTTGCCAATACATATTATTTTCCCTTACTATTATTATTATTATTATAGACATCCCAGAGAGTGAGAAGTAGTATCTCATTGTGGTTTGATTTGCATTTCCCTAATGACTAATGATATTGAGCATCTTCTTATACTCTTGTTGGACATTTGTATATATTCATTAAAGAAATATCTATTAAAATCACCCATTTTTTATTTGGGTTGTCATTTTGAGTTATAGGAAATAACTTTATATTCTGAATTAGACATATGATTTGTAAATATTTTCCCCCATTCCATGGGTTATCTTTTCAATTTTCTGATGGTGTCCTTTGAAGGACAAAAGTTTTTAATGTTGATGAAGTTCAACTTGTCGTTCCTTGTGCATTTGGTGACATATGTAAGAAACCATTACTTGTGACTGCATCTGTGGCAAACCCAAAAAACTCAGAATAATCTCTCCTATGTCAAAATACTTAATCAAATGTGTTAAGACTTTGTTTTATAACGTTTCCAGGTTCCTGGGATTAGACCATGAATATCTTGGGGTTATTTTTTAGCCTGCCAGAGAAAGTATACCCTTCCCTTCTATATTTGGGAAGAATTTATAAAGGAGTGGTACTTTTTTCTTTTTTACACATTTATTAGAACTCACTAGTGATGCCACCTGGGCCTAAACTTTTCTTTGTGGAAAGTTAAAATTCAATATCGAACTTCTTTACCTGTCATAAGTCTATTCAGATATTCTATTTCTTCTTGAGTCAGTTCACAATTTGTGTCTTTTTATGAACTTGTCCATTTTATTTATCTAATTTGTTGGGATATAGTCATTTATGTGTTCCCTTATAATCCTTTTCATTTCCTTAAGGCCAGTAGTGATTTCTCTTTCATTCCTGGTTTTTAGTGATTTGAGTCTGATTCCTTTTTTATTCATTAGTATAGCTAATAGTTTCTCAACTTTCTTGATATTTAAAAAAAAAAATTCTTTTTGATTGATTTCTCTATTTTTCTACTCTCTACCTCATTTAATTATACTCTAGTCATTATTTCCTTTAGCAGTACTCTTTTGTTTCTTTATATGGATTCAAGTTACTTTCCAGAGTTCTTTCATTTCAGCTGAAGGTATCCCTATATTATTTTTTTATAGGACAGGTATTCTGGCAACAAATTCTCTCAGTTCCCTTTATTCTGGTAATGTCTTAATTTCTCCCTCAGTTTTTTGAAAAAGATTTTTGCCAAATATAGTATTCTTGGTTGACAGTCATTCTTTCACCACTTTGAATATATCACACCACTACCTCCTGGCCCCCATGGTTTCTTCTAAGAAATCAGCTGTTTTTCATATTGAACATCCCTTTATGTGATGAGTTGTTCTCTCACTGCTTTCAATACCCTGTCTTTGTGCTTCACTTTCAAGAGTTTGATTAGGATGTGTCTAGATGTGGATCTCTTTGAGTTGACTCTTCTTAGATCTTGTTGAACTTCTTGAATGTGTAGATTAAAACTTTTCATCCAGTTTGAGAAGTTTTGGGACATTATTTCCTCAAATATTCTTTCAGCCCCTTTTTCTTTCTCCTCACCTTTTGGTGCTCCCATTATATCTCTGAGGCTCTGTTCATTCTTTTTTCTGTTTGCCAGACTAGGAAATCTTAATTGACCTATCTTCAAATTCTCCAATTCTTTCTTCTGCCAAATCAAATCTTTTTTCATTTTAGTTGTACTTTTCAACTCCAAATATTCTATTTGATTTGATTCTTTCTCCTAATTTCTCTTTATTAATATTCTCGATTTGATGCAACGCTACTCTCATACTCTCCTTTAGTCTGTAGATGTGGTTTCCTTTAGTGCTTTGAACATATTTATAACCTCTGATTTAAAGTCTGTCTAATGATTTATGGTGTCCTAGTAATATCTACACTTCCTCAGGGTCAGTTTTTATTGACCTTTTTTCCCCCTGTGCATGGGCCATACTTTCCTATTCTTTGCATGCCTTGAATTTTGAACTTTTAGTCAAAAGCTAAACATTTCAAATAATATAGCAATTCTGGAAATCAGATCTCCCCCCTAAGCTGTGTTGTTGTTGCTGCTGTTTGTTTGTTTAATGGCTTTCCTGAACTAAATCTATAAAATCTATGCCCTTTGTTATATGTGGCCATTGATGTCTCTGCTCAGATAGGTTTGAATTAGCTAATAATTGGATAGAGATTTTCTTCAATGTCTAAAACCAAGAAGTTTCCTAGCATTTGCTAAGTGTGGGTTATGCTTTCGGTGTCTGGCAGGCAGTTTACTATGTTGCCTTAGTCTTCACTTTCTGCCTGAACAGTACTTTAGGTTAGCCAGAATGAGAGATAAGAGCCTTCTCAGGTTATTCCCAGGCATGGATACAGCTTTGCACATGTACATGGCCTTCTAGATTACTAGGAATATATCAGAGCTTTTCAAAGCCCCCATGAACATCTCATTACCTGGATTTTCCTTTTAAGTTTTGCCCAGCTTCTTGTGTGGCCCAAATATTATCACTACCCACTCTAAGCAGCTGCAATGCTAAATAATTGCCACTGCTTATTTTCAACAAATGCCTCAGGGGTAAAAGCTGTTAGCATTGAGTCTGTCCATTCAAATAAAGACAAGCCTTGACAATGGTGTTTTCAGAGAACTGACAGACAGCCAAAAATTGGTAACTGTCCAAGAATTGGGGCTTTTTAAAGATCTTCAAATCCATTCTGCCCCTTCCTGGCTACAAGGCTACTGGTTTTCTTGGGTACCACGATTTCAAGGTTGGTGAGAGGGGGATGAGATAAGGCAAATTAAAGTTCACTGTTCTTACCAAGATGTAAATATTTATCCTGAATAAATGGTCCTCATATCATTGTAAGCCTTTGATTAAATTTCCAGAAGTCTGGAAATGTTGATTTTGACAATATTTGTCAATGTCCTCATTGCTTTTATAGAGAAGTGGATTTTCAAAGGGTTCTTATTCCACTACTCTAGAAGTGCTCTCCTAGATCATATTATATTTAAAAACCATCTGTCTCCTTCCTGACCTTAATTACATTGCCAGGCTCTCTCCTGTTCTCTTTGGCTTAGGAGGTACCAAGTCCTGTCACCCCTTTGTGATCCTTGATATTTTAATTTTACTATAGTAGACAGATGAAAAGCAATTCAAACACAGTTATTTTTTATCTTTTCTTATTTATCAGCAGTGAAAAAATAAATAAAGAGAGGAAAGAGAAGAGGAAAAGCTAAATTCCAATAGCCTTTCCTCTGCTGTAGCTTTGAGACTTGCTTTCATAAATTGGCCCAAAAGATGGTTTTATCTACATCACTGATTTTTCTCTTATCAACCCAAAAGTGTAACTGGATCAAATTTTCTATCTATAAGTATACATAATATACACAACATAAATAATAAGCACATGTAGGGTTAAATTAGAACATACCTTAGGACCTGATGATACTACAGTAGGATAGAATCCAATGACATGGAAGTTGGGTACTTTACATTTTGCACCAGTTAAAAAAAAAAACTATAGCAGTAAGCCTAACAGTTTGGTGTTGCCTATCTATATCTTAGCACATCCAAGTCAATATTGTTTAACTTAACACATACTTGTATAACCTTAGTTTTATGAGGCTCTATTATATACAGTATCCGCTTAAATTTGTAAAACACTGTTTCTATGTATGTCAGCACCACCAAGAGCTAGAAAGGAGAGCCTATCCTAACTTTATATTATTCACTAAGACTAATATAGCACGGAATATAGACAAAGGCAGGCTGAGTTCATCCTGTATCACCTTTCAAGGCAGAACAAAGAAACTGGTTTTTGTTATCCAGCTGAGGAAAGATGGTATTGATCATCACTAGGGAATATAAGTAAAGCAAAATAATGCATCTTGGCATTATGAATTTTCACCTAGATGAATATAGGAATATAGCTTCCAAGAGTAAACAGATACCAATCATTTAGTTAAACCTAACTAAATATTAAAAATAAAAATATATTGTCTAAAAAATGTAAAATATTTCTGATTGCTTATCATAATTATTTGTGTAGCTTTAAAATGCTCATAAGCTACCCTTTCAATTTGTGTTTTCTTTACTTAATGTATGTTTTATTTCTTTTATCAAGTCTTTTGTTTACTCCCAATTCTTTCCATTTGTAGCTGATTCTTTCCTTTTTTAAAATTTCACATCATGAATGTACACTGAAAACTATAAAGTGTGCAATGCTGTGCTAGATACTCCACAAAGCAAATTATAAGGTAGAGCTTCTCTCATGAAGGAAACTAAAATGAAGTGGAGAGAAGAAGGTGGCAGTAGGGAAGGGAGAGTATTTATTCTTTACATTTATACTTAACACCCAAAAATCTTAAGATGTTGATCAAGGACATTTGTGATCAGAAAAAAAAAAAAAAGAAGAAGAAAGAAAAAACCTGTATTTTTCCTCTCCTCACTCTCTTAAAAGTGACCTTCTGTCTGAATCTCGATGATGTTCATAAGAAGTTAATCATTCCTAAGGCTATATTTCAGGTAATGTGTACTAAAATTCACAGCATCTAGTTTCTGAGCATAACTCTCACTCAAGCACTCTCAGTAAACAGTTAAAAAGCCACTGAAGGACAAGAGATTCCAGACCCAAGGAGTGTCCTACTGTAAGCAGAGGTCCGAAGACAAAAAAGAGACCTTTGTAAAATATTGGTTGGAAGAATGAAATCTCACTTACATATGAACTTTTTGTCCTAACATCTAAGCAAGCTAGGGAAGAAAATATTTAAACATAGAGAGGTAAGATCTTTAGGACAAGCCATTATTTAAATAAAGTTCATTCACATGTGAAAGACTAAACATTCTATTTGCTTACTGACATAGTAGATGAAACGATAACAACGTACAGGAGCCGGGGAAAAAATAAGACAGAAAAGAAATGAAAGACATCAACAAGAAAGCTTTACAGTTGAGAGGAGTTTATGTAAAGGAATTTAGGAGGAAAAGGCAGAAAGAATAAAGGGCACTGCAAAACACTCCATTTTATCCCATTTGCAGTCTCCTTCATTAGCTTTGCTCAGAAGGAAGAAATGGAAACCAGGCTTTCTAACCTAATCGCATGCCTGGCTAAAAGTCCCAACTATTTGGAGTTACCTATTCAAATTTTAATATACATAAAAATGATCTGGGCATCTTGTGAAGATGCTGATTCCTGGTCAATAGCTCTGGGTTGGGGCCCCAAGGTGGTCAGTGCCGCTTATCTGCAGGCCAACACTTAGAATACGCTGGAAGAGGAGATCCCTTCAGGAGGTGACACTTTAATTATCAGCCTAGCTAATGCTGAGAATTGTCCTATTTTCTAATAGCAAACTAGAAACAACAGAATTACACCACAACATCATGAGTTTGGCCTCAAATTTAAAAAAGATAAAATAAATCATATGACATGACACACTTGTTGATTTATTCATTTCATGAATAATTGTTAAGTGCCTATTTACTCAGTGCCATGCACAGTTATACACTCTAAGGATAAACTCATAAACAAAGCAAAGTCCTTGTCCTAATGATAATGCTTACATTTTAGTGTGAAGAACAGATTAATAGCAAATAAATACACACCACAAGGATAGATTGTGAAAAATAAAAGCAAGGCAAAAGAATGATGATAGAATGGTGGGTGATCCGATTACCCAATGAGTCTAATCCAACCTCTTTTTGGAAAACACCAAAGTCAATAAATACAACTTCTTCCCTACTTATATCTACTAATCTTACACAACAGTAAAAAAAAAAAAAAAAAAAAAAAAAACCACAATCTTCCAAATCCTGCAGCTCTGTAGAACCAACCAAGTCTTGAATACTTAGCCACATCTGGTAGAGCTTGCCAGTTTTTACAAAATATGTATTCCTTATCCCAAAGCCAGCCTGGAAACCAAGGAGAAAGATTAAAGGAATGATTACACCCTTTGAGTTTCACCTGCTGTTGTCCCAACATACTCCTGACTCGATATGACACTCACTTTTAATGTCTCCAGCTGGATCAAGAAACTAAGTGGTTTATATAGCTAAAAAACAGAGGCAGAAAAATAATTCGATGCATTTTATAAGCTATTATTTCTATTGCTTTGTCTCATCTGCTTACAATTGTTTATTTATTGATTTATTTATATTTGTTCAAGATACCCCACAATACACTTTAATTCAGGCTTTCCAGATATGAGAACTTAATACATGGAAATGTAACTCTACAGCTTTTTTTTCCCCTTAAGATTCTCTGGGAAAAATACTAGATTCTGAAAGCTGCACTATTTATCTCTCTATTTGTCAGAGCTATTTGTAAACTGCAAAATGCCCTTACTCTTTCCTTGCTATCTCTTCACATGGATGAAAATCCACCATGTGATAGGCATATATCTTCAACCAAGGAAGAAATAATCCCAGAAGGCAGGAAGCCTTTGGTTTTATTTGCATCTGTCTAATTTGACTTATGCAGGATTGCGCCCCCTCCCACCATAACATTTTAATGTGTTTACATGTTACCACTCCCCAAAGACAACTGATAAAATTCTGCCTTGGAACTAATTATACTTGGAGACAATCCTACTCTCCAAGGATACACTCGAGATAGAAATTTCAAATCCTGATGTTTAAATGAGTTCAGAGCTCCTCCTTGTGGATTCTGTGAATGCTGCTCCTTCCTAAACATTGATCGGTTTACCAGAGGAAAAATAATCTAAGTGGTATCTTTGTAAAGAGATCCTGAGAATTGGGAACAAATATGTGTAAAATTGAAATGTCTATTTAAAGTATAAATTATACCACTAAATGAATGCTCATTGATGAAGTACTTAATTTTGGATTAAATTCTACTGTTGGTTCACTGTCTCAATGTATAAATGTTCAGTGAATCACTTCTTCACATATGCTATTTAGTGGATACTGTGGAGATCGGAGACACTGAATATGCGGCATAGCCGTTCATGAGGAATGACGTAATGTTATGCCATCATTCCTATTCTTAGAGGATTCACCAGTTTGACCTGAAGCTACACTGCATAACACCGAAGTCTCAGGGGTTGCAGGAAAGGCTGGCACTACAGGCCCGTGAACTCATGCTCAGAAGAGCTCCGTGCTTTAAGGCACTGAGGTCTGTCTTAAAATTCTTAATATCTTTGAATTTCTTTTATTAAGTGAAATCCAAGGAGACAACGACACATGTGCCAGGGGCTAGAGCCTTGGCTTGGATGCTGTCCTGTCTCCCGCTGCCCCTCTGGGATAGGTTCTCAGCTGCCCAGCTCCTGACCCTATGGTGTTGTGGGTCCCACTCAACTTCCCACCCTCGCTCCCACCCAGCTACTGCTGCCACCATCCATCGCCTGGTGGCCTGCGCGTGATCGTGGGAAGTGTCAAGGTGACGTGTACAAATGCACAGAAGCCAGGGCAAGCTCCTCACTGGTCTCAGATCTAGGTAACTAGTGCATTACAGGGTGGTATCTGCAATCTCTTGGGGATGATTTGCCTTATTGGTTAAGGTAGCAGTCCCATAGGAAAGGAAGACTGATATCCCACAGAGATTTAGGGCTGACAGGAGAAGGAGGCTGGCAGCCTGTGATGCCATGTACAAATCTCAGGTACCTGTGAAGGTCTGTACTCATGCAACGCATATCCCTGTGCCCAAGGGACTGTGACATTAAGTAGCAAGAAAAAGACACTAAGATAGGTCAAGAGAGATTGCAGAAGAACAGGGAAAGTTTTATATTTTAGTAACTTCGATGGCACTTTTTTCTTGCTTTTAAACAAGGGCCCCACATTTTTATCTTGCCCTGGGTCCTACAGATTATGTAAACATAGTAAATGTTATTTCTTTCCCAAAATTCATATGTTGAAGCCCTAACCTCCATTGTGGTGATATTTAAAGATGAGGACTTTGGAAGGTGATTAAGTTTAAATTAGGCCCCCACCCTCTCATGATGAAATGAGATTAGGAGGAGGAGAGAGAGACCATGTGAGCACACAATGAGCGATGACTATCTATCAGCGAGGAAGCCAGCTTTCGCCAGCAACCAAACCTGCTGGCATCTTGACTTTGGACTTCCCAGACTCCAGAACTATGAGACTAAACATCTGTTTTCTAAGCCACCTATTCTATGACATTTTGTTACTGCAATCTGAACTGACTAAAACACCAGCCCTGAATACATACTTTAACCAAAATATTTTCAAAATTTTTCCAAAATTCCATATCTTTTTCTCATTGACTTATTTGTCTAACTGGATGTAAAGAAGCTGTTGAAGATTAAGAGTATATGAAAACCATAATTCATTATTGACCAACCCAGGAAATGCAGTATGTTAACTCAACTCGGCAAGATACAACTCTGGCTTCAGAAATTGCTTTTGTAGTTTTGATAAAATATTTTGTGGGGTACGACCAGTTGCACATAAAGAAGCCACCACTCAAACTGGTTGACGCTAATTAGCCTTCATTTTCTTCTAAATAATTGAGAAATATTTTATGAAAAGTATGAATTGAAGTCTAGAATATGAAGTCATGTTTCCGTAGCATGATGGAAGAGAGATATTGGAGAAAGTTTGACAATGGCTAATAGGCGAAAGACTTCTGGGGATGCAGAAAGAACAGGAAAAGTGTATCTGTGGTTATAAGGAAAATAATATCGACAAAATGCTGACTTCAACTAAAGCATTGATAATGACAAGGAAAACAGGGAGCTACTGAAGGATTTAAAGGATTAAAATGACAAACTCAGTGACTATTAAGATGGCTAGCATAGCATTTAATATTGAATGAAGGGGAAAAGGATTAACGAACTGAAAATGATGTATGGCATGACTCTAGGCTAATGTGTTAAGAATGAATTCTGGAAGCCACAAAGGAAAATCCGTTTCATTGGTCTATAGCCACATTATATATAGCATGCAAGATCAGGAATGACCAGAGACTAGAGAACTAATGTGGCAATACAGATTAAGAGGTGAAAAAGACCTATTTGATCAAGGTCTAAGGACTAAGTAGACAGAGTGGTGTGAATATGTTAACACCAACTCTGAGGTGTACTATTAGAGGAACAGTGCTGCTGAGACATTACCGAGACAAGCTCCTAAAAGAAATGTAGCGACAGCTTGAGGGAGTAGAAACAGATGTGCTCAGTGAGTGAGCCATTAGTTGAGCAGAAGGAGAGAGCTCACTCAGGACCCTAGCAGCAAACCTGGTGATCTTCCACATGCAGATGAAATATGGCCTACGGGGGCCCCTACATTAAAACAACAGGCACAAGCTTGCCCTAATGCATTCAAGACTGATTCCTCCAGCGACAAATACCCCTGGATGAAGGGCACTGACTCCACATCCAGGAACTCTAACTTTCCTACTGATGAACAGTGCAGAATCAAGAGCACTTAGTGTCATCAGCCTTTCTTTGAACACAGAGACAATCACTCACGCTTAACAAATAAATAAAATGCAAAAGCCTTTACAAGATCAAGAAAACGTGCTGCAGTGTTTTCTACCAAGTAGACAAATCGTTAATCTCCCTTCTTTTCTTTCTCAATTCTCCTGAATTTCAAATACACTGTTTAATCTAAACTGGCATTTTTAGCAAGAAATAGGAAGACCCAAGAGAACATACTGGAATTATTAGTGACATAAATTTTGCCAAGATTCATAGTTAAATGGAAGTAAGATGTGGGCAATGGGTGATAAAACACACATTTAAGGTATTAGTCATGCTAATAGTTTACTATAAGAAGTGTGTCTGCCGATATGGTATTTTCTGATATATCTACCAAATTCAAATAATTTGATTATAGTGACTTTCTTCTCATTTCCTTTTATATTTTTAGGCTATTGTATTATATTGCATACAACACAACCTTTTGATTCTATTCCCGGTAGAATTTTACTTAATGTTTCTTACTTTCTTGCAGTTACCTGGACCTGTGTGTTCATTAAGAAGTTAACATCAGACTATTTCCCCAAGCTCTGAATTGCTTCCAGGGAGGTGAACACTAAGAAGGTTCCTGTCTATTATTTGGTTCAATTCTCCATCCCATTTGCTACAGAAAGTTCATTTGACTGTTTTGCATTTCAAAAGCTTTATTTTCTGATAAACTTGGAAATTCTGAATATTCTCTTACTTGAAATAGTCACCTTAAATGGTACAGTCCAAAGGTATTGCAATTTTTTTATTTTTATTTTTTAGAAAGAGAAGCAATGTGCAGCTTTGCCAGAATGTTCTATCTCAAAGCACAACTTAGAACAGGGTTTCTGAACATTTTTATATTATGGACCCCTTTGGTGGTCTGATAACTTATAAACCCCTTGTCAGAATATTTCTAAATGCATAAGTAAAATGTATTGGATTACAAAGGAAACCAATTATACTGAAATATGATAAGCAAAATATTTCTAAACTATTATAATAGAGTAACACATTTTTTTCCTTATTAACACCTGAGTAAGAAGATCCAGCAGAGTCTAATAACCACCATAACATTTAAAGTAGTGATAAACAAGAAAGATATTTCAAGATGCTGAAACAACTGTAATGTAATAGGCAAATATCAGTGATTTCTGTTGGTGTCAAAAGCACAGGTACTGATAATACTGCCATGGTTTGTTGTCTATATTTGTAATTAAAGAAAATGTTGAATTTTAGTTAGATGCAACTTATTTACTCCAAGTTCCTGTGTCCCTATTTTCTATCCGTCAACACTCAAGCAGTCCATGGCCCAGGTTAAGATCTCCTGAGTTAGAGGGATTTGAGAGTGTAAAGAAAAAAAATGTAATATTAGCTTGCTGATTATTATCTGTCACTTAGAGAACATTTCCCATTGTTAAATAATTGTAGTAACTTTAGTGTCAACATATGTTGTTGCTGCTTTTAATACAAATATAGAATTATCCTCTACAGTCAAGCCTTTGAATTCCTCATATGTAATTTATTACTTTGGTGATTTGGAGACTCTGCTATAATGATACTATAAAGTGAATTCTATATGAAGCAGGTTCATCTTGGATTGCTTCTAAGGATACTTAGGAATCAAAATGGCTGGCTTTCAAGTGGCCTCAACTCCAAGGCGGATCCAGACTGTGAACTCTGTGGAAATCATTATGAGGAAGCTTCCATGAAGCTGCTCCACTAAACTGAATCTGCTTCTAATTGTATAGTGTGTAATGTTTAGACTTTCCCAGATTAGTGGTTGATTTCCTGGAAAAATTTTGTAAACACCAAACAGTCAATAAATTACCATCTATAAAGCAGGAAATTTTAAATGCATACCAAATGCAATTCCCTTCTCATAAGCACCAAAATGTTCTTCTGAAAGAAGCTCAGTTTTCAAATACAGCATGTTGTGGTTCACAATTTTCCATACATTACAAACTACTAGAAGACTGCTAATTGATTACTCATTTATTTTGCAAGGAGCTTACCATAAATCTTAATAACAATTTACCTCCTCACTCTTGACCGAGTTACATTATTAATAACGTTGGCTTAGTTTGAGTTGAAAAAAAAACAAAGTATTTCAGTGGGCAGCTGTTTAATGGAGAAATTTTCAGTGTACTATTCTAAGTATCATCGTTTATGTAATAGTACCATCTAGTGGATTCTCATCTATAACACAGGACAGTAATAAAATTCTATGTTCTGATTCAGGGAAAGTATAAGTTTCTTTAAAAAAAAAAAAGTTCTGTTGTATGTATACTTAGTACACTTCTTACATCCTCAACAAAAGTACCTGAGCAGACATCTCTCAGAAAAATACTTTAAAGAACTAGAGAGTACACTGCTCCCCACACCATAAAGTTTATTTTATAAGTCCTGGGATACCTACTCTGAGGGATATACTAAGTCTTAGTAAGTTCCTGTTGCCCAAACTATAACATGGGGTATTTCAAAAGAGCAATATTCTATCTGTGGTGACTTCAGGACACTAGAATGTAGTCAAGTAAGGTATAGATATATTCATGTAATGATCAGTTATTGAGCAACCAGTGTGACATGCATTGTCCTAGGGGAAAAAAAAATGTGAATAAGATAAATTCCCTGACCTCAAGAAGCTCAAAATATCATTGGAAAGCCAAATAAATAAAAATTATAAAAAGGGGAAACCGAAGAGGTCTATAAAAGGTATAAAGATAACAGAGAATAATAGTACATATTTGCTTTCTATAGAGGATCAAGCAAGGCCTCATAGAGCAGGAACAGGAAACCGAGCTCAAAATGGTTTTAACAATAATGCTTCCCACGGCAAAAAGTCTCTCATCCCCTCCAATCGTTCAATCAGTATCACCCACAACCCCCAACTCCCTCAGTTTCCATGACTACTGATTTTTCCCTATATGACCTGGACTCCCAAGACATCCGGGGAGCCAGGGTGTTGAGAGTATTAGCTCACCTATGTCTCCGAGACTTGCAACTCTGTAAATAAACCTTACTTCTTTGCTGCAAAACCTGAACATATCTCTTCTTTGACACAGAAGCACACAGGTAGATGGGCCCCTTTTGCTCCGTTCACAGAATCTGTCTTTGATCCAAGTTCAGAAGCTTACTGTATGGAGTAAAATAGATATAATTCAACCTTTTATTTGAATTAATATCAAAGTGTTATATTTGTACCTGTAGGTGCAGGTCTGAGGAATAGAGTAGTGTATAAGTCCTAATCACTGAACCTTACTTTACTGAAAAAGTTTTTGATCACCACTGATTTTTCATCTGCATTGTCTTCATAAAGTCAGTTTTTATATATATGGGACAGAATCTCTACGGTAGTTATAACGTGGCTGATTTTCGGCAAAACGAATTATTAAATCAAAGAATAAAACAATCATACCCTGAATAACTATCATGTCCCCAGGTAATCTTCTTCACTACCATGGTTACCAGTGTCTTTAACCTGAGAGCAGTATAATAAATATCATTTATTATTTATAAATCAGTCACCAATGGACCACAGACAGTCCTTTGTCACAGGCCCTCACTTTTTTTACTCTCTACATTTACCTTATTGATAAGATGCGAAGAAGTATCCCTAACCATTCCAGGAAAACTTGTGGGAATGTTCTGTGTGAACGCTTGCTCCTAAAGCTCTTTATTTTTTTATCGCCAGAGGATGGCTTTTCAAAGAAATGACACTTGAACAAAATAGCCTCCAAATTCCTCTTAATGAATAAGTTTTAACATGACTCCATGGGCAAGAAAATGATTTAGATTTTATTTATAATATTACGATAGCAAGATAGGCTGAGATGCTGAACAAATCTCTTTTTAAACAGCACTTCAGAGTCCAAATAATACCCTGATACAGAGGTTGAATTAATGAGGTAATACTGACAGGCAAGGGAATGAGAGAAAGATAGATAAAAGATGATAGATGATAGATAGATACACAGATAGAGAGATAATAGATAGACAGACAGATAGATTACCAGACACCAGCAAGAACTCCTCTAAAGAGGCTCTGAAATTGTTTAGCAATAGAATATTTTTGCAATCCTCAGATCAGCCTGTGGCTCTCAAATAATTCTCCTTGAAGTTCTAAAAATGCTTCTTCCTCTATTAATATATTAGCTCATTCTCTCTAAGTGCCTGCTAAACATATGGTTTATGATTTCCAACTATTGAAATTGGTCAAATGGACAATAACACATTTCCCACCTTGTAATCACAGTCTAGTGAGGCCTGCTCATGCCAGTTACACTTTTTAGAGATGGATAAAACTATCACATGTTAAAACAGTCATATCTTTTCAAAGCCCTTTAATTATTTGCAAGTCTCACCAATGAGGCCCAATATAATCAGCCACTGCTCTATATATAGCCAAGGATTAAAAATGATATCTAAGAAAAAAAAAAAAAAAAACAGAAGAATGCTTTCCACAGCTCTATGTTTTGCTGATAATTTTTTGATGGTTGGACCTAATATTCAAATGTAGGTTTTGTTTTGAAATAGTAAAATCTCACAAGAAAACAAATGATCAAACAAAATAAAAACCTATGTAATGTTTCTTCATGAACTAGCTCAAAAATATAGCCATTTTCTGTGCAACTGCTTTTTCTGTAGAACTATAAGTATGCTCTGATTTTAGAGTAAATCTGAAAGCAATTGAATAACATGTTATCTCTACCTCTATTCTGATTCTGCTAATAATAGTAACAGCTATCATTTATTTTTAACAAAAACACTTAACAGGATAAATTTGTTATCTCTCACATTCTGGATAACCCTGTAAGGAAGTTAACCTCCCTCTGCAGGGCTGAGGAAGCTGATGCTTAGGGAGTTAAGTGACCAGTCCAAGGTGGGTGGCAGAGTTAGAAAATGACAGTGCTGGCGTGACATGGAGGCTCATACAATTCCCAAGCTCTGTCAACTTTGCCACCCCTTCCAATCAGGTAGAGGCAGTGATCCTACAAATCCTATCTGAGGTGTATTCTATAACAGATGGCGTTCATATGGAAGACACATTCCCATGGGGCTCTTAACACCCAAATGTTTACAAGAAAGTAAAACAAATGGTGCCAGAGGCAACACACAAGGATATGATAACTTCTATTGCACCACACTTTTTTAGGGTCTATCAGTATCAGTTACTTACTCTAACTTGCAACTTAAATTTAATATGACTTAGGTTATAATTGACTTTAGACCCTTTAGCCAATGACCCACATCTCTTTCTCCCACTCAAATATGCATCGCAGAATAGAGAAGAATGAGAGTGACCGTGGTATAGGTATAACATTGAATCCATTCTAATTTGGCATTTATTTTAAAGCAAACCACTTGCAAGTTTTAGTAATTTATTAATAGAAATTAATTTCTTGTGATACACTTCACATCTAATTGAGATACATCTCTCAATATTGTAGTTAGGAACTACTTGTGTGGCATATAGTAGGTACTCAATTTTTAATTTTATTTGATGAAAGTTATAGTTTTACCTAAATTAATGTGAATCTTCAAATTGAGTGTGAGGAAGGGAGAGATGGTTGGAGGGAATAAATAAGTGACGGTAATTTAAGCAATGGTTTGACATCTCAAAGGATGTTAGCATGTTAGAAACTTGCTAACTTCTGAGTGGCCCATTATAATATTATAAATATCTTAAAATGAACCAAAAGCTTTTTCTCTGAAGCTTCCTACTACCCAATGGTGCATGTTCTACTTTCTGCAGCCACACAGAACTGCTTCATTCTCGCTTATATGTGACGGTCCTAAAAATATTTGAAGACATCACACTTTTTCCCTCCAGGCTAAACACTGCCAGTTCTTTCAACTACTTCTCCCACAATGTGATTTTTCAATCTTCTCACTATCCTGGTTACTCTCCTCTCCTTTTTTTTGCACTTATGTCCTTTCTTTGATGTTTCTTCTATATCTAGCATTCTCACTGAATGTGTTGGCTTCCATAGTCTTGACTGTGGCAACCTAAACAAAGAGGTAAACTGAGACAAGCTTAAATAACTAGAAATTTAAGTTATTCAGAAATAGTAGAAAAACTGAAATTCTGGAACTGCATGATGTAGCAAGCTACAGGCAAGTCCAGTGAGGGTTTGTGGTGGGCTGTATTTATAGGCAAGGAGTGCAAACACAGGGAAGTCCAAAACCTAACCAGTGAGTTGACTGGCTTGAGGATAGGACTCTTGCGATCTTCTTGGCCAATGTTAATTGGTCAGGAAATAAATCTCGGTCTTCTGTAAATCAGGAAGCCTCTCAGTCCTTAAGTTCTATTCTTCTGAGGACAAATACATGAGATTCCCCATTTCACAGTCTCCAGTTCCATTTTAGATTGAAATCATTTTACAACTACTCAGTGAAACTGGCCTTGACATGCTGTTGAGTCAAATGACTCAAGAAATTCTGTCTAATGACACCTTTTCCTCCTTGGTCCTTGCTATTGCTGCTATCATCCTAAAGCAGTGATTTTCAATCTGTGTTCCTGGACACCCTAGAGTGAGCAGAAGTGCCTCAGAGCAGTTCTGGAGGAGCCAATAGGAGTGAAAGCCTCCCACATTCCTGCCTCAACTAGAGCAACTACATTTTTATCCAACTCTACATGGAATTTCACTTGAAAAGATGGTTTGGAAAAAAATGATTTTAAAGTTTGAATAGCATTGCCCTAGAACAGAGATGGAATAGAACAAGGATGTCCAGAAGACAGCAAGAATTCAGGGGACCAAACATCTATCCAGGTAAGAACACCTTATCCTAGGAGCTCAACTTCTTCTAAGCAACATATAAACTTGAGATACATGTAAAAATCACATTCAGAGGATGTGTCTACCTTTTTTTTTCCAGTTTTACTGAGATATAATGACACACAGCAGTGTATAATTTTAAGGTGTATAGCATAATTATTTGACTTACATATATTGTGAAATGATTACAACAGTAAGTTTATTTAACATCTATTATCGCACATAGATGCAAAAAGAAAAGAATTTTTTCCTTGTGATGAAAACTCTTAGGATCTAGTCTTTAACAACATTTGTACATACCATACAGCAATGTTAATTATAGTCATTATGTTGTATATTACATCCCTAAATTCTGTTCTTAGCACTGGCAAGCTCATCCTCCCCACCAAGCAAGCTCCCATCCGGCATAACTGTGTGTAGCCAGCTCAATCCATTCGGCTGGCATTGGAGCCAGAAAAGGGGCAATTCCATGGTAAATGGGAAGAGTACTTCTTCAAATTCAGAATACGCAATGCCATATTTCTATTTCTGAAGGTCAAAATAAAGGTCAACAGCCCATTTTACCCAGTCAAGGATAGGGTCATTATTTGGAGACATAGCTAAGAATTATGTCCACACAAAGGTTTAAAAAATTGGTTCTCAATATTAACTACACCTTAGAATTTCTGAGGGACCTTTAAATAATACCAGTATCCAGGCACCAAGAGATCCTTATTTAACTGGTATTAGATATGACCTGGGCATCAGTATTTTATACATCTCCTTATGTGACTTTAACATAGACAGAGCTGAGAAGCTTTCATTTAAAATACAACCAATTAAACATATAGAGGAAACTATTTGCTCATGTGTGGAGAATCAGTGGAACTAATAGTTGAAGTGACTGAGGGATTTAACAGTGCTGCAGAGAGATTATTTTGTGGTGAGGGTCAGGCAAGAAGGGGAGGTACCAGGAAGTAATCGTTTCATTAAGCATTTCTCCCGGGCTTCAGAATGATCTATTTGCATATCGGGAGGGTGAACATCCCATACACTCAACATGCACCTTGGAGAGATTTCTAAGCGATCACTTATGGGCACAGACCATACGCTGGCCACAAGCAGAAGGTCCACCAGCAGAACCAAGCAAGTGTTTGAGTCCAGAACAGACTAGAGAGAGCAGAACAGACTAGATTATTCAAACTGCTCTCTTGCTTATACCCTCGACTCCCTGACCCCGACTTTTTTTTCCTTTAACAGTATTTGTTGAGTCCTTACTTAATAGGTCAGATGCATTAAGTTTGGGGAACTCATTTTTTATTAGAAAAATGAAAAGACATTAACCCTGGTTCCTTCGTGAAAATTAATGAAGAGAAGCTTCATTTAAAATGGAGTCCGGAGGCCAGAAGGGTGAGCCCTCACATACTGCCGCTCAAAGTCAATTAGGCCCCAACAAGAAGAATGGTCAGTTACAGACCTCAACAGGGAAAAACACACCTTATAAGTTGATACAACTTTACTACTTTAGCAGGAGGAAAGATTTCTTTCCTTGCCCAGCAACTCAGCTAATAAGAAATCAACACCACCCTGAACTTTTGGACTTTTCGTTCAAAACAACTCTTCCCAACTTCCTCCTTTTTCTCTATAAAGTAACATTCTTTCCCTTTGCTTGTTGGACTTGCGTATAGTTTTTGCTATGGTATGCTTGTCTCAAAATTCAATTATCCGCTATTCTTGAATAAATCCATTTTGATGGTAAAATAACTGGCTGTTTCATTTCTTAGAACAACAGCCTAGAGCTTGCATTCTAATAGATGAGCTTATGGTCAAGTTTTTTGAAGTAGTAAATTACATTCCATCTGTCAGCTTCCTTACCTCCAATTCACTCCTCAGCCTAGAGCAATCTTCCATCCCCTCCACTGCCTGGTAACTTGCAACAACTGATAGTAACTTTGCCACCACCAAATCCATTCGCTAAACACTCAATAAAGGTAGAATGGCCATAATACCTTTATGTTGTAATGTTGTTTATTTAACCTTGCTTTGGAATCAGATAATATTGCCCATTTTCTCTCCCTCTAAAAATTCTAGCCTTCCAGAGTCCCTGAAATATTTTGCTCTGTTTGGTGCTTTTCAGTCCCTGACACTTGATCGTCTTCCTTTGTCCACGCTCTAGCTTTTCACCCCTTTGTCTTCTGCCCAGAAGACTCTTCTACCAGATATACCTACTCCCTTGACCATCATATTTATTCCCTCACATGTTACAGCTATCATTATGTTCCTGGCTTCAAAATCAATATCCTACAGGCAGGTCTCCCCAAAGGCCAAATCTACTATGTATTTACCTGTCCACTAAATATCCTGCTAGGTGCCCCACAGATATAGGGAGTCCAACACCTGCAAGTATCTTTTGCATCCCTAACTACTCTTCTCCCACATTCATATCTTGTTGAGACATCTTCATCCTCGATTGCCTAGGTTGTAAAGTGGGGGCAGTCCTCCATAGTCATTACCCTTTCCCCACCAACACCTACATCAGACATTAAAGTAGTGCAGAAAAAACTCAATTTACTCCTTAAATGGCATTTATTATTTTGAAATGTATGGGCAGAATGCCATTTCATATACTTTTTTGGTTAGCACTCTGTTAGCTGGAATAGTATATCAGAAATTCAGTTTTAACAGCCGCTAACGAAACACACATTATATACTGTGGAATCGAATATGTAAATCAAATAAAAATACATATATTTTACAAGTTTTCTATCTTTTAAATGAGAAAAAGAATGGGCCAATCGGATGCTTTTCTTAAGACGTGGTGAGATTCTCTGCCATTTCTCTTGAGTCTGATATATACGATCAACATCCCTTATAATCAAATACCACTGGCAAAAATCTAATTAGAAAGCAGGAAAGAAGTATATTTACTATTTATTTATTAAAATATAATAATAACAAGGGCTATACAAAGACTAGTCTCTGCATATAAGAAGTATGAGTCATCAAGTGAATTAAATTAGAACATTATTACAAAATCTCCTTGCATCTCTCAAAGACCATGATAGGAAATCCATCCATAACTCAAAGCAAAACTCTGTAAATCCCTTTTCATCTTCTTCTAAAGTCCATCATTCCCTTCCCCCAACTCCCTCTCCACCTAACTACCTGCGTGTTCCACCTTCCACACCATAATTCTCCAACTCCCACCTGGCTCTTAGCCTCTCTACCTCTTTTCCTTTTTCCTCTAATCTTTCTGGTCCTATCTTCCTCTACCAGTTTTCCCAGTCTGAGGTAATTTTAAACACCTGAAATCAGGCTAACAAAGACAACTCTCCTTAGAGACGACAGGGACAGGAGAATGTGCATGAACAAAAACAAAGGTTACCTTTAGCTAGTAAGAGTGGGAGAAGACTGAGGACACATTCTCTATCAATAAATCTTGTTTCCACCACCCTCATTTATAGTATGTAGCTGACATCCACACCACCTATCCAATGACCTCTAAGTCTGGAGGAAGGCAAAGGAACCCAGGTTCAGAGTTCTGTGTCTCCTCCCCAAAAATAAACTGTCTCTAGCATCTCTCTTCCACAATTTGTGATGCTCTGAAGAAGAAGTCCCTCCGGCATCTCTGCCAACAGTCAAAATGGGGGACGACTCCCAGCATGGCAGCATGAGGAACCTGGAAGACCTACTCCACAGCAAAGCTATCATAACTGGTGAAAAATTATAAAAATACAACCGTTTAAAATGGCGTTACTGTCCTACAGGTATACAGCAATTGAAGAAACATTTATTCAAAAATCTACTAAATCTTGGCCAGAACAGTAAGAATCTGGGGCATTTCAGCCATGACCTTCTCCCTCCCTCATCCCCCAGCTCAGCATGAGGAAAGTTACACTCTGGGTGGGTGTAGCCAAGAATATATGGCTCCCTGTCACCGCAGTTGCTAGTTACAGGCTGTGGTATTTATGCTGGAGAATGCTGCCAGCATTGTCTGTTCTCTGTGATAGAAGCTCAATTTCAGGTGAGTGCAGCTGAGGAGTTGAGGGCTCCCTTCCTCTACGCAGCCCCTGCTCACAGGGTGAAGGCTCTACCTCAAACACAGCAGCCTAGAATACTGGGGTTTCAATCCCCTCACCCACTCACAGGGTTGCAGTCCCGTGTCAGGAGAGGCAAACCAAGGGGACCAGGTTACTGCTCCTCCCAGTACACAGTTCCTAAAGCAGGGATTTCACACTGAGAGAAGGAGGCAACTATCCTTACTCCCTGCTTTGGAGCAGTGACTCAGAGATTTTGCCCAGAGGTAGAGATCACAGACAGATTAAAAGCCAAATGTCTGTGTCTATAAGTGTTTTCAATGGGGCTCTTAATTTCCCCAAGGAAGAATCTTTCCATTTTGTTTCTGGGGTATATCCATCCACCTAGTTCCCGTATTCTGGGGAGATGGGAGGCGGGGGAGTGAATTAGAAGCAGGCTTCATGTGGTCTCTGTACTCGGTCTTGTAGAATGTCTCCAGAGTCTAAACTATTTTCTGTGTGCGTAGGCAGGGCTGGGAGGCACCTTGGCATTTTGCCCTGTGCATGTATTTCCACCAATACTCCCTCTTCAGCTTTTTCCCACATCTCACCTTTACAATGCCTGGTCTTTCTAAATTCTGAGACCTCAATCTTCTGTGTGTGAGAATTCTCCTTACTCTTAACAGGGATGATCCTCTCTCAGGGTGCCTAGGCTGCAGGCTTTTTGCTAGGTTGTCAGTTATCTCACATTTATTCACTTTCCTGATTTTATTTGTACCATTTTCTGGCAAATAAAATGGACTGGCAACCCAAAGGCCATTCACATCTTGCTTCTCTCCTGTATCCTCTACTAAAAAGGCTGGAAAGCTAAAATACTTGCCTTCTCATACCCCTTTGCAGCCAGGACTGGCTGAGGGACCCAGTTCACACCTACAAGATAGAAGCAAATGACTAAGTGAGGCTGCAGGAGAGCTTTCTAAGAGGAACCCACTTAGTTCCCATGCCACGTTCTTTTTTTCTGGAGCAGCAGGGCTCATCTGGGCATTATAAGGACAGATTCCTCATACTAGTGTATAATAGAACTTTAGAAATCATGGTGAAAACAAAATTAAAAAGATAAATTACTTAGAAGCCACTGAAATCACTAAAAATCCCAGAAATAGACCCAAGTCACGGAATATCAGAGCCTTCATTCATGGAAATTTTCCAGGTTTCCTAGAGCAGCTCTGTGAAACACACAAGGATTTGCTTGGGGGATTTTAACTGTCACTTGTCTCTGTCTTCATTCTCCTCTCTCCTCAGATCTATTTTAGTGATAATTTCTGTTAAAAATAAGAAATACATATGTACAAGCTCTCAGTTTGTTCTCTTTTTCTCTGGATTTTCCTTTTAAAGCAGGAAAGGTATACCACTGTGACCCCAGGAGACTGGCTCTCTGGGGACAGTTCCTATATTCGCCCCTACATCTGCTTCTGAATCAGGGCTCACTGTTCCAAAATTAGGTCAAACTCCTTCCCCCAAGCACATTAGTGAGCAATGGATATTTATAAATGATTTCTTGAAGAAGGCTTGAAGATAGTTTTGCATTGAACACCTGTGGTTTTAAAAAAAAATCACTGTGATAAAATCACCTTTAAAGATCTCTAACTCAATCCACTCGTCACTAACCACATCTTTTCCCTACTATTCTTCCCTTCCCACCTCAGGCACTTCCTCCAGCCTCCTTGCCACTCCAGCCTTTCTATTTTATGCAGAGTAATTTATCTCCTGTCTGCTGCTCATCTTCAAATGCATCAGCCAACCTCTTAAAACAAAGATCCATTTTCAGAACAAGTCCCTCTTAGAAAGGAGTTTCCAAGAGAACTGTAAATAAGAATGATTTCCTGTCACACTATAGCCATAAGTTTTGTTGCTGTTGCTGAACTGATTTCACTCATGCTCTCTCTCCCTGTGTATGGCTATAATTCTCCTCTCTCTTGCACTTCCTCAACTCCTAGGTCCTTATTTTCTTCTCCACAGTTCCTGCTTCTTTTTCTTTTGTTATTTCTATCTCCTTCACACTTCTATTACGTGCCTTTTCCCCTCTCTTTGCGATAGAAGGGGTGACAGTGTGAAAGGGGGCCAGTAAGGGAAGAGGAGATGATGATGATGAAGGGAAAGAGGATACTGGCGAAGGGGCACACTAGGCAGGCTCTCAAGAGGCAGGGTCTGAGACTGGATTTTAGGTGCACGTCATTTGTTGAAGGAATGCACAGAAAAAGCACATAAGGGAGGAGCAAAACAGGAAAGTAAAGAGAAAGAGCAAACAAGGATGTGGTCTTGGTCAAAGACTGACTTTGGCCTGATTCACAGAGAGAGAGCTCTAGAGCAGAAATCACACCAAACAACGCCTTTCGTATAAGGAATCAGTCACTGGCTGTCCGCTGTACCCCCAGTGGGGGAATATAGGGCTAACTTCCAGGGCAATACAATGGAGAAAGAAGGCAGCAGTGTGATCTAAGCTACCAGCCTTCATAGGGCAGTAGCATAGTAAAGGAGGTCCTGGCAAGGCTCCACAAAAGTCTACTACAGGAACTGACATCTGTTAAGGAAGAGCTTAGTAATGATGTGGCAGGTACCGTTCTCAGAAATGTTCTTGAACTTTCTCAGTTAATCCACACAACAGAATGAAGGGATGAACTTTTCCTCCTTGTGCTAATGGAGAAACTAAAACTAAGAAACCTTAAATTATATACGAAGTTACAGACAGTAAGAGACAGAACCTACATAAGTCTAAACTGATTTACTATAATGTCTGAGCTATGAACCATTGTTGAGTCCTTATGATAACTATGAGATAACTATTATATCCCCAATTTACAATTCAGTTCCATTAATGTACTTGTGCTTATGTACCCTGCACACAGTAGGCATTGATAACTGGCACAGAAACAAGCAATTAAAACAGCATGATAGAAAAGATACTAAACATAATTAGCCACCAGGGAAATGTAAATCAAACCATATGAGGTACCACTTCATATCCACTAATATAGCTAAAATTTAAAAAGCATAGACAGATGTTGGGTCAAGATGGTGGAGTAGATAAATGCTATGCTAGACTCCTCTCATGACCACACTAAAATTACAACAAACTACAGAACAACCATCATTGAGAATCGCCTGAAGTCTAACTGAACAGAAGTCCTACAACTAAAGATGTACACAAGAAGCCACCTCAAGACTAGGAAAAGGGGCAGAGACGCAAGGGAAAAATCGGGCTGGTCCTATACCTGCATGTGGTGGTTGAGAATTGGGAGGGATATCTCAGATGTGGAGTTCTCCTGGGAAAGCAAGAGGTCCCAGCCACACACCACGCTCTTCAAACCAGGGTTCCAGACCCAGGAAGAGAAGTCCCCACGACTTCTGGTTGTGAAAACCAGTGTAGCTTGAGCCTGGGTGAGACAAGGGCTGCAGGAGTCCTAGACATTTCTCTTAAAGGGCCCATGGACTTACTTGCTGATGGACTCACTCACTCTGAACTCCAGCTCTGGGGCAGCAGCTCGAAAAGCACCAGGGACATACAGGGAGAAACTGAATTGTCTCGCATCAGGGCAAGTGCTTGAGAGGCAGCTTTCTCTCAGACAGAAGTGCCGGCAGAATCTACTGTTTCTTTGTCGACTCCTCCCTGATCCCAGCATGCAGATGCAGGTGGCCGCCATATTTGAGTCTCCATCAAACTAGGTAACACTGATTGCCCTGCCCTGATGATTCCCTGAGACCCCGCCCCAACCTACTTGTGGGCCCACCCAAGCTGCTTCCAGTGGATTTTCCATACAAATGGCCTGTCTTGGCTCATGCTTTGTACTTTCCTAAAATCTCTCAAAGGTTCACAAAACACAAACAAGCAGCACCTGGCTTCGGTGTGCCCCATACGTCTTGCTGAGCAGCCCCAAGCCCAGCACCAGCAGCAAGCAACCTCAGTTCACAGCTTGGCCTCCCAGGGCACCTCCAAGCCCAGCACAGGTGGCAGCCATCTGCAGATTGCTTGGTGACTCTTGCCAGGTGGGCCCTTGTAGGGCACAGGCTACAGCTGAACTTGGCCTGTGGCAGGGCCCTTCCCAGGAGGCCTCAAGACCGGCACACCTGGTGGCCAGCTTCAGACCAAGCCAGAGCATTACCTGAAGCTGCATCTAAGGATGACACACCCAAAGAACAGATTAGGCAGGTACCAGAGTCCTGCTAAAGCAAATCCTACACTGTAGGGTCAGCCCCTGCACAACAGCTCCTCCATAATTATGCCTAGTCCTCACAACTGATCAACCTGAGGGTCAATTCCTCCCACAGACATGCAAACAACAACAAGGTTCAACTACAACAGGAGAGCACACACAACAAGGAACACCCAGCTTAGGTGACCAGGGAAGACTGTGCCACTGGGCCCCACAGGATACCTACTACATAAGGCCACTCTACTAAGATCAGGAGACCCAGCAGCCCTACCTAATACACAGAAACAAACACAGGGAGACAGCCAAAATGGGGAGATAAAGAAACATGTCCCAAATGAAAGAACAGAACAAAGCTCCAGAAAAAGAACTAAATAAAATGGACACAAGTAATCTACCAGGTGCTGAGTTCAAAACACTGGTTATAAAGATGCTCAATGAACTCAGGAGAAGAGTAGATGAACTCAGTGAGAACTTTAACAAAAATATAGAAACATAAAAATGGAGATAGGAAACATAAAAAAGAACCAGTCAGAAATGAAGACTACGACAACTGAAATGAAGAATACATTATAGGGAATCAACAGTAGATTAGATGAAGCAGATGACTGAATCAGTGATTTAGAAAGTAAGGTAGCAGAAAACACCCAATCAGAACAGCAACAATAAACACAAATCCAAAAAAAAAATAAAGATAGTTTAGGGGGCCTCTGGGATAACATCAAGTGTAACAACATTTGCATCACAGGGGTACCAAAAGGAGAAAAAAGAACAAGGAATTAAAAACCTATTTCAAGAAATAATGACTGAAAACCTCCCTAACCTGGCAAAGGAAATAAGATATTAAAGCCCAGGAAGCACAGAGTCCCAAACAAGATGAACCCAAAAAGGCCCACACCAAGACACATGGTAATTAAAATGCCAATGGTTAGAGACAAATAATCTTAAAAGCAGCAAGAGAAAAGCAATCAGTTACCTACAAGGGCACTCCCATAAGATGGTCAGCTGATTTCTTAAGAGAAACTTTGCAGGGCAGAAAGAATTGGCAGGGAATATTCAAAGTGATGAAAAGCAAGAACCTACAATCCAGATTACTCTACCCAGCAAAGTTATTATTTAGAATCAAAGGACAGATAAAAGCTTCCCAGACAAGAAAAAGCTAAAGCAATTCATCAATACCAAACCAGTATTATAACAAATGTTAGGGGGGCCTCTTTAAGGAGAAAAAAAATCAAAAATATGAATAATAAAATGGCAATAACTACACATCTATCAACAATTACTTCTAACATAAATTAATTAAATGCTCCAATCAAAAGACAGAGTGGCTGAATGGATAAGAAAACAAGATCTTTACATGTGCTGACTACAAGACTCACTTCAGATCAAAAGAGACATACAGACTAAAAGTAAAGAAATGGGAAAAGATATTTCATGAAAATGGAGACAAACAAACAGAGCTGGAGTAGCAATACTTATACCAGACAAAATAGACTTTAGAACAAAGGCTATAACAAGAGGCAAAGAAGAACCCAGTAATCTCACTTTAGGGCATTTATCTAAAGAAACCCAAAACACTACTTCAGAGGAATATAGGAATCCATATGTTCACTGCAGCATTATTTACAATCGCCAAGATAAGGAGGCAACCTGGGTGTCCATCAATAGATGAATAGATAAAGAAGAGGCAGTACATATATACAATGGAATATTACTCGGCCATAAAAAAGAAAGAACTCTGGTCATCTGCAACAACATGGATGGACCTGGAGGGTATTGTGCCCATTGTAGTAAGTTAGACAAAGACAAAAGCCATATAATTTCACTTACATGTGGAATCTAAAGAACAAAATAAACAAAATAGAAACAAACTCATAGATATAAAGAACAATTTGATGGTAGCCAAATGAGAGGGGAGTTGAAGGAGGTAGGTGAAAAAGAGGAAAGGATTAAGAAGTACAAATCGGCAGTTACAAAATAGTCATGTATATATAAAATATAGCATAAGGAATATAGTCAATAAAATTATAATAACTGTATGGTGTCAGATGGGTACTAGTTATATTGAGGTGATCACTTCATAAATTCTATAAATGTCTAATTACTATGTTGCACACCTGAAACTAATATAGTATTGTATTCCAACTGTAATTGAAAAACAAAAAAAATATTTTTAAAAAAGCACAGACAATAATAAATATTGGTGAGGATGCAGAGAAATTGTAATCCTCCTACACCACTGGAGGGATTGTAAAATGGTGCAGCCACTTTGGAAAACAGATTGGCAGTTCCTAAAGTGTTTAACATAAAGTCACAAATGACCCAGAAATTCTACTCCTCGTTATTATACCCAAGAGAAATGAAAACACATGTCCACACAAAAATTTGTTCACAAATGTGCTTAACAGCATTATTCATAATAGCCAAAAAGTGGGAACAACTCAAACGCCCATCAACTGATAAATAGATAAACAAAATATGGTAAATGAAGAACTAATACATGCTACAACATGGATGAATCTTAAAAATATTATGCTAAGTGAAAGAAAACAGTCACAAAAAGATAGGGTTTGATTCTTATTACATGAGATGTCTGGAATAGACAAAGCCACAGAAACAGAAAATAGATTACTGGTTTAACAATGGTTTAAAAGTAGATTAAAGCCTAGAGCTGGTGAGGCAGGGGTGAGATTACAAATGGGGCACAGAGTTTCTTTGGGGGGGGTGATAAAATATTCTAAAATTATATACTGGTGGACGTGGTTCCATAGTGCAGCAGTTAGCACATCTGCTTTACATGCAGGTCCTGGGTTCATGCCTCAGTGGAGCCATGGTCCATGGTCTATGGCCATGCCATCCTGAACAAGCCCGATGTCTAATCTCGGAAGCTAAGCAGGATCGGGCCAGGTTAGTACTTGGATGGGAGACCACCTAGGAAGACTAGGTGCTGTAGGCATAAATAATGATAATTAAAATAAAATAAAATAAATTAGATAGTAGCTATAGTTATACAACTCAATGAATATACTAGAAACTACTGCATACTTTAAATAGATGACCTTTATGAATGAAAATCCTACCTCAATAAAGCTATTTTAAAAAACAAAAGCATGATAGAAAAATGCACAAGATTCTAAAGGAAATAGAGATGAGGGGTATGGTAGGTGTCAGTAAGGATGATTTCAGTAACAGAAAACCCAATTTAAGCTGAATGCAACAATAAGGGGATTTATTACCTATATATCAAGGAGTCTAGAAGGTCAGTTCCAGAGTGGTTAAGTCAGAAACTCAGTGGGATCTTCAGAATTCCCATTGTTTCCACCTTTCTGTTCTTTCATTCTTAGACTATTGGCCTTTGCCCTCAGACCTATCCCCTCATTATAACAAAGAGGCTGCCGCAGCTCCACATGTCACTTCCTCATCAGCAATATCTACATACTGGAAGAGAGAACAAGTCTTTTGGCTCCTTTTTTTAAGAGTGTGATACACTTTAGCAGAAGCTACCAACAGACGTTCTCTCGTGTGTCGGTAATCAAAATTTATAACTTGATTATTCCTTAAAAAAAAAAAAAGTCACTGTTAAGGGAAATAGAATTGTTACTGGCTTAAACTAGTCAAGAGTCAACTCCTGGGTCCAGAAAGAGGCCCAGCCACCCCTGATGCTAAAAATCAATCAATCAATCAATCAATCAATCAATCAGAGTGCTGTTCAGTGAAAACAAGGAAGAATGTGTGGAAGCAACTAACATCTATCACAGTGTGAAACAAGGAAACAATCTGGATAAGGCAATCCTTGAACTAAATTCTAATGTGCTAGTAGAGATTTGACAGATTGGATGAACCTAGGAAGAAGTGGCTTGAAGAGCAGGCAAGGGAGAGTGAGCATTTTAGGAAAAGGTCACAGAATGAGCAAAAGTATAAAGACCAGGAAGAGGATGGAAAACTACAAGCTGCTCACTAAAGTATCAAACGGTAAAAGATGGGATCATGAGCCAGCAAGTAAACAAGTAAACTAGGTTTGTCTGTCTACAAGCAATTTATGAAACTAGAAGAAACAAGTCAAACATCCTCTAGATTTCTCTGTCAGAAAGGTTCAATAAATGACCAATGCTTCCCTAAGAAATAAAAATGAAAGAGAAAAAAGAAAAAACTCATGAGTGTAGATAGTAGCTTTAAAGTAAAGCTCCCGTTTTTCCAAAGCATATCTACTTCTCTCTCTCTCTGTCTCTGTTCCCACGTCTGTCTGTCTCTCTCTCACCACCCCCACTTCACTCCTCCCCCAACCCTAGCCCCCATGGCTCTCTTTTAGGCAGCAAAGGCCTGCAAGCCAGAGCCAGACCTTTTATTAGCCTGTGTTTACTGAACTCCCCACTTTATGGAGTGGTTTGGGATGGAGTAGAGGCTCTTGACATAAGATATCATATTGTATGTGAGCCTCTTTTCCTCTAAAGCATTTCTGATGTAAGATTTCCTGGCATGGCTATACGTTCTCTCATTCTGATTGAGTGCTTTTGAGTAGGAACTGGAAATGGCTTAGAGAAATACAGAAGGGAGAGATGAGCAACCTGTCACTGAAACTGAAGCCCATTCCTAATGGGCACTCTCTGGATGCATGGTGCTCCTATAGAATGTTACCTGCCTTAAAACTCATGAATTCAGGGATGTTCTCCTACTCCCTTTCCCCCACACTTGTGTAATCTAATAATGTGAGTAATGCCTGGGGTCCCCCTCCTAAACCTGAGAGTCATCTCTAACCAGCTGTAAAACATTCCTAAATGTGGCTTCATCATCTTCTAGGCTCAATGATCTGCAAAGCCAGAAAGTATTTATGAGACTTGGTACAAAAGAGAAAATTATTTTTCTGTCCTAAACTAGTCAAAGTTATGAAGTCCTAACCTTGGGATAAGGGGATAGAGGGAGAAAGAGGGTGGGAATCAGCCGTGTTATTATATAGGCCTTCCTGGTAAAAGAACTTCATTTATTAAGTGCAGACAAAGAGTGATAGAGGAGTACCAAGATGCAAGAGCTCTTTTCTGGGTGATCAGGATTCACTATTATGACAATAGTGAGGATGGCTAATCTTTGTATTGTATGCCAAAAAATGCCATCTATACGAATGGTAGTAATATGCTAAAACTAATTAAAGCTGTATCCAAGGTCACTCCAGGTAACATTGCAATTGCATCTGAAAAACAGGATAGATACAAAAAATTATTTCCAAGTTTCCCACAAGAGAAGTAAAAACTTATAATCACTGAAAATTTCTAATTTAATAAAGAGAAAAAGCAATTGAAAATATGTTTACAGCTCATATCTGTCGAAGAGAATTAACTACTGTGCATTTTAAAACTCTTCTTTCGGTGAGGGATTAGGTGCAATAAAGCTCAGCACATTTGGTCTTAACCATGAAATAAAATGATCATCTGTTTATCGATCATTTATTTCACACAAAGGGCTCACACCAATAAAGCTAAGATTTTACAGAGCTATGAAAGAAGATAAAACCCATAAAACATACTGTATACCTTTATAGCTTAAAGATGTCTCTCCGAAAGGTGAACCAAGTATTTAACGAACAAGCCTACCTCATTATCTTTTTTCAGACTGATTTTTTTTTTTTTTTTTACAGTATGGCAATTCCTCAGGTAACTGGAAATCAGATTGCAGCAATTCTTTAGGTATCTGAGCATGATTATTGTAGTTAGAATTTCCTTATTAGGAGGAAAATGTTCTTGGCACTATTGTCTAATGCCTGCTGGGTGGAAGCAGCCCTGATCTGACAGCAGAAAAAATGGTCAGCTCCCTCTCATACTCATTGAAGCAAGAGGAAAGGATGGGACAAGAAGACATAACCTGGGGTAGGAGATGTTTCTTCCCAAATAAACAAATAGCCTTTCTTTTGGAATCAGCACTCACTTTGGGGGATTCTTTTGCTCAACTGTTGATCTTTTACCCTTTCAATTTTGACAGTCTAATTCAACAGAAATTTATTTAATAATGCTATAATCCAGGCACTGGAGAGACAACGAGGCTCCTCAAGGAGCTTATTGTCTGAGAGGGAAAAAGACACGCAAACAGATGATTCCAATATAGTCTGTGATGAGTAAAACAGAAGAAGGCACAAGCTGTGGTGGAGGATGTGGATGAGGTCAACTCTGTTGGAGACAGATGGGGTCGTGGAGATATTGTGGAAGGGTTCTCGGAGATGCTTCGACATAACTGAAATGATGCATTATGATTGTATTAAATACTAATATTTTATATGTGTTAATGAGTTTGTAATAAATATAAAATAATTAAAAATGATGACTATGTTTTCTCATGAAATCATATAGGAAAGTATTACCTACAAGAAACCACACACCTTAATCCTACTGTCATTATAGACACATTTTTTATTTTTTTTCCTTCTATCCCTTTGCAGGATTCTTACCCTGAAGGGGATGGAAATCAGTAAATGCAATAAGAATGATTGCGGAGGAGTAAAAGTGCCAAATATAAAGGAAAAAAGAAGCAGAGTATACTCTCCCTTTCCTGACTTCAGATTTCCCATCTGCTATGGCCTAAGCTGGAGAAAGAAAAAAAGTTTTAACTTTAAATCAAGATTAAACATTTAATGATGACATGAGACTGGAAAGCATCTTTGGTTATCTGAAAATGATGAGAAGATTTATGGGAATGGCCTTAAATTTCATCCAAGGACAAAGAAAAATTAGCCCCACATAATAATAAAAAGAGTCTAGTTGATAAAACTAAAACTGTTTCATAACTTAACTCCAAAGCAGTTCAATATAAGAGAAAGAGCTGAAGTCCAAGGAAGAAAGGGAAGGAGGAGAAGAGGGAGGGAAGGAAGGACAAAAAGAAGAAAGGGAAGGAGAGAAAGAGAAAGAAAAACATTAGAAGGAGAGAAGAGTTGAAACCATGGTGAAGGAAAACTTCCAAGAAGTAGAACAAAAAGGATAGTCAAATGGGAGGAAAAAAAATAAGAAAATTAGAGAATCAAATCAATCTAAGAATGCTAACATCCAACTAATAAGATTTCAAAATTAAAAACAAGTATGAGCAATATCATTTAGCAATTCCACATCTGGGTATATACCCTAAAAGAACTGAAAACAGAAACTTGAAGAGATATTTGTACATCCAGGTTCACAGCAGCATTATTTGCAAGAGCCAAAAGGTGGAAGCAACCAAAGAGTCCACCAACAGACAAACGGATAAACAAAATGTGGTATATAATTATAATGGAATATTATTAAGCCTTAAAAAGGAAGGAAATTCTAATACACGCTACAAAATGGAAGAACCCTGAAAACATTATGCTAAGTGAACTAAGCCAGCCACAAAAGGACAAGTATTATATGGTTTTACTTATGCGAGAGTAATGATTAATTCTATATTAACTTAGCTAGGCTACAGAACCCAGATATTTTGTCAAACGTCAATCTAGATGTTGCGCTGAATGTATTTTTTAGACGAGCTTAACATTATAATCAGTACAGACTTTGAGTAAAGCAGATTATCCTCCATAATGTGGGTGGGCCTCATCCAATCACTTGAAAGCCAAAAATATACACTTAAAAATGGTTAAGATGATAAATTTTATGTTATATGTATTTACCACAATTTAAAAAAATAAAACAGCTAAGAGGACATGGTCACTCATAAAGAATGTGAATCCAAAGATATGAAAAGACTGTCAAGAGCCAGACCAAGGAATGAGAAATGACAACCAAGGCACACCATTGTGAAATTCTAGAACATCCGGGTTAAAGAGAAGATTATGAAAGCTTTCAGAAAAAAAAAGAAAACATATAAAAGGTCACTTATAAAAGGAAACTAGAATGACAAAATTAGACTTCTCAAAAACAACAGTGGAATCTAGAAGCACTGTTTCTGAAATTCTGAGGAAAAATTACCTTCAACCTGAATTTCCATACTTACTCAAAGTATTAATCAAATATATGAGTACATTTAAGATATTTGTTAAACATGTAGAACAGTGCTCTTCATCAAAATGAGTAAGTAAACCAAGAAACAGGGAGACTTTGTATCCATGAAACAGGGATCCAAAAGGGTGATAAAGAATATTCCTAGAGGATGACTGTGCAAAAGGCATAGAGGTAGAGACAGGAAATCTGTGGGCTCAAGGAAGGTCTCCAGAGAAAAGAGGTCCCGATAAATTATCTGATGAACTTGTCCTCATGTAAAATTATAGAGGTGTTTCTCTCTTCCTCCCTCCTTCCCTCACTTCTTCATTCACTTCCTCCTTTTCTCTCTCTCTACTTATTCATATTTAAATTTATATATATATATCTTATTCATATGTGTGTAAATATTTTAATACATTTGTGTGTACAGCAAAAACAAAGCAAATGAAAAAATCTATGCCATTATTAACTTCAGGACAAACAAAAAATCTATAAAAATGGGGAAAGCAAGTGATGAAATTAGGCTGAGGAAAAACATAGTTTCAAAGTGTTAAATCCTCATTCTTCCTAAAAGAAACTAAATGAACAATATATAAAATTAATAAAGAAACTGCAGTATTATTTTAAAACATGGAGGCAGATACCAAATGAAACAGGCAAAGAGTTAAAAGTGTTTGCCTCTGGGAAATTGGACTGGAGATTGGGAAGGCGCAAATCCAATAAGTTGACTTTTTTCCCTAAAAGGCTTTTAGTTTCATTTAAATGTTAAAAATATATTTTAAAAAGTGGGTATTTTGTCTACAGCCATACCACCCTGAACACACCCGATCCTGTCTGATCTCAGAAGCTAAGTAGGGTTGGGCCTGGTTAGTACTTAGATGAGAGACCACCCAGGAAGACCGGGTACTGTAGGCATAAAAAAAAGTGGGTATTTTTTAGTCTGATAAAGACTACACACCTATTAAAATGACTAAAATCCAGAACACTGACAACACCAAATGCTGGTGATGACGTAGAGCAACAGTGCTCTCATTCATTACTCATGGGAATGCAAAATGGTGCCGCCACTTTGGAAGACAGTTTGGCAGTTTCTCACAAAACCAAACAGACTCCTACCATATAATTCAGCAATTGCACTCCTTGGTATTTACCCAAATTAGCTGAAAATCTATGACCACACAAAAACTTGCACACAAATGTTTGCCACAGTTTTATTCATAATTTCCAAATACTGAAAGCAACTCAGATATCCTTCAGTAGATGAAGTGATAAACTGTGGCATATCCAGATACTGGAATATTATTCAGTGCTTAAAAAAAAAATGAGGTATCAAGCCATGAAAAAGCATAGAGGGACGTGAAATGCATATTACTAAGTGAATGAAGTCAATCTAAAGACTATAAAGGGCAGAATATGGCACCCCAAAATAAGCCACTTTGGCCTAAGAATTACTTGGAGCTAAAAGCAGTTAAAAAGTAGATACAAGAAAGCTCTCTGCTCTTCTCTTATTTGCCTAAAAACAGGCCATAAATTTTTTTAAGATGTCCCCCACTCCCTTCTCTACCAGCAAGAACAGAAGTTAATCACCAGAGACAATTATGGACTGTACCAGAGGACCCTACGTAACAAACCTTGCTAAAACAAGCCATCATCTCCCAGTAGTTTCCCCATATGATTGCCTTCCTACAATTTGCCACCCTAGAAACTCAAAGTCCTTTTCCTTTTTCTCGTCATGTCTCTAAAAATGTATGGCTCTTTTGTTAAGATGCTATGTAGCCCAAGTTCTACCTACTCCTTTAAGTTCCCATGTGAATATGCAATATGTATGTTAATAAACTTGTTTTTCTCTTGCCAATTTTCCTTTTTCCATCTAATTTGCATGCCTCGGTTGAAGAACCTAGGAGGGTAGAGGGAAAAAAGTTAAATTTTTCCTCCCCTAAAGGTACATACTATATGATTCCAGCTACACGACATTCTAGGAAAAGGCAAAACTATGGAGACAGTAAAGAACCAGCGGTGCCCCCCTCTACTCATTATATTTCCAAGCCTCTCTTGGTCCCTCTCACTCTGTCTCTGAGAGACCACACACTGTGGAGTGTTACCCCTTTTCTAATAAATTTTCATTTGACTCTAAAAAAAAAAAAAAAGATCCAGCAGTTTCCAGGGTTAGTGGGGAGGGAAGGAGCACAGAGATTTTTAGGGCAGTGAAACTACTCTCTGTGATACTATAATGACAGATATATGTCATTATATATTTATCAAAACACAGAAAATGTACAACACCAAGAATGGACCCTAAGGTAAACAATGGACTTGGGGTGATAATGATGTGTTAATGTAGGTTTGTGCATTCTAACAAATGTACCAGTCTGGTGGGGAATACTGAGAATGGGAGAGGCTACACATGTGTGGGGTGGGGTATATGAGAAATCTCTATGCTCAATTTTGCTGTGAACCTAAAATTGCTCTAAAAACTGGCTTATTTTTAAAAATTTATATTGCAAAAAGCATGCCATGAAAAAAATTATAGAATAACTACTCTCACATGGTCTTCACATAGGAAATCACAACTGAGTGGAGCCAATATAGAACCATGGAATGAACACAGGTGTGGGGAGCCTGATTCCACCTTGGATCAGCACTTCACCATCTAGGTATCTTGGGAACGTCAAGTCTCTCTTCTGGGTCCCATTTTCTTCCACCAAAGCACTAAGGAGCCACACTAAACATAAGCCCCACAAAACAATGTGCTGGAAAAAACTTAATCTGTGCTCAAATAACGTTGGGAAGCACAATATAATCTGTCTCCTGGAGACTCCAATTCACATTAATATTTTTAAAAGAATGAGAAATCTTACAATAAAGAAAACTTTATATTTTTTTAACCTGCTTCATAAATCTCTTACCATGTGTTCTCCTCGCCATGTTTTTTCTTTGAACCTACTGACAGTTCTCTGAACTACTGTTCTGTGGAAACCTAAGGGAAATATCACCTGTCTTAGGTAAGACTGCTATAACAAAGTACCATAGATTAGGTGGCTTAAAAACAACAGAAATTTATTCTCATGGTTTTGGAGCTGGAAGTCAAAAATCAGGATGACAGCATGGTCAGGTTCTGGGGAAATCTCTCATCTGGGTTGCAAACACTTTTCCTCTTATTATGTCCTCGTGTGAAAGAAAGAGGACTAAAGAACTCTCTGAGGTCCTTTTTATCCCATTCATGACAACTCAACTCTTATGACCAAATTACCTTACAAAGGCCCCACTTCCCAAGACTGTCAATCACATTGGGGGTTAGGACTTCAACATATGAATTTGAGAGGACACAAACATTCAGTCTATAAAAGTACCTTAAGATCATTTCTAAGATGAACATTCAAAGATGACTATTCTAAGATTCCTTCATTACCTAAGACTCCACAACAATACCCATATAATGGCCCTTGGATCACTGACAGATTTGGGAAAATGCACATACTCGAGTCTTTTCTTTCTCTGATTTCTTTCTTCAGTCCTGTAAAATAACTTCATAAGGAGTCACTTAATATGAGGTGATGATGTCATTTCAGAAATAAAATTCCCATAAACTAATGATAGTTTCAAAGCACAGCTTGGATTTACAGAATTGTTTTATCGAAAACTTTTTTATGTGGCATAAACTACATAACAGATAAATGTCTTATCTGAAAATGAATAAACACACACAGAGGTACTGCTAAAGGATCCTTCAGCATTCTAACAAAGAACAGAACTAATTCATTTCTTTCTAGGCAAACAGCAAATCTTCCTCTTGTGATAGAAACATATTTGAGTGAGGAAAATGTAATGTATTATTTTATAACTATAAACTAATTTTCTTATGAATTTATGAACACAGCTGACGAGAGCCTCTATCTGTCAATGCCACGACGCAGAAAACAATTCTACTTAGAGGCAAGAAGCGAGAACCTGATTAAACTGCAGTCGATAAGAAGTGCCCGTCATAGATCATAGAGTGCCGAGAGGAATTTTGCTTTGATGACCTGCAAACTGTGGGAGCAGATGCTGATATTGGCTCAGGAGAGTCATTAAGGAAACAAATATAAAATAGCAGTTACACAAGAATATTTAGAGGCCTCATGGTAGCAAAAAGAGAAGGGTCTTCAAAGAGTATCTACCTAAAGATAAGGCACGAGAGAGGTCTGGGTTTATAACAGTCATCAGCTGTAAAAGAAGCTGGAGACCTTGACGTCATTAGCAACCACTCTGAGTGTATCTTTCCCCTATGAGAAGTATTTATGGGTCAATTTACAGTCATTATTCTCGATTCTTCTAATTAGGATTACGTGAAAAATCTAACCTGCCAGAATTAACATTCTATAGAGGCTTGTCTTCCAGAAATCTTCACCATAGCCAAGAAAAAAAAAAGTATCCCCGTTCAGGCCAATTTAAAAATAAATCACCATCTGCCACCAGCAGAAAAACCACATAGGCCACAGAAGTAAAAGACTGATCTGCAGCCATTGTTGAGTACCTACTGCAGCAAAAAATAAAAACCCAATGTCCCTGCTGGCTCTGGCGCTCAGTTATTAAAACAAAATACAAATATTTTCCACTTCATTAGAGTTCAGTCAACTTATCATCTGTCTTTTCCAGATCCAAAGGCACACAATTAATTTGAAAATGATAGTTTCTCTAAATTTTATCTTTCAAGTTAGAAAAACATATTGTATATCCAGTCCTCAGTAGAGACTAGAATAAACCAATCTGGTGAGACATCAAGTAGATAAAAACTTCTCAAGCAAGAAGAAATACTGTTAGATGTTAGTGACCACAAACTAAAAAACAAATGGAAAAATTAAAAGCAAGAAACTTGGATTTTATTATGTAAGTTAATTGCATTTTCATTTCCTAAAGTGCCACGTGGACCACCAGCCCCCTCTCACCTCCTGTGCCACGAGGCACCATGGACTTGACCAATGAGAAACACCAGTCAAGGTCCACTGACATAAGAATTTATTCTTGCTACTGGCTGAGGTTTCACAGTAAAGGGAATTTCAAAATGACAAAGCTTCTTTGTCCAAGATCCATTGGAATAAACATATATCTAGAACTAAAATTAATTATGGTTGGCTTTCTAGGGAGATTAGGAGATATTTGGGTTAACTGAACTTTCTTAAAATTAACTAAACTTTTCTTCAAAAGGAACAGGAGACCATCTTCTGTATATTTTAATAATTTGTTATATTTTATAATGTTCAAATGATTTGGTCCTTTTTAAAGGTAATCAGGGCATGCCATCCCAAAATATGCCATTGTGGCATAAAAATTATTTTGAGGTGAAGGCATTTGAGTTCCTGAAATCTCTCATCTTCCTAAATGTAGACACTCCCCAAAGAATTCAACTGCCATATATCCCTTCCCTGGGGACAATTCTAATCATCTTGGATACTAGGACTCAAGAAGTAAACACCACATCCAAACAGACATTCAAGACTATTGTACCTGTCACCTATTTTCCTAAAAGCCCATTTATCTTTCCAAAAAGTCATTTGTCTTCTATAAATGCCCTTTCTCCCGACCCAATTTTAAGAAGTGATTTGTTTTCCCACTGTCTTTCTCCCCTTCCCTTCACCTATTAAGATGGTATACAAGCTCAATTCTAAATACCCCTTTGATTATCCATCACTGAGCATTCCCACACGTATGCAAATTGCACCTGTAAATAAACTGTTCTTTTTTTTCTCTTGTTAATGTGTCTTTTGTCAGTTTAATTTGCAAGCACCAAGACACAGAACATGAGAGAGTAGACAAAAAGTTTTTTCCACCCCTCCAGTTTTCAGACAGATGTCCAATCTGCTTTGGGGTACAAACAGAGAGTCCTACTCAACAATATGAACACATGTAGATTCAAAATCTCATACCTCTTTTTGCACGCCCTCAAATCCTTCCTTTGTTGTTTTATTACTGCCAGCACATGGCCTTGGGCAGATATTTGGAACTCAGATGGGGAAAAATTTTAAATTACAGCATGTGCCTTTGGGTCCAAAGTTGAGGCACAACTTATCTAGAGGCAGACAGTATTGTTAAAGTAAGCTATCGTTTGAATGGTAACTCTTTTAGTGTTGTAAGTAGAAGGCAGACATTTTCCTGGGGAAAATGTAAGTGAATCCTGTGGGGCTCGAAAAAAGCCTCCCCACCTAAGACTCCTTTGTATGCAACCCTCAGGAGAGGTTGACCATTTTGCTTAAGGAGACCCCTGGGAGGGAAGATACTTGATTAGGGTGACTTAGACAATAGTCCACTGGCCAGAAAAGATGTCAAGAGCCCCAAAGTAGAATTGCTACAAGGAAACAGGAAGTCTGGGCTGGTAGTCCAAGCTCAAATGAGAGATAAAATGTGGGCCCTAGTACAGAGTGCCCCAAGTGTGGGAAACAGGCCCTGGTTGAGTTTGGAGCTCCTCTGGATCCACTGAGGCACAGTGTCATGTTATGGGGAAAACGGCTGAGCATGTCATTGTAAGCTTGAAGCCCAAACCAGGCCACCAACAGACACCTATGCAAGGATTTATGTCAGGAAAGGCATCACTGAAGGAAGAGATAAGAGATCACCAGGCCACCCAAGAGAGCCAGCAGCAGAACTCAGAGCAGCTCATCGGCTAATGGAAGGACTGAAGCTTCTATCCGAGGGTTCTTGGACAATCAGAAAGAGCAGACAAAAACAGTGGAAACCACTATATTTCCTGCTAAATAAAGTATGTCAGGATGAAGAACATGAAGTAATTTTTTTCCTCGAGTTGGTGAAACAGGTCATATTATTTTCAGAAATATCATTTTGGTTAATAAATGTATATCTAACAACAGTTTTATTGTTAAATAAAACTAACAATCGTTTTTAAATGAAAACTAGCAGTCATACCCAACCCCGACTCACAAGGGAGAAGAAATGGCCACTGATTTGAGAAAAACATCTTAGAAATATTTTTCCTTTTTAGGAATATAGATATAACAATTTTAACATTAACAGGGCAAAAAAAAAAAAAAAACAAGAAAACCAATTTAAAATGTTTCTCTTTGAAGGTTATTTTCACAGGACATGGCACTATTTTCTGAGGTCTTTATAATCTCACAATTTCTCTGTTTCAATTTTGCTTCTAAGGGCAGATATATATTAGCAGGAAACAAGTTAGCAACAATTACGAATATTCACAGAGATCTCTGTGTTGCACAGAAAAGCAAGATTGGGAGTCTAATGAATGTTTCCAGTGCTTTATCAAATTAGATTATTTGACCACTTTAAGGGCACAGAAAGCTCTCTCTTCCCCAGAAGCTGCAAGACAGAGAGAATCACTCTTTCTACTCTTTTTTGAGCCTCTTTGTTAAATGGAAAGACACACACTCACTAGAGTTATAAGCAAAAAGCAGTCTATAGATATCAACTTTACTGATAGAAGTGGGGGTGGGGGAGAAGTGGATACAGTCTTATTAATAGCGAAATAAAGAGAATACAGCATTAATTTTTTATTTTACTAGATTAAGAATTTTAACATTACTTTGAGTGACATACAAATCAGATAACATATAAAAATATGTGTACATCACCTCTAAGCATTTTGAAATTGAGAGAGAGAGGAGAGAGAGAGAGAGAGAGAGAATGCTATCATAGGCAAAGTGAGATGGAGACTCCATTCCTAGAATTTTATGTCATTGGTACTACCCCCAAATTTTTTTTTTACTTTTATATAAAGCAAGAGAGTATAAGAAGAGCAAGTTATAAATACAATTTGCTTTTTTTAGCTCTGCATGTTTATCTAATTAACTCAAGCTCTATGAGCTGCAGCTTCATGCATAAAGAAAATGCCTATACCTTTCAGGTTTTCTACGTGGATTCTTCACGTCTCCCAACCTGAGGCACCTTGGCCATGCTACATCATGGCCACCCTCCACACATCCTTTTCACCACCATCTCTATGGTCAACTGGCTTTGTCTTGGTTCTCCAGTTTCCCATTTCCAAATTCAAAAAAGAAAAAAGAAAAATGCTTGGTCCAGCTCATCTTTTCATGTGAGGCTATAGATTTGGGGGGACATTATCCTTAAATCATGTATTTTCCTATTTTACAGTCAACTACAACTGATATGGAAGGACACAAGTTCATTTTGTCGTTGTTGGTCTAGCATTAGCAGAGAAAATTTCAAAAGACAGGAAGGTGGGGAAGGCAAGCAATGATCAATAGCTGTGAGCTAACAATAAAATACTGTAAAACTTTGACTAAAATATCTGTCTTAGCACCTAAGACATTCAGAATAAGTGTTTCTAAGGTTTATCATTTTTCAATATTAAACAAACTCTGAGATATCTTTTTTTGTAACAGTGAAATAAAAATAATGAAGCACCATAAAATTCAAACAAAAAAAGGAAAAGTAAGGCAATTCGAACAATTTTTGAGAATTTTAGAGAATTTTTTCAGAACACTATAGTTTGCGATCTGATCATGGAACAAGTAAACCACCAAGACATTTATTGGGACAGATTTTTTTTTTTAATAACACAAGTAATAAACACTACTCCCCAATTTTTGAATAATAATTGGTCTCCTCTAGTAAATAGCTAGAGAGGGGAGCACCAGAGTAGCTCAGGTCCTAGATCAACATTAAATATGATGACACATAGTGGGTACTCAGTAAATGTTTGCCAAATGCATCAGTGAACCAAGGTCTTGGTTTTCTTTTACTCTGGCAAAGTGAAGCAATCAGGCAGTTTTAACTAAGATGTACCCTAACATAAAGTGTTAAGAAAAAAAATACATATAGGTTAAAATGCAAACAGAAGGGGTTGCTTTAACTAGGCAAGGACTGGCCAAGGTAGGAAAAGGTAACACAGGCATATGAGGAGCAAAGTTGGGAACTATATAGGGAGGAAGCAAGAAAACTAAAATGTTAAAGCAAGCTATATTCACAGACTGCAATATGCTGATCAGCCCCACAGCTGATCTGTATCTATGCAGAACAAAGATACTTCTGCTGGGATTGCTAACAAACCATTTCCCCATACCATGAAGGGAAAACGAGTCTTTAAGTCAAGCCCTACAAAAAATAAAATCATTGATTCCCTATGGTTAAAATCATGGGGAACCTATGGATCAAAGACTGGGAATTGCCAGTGGTTTTTCATGCTATATATTCTTACCTTTTCATGCTACATACTCTTATCCTTTCTCACTGTTGACCCATATCAAAGGAAAATGGGTAAACAAAGTCTTTAAGCTGTAATTCACAGAAACCAAGAATGATGTATAAACTGAATTCCCCAACAGGGTGTTTTTTCTTGTCTTGGCTTTTTGTCTTTGCGTTTTCCCTTCCCTAATAAACTTTCCTTTTGACTCTAACTTTGGCGGGTGTTCTTTGTGCTTCTTTGTGCTCAATAAAGAACTTTCCCTACATAGCTTGAGTTCCCCCGAGTCAGGGTAATTTGCCCTGTCCTGCATCAGGAGGTAGGCCCACATTTGAGTTTTCCTTAGTGTGAATGAATTTACCAAAGAATGTTACTTCCGAAGAGAAAGCAGCTGCCTTGGTTCCCTAGTAAAGCGATTTCTAGGAACCTGGAGCCCAATCTCAAGGCATCTACACATAACCAGCAGAGACAACTAGGCCTTCTGGGAAGCTGTCACAAATCGGGCAGTGTCCCATCTAGCAAATAGAATGGAGCTCGAAGGAACTGTGCCAAATGGAACGTTTCAAAATGTCTCCATGTATCCAAAATCCATCTCATAATCTTGTCCCACAAATCTGGTCTTTCTCCATGGCTCCCTATAACAGGTGAAAAGCATCAGCCTCCATTCAATCACACAAAGATCATCCTAGGCGGTCATTTTTCATCCCCCAGTATTAATCATCCTATCCAAGCAATGTCAATGTTACCATGATGCTGTGCAAATCCGTCAGTGGCAAAAAGTGACCCAGAAGAAATGTAAACAAGCATTAAATTCAAACTTGGTTATCTTGCACTATGTATTTTTAATGTGAAAAAAAATTCACATCTATGACATGTAGTGTTTTGCTTTCCCAAAAACCTATTATAATATCGATAAAGTGTCTTAAAATAAATTGTACTTCACAATCTAAGAAGTATTTTTACATAGAGAAAACATCCTGGATTATAAACAATTATCAGACAGGCCCCTGGTGCCCTAAGAATAGCAAGGCCATATGGGTTCTGGCTATAACAATCATTCGAACCCCATCAATGGCGTACTGAGGGGACCTGCAGCCCAGGAGGATGGCCTATGAGGAGGGCAGGCCTTGTCCAGCAGGCATGGAGGCCTTGGTACCTGAAGGCAGGTGCACAAGGGTGCCGGCCAGTGACTCAGCATCCAGACATCCTGGGATGTGTCCTGGTTCCGGAACTTACAGGAATAAACCCGGCCACCAGCTGGAATTTCTGGGGGATACGACGCTTTGCCAAGATCCACCCATTCCAAAACAGTTACCTGTTTCCCTGAAGCCAGATCTCATGGGAACTCCTCTGTCCTGCCATCCTGGAAACCGCTGGGAAGTTCGCTGAGAGACACTTGGAAGACCTGACTCCCACAGAGGACCTGTGTATCTTCCCAGCAGAAGGCCACAGGGGGTCTGACTCCAACGACCTTCCCCACTCCGCATCAGGAGTGCAGTGCTGATACAGGTAGCTGCAGGAAGATGGCCTGCTGGGCTAGAACAGCCCTGCTTCTGCAGGCCTCGTGGTCCTGAACTAGGTGCCCGGGAGGCGAACTGCGCATGCGCATGCAGCTCCACTTTGGCGTCAGGGAGTAGGTCCCGGATTTGGGGAGAGAGGGATTAGTCATGGTCATAGGCAGGTACTTCTAAAAGCTGCTGAAATCCATCCTGCTGATAGGTAGGTAGGTAGGTAGGTAGGTAGGTAGATAGATCAAAACAACCATAAAAATTCATATGCACTAAGTTGAGAATCAGAGGATATACCGTCTGGTATTACATCAGATCAGTATTCATGGCCTGGGGCAGGACAGTTCACATAAACCAGGAACTCTCTTTCCTAAGTAAATATACTGCTGAGGGCACATTGGCCTGGTGAACATCACAGACCATGAATCTCCCTAAAAAGCCTTTAAGTCTTCAGGCAGTCCTCATTAGTGAAATAAAGGTAGCAATCTGTTCTATCTCTTAGCATAGCTCTTGAGATCTCTTCTGGTGTAGATGTTATCATGCTACTGACATTGTCATTTATAGTTTTCCCATTTCCAAGATCACAATAATAAAGTAGGCAAAGAAAATAATGAATGCTGCTCCCAACTTTTCTTGTCTTTAGGCCATTAAACAAGGCTTCCGGGCAGTATAAATATCTGTCATACCCCTATAATGGTAAAAATAAAATAAAATATAAAATAAAATAAAATAAAATAAATAAAATAAAATAAAATAAAAATATAAAATAAAATAAAATCCTTAAATTCTTTTTTCTCTCACTTCCTATTCTAGGAATTAAGTCCAGTTTTCCTTTCAGTCAAATCAGAAGTCCACTTAAGTGTCACTACTGCATAATAACCATTCCCCTTGGGCAAGCCTTAGTCAGTGTCTCTGAAAGTTTGTACAGAGTCATGCTAATGTAGGGAGGAGGCAAGAGAATTAAAATGTTAAATCAAACCACAAAGACTACAATATGCTGATCAGCCCTGCAGCCAGGCCAGAAGGACACCTACAGAACAAAGAGAGATTTCTGCTGGGATTGCTAATGATCCATTCCCTACACCTGCTCAGGGGACCAGGCACCAACAGAGTCATTCTCTACGGCTAAAACCTTGGGGAACCTAAGAATTAAAGGCTAGAAACTGCCAGCAGGCCTTTCACTCACATATTCTTACCTTTTCATGCTACATAGTCTTCCCTTCCTCACTGTATGTCCATATCAAAGGAAATGGGAACTACAAAATTACATATAAACTGAATTCCCTGAACATTCAAGAGTCCCTCTCATTGCCTTTACTCTGTCTCTTGCACTGTCCCTCTCACTCTCTGTCTCTGAGGGGGGACCACACTCTGTGGAGTATTACTCTTTTTCTAATAAACTTTCCTTTTGACCCCAACTTTGGCATGTGTGTTGAATTCTTCCTACACTCTCCACCAAAGGACCCTCTTCTCTCAGGACAGGGCTTGGTCTCCCCACACCCTGCCCCACTAGGGGAAATTTGCCCTGTCCTGCATCAATGCTCTCTGTTTAGGATGAGTTCCTTAGCCAATCTCGTTGAGTGCCTGGAAGTCTGTTTTTCAGTGCTAAAAAATGCTGAAGGCCAGTCTTCAGCTTCAGGTATTTGCTCATTGGATCCCAAACATCTTCTCATTAGCCTCCCCAGATGTGTCTGAATCTTAGTAGGTGGACAACACTTGGGTTCTCCAGCTTGGAGCTTCCTGTACTTACCTGTAAAATGAGGGTGGTTAAGCCATAGGGTGAAATGCTAAAACTGGAAAAGAATGAGACTTCTTCAACCACTGTTTTTTCAGACTGCTGCTCACAAACTTAGAAATGTAAATCAATGTAGTGGCTGCCAGCCAGCATTTTTACATAAACGATCAAGAGTTTGAAAAACAAACACAAACATAGTATACAGCACATTGCAAGGGTCTCTACACCAGCAACATCAGCTATTACCTAAGAATTCATTAGACGTGCAAATTATTGAGCCTCATCCCAACTAAATCAGAACTTTCAGGAGTGAGGCCTGGAAATCTGTTTTAAAAAGTCTCCAGGTAATTCTGAAACACACGAAAGATCGAAAACCACTGGGATCTAGATAATTTAGCTTTATCAATCATAGGAGAGATTTGAGCACTAGAGAAAATGATTTTAGTTACTCTTCTCATTTCTCCCAATAGCTGGTATTCTAGATGCATAGGAGAGAACCTAATTATTACATACAACAGATGCCTTAGGGCACCAGTCCCCAACCTTTTGGACAGCAGGGACTGGTGCTACTATGAGAATCTAATGCCTGGTGATCTGATGTGGAGCTGAGGTGGTGATGCTAGCTCTGGGGAGAGGCTGCAAACACAAGAGAAGCTTCTGCTGGCTCCTCCACCACTCACTTCCTGCTGTGCGGCCCAGTTCCTAACAGCCACAGCCTGGGAGTTGGAGACTCCTGCCTTAGGGTTTTAGGACTTAATTCTCTTGGAAATGTTGAGAATGGCTGATTTAGAATGATGCTCCAAGGTTGAATTCAGAGTCAAATTTATGTAACTTTACCCAAGTTCTCCAAAACAAAGTAATCCAACATAAGGGGTCGAACATAACTGTTTCTGCTTATAGTATATTTTTTCCTCTATTGGGTTTGTGAACAATGACCCTATTGTGATGAAAAAGAAATTAAGAATATAACTGTTACCCAGAATTAGAAACTAAGATTTGCTGAGGGCATTCAAAATCAGCCTCAAGTTCACTTATCTAATCATAATAGTCATATTGACAAGGTCGCCCTAGGACAGTGATTTACAAAGCCTTTATTCTGCTTTA
>CM053515.1:88830805-88883296 GCA_028627145.1 Eidolon dupreanum
AAAAAAAAAATCTTTGTGTTGGCTGCCCTCTATTTAATCTAATAATTTGCATTACAAAAATAATAAATTTAGGGGAGTCATCACTTGTTCACTAATAGTATATGTCACAACTTACTTGGAAAGGTGAGTCAAGAATGAAACCTTTAATTTCCCAAATGGATTTTACATTAAATATTACTTTTTATTTAGCACTTACAACAACTCTATGAAATTACTCCATTTTTATTACAAGGTGATTATGTACAACATATACAAGCTTAAACCAATTCAACTAGCTCCATCTTCCTATCTTTTCACATTCTGTTTATAATCCTTATTCAACTAGTCAAATAAGGACTATGAATTCAGATATGCCTCAGTCTCCAAATTGTCCTTATTAGTCTCACCATTTTGACAGATCATGAAGCCACCATGCTTTAGTTTCCTCATCTGTAAAACGGGAGTAATACTTACACAGCCTTATGACAACTGCATATACTGGCTACATAATAAATGTTAATCCCTTCTCTCACACCAGACGATGCAAAATAAGGAACTGAAAAAAAGGTATAGGGGGCATTTACTAGACATGAAAATGTTTGAGAAATGCAAAATAAAATCTACTGGTATCAATGTGAAAATTCTTTAATCAAATGCCTACACATGCAACACTATGCTAATTTATGATTAAATATAATTTTCTAAATATGCCTCTTTGAAAATTTATTTTTCAATAACTTTTAAGCACATACCCAACCAAAAACTACCAAGAAATCATAACTTATCGTGAACTGAATGTCACACCCAGCCAAGTGTCAAAAGCAATTGCATTACAGCATAAAAGTTTATTTGCTGTCTAAAGTGCGTGGGTTTAAATATATTCTATTTGACATGGAATGAAGCCCTCCTCTTCCCCTCTCCGCCCTTTAAATTAAGATGCTTAGCTTGGGAAGGGCTTAAGAAGAACGCTAAGAGAGGAATCAAGTTTTCTCAACATTTCCACGTCAAAGGAAAGTTGACTCCTCCTTAATCCTGAAATACAGCTACTGCAGCAAGAGAATCAAAAGTCACGTTTTCTGCGGGTCTGGGCAATTGGATCGTCGACTCCTGTCCTAAGGAATCAGACAGGTGCTTACACAGTTTCCTTTTTTCCACGACCCAAAGCAAAGGCTAGAACACGAAGGCAGGGTACGAACAACCACGCCCGCTACTCCCTGGGATCCAGAGACTCTTTCACACCCACCACCCACCTAAATCTAGAGACCCCCGCCCCACCCCCGTAAGCTCCTCCCCCACCCCCGCAAGCTCCTCCCCCACCCGCCTCGCCCGAAGATTCGCACATGCGTACACCCAATTAAGAAGGGCTAGAACGCTCCCCGCCTTGCTCTGTCCCCACGCCCAGCTGCCACGCAGCCAGTCCTCCTGCCCTTCTTTGGACCGCCAGCTTCACTATTCAGTACTACGCATGTGTAAAACTGTGCCGCCCGGCATTCTTTCAGCCGGCAGGGGTGGGGACAGGCAGGACTAAGTTTCTTGCGCACGCTCGGGACATGCGCAGTGCGGGGTCTGAGGCGCCAGCTGTCGATTTGGAAGTTCCGGGGAAGCAGCGCATGCGCGAGTGTACGCGTTGCCGGCGAAGAGGGGAGCCTGACGACTCGGAAATTTGAATACCACAGTAGCATGGAGTGTGACCTCGTGGAGACTGACATCTTGGAGTCGTTGGAAGATCTAGGGTAAGACTGCCAGGGCACGGGTCTCCCAAACCCCACGCTGTCAGCCCCCCGGGAACACCTTCTGCGCTCCAGTTGGAGACACCTGCCTCTCCACGCCGCACCCCGTAGCTCCTGGCTGTCTTCCCCACTATGGCTCCGGGACCCCAGTGCCCCGTCCACTGTCTGCCCTACCGGGTCGGGGCTCTCCAAATGCGACGCCCCTTGGCCTGCCCTATGCTCCCTGCAGCCGACTTACCCGCAGCGTTTGTCAGTCATGCGTGTCATTGTCTGGGCTCTTTCTCTCACCCCCCTCCCTGAGCTTTTCTCCTTGCTCCCCATCCGCCTGCCCTACCCCCTCAGTCTAGAGGTTGCCAAAGTTGACTCTCTGTTTTCCTACTTGTCTTCCAAACTTTCTACCCCTGTCTTGAGCTCTTCTCCATCCCCACCCCACTTCTCTCAAAAAAATCCTTTGCCCAGTCATCACTGCATGCACCCAGGCTTCCCCAAGCCACATGTCTGTGCGCTGCATCCATTCCGCGAGCTAGCTTATTTGTGCACCTAACCTGTCACCACCTCCATGGGAAACACTGGCAGTTTTCCTTGACTGACAGTCTCTTTCTTTGAGCCATTATTAACCCTTACTCCTAGGGTCATCTTCACCCACCAAGTCTCTGCATATTTGTTGTGTATTTTGTCTCCCCTCCCAACAGTTAACCAACCATAATTCATCGTATCTAGAACCTAGAAATAGGGCTTCTTTTCTCACTGGGTCACCCAGATCAGTGTACTCTATTAAAACTTGAAAACTTAGAACCTCTTGGGCTAAATGTGCTTCCAGAAACTGTGCTTCCAGAAACAAATCGTATGATGATTAAGTAATTGCCTTATAGGTACAGTATTAAAAAAAAAAATTACAGACTTAGCTAGCTGTATTTATAAAGTAACAAGTCCTTTATCAAAACCTCATCCTAGGCTTTTGCATAACATGGAAACGTTTGAGAGAACCCAGCTTTAGGAAGGGACACTGTGAGGGCTCCCAAACTCTGCCCACTTAAGTAACTTGCTGTTCTCTTAGAAATTTTTAGGAAAGGAGGTAGTAGTGCTTATCACCTTTCTTGGTCAAAGTTAGTTGTCATTGCTCTTTTCCTTTTTTTTTTTTTTTTCTTTTTTTTGAACTTGCTTTGATTTTTTGTGATTATTCCAGACTTTAGGGGACTGTTTCTTTGATTAGAGCTTAAGTAAAAGTCATATCATTAACGTGGACCCTTCTGGTGGACATCTCAGACTAAATTGCTTACTCACACATGAAGTCATTAATTCATTAAACATTTTCAAGTAACACTTTTTCTGTGGCAGTGTTGGGCTGAGCACTGAACAGTACAAAGTAATGTGAAGAGAAATTCGCTGTAAGAATATGCTGTGAGGAGATCTGAGGAGGGTCCCTTTACTGTAAAAGGAAGTCCTAGGAGCTTCTTAGCAGTGACACTCAAGCTTAGTGTTGAAAGAGCAGTAGGATGAGAGGACAAGGTAAACCTTATTTAAATGTAGTTGGTCTGCATGGATAGAGGTCCCTAACAATTGATGGATTCTGTTTCTTCCCTGTAGAATAAACTAAAAAAAAAAACTAAATGTGTAACACAAGAAGAAATCTCAAGGTCTGGTCGCTTTATTCCAGTGTTTAACACGTGGTTTTTGAATCTAGATGCCAGAGTATATATAATCTCATTTTTTGTGTAACATTTTTTTTCCATGCCATTCAATGTGTAAAAATATAATTGTGTTTTAAAAGGATCGAGTATTATCATTTCTCTTAACATCACTATACCTCTAAACATCAGAGAGTATCTTAAGCATATTTAAAATGTCTTTAATAAGTGTTTATTAATATTTCATTTAAAAGAAGATTATATTCTGAAGAATATATATTTTAAAATTCAAGAATAACAAAATCTTTAATTCTAGCTTTATTCTAGATTGGGGTTTATTATCACTATTATCTTGTGAACATTTAATAATATTTTAAAATTACATTTGAGTCACTTAGAAAGGATTAGGATTCACTTGTACCAGTTCACTCAGACATCAGTTCGCCATCACTTATTGTATTAATCTTGACATTTCTCTTGTACTACTATGTTTCACTAGTCTTAACTGTCATTAAATACAGGAAAAGGAAAAAAAATTTGAAAATTTTTGCTTTTAAAGAAAGTCATTAAAAACTTAACCTAATAGATTTCTGGAAAAAATACCTAGAAAAGATAACCTAAGTTTTATTTCTAAAATAGTACACTCTAGGATAATTAGCTATCACTTATTAATCTAGTTTTATACTCCATTCAGTTAAAGTAAGAAAATAATAAGAGCTTGCAGTAAATGTAGAGAAGTTGACATAATTTAGTAGTAAATTTGATTCTATTAAATATTCACATATTTTGAAGGGTTAAATTGCAGTTACCATTTACCTTATTTTTCTAATGATTTAGTATAGTTTTAAATTTTATATTTGCAAGTTTAGAAGTTGGTCATCCTAACTTATCTTTATTAAACTATTGCTTAAGTATACAAATAATACATACATACATACATTGTGTCTGTAATGTACTAGGTGTGATTTTATATTCTTCTGAAGTGTGATTTCTTAACTCACCAGTTACAAGGGTCCATTGTTAGAAGATGGCGCTCTGTCTCAGGCAGTCTCTGCTGGAGCCAGTTCCCCTGAGTTTACCAAACTCTGTGCTTGGCTGGTGTCTGAATTAAGAGTGCTCTGTAAACTGGAGGAAAATGTTCAAGCAACTAACAGTAAGTAAACACTCAGTTTTAGGTGTAAAATATAAAAATAAAATTGGGATATTGTTCGTTGAACATTATCATTACTTAAGCTGAAATTTCAAGTTCTTCGTTAACATATTTTTTGAAATTTTGTAAAGAAACCAAATACTTTTTTTTGCCTCCATTGTTTTCAGAGAAAGGTGATTTCAGAAGTTGAAAAACCAAAATATAGTCATGTAACTATTAAACATTTGTGGAAGTTGAAAAGACCCTATTACTGAGATGCAGAAAAATGCAGACAAATATAGTATATAGGAACTTCCCATTCTTTGTAAAACATGACTCGTGAGATTTTAAATTGGTGGCTAGAACTAGAAATGACGTTTTTCTCTTAGGACTACCCGATTCCAGAGGTATGTATAGCATGTAAAGTAAACGCATTGTAATTATTATACATAGGGAAAAAGAACACTTTTTTGAGTTTTATGTATCATATCACTTGGTATAACACAACCAGATCCCACACCATCAGATTAATGGCATTTAGAGATGTTTCACATTTGCCAATTTTGTTACTGTTTTAGCACTAGTTTGTTGACTCTGCAAACAGGTGAAGGCTTGGAACCTGACACTCCATCTGGTTCCCTCCTACCATAGGTAAACCTATAATAGGAAACAAAGAAAAATGTCCACCTGTGAACCCACTTTAGTGGAGAACTATACACATAATCCCATTTTCTTTTTCACAGAATCCCATTGTGAAGAGCTCACTCTTCCAAGTTTAGTATATTTAAGGTATACATGTTCATCCAATTCTAAACAAGGAAGCACAATGAGGTTAAATACATTGCCTGAGGTCACACAACCAGTAAGTAGTAAAGCCAGGATTCAACCCCAGCAGTCACTTTTGGGAGCCAGTGCTCTTAACCTTGCTGCTAGGCCATACTTTGCAGAGGTCGTAGGAACTTTTGAACATAGCTATCCTAGATGGTAACTATTTATAATGCTGAGCCCCATGGTTCAAATGAAAACATTTTGTAGAAGCCAATACATGAAACAGGTAGAAGTGTAGTGTTTCTAGTTGAAGTTGAGAGGGAGCACTTCTAACAGCTCTCATCCTCCCCAGCTGCCTCTGAAGGAGTTCTGTGAAACTGGAGTTCGCAGCACACAGTTTGCAAAACCTTGATAATAGATGAGAAATAGGACCCCGGTCAAGTCAGTCAAAGTTTGTTCATTTTTGCCCCTCTGTGATACAGAACCATCGAAACAGTAAGGAAGAAAGAGCATTATTTTTACTTGGTTCACTCAGTGAGCTCTCTGCTTGATGGGTTATGGGAATACAAAACTACAAGTCATGTTTACTACTTTCAAATCTAGTCTAACTGGAAATAGACTGTTTCCAAATGGAAGAACTGGAGATTAGCACAGTAATTAAATGCCTCACTCTGTGGTTCACAAGGGGAGGAAATCAGTGAGTGCAGCAGTACTTGGGGACATTGTCATCAAGGAAGCAAGACAACTGGGCTTTGAGGGGTAGGTGGGATTTGATTGAGGAGGAGAGAATGAGAGGGCATTTCCGTCATAGGGAGTACCTTAAATGAAGGCACAAAGTGGCAATGAGACTGACCTGTGACAGTGAGGAGACAGGCCTGGCACAAAAACAGGAAATATTTGTGGAAGTAGTAGATGACTACTACATACATTTAGTAGGCACTACTCCATAACAATATGCTGGGAAGGGCAAAGCAGAGGCTGTGAAGAATCTTTAAAGGCAGACAGAAAAATTAGGTGAGGTAGAAATTAGGAAGCCATTAAAGATTATTATTTATAATTATTCCGTTCTCGAATAAAGGAGTAACCTAATGAAAGTATTTTAGGAAGAAAATTGTCAGTGGTGTAAGAAAGGAGGAATAAGGAGAAAAAGGAACTTGTGTTAGGAAAATGCCATTAAAAATTTCAATTTATATATATATCTGTTATGCTAATGAGAAAAACAGTTATTTTTATTAAGTAAGATTTTAATTTTAAAAGGCCCAGCTGAAGCTGAAGAATTCCAGCTTGAGGTGAGTGGGCTACTAGGGGAGATGAACTGTCCATATCTTTCACTGACATCTGGGGATGTGACCAAGCGCCTTCTCGTTCAGAAGAACTGCCTCCTTTTGCTCAGTAAGTTCATGGCTACTAGAATGTAGCTATTATTTTCTATTTATGTTTTCCATGACTAATAGACTAGCTGTTAGTTTTGCTTCATTTAGCTTTAATTTAGAATACTTATATTAAAGAAAACTTTATTAAATTTTCAGTTTAGAAGCTGATGGTGGGCCTGTGCACGGGTAGCAGTGTTGTTTTGTAATTGCTATTCTTTTATCATTTAGCTTTGGTGGTGCTCAGGCTGTTGCGCTTTACCTAATGTGACCAAAGGTAGTGTTGCAGTATAGTTAAAGTGTGTGATCATTGAACCTTAGTGTTTTAGACTGGAAGCTCATTTTAAAGTAGACTGGGGAAACAGCGTGGGAATAATGAAGATTTTTTTAATTAAAATATTTTGTCTTGTTGATATTTCTTTGTTGGCTGGGTAATTGTTTAGGGGTATGGGTTTTGTTTGTAAATGTCAAATTACATTGTAAAAATTTCTGCAATAATATTTGCTTTGTTCCTGGACTCACTGATCATTCTGGGAAATAAATTCTTACAAAAAGTTCTTTCCTTCCATGATTTTTCTATACTAACAACTATTTCTCTCTCCACCCTGAAAAACAGTAAGTAGATTTTTTTTGCCTCAAATAAACTCTTCAATAAACTCAACCAGTAGTTTTAATTCAGAATTTTTGTAACATTCTGAGACACATTTAGGTAAAGCTTTGATTAACTGAATATTATAGTTCTTATTATGACAAACAAATCAGAATTTTTAAAATATTGGCTTTACAACCATACTGTGGTTTCTAGAAAATGATACAATTCCAATTTCAAAGATTTAATTAAAAAATAAAAGTGTTCATAGCCATTATACTAAACACTGTTATTCCAGAATCAGTTTCTTAACTTCCCCTTTGTCAAATGATTGTTACGGGGGCGGGAGTGGGGATATGCCCATAAGATTAGATATTGCCTTAGATATTGATGTTGCTGCATATAGTTTTTATGCACACGTTCAGTAACTTTCAAATTGTATAATTTCTATAACTGGCTCAGCCACAGTGTACTGTTATTCTTCCTTGGTAGCACTGCTTATCCTTACCAATACCTAATATTTGGCACTTAGAATATGTTATCTTACATAGGAAGAGAACAGCTGTGTGGAAAGCCTAGTAATATCCCTAAATGGCTAATTGTTGTAAAAGCTCAGAGTTTGACCTTTTTAGTGCTGATACTTACAAAAACCACTCTGCGTATAAATCTTAATAAAATACTTTTAACTTCTTTCCTGTTTCTTCAGCAGACTGCACAGAACATGATTATTTTGGACACAGAGTCAATATAATAGCAATTTTAATGTACTATCACCACAAAAAACTTTAATATGCAACTATTTGCATGTCAACTAAATGGCTAAGTCATCTAAAGGTTATCTACTCTTAGAACTGTTCACACATACACACTACTCACCTCTCTCCTCTTTATATTTGCTTTTGCTGTTTCCCCTTTTCTAAAAGATTATCCTCAGTTTATATCCTCTCTTTCCTGCTAGTATTTACGTACATGTACCCATTCTCCACTCGCTCTGTATGAATAATTCTCATCTTTCCAAGTGTCAGTTGTCCCATCTTGATGCTACAATTTTACTTCTTCCAGCACACTTACCTTACTGATTTGAATCTTTTAATACATTGTATTTTGAGGGGGGGAAGTAAACCACGCTCACTAGAATTGTAAAATAGAATGGTCTTCAAATGAGTGGCTGAAAAACTCATGTGTCAGGTTAAGAACTATTTTGGTGGTTCATTTGGCATTCTGGTTGTCAGATCATTTCCCTTAGGTAAAATAAGTCAGATATCTGAGTTTCTAATAGATAAAGGTACTAGACATCTTTTATGCATTCTTTATTCCTAACTAGATTGTCAGTAGAGGTAATCTTTTTTGTTTTGTGCTATAATATCTCCAGTGCATTTCCTAGTACTTTGAACACATCAGCTACAGTTAATGTGTTTTGATGGTAATTGTATTGGTGAACTAATTTTGTGAATACCTGAGCTATGTTGTCCTAAATTTAGAGAGTGAGTTATTAAATCATATACTATATGATTTTCTAGAACAAGGGTTGGCAAATTTTATTTTAAAGGGCCAGATAATCAGTATTTTCGGCTTTGTGGGCCATAAGGTCTTTGTCACAACTCTTAACTCTGCTGTCGTAGCTTATAAGCAGCTACAGACAGTATGAAAATGAGCGAGAGTGGCAGTGTTCCAATAAAACCTTATTTATAAAAACTGATTATTTTCATGACAGTGGGATTTTACTCTTTGGATCTTTTAACTCATACAGTTTGCTGTATGGAACAAGTTAAGATTTTTTTTTCAAACCCATTAAGAATGACCTATCCAGAAACTTAATTGTAGTCATTATTCCAGAAAAGGAGTTGGCAGCTTTTCAGAAATGATCTGTGAAATTATGATCTCTATAACTTACAGCATTATACATTGGGTATAAGAAATGAGATATTCAAGCTGATCATTCATTTAGGTTTCTGTTTTTTAGAGACTTTTTATAAGAGTTTTTTGCGCCAAACCACGATATATGATGGGAGCACGATCTCAAATCCCTAGCTGATTGTTCTTCTGTACTTCTAAAATTAAGAGCCCAGAAAATGTCTTTTTCCAAAACTATCTTTCTAATATTGTTAAAAGGTCCTTACTTTGTCATATAACCTGAAATCCTATCCTGAGACCCAAAAGATTACCAATCATCTTTTAGAAAAATTGAAATGTCCTTGGGAAGATTAAAGGAATAAGATTGAATATTTATATCTTCACCTTAATTACCTGAAGCAGATTGCAGCCCTCATTATACCTGACTGCAATCAACATACAGGGGGGATGATACTACTACAGAAGGACTCTGCCAAGAAATAATTAGAAAGTTTCGTTGTTTTTTAGGGGAGGGGACAAGAATGAGGAAAGTAGGAGGGAAAGGGAATACTGAGAAGAATACAGATGGAAGAAAGTTTCTTTTGAATAGCCGGAGGATGACATTAGGCAACTAAAGACCATAAGAAAGGAACTTTTGGGAGTTTAGTGCCTTCCCTCTTCTCCTATAAGTTAAACTTTGGCTACTAAATCATATTTCACACTAGGGCTAAACATACTACCTAAGTATTGGAAAATAAGAGGGCAAGATAGTTGTATCAGAGGTGCATATCAGTGATAAGAAGTAAAAAAAAAAAAATAGCCTTTTTAACTGTCGCTGAACATTGGTCGCCTGCCACCTTTTGCAAATTTGTCAACAGATGCCAACCCCTGTTCTGTAGGTTCCTTAATAGTGAAATGCAAGAATCCAGATATTTAGATGTGATCTACCTTGATCCTTTGGTTTCAAAGAATCGCTTATTTTTAAATCAACCTTTAAATATATATTGGTTAAATACCTGAATTACAGAACACGTTTATATGTTATGTCATTTGAGGTAAAAATGGTTTTCCTTTCTTGTTTTTATCCATTCTTGCAGCTTTAAAAGTTACATATCATTAGGTCTATAGAGTTGTGACTCCAGACTTATGACTATTAACTGTAGCTGTATCTCATTTTGAAATCTTATTTTGTTTACTTCAGCATACCTCATCTCAGAACTAGAAGCTGCCAGAATGCTCTGTGTGAATACTCCTCCAAAAAAAGCTCAAGAAGGAGGCGGTAGTGAGGTCTTTCAAGAGTTGAAAGGCATATGTATTGCTCTAGGAATGTCCAAACCTCCAGCCAATATAACTATGTTCCAATTCTTCAGCGGGATTGAAAAAAAAGTAAGACTTTTAGTAAGACCTTTAGTACCAGATTGTAGTGTATTAAAGGCATAGTCCTACATTTGTTTGAAATGAAGAAAGTTAATTTCTCTTAATGGGAACCTAATGTGCATATTATTAAGTAATTGTTACTAAATGAGTTTTGGGTTTTAAATCCTATATGCCTTACAGAGAAATTAGTATTTTAGTATTTTTTAACATGCTAGTGTATTTTTTTTTTCAAAAAAGAAACTTTATACTTTGATAAACAAACTAGATATAATGTAAAAAGAATTAAGTCCTTTAAAAAATAACTTTATCATTGAACTTTGATGCGATTAATTTTTAAGGTCTTTATCATTAAATGTGACCACCCTCCTCCCCAGTGACTGGACAGAGAAGGATGTTAATGTTCTTGGTTTTAATCCAGTCACTTCAAGTCTTATGTGTTTTCAATTGGCAAAATAGATTTATTGACTGCTAACATAACTAGTATGTGACAATAAGTCAGAATTATTTTAATACCACACATTATCAACAGTTAAGAGGGTTTTTTTAAAATAATTGATTAGGAACAAGCAATTTTAATTAAAAAATAATGAATAGAAGAGAATATTTGTTATAGCAGAGTTATTCTCTATGCTTATCTGCTGGACTCTGAGAATTGGTTCATTTGCGTTGTGGGGCAGATGGACACCACAATGCACAAATCTGGCTGAACTCTACAGGGGAGCAGCAGTATATCCATAGTCCATATATTTCTGTGTGTACATTCATCCATTCAGTAAATACACATTGAGTGCCCGCTGTTGTCGGGCGTGTTCTAGGTGCAGTGAAGGAATCACACTTCCATAGGCACGTGAGGCGTGGGACAAGCGAGTGTCTTTATTGTGTGGGCCTTGAACATTTCAAAACATCCTCCCTCCACCTTTGCCTCTGTCAGGAATCTCCTTTTGATGACAAGATATGATGGGACTTGGGAAGATGAGGATATGTGTTACTTTTAGATTTGTTTATTCATTCATTTATGTTTTTGTGTCAGTTAAAGGAAACATTAGCAAAAGTTCCACCTAATCATGTGGGAAAGCCTTTATTGAAGAAGTCAATGGGACCAGCCCACTGGGTGAGTAGTGAACATCTTGGGTAAATTTGTAAGGAACCATCTATCTATCAAGATATTTATGTCGACACTTACAGTTTGTGCTTTTTAAGTTATATTTTCTAATATGTAGTTTTCTAGGTGGACATCCTTAGAATCATTTTTGTGAATCTTAAGATTTGTGCAGAATAATTTTACTTGTGTAAGATTAGGAGCACTTATCTCATAATTTGTAAATATTTCACACAGCTGATTAAAATAAATTCAGGTTCAATATGATGCATGTTTCTAATTGCCAAATAGGTTGTTGCCTTCAAGCCAAGAACTTCATTGGGCTGAGCTTCACACAGTGAATTAATTACGAGAGAACTAAATGGGAATTTATACTTTATGTGTTCCTTATTATGTTTTGAGACATTATTTTGCCTGTCATTTAAATAACAGCTTATGTTGTGCTCAGTACTGGGGATTCAGTTATGAATGAAACAGATAGTTTGTGCCCTTTTGAAACAGGAGTCAAGCAGATTTAAATACTGTTTTGTTTTGTTTTATTTTGTTTTAATTTTGTTTCAGGAAAAGATAGAAGCAATTAACCAAGCCATAGCCAATGAATATGAAGTTCGGAGAAAGCTGCTAATAAAACGTTTGGACGTCACTGTCCAATCTTTTGGTTGGTCTGACAGAGCTAAGGTACACGTCGAATAATTTAAAAGGGCAGAGTATTTGTAGACATGATCCTTAAACATTCCTAGTACCATTGAGATAACAGTGTCGACTGCAAGAGAAATATATAGGAGAGACACAGGAACTTTAGTGAGCTGCTGAGTGACAGTTCTTTCAGCTATGCAGCAATAATGAAAACATTTATTTTTCAGGTTTTAAATATTTTTAACAAAACTGTATGTCATAGACCCTACTGGAAGTACGCATTTGTAGAGAAACTACCTGAAAATTACTAAAATAATAAATTTTTAAATTATTTGTTTATTATACTTTAAGCTAACAATATTATTTGCTAATTAAATTTAGAAATACCAGATTTAGCAAGACCAGATATTATGATATGTTTATAGAGAACATGAGAATCTGGTAAGAGCGATGTTTCATTTCAGCTTAAATGAGATATTCCAGGTAAAGGTCTTGGTCATTCAGCAGATATTTATAAAATACCTAGGATATGATCAGTAAGTGGGGATTAATGGGCATAACTGACTAATTTGACCTTCTCAGAACCTGGAAATGGAACTAATCTTCGACTTCATGTGGAGATTGGTCCAGATGTATTAGTATTAGATGCTCCCTTAATAGTGCATTTATTTTTGAAAATAGATTTTTCTCTGAATTTTAGTGAATAGACTCAAATTGTTTTTCTTTAGTTCTCTAATAATCTTGCTACTATGTTAATGTCACCTAAAATCTTTAAACCTTAGCACAGTCCTATTTGGCTGCTAAATTGTTGGGGTAGATATATATTGCATTACAATATGTTAGTGTTGGAGAAGGGTCTTAGAGAATCGTCTTAACTCCCCTCATTTTGCAAGAAAAAAATGGAGACCCAGATAAATGGGAGACTTTCCCTAATATTTCATAGTTAGTCGATAGTAACACCAGGAGTAAATTGTTCTCTTCTGTGATTGCTATTTAGGAAATAGCAGCCCTTTCTTAAATTATCTTTGATAAAAACAGTCATTTCACTCTCAGCATGGTAGATACACTTCAGAAACAATAACCTGCAACTCTTAACCAGGAAAACTTGGTGATTGACCAAAGTGCACTGACTCAGGAATTGACCCTGCAGTTCTGGTCTTGGTACTGCCATTAACGGACCTTACAGTTGACTTCGCGATACCATTGCCTGAGATTCTGTTTACTCTCATTTTTGACATCTTTAAAATGCCATGTTAAATCTAGGTGACATTTAAGATTCTTTTGAACAATCCATGATCACATGGATACACAAATACATTGAGGAGGATGAGGAAGGACTACACAAATCACTTGCACAAATCCATTTTCTCTAATGGAATTTATGTACTGATATCTCACTTTGAAACTTTGTTTTAAATTACTTTATAGAAATTACTTTTACATGCACAAAGTGAATTTTTATTAAACATAATGAAATTTATGTACTCATCTCTCACTTTGAAATTGCATTTTAAATCGATTTTATTTGAAACCTGTGTGACACCATTTTCTTAAAGGTGTTTATTTCCATTCAACAAACATTGAGCACCTAATTAGGTATAATAGTCCTAAATAATCTTGCTACTATGAGAAAAATAAATATTATGCTTATTATATTTCTATTAAATGGTTAAGATAGACCCTTTTTTATTATTTATAATAGAGGAAAGTATTAAATAGGGTATCACTTTTATAAGAATTGTATCATGGTATCATAATTTGTACAAATTAGCTAACATTTTTTATCTCATAGTAAGCAAAGATGGGAAAATTAAAAAGCAGATGTTCGGAGACAAATGGCAGGGGGAAACTTTTTACCTTTTTAGCCCCATAGTCCAAAAGGGAGCTCTTCTACCTCCTGTACCCCTCTTCCCCCTTGTCTCCAAAATAATATCATTTCTTGCTGTAAGATAGTCGTTGACTAGGTAGGAGCAGTGGTGAGTATATAACTTCTTTCCTCCCAGCTAGAGCTTCGTAAATATTATCAGACACTTTGGAGATCTTACTTATTTGAGTGTTTCTATGTAATTTGAAAATTGATATTTGTCTTCGAACACTTTCTTTCAACAGAGTCAGACAGAGAAATTAGCAAAGGTTTACCAGCCAAAACGTTCACTGTTATCTCCTAAAAGTACTATTTCTGTTGCCCACCTTTTGGCTGCAAGACAAGACTTGTCAAAGATTTTAAGGACAAGCAGTGGCTCTGTAAGAGAAAAGACCGCCTGTTCCATCAATAAGGTGATTAGAGTAACATCAGCTTTCTCACAAATACATTGATTTCTATTTACAAAATAAAGTAGTATAATAATCTTTCTTATCCTGTAGGTGTTGATGGGCAGGGTACCTGACAGAGGAGGTAGACCCAACGAAATTGAACCGCCACCCCCCGAGATGCCACCATGGCAGAAAAGGCAAGATGGACCCCAGCAGCAAACAGGAGGCCGAGGAGGAGGGAGAGGTGGTTATGAACAGTCCTCATATGGAGGACGAGGAGGTCATGAACAAGGAGGAGGGAGAGGTGGACGTGGTGGCTACGACCATGGTGGCCGAGGGGGAGGAAGAGGAAATAAGCATCAAGGAGGCTGGACAGATGGAGGGAGTGGAGGAGGAGGTGGCTACCAAGATGGTGGTTATCGAGATTCGGGCTTCCAACCGGGTGGCTATCATGGTGGCCACAGTGGTGGCTACCAAGGTGGTGGTTATGGTGGCTACCAAACATCCACATATACAGGAAGTGCATACCAGGGTGGTGGCTACCAGCAGGACAATAGATACCAAGATGGTGGGCACCATGGTGATCGAGGCAGTGGTCGCGGAGGGCGGGGTGGCCGTGGAGGCCGAGGTGGACGCGGAGGCCAGGGGGGAGGTTGGGGAGGAAGGGGGAGCCAGAGTTATCACCAGGGGGGACAGTTTGAACAGCACTTCCAGCATGGAGGATATCAGTATAATCATTCTGGATTTGGACAGGGAAGACATTACACGAGTTGAGGCTACAGAACCTTTTATTTTGCTAGAGCTCAAGTAATAGAAACTTAAGTTTCAAAATCCTGAATCCAGCATTGATTTTGAATTACTGTGAGGCCACGGGTGGCAGGCAGATTCCTGCTTGGCATAAGCATTTGTAGGTTTTCATTCAATTCCGTTTTTTCTTTTTTTCAATGGACTTACATAATGCTGTTTATTTGAGAAACGCATACAACATCTCTCCTTTGTATGAAGACTTTTTTAAAAGGTAATTAAAATTGACTTTAATTGACCAGTAGACAAATTCCACAGTCAGACATGCATACTTTTTTGAAAAAAATTACTTGAATAAGTAGTTTTCTTGTTTTCAACATGCAGTTTTGAAAATGAGGGTTCTCCTAGATTTTTTTAGGTTTGCAACTAGGAAACCATCCTCATATTAACAAGGCATTTATATGTGTTTTCCTTATAGTATTCTCATGACTATTTTCCAAGCACAGTTCTGCCCTAATTGGCGTTTTATTTGGAGAGGTTATGCCACATTTGCTTTATGATAGAACTTTTAGGTCAGTTCCTATTAAATGAGCTCTTCTGCAGATAGCACATACAGTAGCCTTATCCTTTTGATGGAATATTATACCACAAGCTGTACTCTGAAAACCTTGAACACGGCCAAAATCCATAAAGATTATAAAAGCAAACTAAGTTGTGAACCTATAGTACATGTAGGCATTTAGTTAAGTATAGCAATTCAAAATGACCTGCATTCATTCGAAACAAGTTCCTCTTTCAACCTTATTTTTACTTGAAATCTGCTATAAGAAACAGCAAACAAATTTGTTTTATGCACGAGTTAATACCACTGGCTCAGCAAATACAAGTTAGTTTGCTTTGGGCAGGAGACTCTTTTGTAATGGAAGAAATGCACTACAGAGTATGGACAGACTTTTGCTTAGTGCGGGAGGCCCTTTATTATTGCTGCAGAAAACAAAAGCCTGGCTGAGTTGATGTTTTACATTCTCCTTTACTGCAATCTACATGACATGACGCTTCTTGCTGGGTTTTTGTATACTTAAACATTGTCAAGCTGTGAAAGAAAATGGCTGGAGGTGTGCTTTGTGTGAAAGATGAGCAATAAAGTATCTGTACATTCTCTCTGGTTTGAGTTTTATTTTAGCTTTTTTTAAAACAATTATTCTGGATACTTGCTTAAAACTTATGAGCTAAGGCCTTTGTTACTCCAAGGATTCTTGAGTGTTCCCTTAAAACAACTTGTAGTAAAAGATATCCCTTAACCCTAAAACCTTAAGTAAATTGAAAAATAGCTGTTTCCAGATTTACCTTTTAGTATGTTATATCCAGAAAACATCACTACTCATCTGTAGCCACTAGGTGTAGCTGTTGCTATGCAATTCATTAAGCAAAGATAAATTATGGCCCTGATTTTTTAGGGTTCTTTGTTTTTTGTTTCTCCATTCTTCTTCAGAATGAGGGACATTTTTCTTGAAATGAATAAATTTAAAAAATAAATACATGTCTGTAAAAGTAGCATTTCCTTTTCTTGGACTTTTTAAAAGAATCAACTTGTCTTACCATTAAAAATATCCTGTTTACTGTGGAGGTAAGCACATTCTTTTGATAGCTACAACCATTTTTGAAAGCCTGCCTTAATCATTTTATTTTACCTCTATTAGATTTTTCAGCTAGCGTTACTATTCTAAAATATTCAAACTTGAAGACAAAATAATTTTATCGTTAAAAATTTTAAAGTCTGTCTCAAAAGTTGTAAATATATGTTCTTAAAATGTTTAGTATGTATAGGAGTTCCCTATTAGAAATAAAACTGTCAAGGTTTCTTAAAATGGCTTAGAATGTATACATATTTACCTTAGCATTTGCTTTAATATCTTGTAGGCTCAGACTCCACAATATGATTGTTTTATTCTTGACATAATTTTGGTTTATTTTTATGATTAGTAGATTGTTTTTCACATATATAAGAAAGCAAATGATAACATTTCTCCATGATGGCCCTAAAATTTGCCGTTTGATTTTTCTGCTTCAAACCAGAAAGTTTTCACTTTATGAAACCATAAAAGGATTGTCTTTTAGTTTCTTTTGAACATAAAGTTCTCTAGAACTAGGATATTTCAAACCATTAATTTTGTTATATTAAAATAAAGTTCTTAGATTTCTTAGAGCATGTCTTAATCTTACACACATTCTTAACCTTTACTAGTAGTAATGATTCATTGGAATAGGGAATATGGGAATTCCCTGGAGAAACAAAAATTTTAGGAAATTTTATACGTGAAATCTTAAAACAATGTCTCTTACATAGACTGAAACAGAAGTACTTTTTGTTAATGTTTTGTTTCCTCCCTATGCCAGGAACTAGAACAGGATGTCAACATTCTCTATGAAAATTATCAGATAATGCCACTGTCATTTCCATTTTTTGCTCTAGATTCCAAAACTGAGCTGGTGTTCAACTGCTGGACATAGAATAAAATAAATTCTTGCTAAGGGAAAGCATTTGAAGTCACTTCTACATATACTTAACTGTTATTCCACTGCCCAAATTACTTACTTTGATATTTTTTAAGGTTGTACCCATTCTACCTTTTTTTATCCACCTATTCTTTTGAAAATATATTTTAATTATTGATAATTATTCATTATTAATAATCCACCTAGTAATGACTTAATACATGATCTTCCCCTTAAATAATTCAGATGGGTTGTGATTTGTTTTTTAAAATATATTTATCACAAAGTAACAAAACTCCATGTTTTTCTTGTTTCCTTACTAATGTGATTCTAATCACTACAAATGTTCTTATTGTTGATATTTAGTGCCACATTTCCACATTTGTATACATTAATGTATTCTGAGGGTTCAAACGACTGAGGCATGTATGCATGTCAGTGTTTGAACTCATTTATTCATCAAGAGTACTTTTAGTCACCTGCAAAATTATGTCGTTTTGTAAAAGAGTTGCATAAATATAAGTGTTGGCACAAGAACTTTCATAGTAAATCACTGTCCACTAAATGTAAGTGAAGAAGCTTTGGGTGAAAATAGAAAAACACATTCCACAGAAATTGGAGGGCAAGAAAATTTTGTATACTGTCAGTCTCAACGTGGCTTTATATCCTTATTTAAGGAAGTCCCATTCAGCTAGCCTTCAGATGGCTCTCCAGGGTGATTGTTCTATTATTTAGTTGTAACTTTGATGTGGTCATGGGAGGAGGCAAGCACAGCATTTACCTGCTCCACCATCTTGACACACTCTGGAAGGAAAATTTTGAAAAGTCTATTAAAATGACCAGTGGTTAAATTGTTATAATTTCTTCAAGAAGAAGAAAAAGACCTGCGGTTCAGTCAGTCAGCACTTGAGTGCCTGACATATTCCAGGGAGTGTGTTGTGCATTTGAAACAAAGATAAATTGGAAAGTCCTTGCCTTGGATAATGTCCAGTGGCAGAGCTAGAAACATAATTGTAGTGTAACATAATAAAAATGAAAGTTATGCCAGAGTATTAGGATGGCATAGTGTTCCATATTGCTTATATGAGGTGGAAATTGGCAGAAGAAGTTGGAAAGTTTGCAGGAGTCAGGTAATAGAGGGCTTTACATACCTTCCTAAATTTAGCATAACTTGGACCTAGTTTATATGCCTTAGTATGCCAAGGTATATAGCATAATCACATTTGGATTCTGTATAAATCAGTGGCTAAGAAGTAAAGAATAGATTTAAGGCAGGAGGCAAAAATTGAAATGAGAAGCATAGAGCTTAAACTAATGTGTAATAATATGTGTAGAGAAGGGACAAATGTGGGAAATACTTAGAAGGTAAAATCATAGGACTATTGGAGTAAGAAATTAGTATGATGCCTGTTTTGTCACTGAGTGGGTGAAAATATCAATTATAATCAAAATTATAAGAAGGAGAAAAGGTATGCAGGGTGGAGGATGATTTCAATCTACCAAAATATGACTTCAATCTCTATGCCTATCTAGCAATCACTATATCTGTACTGTAATGCTACTTTTTATGTGGCATTTACAAGATGGTTGATATAAATCAGATTTTCTTGGTGACCAGCATGAAAAATACTGTCAAGTCCTCAGACTGGATCAATTTATTCCTAGCCATACATAGCTTATCAAGGCCTTAGGTAACACCATCTCTAATGTCTCCTAAGACTTACCTGCTTCTGAATCCTTTATCAATAGAGACTAGTTAATGTGGTATAGAAGACCAATCAAAAGTCAACTACACTAATGTGAAACTACAGAGAAACTGGTTTTATTCTATCCCTCAGTTATCAGAAGTTAATGAAAATATTCAAATGAAATAAGCAGAAAGTCAGTTTCAACCTAAAGAGATGAGCCAGAGCTATTCTGTAATCTTATTCACAATGATGATGAAATATAAAGTCTTGCAGAGCTGTTTATCTGGTAACTTCTTACCCGGTTATTTAACTGCTTACTGTGGAAAAACAAAAGTAACAGAAAATATGTTTTCCCTAGAGGCACTTAACTCTCTAACAAATCAGAGCAATGAAATGTATACCCATATTAAAATTTAAAGCCATGGGTGGATGCAACAAATACTTGCCTAACAATTCATTTAGAGCACCAGGAGGCATCAGGACTCAGAACTCTAGCTCAGTGCACTAGTTCTGAGCAAGCTGTTTAATGTACCAAAACCATGACCTTCCAATCTATAAAATGAGAATAGTAAGTAGTTTGCACCTTCATAGAATAGCTGTGTGGATTAAGTGTGATAATCTGTAAAATGCCTACCACAGTATGGCACGTAATATGCACTCACTTTAGCTATTATCAGTGCAGAGGTAATTATAACTCAACACGTTGGACATAACTTAAAGTTATTATTGTCTCTCTTCCCTTCATGGTTCAAGTTTGGAACAAATGTTGCAAAGAAATGTATAGCACTCAGCTCTTCATACAACTTGAAAACAGCTTAAAATATTCTGATTGCTCACACATAGAACCTGTGATGGGTAATCTGTTCTGCATCCTTTTGCTTTTAATTTTTTTCTTTTTCCTAAGACAAGACTCTTTTCCACCATATTTAATGTGTGGCTGGATAACAGCAGCTTTGTAACAGCATTGTCAAGGACAACAAAGGGAGTGAGTTGAAGATGAGATTTCATTGATTGTTAGCTCATCTTAACAGAATTTTTTTAATATCTCTTTTGAATATTCTGTCTAGTTGGGCTTTCTTTTTCTTTTTTCATCTGGAACAGGGTGAAATAAGAAGGTAGGATGATGCCTGTGGTTTAGTATAGTGCTTTTTAAAATGGAATACACAGTCACCGCAAGAGATACGCTGCTGGGATGGGCTGCTTTAAGCAAGGGAATTAATTTCCAGACCCTCATCTTCCATAAGTACTCTTTCCCAAAACTAGCTGAGAAAATTTTTCCCACTTAACCAAAAAAAAGAAAAAAGAAAAAAAGCCCCAAATGAATATCACATCTTTCTCTTATGAATTGTCTCAGAGTGTAAAACTCTTTAAAGGTGCCAAACACTGAGACAATTACAAATATTGGGTTCAAGAAGCGTCTTTTAACATCCATTCAAAGCGATACAGAGAAGAAGCATGAGAACTACAGAGACTGACTAAATATTAAACCAAGTAGAATTCAGAGCCTGATAAATGCCACTAACACAGAACCTGGCTGATCAGCCATACAACCAGACCAGGAGGAACCTACAGAACAAAGATTCCTTCAGAGATTACTAACAACTGTTTGCCCATACCAGAAACGTGGCATACCCATATCAGGAAAGGAAAACAAAGACTTTATAATTTTCATAGAAACTAAAAACTGGACATAAACCCAATTCCTCAAATACAGGGTCTCCTTCTCTGACTCTTAAGAGGAGACCACACTCTGTCTGTAGAGCATTATTCCTTCTCTGATACTTGCCTTCTGTCTCTCTGGTTCGAGACTGAATTCTTTCCTGGGCTGAGTCAGGGACCCTCCCTCTCTCAGTGTTGGACTGGAGTCTCCACTTGTGGGATTTGCTCTGTCCTGCATCAAAAGCATTCTAGGCCTTTCAATCCCTTTATACTTATTTCTTTGAAAGGTCAAGTTGACCTAAGGATAATATGAGTTTAGAGCAACCAAAACAGTGCTTCTTAGTTTTATGGGTTCTTTTAAAGGTTACGAGACTATTTTGCAAAACCAAATCTGTTGATATACATTGGATAAAACTCACAAATAACACGTTGAATGACTTCTTTCAGATTCAGGGGTCTTTATGCAATGAGGTAGTTAAAACTTGTATTATCGAATCTTATGAGATATTTATTCCAATCACAGTCAATGCTTGTTTCATTTTGTGGCAAATAATAAACTTATTTACTTTATGATAAAACATTTTGTATATAAACTTAAAAGTATGCAGGTGAGCAGAAAGGCTTAAAGACCACTAACTGGTAAATGTCTTCATGTTTGTCTGAGGGACACATGTTATTACTAATCCACTGTCCTAGACCAGAGGGATCTCTGTTTACATGTTATAAACTACACAAGCCCCTTTTTGCAGACAAAACCTCTACTACCTTGTCACTATATATAACATCACCTTTGAAGTCATCTTAGCTATAGGAAAAAATAAGAGCTATAGGAAAATTACTGGAAAAGGGACTATATTAAGGTAAAAATCGGTTCTTGTCTCAGTTCTGCTAATAAATAGTTGTGATTTTTCTGTTTCATTAAGTGATTATTAAAAGCATGACTGCATCCTTCTGCAGTCATTCCTTAGGAATTTGCTACAGGGGAGCATTTGTCATCTTTGTTCACCTTACCTCAATTTGTTCCTCTGTGACACAGACCCTAAGGGGGGTCCATACCAATCTATCATTATTATTATTAAATTTTTGAATAGGTAATACATGGCTCAAAATTCAAAATGTAGAAATAAGTTATTCAGTGAAGTCTCCTCAATTTTGTCCCTCAGCCACATAATACCCTTCCCGCAGACATCTAATTTATTATAGGAGTGTGTAGTGTGTGTGTGTGTGTGTGTGTGTGTGTGTGTGTGTGTGTCCTCTTTCAGAGATATTGTAAAGATATAAAGAAAATAAATTCATTTTTTCTCCCATTTGCACACAAATGATGGCATGCAATACATATTTTTTTCACCTTGATTTTTATTTAAAATTTATCTCAGAGACCTTTCCTTATTAATTCATAAGGAGTTTCTTATTTTCTTAACATCTTAATGGTATTACACTGTATGGATGTGACTGTTTATTTAACCAGGGCGTTATTAATGGGTATTGGATTCTTTTCATTTATTTCCTATCCTGAACAATACTGTTGCAAAATACCACGTTCATTTGCATTTGTCTTATATCTAAGTATATCTCGAGAGGTCACAATTAAGACCCTGGATTCTGGAACATACTGCTGGAGTTTGAAGCCTGGCTCCACTTATTAGCTGTGTGTCCTCGGGCCTATTACTTAACTTCTCTGTGCCTCAAGTTTCTCATCAGTAAGAACTCAAGATAACAGAGATTCAATGAATCACCCTATATAAAATATACAGTAACTTCTGTGTTAGTTGCTGCTACTACTGCTATCGTTAACATCATCATTAGTATAAAGATGTGGAATTACTAGGACAAAAAAAATACATATTTAATTTTGATGGATATTGACAAAATGGTCTTCATAGAGGTTCTACAAGTTTACATTCCTGACAGGGATGTATGAATAGGAAGTCTGTTTCCCCACACTTGTGCCAAAAAAAGTAGTTAAATTTCAGTCTGATGAGTGACAACCGTTATCACAGTGCAATTTTAAATTGCATTTCTTTTTAGTGAGGAGGTAACATGGTTTCACAAGTCCTTTGGATTTGTTTTGGTGTGAATTATCTGTTTGATTCCTTTGCCCATTTTATTTGAAACCATGATGTTGAATTTGTCTTATGAATTTTTAGCTCTTTGTATATTAGGTAAATTAGTTCTGTGTTAGTGATATGACTTGGAAAATTCCTAACATTTTTTGTTCACCTTTTGACTTAGCTTTTGGTGGGATGAGCCACTCAGAATTTTTATTTATTTATTTAACATAACTGATTTTTATTGATCTCTTTTATGGCTCTGGGTGCTGTGTTAGACTTTGAAAGGCTTTCCCTTTTCAAAATAATAAATTAAAATAATTAGCCCACAGTTTATAATGTGGTTTAATTTTTTTTCCATTTTAAGTCTTTCCATTCATTGGGAAATAATCATAATGTAAGCTTTGAGCTATAAATCCAAATTTATTTAAAGATTGCTGCCTAATTATCTCAAGTCATTTTATTGAATAATATTTTTTTCTAAAATGGTATGAGATGACTACTTTATCATCTACTTGATTACCTTATTGCTTCTTCTATTTCTCAACTTGCTGTTCTATCTCTATTGATGTGTAACCTTATAATAGACTATTTTACTTTATGTTTTAATATCTAACAAGACTAATTAGTATTCACTCTACTCTGCAGATATTGCCTAGTTATTTATGCTTGAGTTTTTTTTCCCCCTATGAACTTTAAAATTACTTTGCTAATGCAAAAAAAAAAAAATTTCCATTTAGTGTTTTTTAGGGATTATGGTGAGAAATTCAAAAGTTAACTTGAATAAAACTGAAATCTTCATGATATTTTCTTCCACAAAATTTAGTGCCTTTCCATTTATTTCAGTCTTCTTTTATGTCTCAAGAGCATTTTGAAGTTTAGCTTGCGTGTTTCTTGTTTATTCCTTGATATCTTAATTATTTTTGTCATTCAGATATGAAGTATTTCATTTTATTATATTCTTCTGATTGCTGTCTGTATTGATGAAAACTATTTCTATTAATTTAATGCCCAACTACCTTATTGATTTTACTTTCTGTTTGTCGTAAGTTTTCAGTTGTTTTTCTTGGGTTTCTAAATATAAAGTCATATCATAGTAATTATTTTGCCTACTTTTAAACATTTATATCCTTATTTTCTTCTTTTACCTATTTGTATTACCTAACACCTCAAATGCAATATTAGATAAATAATAACAGGACTTTGTATCTCAGATAAGTCTTGAGTATAAATGCTTGCAGTGTGCCTTTACTAAGTATCATGCTGGTTTTTGGGTTGAGATAGATCAATTTTAATCACATGTAGAAGTTTTCATCTATATTTATTTTTAAGAGTTTTAAAATCAAAATATATGTTAAATTTTTGTCGTGTTTATTTAGCATTTATTAAGATGATCATATAATTTTTAGATTTTATTAACAATCATTTATATTCATAAATTAATATTGAATCACTTTTAAATTCCTAGCATGAACCTTTACATTTTTTACTGTACTTACAATATTTCAGCTTTGCCTCGATATTCATAAGTGAGATTATTTCAGTTTTCTTATTTGGGACAATTCTTATTGGATTTTGCTGTCAATATTATATTTGCTTCATTTAAAAGATTCTAGAATTTTTTTCTTGTGTTCTAGAACACTGTTAGTAACACTGAAATTATCTGTACTTTAAAAGTTTGGCCATAAAAAAGAATAAAATATTGCCATTTGTGACAACATGGATGAACCTAGAGGGTATTATGCTAAGTGAAATAAGTCAGAGAAAGGCAAGTACCATATAATTTCACTTATATGTGCAATCTAAAAAAACAAACAAAACAGAAGCAAACTCAAAGATAAAGAGAAGAAACTGATGGTTGCCAGATGAGAAAGGTGTTGGGTAGATGTGAAAAAGTTGAAGGGATTAAGAAGCACAAATTGCCAGTTATAAAATTAGTCATGGGAATGCAGTGTGTACCATAGAAAATATAGTCGATAATATTGTAATAACTATGTATGGTATCAAGTGGGATGATCACTTTGTAAGTTACATAAATGTCTAATCACCATGCCATATACATGAAACTAATATAATATTGTATGTCAACTATAACCAAAAAATAAATTATTTTAAAAAACAACAAAAATTTGATAAAATTTTCTAGTAAAACTCTATGAGTCTGATGAAATTTTTGGACAATAGTCTCTTTAACAACTCTCCTTTTTTATTACTATCAGTTTTTGCAGGTTATATTTTCCTAGAAAATTACCCATTTTAACAAGGTTTTCTTTTATTTTTTTCTGTTTTGGTCTATATTTGAACAAAGTAGTCATTTATTTTATTCTTTGTCATCTATTAATGTATTTATGTATTCAAAACTAACTTTCTCTTTGAGCAGTGCTTATCCTGAATTCTGTAAGTAATATATAGTGTTTTTATGACCATTTGCTATATATTCTTCAGTTTCAATTGTCTTTGTGATTCAAGAGTTTTTGAAACATTTGGAAGAGGTGGGTTTTGTTTTGTTTAAATTTCTGGATTTTAGGGACCTCATTTCTGTTTTGTTTTGTTTTGTTTTGATATTAAGTTCTTCTTTGATAGTATTACAATAAAGTTTTATCTATATTATTTCCAAATTTTTTGAAATATACTGATGTTTTCCTTTTGACCTAACATATGGTCAATTTTTGTGAATGTTTCATTGAAGAAGATGGATCAGATTTATTTCTGTTTTTAGAGGACAAAGGACATATACAGTTTGATATGTAGATGTATCCAGTTTTAACATTGTGGTTTAGAGTACAGACTCTGGAGCCAGACTGACAGGATCTAAATCCCCAAAACAGTACTGTGACCTTACACAAATTATGTAATTTCTCTGTGCTCTAGTTTCCTCACCCATAAAATGGCTGTAATGACAATATCTACCTCCTAAAGTTGTTGTAAGGATCAAATGGGTTAGTATGTACAAAGCATTTAGAACTGTGTGTGGAATGAAATAATCACCATATACCTATTAGCTGTTCTAATTCTTTAGATTTATCTTATTAATTATTTAGTTCTTCTAGAGTAGCACTGTGCAAATGAAATATCATAAAAGTCACATATGCAATTATAAATGTCATGGTAGCTATGTTAAAAAAGTAAAAGAGGTAAAATTATTTTTAATAACATTTTACCCATTATATAAAAAATATTATCATTGTAGCATGTAATCAATATACAATATTTTTTAATGACAGTTTACCTTCTTTGTTGTGTACTGTCTTTGAAATCTGGCATGTTTTGTACCTACAGCACACTTCAGTTTGGATTAGCCACATTTCAAGTGCTCAATAGCCACATATGGCTCCTGGCTACCATATTGGATGGCACAGGTCTAGCAACTTATTTTTTGCCTATTTTTTGTCTACACTTGGTATATCATGAGCTGAGTAAGGTGATAATAAATGTCCTCTATCATTAATATATTTCTAGGTATTTTTCCTTGAATCTCCAATACTTTTTGTTTTATAAATGTTTAGGCTCTGTAATTTGTTACAAAAATATTCATAATAATTATATTTCCATTGTGAACTGTATCTTTTAGCATTAAAATGGGCCTACTTTTATCTCTTTTTGTGCCTTTGCCTTGAATTTAATTTTGTTTAATTCTATATTTATGACCAATGGTATTCTATTTATTTGTTTACATTTGCCTGATATATATTTGTCCATTTAAAAAATTTTCACCCACCTGAATCACTTATAGTAAGACTCTTATACACAGCACAGAATTGGATTTTTCTTTGTTATAAGTCTGAGAATCTTTTTTTTAATCATTTAGTCAATTTACACTTATATGACAGGCATGACTGAACTTAGTTCTGTTCTATTATTTTAGGTTCTGTTTTTTGTTTTTATAACTTTTAAAAGTCTTTCACACAGGATTTCTTTGCTTTGGATTTTGTATTTACCCTGATATTTAGAAAGACTTAGAGTTTTATTTCAATCTTTACCTTTATAACTATGTAGAATTGCCTTCATCTTACATTTCTTTAGAAAGAATTACTAAGAAAAGTCATCTGAAATCTAAAAATAAGGCAAAAGATAGCTGCATGTCTTTTAAATGTCATTCCAGAGCAGTGCCTAAGAGTCATCTGACTTCCTAGAGCCATGATTCTCAAGGGCAGGAACCAACCAGTAGCATCAGCACCAGCATCATCTGGGAACTTGTTAGAAATGCAAGTTCTGGGGCCCCACCCCAGACCAACAAAATCAGAAGTTCTGTGGATAGGGCCCATCAGTTTGTGTTTGTGCAAGACCTCCAGGTGATTCTGATGCAAGGGCAGTGTTCTTATCCAGGGGCATTTTTAGAATTGGGGACATTTGGAAATGTCTGGAGACACTTTTGGTGATCACAACTTAAGGGCAGAGAAGTACTACTGGCATCTCGTGGGCAGAGGACAGGAATGCTGTTAAATACCCTACAATACACAGAACAGCTCCCACCCCTTCCCAACAGATAATTATTGTACCTAAATGTCAGTAGTACAGAGGTTGAGAAACTCTTCAAGGGGAATATAACTTGGTTCAATATACTATTTATTATGGATTAGCATCTAGATGCTAACTTGAAGAAAACTTGATAAGATGCAAAGATTTTTATCTGGTAAAGATACCAATTATTTCTGTGCAGTAGAGTGGAAACCCAAAGGTTATGTCTTGATGACCCAATAGGTTATTGTATTAGTTATCTATTGTGTAAAAAAAGATAGCTTAAAATGACAATAAAAATTAATTTCTTGAGAAATTCTTAGAGAAATAGTTTTCATATGCTCTCTAAGAGTGTTTGATTTGTTTGTTTTTTCAGGTGAGAAGTCTTCTGACATTTTTTTAACTGTTTTTTTTTCTTCTAGTATGTTCTGAGTTTTGTTCTGTCTTAACTCTATTTTAATTTTTGCTTTTATCTAAAATTTGTAGAAATTTAATATAGGGAAGAAAACAGGGTAGTGTCCAGGCCAGGTGAAACTAGTCTTATGTCCTAAGTTTTGCATGTAATTTATGTGCAATTAATCTTTTACATTTTGGGCAGGTATTAGCAATTGTGGTATTTTTTTATTTTTCATCACAAAGACTCTAACACTTTATTACCCTAGAGACATACCCTAGAATATTCACTTCTGGAAAATATTCCCTGTATGTGTGTTCTGACTCTTGTTTCTCAGAACCAAACCAGGGCCAAGAAGAGCCTGCTACCAACTGGTATATATGTTCCTTCTGTTAAAATAGAGGATCAAGGATATGCACTTCATAGTGTGCTCTTTTGCTCTGAAAAGGGTATTGGTTGCTACCTGTTTTCTGTATATTAGTTTGTTATGCTGCAGCCAGCAAATCCCTCTCAATACAGCAACTTCTTCTCTCTCTTTTCCTGCAAGCCTCTCTGAGCAATCTGATGCTTTGGGCCATCTTTCCTCTATTGGACCTAGGGTTTCAGATCTCCCCTAGTTTCTGTACAAATGGAACTTATTTTTTGTTTTTATTCTCACTGTTGATTATTAAATTATTTCATTCAGAAAAGAAGTAATGGTTTATTTTTCTCAAAAACTTTTTTTAACTACAAAACTTCAGAAAAGTTTAAAAAATAGTACAAGTTCTGGTCAAGATGGTGGGTTAGGTAAACACCATGCATGCCTCCTTCCATAACCATATTAAAATTGCAACTTAATTATGAAACAGTCAACCTAGAGACCTATCTGAAGACTAGCTGAATGAAACTCCTATAACTGGGGATATAAAGAGGAGGGCACATCAAGATTGGTAGGAAGAGCGGAGACACAAAACAGGCTGGTTCTACACCTATGTGTGGCGTTGCAGCATCTAAAAGAATAGCTCTGCTGTGGAGATCCCCCTGAGAGAAGCAAAGAGCTCCAGCTCCACACCAAGGCTCCCCGGCCCAGGGTTCCAGTACCAGGAAGAGGAGTTCCCACAAAATCTGGCTGTAAAAATCAGTAGAGATTCTGACCTGGCGAATAAGATGGGGGACAGTAGTAAACCCAGAGGTCTCCTTAAAAGTTCCACTCACAGACTCACAGGGACTTACCTTGGGCTCTGGTGGTGGAGGGACAGCAACTCCGGAGATGCCAGAGACATACAGGGAAAGATTGAGTTGTGCGGCTTCAGGGTGAGGGCTGGAGAGACAGCTGCTGTTGTCCCTATGTTGAGCCCTCCTCTTGTGCAGCATACAGGTGGGCGCCATCTTGCTTATGTTTGAGCCCTCCTCCCAACCTGGCCAAATCTGAATCTGCATTGGCTTGGTGAGATCCTCTCACTCTACCTTGTGACTCCCTAAGAGCCCGCCCCACCCAACTCACAAATTGCTGGTGGCAATTTGTTGCTGGGCAACCAGCCCCACCCCGCACTCTTGGCAGGAGGCTCCTTAACAGTCAACAGGCGTCAGCTCAAGCACTTCAGAAGACACTTTATAGTCGGCCACCAGCTCCTATCTGAGCTTTAATATTTCTTGAGTGAATCTCAGGGTCTGCCTACCTGGCCTCAGTGTGATCTGAGACTTTTGTGAGTGGTAACAGGCTCAGCACTGGCAGCAAATCTGAATCTGCACTAACCTGGGGAACATTACTTGCCCCACCCTGGTGGCTCCCTGGACTCTGCCTCATCCAACTTATGTACCACCTGAGGCTCTCGCACCTGCCGAGACTTATAAATAGCTGGCAGGCACTTTAAGACTTGGGATGCCCTGGGCCTTTTGCTGAGCTGCCCCCCTCAGCCCAGTACTGGTGGCAGTCATCTTTGATTCTCAGCATGGGCTCTCTCACGTGCCTCCAGGTCCAAAATAGACAATGATCAACCATGGATAGTTTTGTAGTTCCCACCAGGTAACCCCAGGCCAGTCACAGGCAGCAGCTGACCTTGATCTGCATGGAAGCCCCTCCCAAGGGGCTTCAGAACCAAGATACCTGGAAGTTGGTGTTAGATCTTAACAGAGTACCACCTGATTAGCCGAGAAGTGGCACATCCAAAGGGTGGTCTCAACAGGAACATAAACCCATTTGAGTCAATCTCACTTTGTGGAGTTAGCCTCGACACAGCAGCTCAAACGCTGTGGGCGTGGCCAATCTTCACAGTCAGCCTGAGAGTCAGTCACACCTACTGACATGCCAATGGCAATCGAGGCTCAACTACAACAGGAGGGCACACACAACCCACACAAGGGACACTCCTGGAGCACCTTGTACAGGTAATCAGAAAGATTTCACCACTGGTCCACAGAGGACACCTACTACATAAGGCCACCTGGCTAAGACTGGGAGACATAGCATATCTACATAATACATAGAAATAAATACAGAGAGGTAGCCAAAATGAGCAAACAAAGAAGCATGAAAGAATAGGAGAAAACTCCAGAAAAATAACTAAATGAAATGGAGGCAAGTAACCTACCAGATACAGAGTTCAAAACACTGATTATAAGGATGCACAATGAACTTAGGGGAAGAATAGATGACCTCAGTGAGAACTTCAACAAAGAGATAGTAAGCATAAAAAAATGTCATAGAACCCATTAAAAGGAACCAGTCAGAAGTGAAGAACACAATAAATGAAATGAAGAATATACTAGAAGGATCAAAGGTAGATTAGATGAAGCAGAGGACTAAGTCAGAGATTTGGAAGACAAGGTAGCAGAAAACATCAAATAGAAAGAGTGAAAAGAAAAAAGAATTTTAAAAAAAGAGGATAGTTTAAGGGACCTTTGGGACAACACCAAGCGTAACAACATTCGCATCATAGGGATACCAGAAGGAGAAGAAGAAAGCAAGGGACTGAGAATTTATTTGAGAAAATAATAACTGAAAACTTCCCTAACCTGTGAAGGAAATAGACATACAACTCCAGGAAGCAGAGAGTCCTAAACAAGATGAATCCAAACAGACCCAACCCAGACACATCATAATTAAAATGGCAAAGGTTAAAGACAAAGACAAAGAGAGAATCCTAAAAGCAGCAGGAGAAAGGCAGCTAGTTACTTGCAAGGGTACTCCCATTAGAATGTCAGCTGATATTGCAACAGAAACCTTGCAGGTTTTGGATGCAACCTGGAGGAGGCTATTTCCTGATGAGCCTTGAATTTCAGGTAGTTTCCTATCATTACTATCTTGAAGGGTTGTAAAATACATTCTGGTTGTCAAATAAATGATATACTTTTTACTTTAAAAGTTAATTTTTGTTTTTCTCTTGTCTTCCTGTAGTAAACTAAATTCTTTCAAGAGCTAGCATCTTAAACAGATTTAGTTTTGACTTATTTTTCTTTAAACTCATTATGTTTTACCCATCTGGTTTCATCTTGCCTAGTTATTTTCAAACAGCACAGAATAGCTAATGTTAGAAAACAGACCAGAACTAACCCTATGCACACAAAGTGCCAGGAATAAGAAAAATGTTTTTTGAATATTTTTCATTTATACTTCTTTGTTTAAATAATTTTTGACACAAAATTTAGTTAAATGTTATGTTTAGAACTTCTAAAGTATGCAGCCATGAGATATATAAAGTCTGAGATCTTGAAGACAATTTTAGAGAAAAACACTGCTTAACTGCAAAATAATATGCACTTACTTATAAGGTCTTTACAAGGTACTTTTGCAAATATTCAGTTTGATTTTTACAACTCTATGAGGTAGTTGAGGAAGGTGGTGAAATCTCTTTTTTTCAAATAAGGAAATTGAGGCTCAGATAAACATATTGACTTGCCCAGGATCTCATGACTCTTTACCGGCAAAGGCGGAATTTAAATCTTTTCATGGACTGCATGCCAAAGGTATATCGTAGTAATCTCATTTGATTGAATTTCCCTCCTCAGTCATTCTAGAGTCTTTATATTTTGGCAAAATCAATGTATTTTTCTTAGAAATACCACACTTCCTACCATCAATAGCAGCTCCTTTCTGTAGGAGTCCTGCCTGCATTATTAAATAGCAAATCCCTCTGAATTTTGGAGAGACTCTGTTACCATGGGAATCTAGGGGCATTATTGCTTTAGGAGGCAGCCACTCAACATGAAGTGTTCAAATACTTGCCCTCTGGTTTAGGAAGATCTAAAAAAGCATCAACCCAATTTGTACATCTTTCGTTAAAGACTCAGTTGCATTATCTAACCAGTATCTAATAACGTTCACTGTTAAGAGTTTTGTTTTATTTTTCCTTTTCGCCCAAAAAGTGACTGTGATTGTCAAAACTACAAAAAAAAAAAAGTTCTGGAGGAATGTCTTTCTTTTCCACCATGGGTTTGCCTATTTTGTTTGTTTTATTGATTATGGGAAATCGATAGATTGATAACATCACAGACACCATTGGTTGTGAGTAAATGATATCATCAAAATTATAAAGCTACTCAACACAAACTCAAATTTCTGCAAATGATAGTAATGTGTGTATGTGTATATTTATAGTTATATTTATATGTGTCTAGTTTATTCATTGTTTTCTTTTTTGTTTGTGTTTGTTTTTTACTCAAGGAACATTTAGTATCTTTGTCACAGGAAGACTGACAATATAAAACTTTTTTTATATGGGAAAACTCAAAAATAACCCCAAATGAGTGGCAAGTGAAATGATTGCTCTGAAAAAAAGAACAGTCCAACATTTATTAACAAGCTTCTTCTTGAATTTTCTTAAATTAAAAAAAAAAAAAACCACAAGAGAAGTTGCTTATACTTTAAATTGCCAATTTCTGTTTTTAATTTTGTTAACATTTATTTCATTGTATTTATGAGTAGGAATAGATAGTGTATATACAAAGAACCAATACTTGGGGATGATGATTTGCCTTCTGAGGTGCTTACAAATGGTGAGTTCTCTTATTACCTGGCTTAGTCACAGCTCCCTTAACTAAGAACTTCATTTAATTTGCAATATCTCTGCAAATTGATCTCTGACTTGCACAATTGAGTCAGTTCTAGCAGTTTTGGGAACATATTTAAAGCAACTTATTTGCCTTAACGCCCATAGGCTCTCAGCTCCTGAGGGTAGAGACTAAGCATTGCTTATCTTTGTGTATCTAGCACAGGACCCGCATAGAGCAGGTGCTCAACAGATGTTTGCTGAGCAGAACTGTCCTCAGTTACCTAATGGAAAACAGAAGAAAGGTATTTCTTTACTGAAATGACTGCCCCACATAGAAGCAAATTCAGCCTTACATAGAATATATACACTTAAACTTGCAAATGCAGATCAGTGCACCTCTGTGGGTACAATTTCTGATTGGTCACTTGGTAGCAGGTCATTGCCCTCTCCCACAGGCTCAACCCCATGTCTATTTTTGAACATCTTGGACCAAGTTCTCTATCCTCTCATCACATAAGAATCAGATTTACGTGTAGTTATTTTGTGTCAAAGGAAGATATTTAAAATGTTGATACTTTAAAATTTTAAATGAATGTTAATCAAAGGTAATTTGTGATGGCGTGCTTTCTATGACTGTTAATTATGGATGGCAATTTCTTAGGAAGAGCATAAGTGTTCTCTTTTGCAACCTAAAATATTTCTTCTTAACAAACAAAATTCTTAAAACTATTTTGAGTTTTAAAAATTGCTGGTTGTTTTGCATTTTACTAAGTGTTTCATTTGATGGATATTTTCCTCCTAAATTTTTATCCCCAAAGACTTAAATTGATTTTTTTTTGTTATTCATATTTCTTGATAACAGTCTTAATAGAAGTCTTAAGGAAGATGGCTAATGCTAGTCAGATGGGACAAGTATAGTTAATTTCCCCCCGTGGCAATTATATATATTAGGAGAGTTTTCATGGCTGTTTCGTAGCTTCCTAGTGATATAGAATTGGTAAGACTTACATGATATATAAATGTGTGACTTGTTACACATCATAATAGCAACCGTATGATAAGAACAATGTAAACAGCTTCTCCTTGCAACAGATCGTCATTAGAAGAATCACTGCATTCCAGGATCTGAAGATGGTCCTTGTCTTTCAAGAAAATGTTAAGTCCTGGTCCCATTTAAAAGCATACCAAAAGACCTCAAAATCAATGCCTTGTTACACATTCACCCTCCCCAAACTTTATAAAAATACTGAAATAATATTCTTCCAAAAAAAGCAAAGTCTGAGTTTAGAGAATATGTATCAAGTACATGCACAAAAGCTTTCATTTCACCCATGTATGAATGGCTCTAGAGAAAGATACATGAGAAAATCATAACACAGTCTTTGTGGCACCTAACTAAGGGCAAGGGAGGAGGAAATAAATAGTTCCTAAGGTATCCTCTGTCCCATAGTTCAATCACGGAGATCCCATAGTGTCACAGGCAGCAAACGTCCAGATATCTTTTCAGGTAACTTCCTGAGAGTTGGACTGTTCTTCAGAGTTTCTCATCTTGCTCCTTCCAAATGCCAGCATTATTGCCTTCACTGTCCTCAGCCTGAAGTCAGCCATCCTGCAGTACAAATTAGAATCTGTTGTAAGAGTGTTCCTAGAAAGCAGTTTATCAGATAAATTCGAGAGAACAACTCAAATGATCCCTTACACTCTCAAGATTTAGAGAGAATTAAAAGATCATATAGTCCACCCAGAACATGAAATCTTAAAGACTCCCATACAGAGTGTGACAAGGATGCTTTCCACAGTGCTCTCTAAAGGGTGATCTACAAAACCCTGGCCTTTGAAATGCTCCATGTTGAGGTTCCCCTCTTAGAAATTCACAGTGTAAATTAGTATAAGGGCACTGAGAAAAATTTAAAGGGAAAAAATACATACCTATGTAGGTATATATAACCATTTATCGAAAGAGAGAAGAGAGAGAGAGAGAGAGAGAAACATATTCAACTTGGCTTACTCCAGCATTTCCTAGCCTTTCTATATTTGTTAATTAGATTTAATTCAGCACAAGATAATGGGAAACAAAGAAACATTATAAAGGAAATATACATATTCATACTGCCAAGAAAGTAATCTTGACCTGTTCTTGCCATCTAAGGATGAAATGACATATACCACCACAGAAAACATTCACACCCTTATATTTTTAAATGAATATAAATCTTGGAACTCCACCAAAGGCAAAATATAGATTACAAACCTAATGACATTTTCCGTCTGTTTGTCATTTTTACTTATAGAACTCATAAATATCATCTGAACCTAAATAATAAATGTGTAGATCATTTCTCTTAATGCTATTCACTGGTCTTGCCTAGAAGAAAAATTCATTCTTAAATCTGAAAATTCCTTTGGGTACATATTCAACTCTTGGGTGTAATTTTATCACATTTTTTTTCTTCTTACTTTTTCTCTAAACAAAGCTAAATGTCTCATTTGTTGTTGATCTGGATGAGGGTGAGACTGTATGCCATATGCATTTTACATGAGAACATATAAAAGTAAGTCTTAGAGGTCAATGAATCATCTTTTTGTTTTATGAGATGAGAAAATTGAAAGGGCAAGGGAATATCTGTATATAAAGGTCTGATTTTTAAAGAATAAAATAAAATTAAAAAAAATAGATCTTTATTTCTATTTCCTTATAGAGATTGAAGATCAGGAAATCTTACCCATGTAAGTGACTGTCCTATATCAAAAAGCTGAAAATTTCTCCTAACCCAGGAGCAAGGTTTAAGTAACTTGAATGGTGCTACACCAGTAGAAGTGAGCTAATGGCTAGTTACACTGTTTGTGAAACAAACGCAAATACTCATCTGAATTCAGAGGTGGTCCACGCGGTGGGCACCATCTGAGAGCTTTCGGTGCATATCCTATTACACTATCCATAGAAGCTCTTTTTTTCTGAGATTTCAATGATAGCCACATTGCTCATGGAAACAGGCTCTGCAGGCTGAGATGGCACTTGGGGTGACTGGCACAATTTCAGACATCATCCAAAAATCTTACCTAATGGCTTCTTGCTTTTTTTTTTTTTTTGGATCACAGACCCCCTTAAGGTCCTCTCCCCTCAAATGAGCATACATCCATTATAATTTCACATAAAATATAATGTACTTTCATGAACTCCCTGAAGCCCTTCTTTAGACCCCAAGATATCTTCCTCTGTCATCAAATCATAAACTTTTTACTATTCACCTTTATATATATATTCCCAGCTTGAGCTATGTTTGGCCAGTAGTAGTGAAAGGATAGGACTGAAATATTTGCCAAGATGATAGTAGGAGAAGCGTTAAAAACAAAGTTGGTATTGCAAATCTATAGGGACAGAAAGTAAATTAGTTTGGTGGCCTGGGGCAGGGTGAATTTGGCAAGATAAGGAGACTGCTAAAGAGTACAGGGTTTCTTTTTGAAACGATGTAAATGTTCTAAAATTAGATTGTAGTGATGGTTGTACAATGCCGTGGATATACTAAGAACAACTGAATTTTATGCTTGAAGTGAGTAAATTTTGTAGTATTAAGTTATATTTCAACAAAGCAGTTTTTAAAAGTTGGTGTTATAATAAAGGGAAAAAATGGCTCAGTAGGAACTTACAATAAACTTCATATGACTGAAGATATGTGTGGCCTCCTTTTGATTGTCTTCAATGAGAAAAGAACTAGAAGAATTTTGGTTAAAGGTCACTGGAGTTTTTCTCATCATGGGAAACTATGGAGACTGTGTGTTTAGGACTTCTGAAGAGTGTGGAATGTGTAGGACCACCCATAAGAATAAAGAGCACTGGCTTGATCCAGTAGGATCTCTGCCCAACCCAAAATTCTGTTTATGAGAATAATTCAGTAGGAAGGCAATGGCTGCCCTTCATGACATTATTTTAAAGGTTAGGAATATGACACCCATTTCCCCAAATCCTTTTTCTTAATACACTATGAATTGTTGACTAATAAATTTATCTAAGTCCATCTTGAATCAATTTTTATTTTTAGCTTGTTCTAACAAATTCCATATGCTTCCCTATTTGCTTGGGATGATGTGAGTATAATTTTTGTGTGGAAGCAGAGCCTGGCATTTAGAACCTTTAGGTCCCCATGTCTCTGATTCTCACCATCCCCTTCTCCATGATGGTGTCAAATCTCTCTCTCTCTCTCTCTCTCTCTCTCTCTCTCTCTCTCTCTCTCTCTCTCTCTCTTTCTCTTTCAGTAGGGGCAAGAGTTTCCAATTCTCCTTCTCTACCTCCCAGTCTTTCGCTTCCACTGTCTCCCCTGAGTTTGGGCCCTGATTCTAACTTGGAAAACCAAGCTGATCAGTTTAGTGCACTGTTATATTGAATACACAAAATAGTCGTGGGTTCCTGGGACATCATTCCAGTACATAGACAGGGCAACTTTCACTAAGTTTTAGAACTTGTCCAATTTAATTTTACACATGATGAAACTGAGGTCCAAAAAGTCTAAACCATTTGCCTGGGGTCACATAACTATCCAATGGCAAGACTAAAAAAAGCAGTATGCCTTGATTCCCAACCATTCTGCTTTGAAAACTATGCAGGTTGCCTCCTGGAGTCACTGTAACACTCATCTCAGCCCCTTCAACTTCCCTATTCTGATTTTATTTGTGGTTTTACCCAACACTGACCTCACCATCCTGTCTAGTCTCACCCATGTCTGCTTCATCCTGGTCAGGTTCAAACTCAGTGCCACGGTCAACAACATCCACTCCAGCCTGAACCCTGGGCTTCTCGTTTTCCCACTTGGCAAAGCCTTTGTCTTTTGCCGCTTTGTCATGGAACTTGGATTTCATTTTGGGGAAGGTGTGGGATCCTGAGTCCCCCCAGCCATCCTCTGACCATACTGGCTCGGTCTGAGTGGCCTGGCTGGTGGTGGCCCGCTGCAGCCTCACGGAGATCTGACGAGAAGAGCCTGTAACCAGCGTTATGGCTCTGCTGTCCAAGTCTCGGTGTCCAGTTGAGACGCCGGGGAACTCAAACACCTCATCTTGCACTGGAAGGGGAAAGGTTATGGGGATTATTGTGATTATTTGACACCCGACCGCTTCATAGCAAACCATCAAATTTGATGCAAGCGACAAGGTCTTAGAGAAACAAGATTAGAGGCAGAATGAAATTAGCTACAGATAAGTTGCATGTTAGTGAGACTTGAAAGTGGTGAGAATCAAGGTGGATTCAAGCGTGTAGCTACTGCTGCCCACCCTGAAGAATGCCCTGGTGTTTATAATAATTCTGAATAGATTTAGATCCAGGACCCAACCGAGGTCCAGGTCGGGGAAGGTGAGCCGAGAGAAATCGTGGTGGGAAAGAAAGTAGAGGAATTTACCTGGAGGTAATGAGGGGCTTCCAGGCAGTGACCCATGACTACTGCCCAGGGAGGGTGCCCGGGCAAATCTCCTGCAGGCCAGGACCAGAAGGTCTTTGCATTGCTTGTGACAATTGGCTCCACAGTCTGAAAAATCCCAAAGTATCATAGATGATTAGCTCCAAGTGAGTCTGGAGTTGACTGGGCTTGCAGGGCAGCGCCTGAGCTGTCCACCCTCCCTTTCCCTATCCTCGATTCTGTGTTGGATCTCAGAGTGTGACTCAGGCCCATGGGGTGTGTGTCAGGGCTGGAAAGGGGCAATGGGATGCTCTTCTTCCTGAAGTTTCGAAAGTTCTACATTTGTTCACTTTCTTCCTCTACACAATTTATTGAGGTGCTGGAGAGGCAACAAGAAAGGGGCTAGGCTGAGTGGAGAGTTGCCTTCATCCCAAACTAAATGCAAGTCTCAGAGGGGCTGTTTTTTCCCCCCAGGCCAAGATGGGGTCCCCACAGAGAGGCTGCCTGAGCTAGAATGAGGGCAAGAAGCCTCAGCTTCAAGTCTCTCCCAGAACCAACCACTGACTCTGATCATTTACAGCAAAGGTGTCTTTCCATTCAGCATTTGTTTGCATTTTTTTTATTCTTCTTCATTTCCTAAAACTTTTTCCAAGTCAGTGATTATATCTTCTGCCTCCTTTCTTTGCATAGATACAAAAAATAAAGTGGGCATATGCTCAATAAACACGTTCCAGATTTGACTATGGCTTGGAAATGGCATGTAGCAGGTTCTGTGATATTTCCCATTAGGGTGCTTTAGTTAAGAAAGCAGAATATTAACTCCTACTTGGGTAGAAAATTCTGGCCACTTTGGAAGATGGCAACACAATTGTTTCATATGATGTATGTCCTACATTTCCCTTAGATTCACTGAACAGATATGATCATTTTAAAGAGCATGCTTCTCTTTCACCATCGAAGAAGATTTTTCTAATGATTACTAAAACCTATTCCCCCCCAAATGGTCTTGTAATGACATCATAGAAAAGTCAAGTTGTAATGACATGTTCATTTTACTCTAGTTTTCTCATTCTATATGCCTTTAAGAAAAAATACCATATGTACAAAGATGATCCAAGGGTTTAATTGATATTTTGCTTCATAAAAGTGTGTGTGTGTGTGTGTGTGTGTGAGAGAGAGAGAGAGAGAGAGAGAGAGAGAGAGAGAGAGAGAGAGAGAGAGAGAAAGAGAGAGAGAGAGAGAGAGAGAGAGAGAGTCTTTTGGGCAATAAAGAACGAAAACCAGAATAAAACTAATGATTTATAGCTGGGCAGTTAGATGTTGTAGTATCTTTACTGCCTGAAAGCAAAAATTCAGGTTAGACCTTTAAGACACTGATACAGAGAACTAAAAGCATTTTTTGAGCACTAAAACATGACTCTCACTGAGGTTCATGCGAACTTGCTCTTTGTGCAAAATGAGGGCCAAATACTGAAAGATGGCTAGAGAGAAAAAAGCATCACAAGGGAATGATATTAATCTGAAGGCATTCTGTGACCAAGATGTTCCTTTTGTAGTTTCACTCTATTTTTCAAGAGCATTATCAGATTCTTAAATGAACAAGCATAAAGGATCTGCATAAAACATTCAGCAATTTCTTAAATTAAATATCAATAATGTATAATAATCATATGTGTACAAGTAGCAGCACATTCCTAAATGCCTATAAAATGCTCATGTATTGCATTCATCAGTTTATAGATTTTAACTAAATGGAGGGGATACATGAATGAATTTATTGAAAGAAAAAAAATAAGTTTTAAGGTTCTTCCTCTTTTCTTAACATCATCTGTGATTTAGTAGAGAAAGAAATGCATATGTATTACAGAAATAAGTGTGTGTGTTTTTCTCTCCTGTAGGATAAAGTTCTTATATACAGTATTTTAATTAGGCTTTTCAGAATTCCCACCTTAACTGTGTGCCTATGATTAGCAAGACATCTCAGAGATGGGGGCTAGATATATGTGGGTTGATATGGGGTAGTTTCCTTTCTCTTCTAACAGCTATAAAAAACTTCAGTCTGAGCTCTCCAAAACTCCACAGAGTTCTTTCCTGGACATATTAACTCTTCAGCTGCCAGTAACCCAAAAGACCCAAGTTCTCTGTGATGCTCCAAGAGCTTTGTGGTTTCATCAGGTAAAGTTGATTTCTATCCCAAATGTCATGTTTTTAAATTTTAACAAAGTAACATTTACTTACCTTTGCATTTGTAGCCTTGCTTGATTATGCCCCAGAGCTGTAACAAAAGACAAAGGAATGTCAGGGAATCTGAAGAAAAATTTGGAAAGAAAACGAGGCTACAGAGAAGGAAGTCCCGGGAAGCTGATGACTAGCGGAGCACAAACAGGATGTAGCTGCTCCTGACACCCTTCCTGTCAGATAGAAGAACCCTCTCTTCCAGCCCACTCCAGCTGAGGTGATAACAGGAATTTTGCTTCCCTTTTCCTTCTGGGAGCCAAATGGGATCTGGGATGGGAAATTGACGCTGGAGCATTTATTGAACTTTAGCATCATGTGTTCTCAGAAAAATTTACATGGGAGGCTTTACCACTGTCTTTGGCCTTTTTTTCAATCACTTGCTGCTCTTGGTGTCCACTACAGGAAATTAAGCAACCGAAGCAGTGCACATTGCAGTAAAGCATAAAAATTTTGCTAGTTTATTTTCTGAGTAGCATTTGTACCTTAAAATAATACAAAAGAGGAAAAGAGCTAGTTTTTATTCATGTATCCACTCTCCTCATTTGCTCACTATTTGGCCTGTGCCAGGGCTTTGGGAGATGCAGGAAAGGCTCAGATTCTGCCAACCAAGTAGGAAGTTGGATGTAGGAAGTGACAAATGTCTCAGGAGAGACATGAGGGCTTACAGTCTGACGAGGGAGCATTTGCTCAGGTGGTTCAGGGGCATCATCCTGGTCGTGGTATCCTTGCCCTCCTAACACACTATAATCTTCATGAAGAAGGAGCCTTCTCATGTTCTCTCTCTCATGCCTCCCACAGCACTTGCACATGGGCACCAGGGACACCAGATATATACAGTATTGATGAAGTAAATGGGCTTAGCTGAAGTTGGAGAAGCTCCACTTCCAACCTTTTAGTGGTTAGGTTAAGTGACTAATATCTACTTACAATTATTTTGAAAGAAGCAAGGATGGTGGCCTGCTAGGGCTGATGGAGGTGTCATTCACAATGCATTATAGGGCAACAATGCCCTGAATGTGGGCATTAGGGCCCTATGAAAAGAGTTGCCAATGGGAAGTGATTCGAGGGCCTTGGTAGGGCTGCTCCTTACCCTCCTTCTGACAAGAAAATTCCACCAGTGGAGAGTGATTCCTTTGAACCTTAAAAGTTACTGGCCCCTCGGAATATATCATTAAGATGCAAATGTCTCCTAGGACAGGGCATCATTTTGCTTTGGGGATAAGAAAGATTATTAAGATAACTAACTAGAAGCGAGGCCTCAGGTGCCTAGGATGTTAGGAAGAGGGATGGGGAGGAGCAAAGGGAAATGGGTAGTCATGGCAATCACATCGTGTCGGAGCTATAAGGATCTTCAAGATAATCTAGTTTTGACTTCTTTTTTATAAAAGGGGTACGTGATGATACAGGAAATTAAATAATCAGAAAAGTCTCACATCTGGAAAACTTTGTAGTGATAGGAAATTGTTTCATCACCAAGCCTTTAGTAATAGTAATAGCAACAATAATAATGACAGTTAACGTTTATTGAACTCTTGCTATGGGAGAAGCACAGTTTTAAGCTCTTTATGTGTATTAACTCATTTAATGCTCACAGTATCCTTATAGGATAGATACTAATAACCTTCTCAATTTTACAGATGAGAAGACTGAGCTGTAGAGTAGTGAAGTCACTTGGCAAGGTCTTATAGCTAGTAAGTAGGAAAGAAGAATGTGTCACTTGAGGGAAAGATAGGAAGCCATTGATCATTGGTATCGTGTGTGAGAGCAAAACCCACTGATCAAGGACAAGAAAGGATAGGATTTAAGAAGCATGTTAATATCTGGGTATGGCATGTTGTTAGCAGAGCTACAGGAACTGCTGAAAAAGATATAGTCAAGCAGGATTCCTATCAGGAGGGGAAGTCAGGGCATTGCTTGCTAAGGCTTACTTAATAACTAGGAGACAACACTAGGCAGGAAGAAGCTCTGGGTCAGTGTGACAGCCAAGGATAGGAGAGGGTGACTTCATGTGGATGGTTGTGTAGGAGTACTTCCCACAATCCTTTGATTTGAAGTTTCAGGATGCCATAGATTTGCAGTGATTGATTGTGGCATAAGGAGCCCTGGATTAGGAAATCAGGAGACCTGGCTATGAGTCATGTCCCTGCTGCTAATGATCCATGTGACCTTAGGGAAGTCACTTAACTTCTCCAGACCTCAAAAAAAGGGAATTAACAAAACTCTTTCAGTTCTGGAAATCTGATTCTAAAATAAATGTATTGCAAGTAGGTCTATTTGTCTCCTTTACTCTTAAAATGGAATTTATTTCAAAAGCAAGTGATCCAGGCACTGATAAATGGTTCCTTACAGTATCCCAGAATTCCTTTCAATAATATACTTACAGAGTTATATTTATAAATCCCTTTATAAACCAATGAACTTTTTTTTAACATTTGTGAGTAAAGATCAAATCAAATTGCACCAATAATATTAAATATATTTTTGAAAATAAAAAATAGCTGCTAATACTTTGAGCTAATTTTCACTAAACTTCAAAAGTATCAAGGAACACTAAAAGACAAAAAAGAAATATTTACTCTGTGGTATATGACATGCAACATGTCTGATATCATTTAATCATCATAACAACATGACAGGTAAGCATGAACTCCCTTTACAGATAGAAAAACAAACACAAAGATGGTCAATAATTTGGCCAAGGACAAAGAGTTAATAAGGGGCAGAATTGAGATTCAAAGCCAGAGTTCTAGCCTACAAGTCTGGAGCTTTCTACCTCATCAAATCTGTTCTGATGAGTTGGGGAGAGGAGTATGAAAGCTCCTGAGAAGTGCTACCTTGCTGCTTCTACAGCACCATCACCTGCATAGAAGGGAGAGACATTCAGAAGGACTAGAGAGGAGACACAGCCCCTGAGATCTGTTAAGGGCCGTCTGACTCTCATGCTACACCAAAAGACAGGTGTCTCAACCTGACTTTTGGCTGAGCCATGCCATGGCCTAACACATTCACTGGGCCCTTTCTACAGGAGATAGTTTCACATGATCCCATCCCACTTCAGCATTTTTCAGTTCTAGATACATCCAAAAATTCCTTTCAGAAGAGAGAAACTTGAAAAAGAAGACATATTTATTTTATGATAAAGTAGTCAGGTGATGCAATCTCAGTGGTGAAGCTGGTAGAAAAAGAAGCTCTCCTCGCCTGGGGTGGGCGAAGACAGCTGGTTAGGCTGGCCTTGTCCCTAGTCCATAACAGCTGCTGTGACCTCTTGGGGCCATCTTGGAGTAACCATTGACTCTTATTTACCCATTCTCAGAGGGATGTGTGCTTAAACACAAACTCTTGCCCTTGGGCCTCCCAAAGCCAATTCAAGCTTAGGATGGGAAAAATATAATTTAGTAGGAGCATATAATATCAGCTGTGAATTCAATATGGGTCGACAGTGGGATGTGACTGCCGAATGCACTGAACATAACTGAGCTCTGGCATGTGGTAGAGAAGCAACAGTCATACCCGCTAGGCTAGTGCGCCACCCTCACTTGGATTACCACATTTTCCATCTTGTTGTAACTTGGGTATCAACTAGAAGATGTTCAGGGCCCAAGAGTCTTTGTTTAATACAAGAGCCAAAGCCAACCTTAGCTGCCAAAGAATTATTAAACATGGGGGAATAAAGTACACAATCTTCATGTGTTGCAGAGATACAGGTAGAGCACAGGATTCAGTCAGAACACCTGCAATTGAGTCCTGGTTCTGGCCATTATTGGCTGTTAGGTCCTGGGAAATTTGGGTCATCCTCTCTAGACCTCTCTATCTTCATCGGCAAACGGGGAGAAAAAAATGCCCACCTCATGGGTTAGTTATGAGCATTAATTACATGAATGCCTATGGAACTATTTCATTACTGTCAAGTGCTGAGTAAATGTTATTTATTATTATATCCATCTTCTTCTCCAAAAAGATTTTTTTTTCCTTTTTGAGTTATGAATCAATGAGCCATGCCATGATGGATTTCTAGCAACTGACACCATATGAAATGAGAACTGGGAGGAACTGGCTAAGATAAATACTTCCCTTAATTGCACCCACTTATGAGTATTAGTGATGACTGCCAAGGCTCATTAGGTGGAACATTTTCCTGGCAGGGATTAATGGACAAACTGCTCACTCAATTTAACAGGGCTCACCAACCTTTCCTGACTTCACTAGCCCTGCATTCCTAGAAAGAACATAACTAAACCTGTAGATCTTGCTTTTGTTTTTAATTTAATTTTTAATTTCAGGGAGCCATCATATTTTACTTCTAATCTAAGGCAGCCAATAGATTCTGTTTAGTGTATCATTTCCTACCTTCTCAGAATGCTACACAAACAACTACATACAAGAGAAAACAATGGAAGACAGACTTACAAATCCTGCACAGTGTTCACAGAAGGTTGGCTTGAGATAGGTCATTTCCTGGAAATTATGGACAAATCCTGGTCCCATTTTACAGTGTAGTTGGGACTTAGCTCTCAGGAAGTAAGCCATCATTTCGTCTTTACTAATTAGGCCATCCCTGCGAAGAGAATCAAAGAAGGGAGGGATCTTTGAATACCATATTGCAAAGCAGTTGCCACACTTTAACCGTTCACCTCCCCAAACTTTGTGGCACAAAGCAGGTGGGGAATATTCGCTTGTCTGTTATATCTGAAAGGAGCAGAGGACCTCATAGGACAGCTTTAAGTGCCAAAGACTTTCTTAGTAAGCAGGTGTGTGTGTGTGTGTGTGTGTGTGTGTGTGTGTGTGTGTGTGTCCTGTGCACTGCAGCACAGAACATCTCCATTATTAGTGAATAGTAGCTTCCAAAAGGATATCTCCTCTCTAGTCCTTGCCTCACAATAGAGTTTGCAAAATCAGGCTGCTGGACAAAGGCAGAAAATTGATGACGGAACCCACCATTCTCAAATTTATTCAGTCTGATGTCCTCCAGGCCACTGCCACTGGTAATCCTCTCTTGAAGTTCTCCTGTTGCTTAAAATATAACAAAATTAAAACTTACTGATCTTTGTCCAGGACGCAGAAGGAATCCAAGAAGGGAAAGTTGGCAGCTATACTTTCAAAGTCCTCTTGGGAGATGTACCCATCATGGTCATGGTCATAGTTTCTAAACACAGACTACAAAGGAAACACAAATATTTATTGAATGACGTTTTATGAGTCAGGCTCTAAACTCATTATTGGAAAAGCAAAGTTAACTAGAATATTGCTCTTTCTATCAAGGAGCTTAGAATAGAATGAAAGAGGACAAAATCAAGAGCTTTAACGGTATAACAAGATGAGTGCAATGCCGAAGATAAAAACAGAGTGTTACAGGGGAACAGGGAAGGGAGATTTTATAAGTTTTCCTGGAGAAAATGATGTCTAAACTGAGACCTCAGGGTTGAGTAGAGGTTAGGCTTGGTGAATTCACAAATGCCAATACCATAATAGGAAATGAATCTTCAAAATGTTAAATTATCTCAAAACTTAAAGTATACTTTTAATGCAATTCCAGTTAAAATCACAGTGAGAATTTGTTTTAAGTGATCAAAATGATTCTAAATTTCAAATAGACATGAACACATTGAGAACAGCCTAAAATTGTTTAAGATGAGAATCAGAGAGAATGTGTCCTATCAGAAATCAAATAGTCTATACAGTTACCTCAATGAAAACAACGTGATATTGTAACTTACTACAGAGTAGAGTTTGGCAATAGATCTATGTATATAAAAGAACTTAGAATATCAAAAATATCTTTTCAAATCTACAGAGAAATTATAGATTATCCAATAATTGATGTTGAGTTAAATGAGTAATAATCTGTCAAAACTAGTTCCCCTTAACTAAATTCTAGATGCATTAAATATTTTAATGTAAAAAATTAGGCTATAAAATTACCAAAGGTAAATAGATGAAAATACTTTTCAGGTTTTATAATCATTGAATGTGAAAGGCCTTTCTTAGCATGACATAAAAGTCAGAGTCACAAACAAAAACATTTTACTAAAAAAAAAAAATACAAAATGTCTTAATCAAAAAAGCTCAATTAACAAATTTAAAGATGAATGACAGAAAATTATTTGCAACATATATTAGAGCAAAGCCACAAAAGGAAAACAGGAGGTCACAAAAGTAAAAATATAAATGGCTAATGCATTCATAGAAAGATGCTCAATTCTGCTAATAATTAAGAAATGCAAATGAAATGTTTTTTAATGTCTCAGATTAAAAAAAACATTTAAATAATTGGTAATTTCATAGAGTAATTTCATATCAAGTTGGTGAAGTAAAGAGCCACTATCTTTCTGGAAGACAATGCTCACTCTCTGACATGGCAATTCCACTTCTAGAAATTGTTCTTAGGAAATAATTGAACAAATTTGTTTGAAAATGTGTGTGTGTGTGTGTGTGTGTGTGTGTGTGTGTGTGTATGTGTGTGTGTGTTCATAGTGGGAGTTAAAATTGTACTGAATAATTTACAAATTATCAGTGGTTAACCTAGAAAGTAGAATTCCCAAGGCCTGACAATAATACTTGTATTTTCCATATATTATGTAATATTTGAATATTTATGACTTTGACTTTCTTTATAATTAGAGAAAAATTTAAAAGATTTTTCCATTGCCCTCTGCTAAACTGAGTTATTAAAAAGGTTTGTAAGATCTCCCTGCAAACATATATTTAACTTACAGTCCAGTTATAATAAATTTTGCTCTGTTTTTCCAATGGTTTCTGTCTATTCTATTTTATTTGAATTGCTCTATGTTGCAAGCAGCTTTAGGAGTATTTGAGGAAGTAAGCAAGGAATAAAATAAATTACTTAATTAAAAATATAATTGTTTAGCAGTCATTATAAGTTATTCATAGATAACTGAATTGTTCAAAATCACAGAGCATTACCTTTTTTTTTTTTTTGCAATCCCAGTATCAATACTTGTCCACAACCAAAATTGCTTAAAAATTTAACGGTTTTGGAGTGCCTACTCTTAATAGTCTAATATCCATATTTATACTGAAAATGCAAGATTTTTGTGGAATAAAATTTAGCATGGAAATTTATATAAAACCCAGTCTTTTGTTTGATTAAATCAATGTTAGGCAATTTATCCAGACTGGGCCAACCTTCCCCTTGGAATTGGAGAGAGGAAAAGGTATAAGGAAGAGAGAGAAGGACAGAGAAGGAGAGAAGGAGGGAGGGAGGACGGGAAGGAGGAAAGGACTATCCTGTGGTTGGGAAGCAAAGAAAATGAGTCTGCAGAGAATAGACTGAGTATTCAGAGAAAAGCAGAGATTACAGTGGGAGGGAGAATAGTACTGTCTTCTATTTCCTGATTCTAGATCCTCCTTAGCTGCAACCGCATCCCCCCTGGACCTTCACCCATCTTCGCTGGCTCCAAGTTGGGTCTGTTACTACCCCATCATCACATCACCTTTCCTCGCATTTTTTCTTGCTGCCTCACATGCTTCATATAATTTTTCTTTCAGTGCTTCATAGTTCCCTGGATGATCCAAGATATAAAACATTCTTTTTTTTTTTTTTTACTTTAAATACCCTTTCCTAGAAAAGACACAATCCTTGTGTGTCAGAAGATGTTGCTGATCCATCAAAATAGATGTTTAAACAGTAATCACAGTTCCCATTTCCCTCACATTGGCACTTCTATTCTTCTTTCTATGTGGAAAATTCTGATAGAACCTGACACTTCATTGAGGGATGTTTCTGACCTAAATTGCATTGTGCTACTGTGACCCCAAATAGACAGCAAGAGAAACTATCAAACTTACAGGGTCTTTCCTATCCTCAGCAATCAATGTATTGGGCATTTTATTGTGACCCAAGTGGGTTTTGAATGAATAGATTCTAATCCCCAAACAGTCCCTCAAGTTTCAGGGGCAACAGCAGAGGTGTCAAATGCCAGTGAGAGAGAGGAATTGAAAGTATCTGGGCAAGTGAGAACAGACTGACAAGGGGAAAGGGGGCCTTTCTGGGAAATTCTCCCCCAGAGGCTGATGTCAGGTAGAGCTAAGTGTCTGCTAAATTATTCCTACCTGCCAGGGGGCCATTTTCATGGACTCTACCTGATTCCTGGGCAAATGCAGAACATTCTGGAAATAAAGGGGCCTATCTAGTGCCCACTCTTTACACTATTTTAACCACTTACCTCAACTAGTTTCCTTATGTGCTTGTTGATGACCGTGGGGTCTGGCTTTGGCATCACTCCAGATGCCCACTCCAGGGGCACCACAGGCTTGGTGGGCGTCGTAGGGGAGGTAGGCTGCTGACAGAAAATACATACATTTTTCAACCTCATCTGGGGCCTTGAACAATTAGGACCAAGGTCACTGAGAAAGATGTATACTGTTTGTATACTGATAATATCAGTAAAAACTTACATTTATGTAGCACTTACATATTCTGAAAACAAACATCTTTTGTCAATGGAACCTAATCTGTAACTGCATACATGTTGGGATAGTGCATTTGGTTTAGCAGCAGCTTAGATTCTATTATTTTAAAAAGAAAAAAAAATAATTGCTCTCCCATCTCATCCAAAAATCCTATCCAAGTTCTTCAAAATATTACTAAAATGTTCTTAAACTCCTATATAATAATCAATACATATTTTTGTATAACACAAAATAGATTAAACATCAGTTATCTAATTCTTTAATACTCGGTGTTAGTGATAAATCAGGAGGTATGTGCAGTAAATAGTCACCAGTGCTTGGCCAAGTTTATGTCCTTATGCTGGCATTTCTCTTAATATACTTAATCATTTTGATTGTTTAGCTAATCATTAGGTCTTTCCAGTCCTCTTTGGTACACTTGCTTTCTTCACAGGTTTTTCCATGTTCTTGCAAGACATTTTCATTTAATGTGAAGAAAACAGTGGCAATAACACATAACGTGTTTACACCATACAAGTGGAAAACACATTCCTTTCAGGAGACAAGCCAAGAGTGCTGCGCATGTCATATCCTCTCCCTCACATCCTCATACAATGTGAATATTTTGGCTAGTGCATGCATGCAAACTTGTATTAGCAAGTTTTTAAAATTTGATACTGAATTAGGGAAAAACATTTCTGCAAGAGAAACTGAGAAGTAACTGTGCTGATTTAAACCCCTCACAGTGTTGTGAGGTGGGTCTTGCTGGTATACTGTGGGCTACCAACAGGACCAAAAATTACCTGCCATCTGGATATGGTCACCTACACACATGGTCACTCACATACATCATGGCTCTTTCTAACAAGCTTTTCATTTTGTTGATCTGATGAAAAATAAACCCACAGTTTCTAGATTATGCAGAAAAGTGCCCCATCCAGAGTACTGCAGGAGCTCAGAGGGGTACCAAAGGATACTTCAAACTTCCCAGGGAAATACAGTGATTCTCAATATTTGTCAGACACCACACAAACTACCAGCATGAAGTAGTTCACAGGTCACCCATTAGGTCATGATATAATTTCTTTCAATGATATCATATATTTCCAAAGCAAAAATCAATATGGAACAAGAACAAAGGGTGGCAGCATCTAATCTGATTCCAAGATTTAAGAAATTGTATAGTACCCAAAAGGTACACATATCCATTAGTAAGTAATTGTAGTTATTTAAGAATGAAATTAAAATATTTTTATTTCAGTGTATGTATATTATTTTTCAAGTGGGAACTAAATAGTTAGAACATAAATATTTGTTAAGTTGTTTGGAACTAATTTTACAGTTAGTTCAGTGATTTTGTTTGACCTCAAGATGGAGTGAAAAATCTAAGACACAAAGTAAAACACAAAGAACTAGTGAGGCACTAAAAGTACCACTGGGAACAGAAAAAGCTTCATAGTGGGACTGACTGTTTAGGTGAGGTTGGCCAGCACCAATGGTTAAGCACCACGAGGCTACAGGCTCTCAGGAATATAATCCTGACTAGAACTTGTTCTCCAGTTATCAGCACATGTCAAACGCTCACCACAAATTAGGGTGACATTCCACTACAAGAAGAGACAGACAGGGACTGGGAAATGTATTTTTATAGATTCATAGGATTTTAGCCCTTGAAAGGGTCTTCAAAAGCTTCTACTTTCACCAAAAATAAATAAATAAATAAATAAATAAATAAATAAATAAATTAATTAATTAATTAATTAATTAAAAAAAGATTTTCCTATGTTTGATGGAGATGTCTTCTAAAATTGGCAAAAATTTATCCTGAAAATACACTAAAGAAAATCTAAAGAGCACGAATCAGGCAAGTGTGCTAAAATGGTCGTTCCTAGTCCATTCCTGATACAAGCGATGGTTGGAAAATGACGTGCCGTGTTCTGTGGTAGAAGAGGCACAGGTGTTGAAGACAGGCTTGAGGCCAAATTCCAGTTCTCTCACTTACTGGAGCCGTCAGAGACCTGTGTTCACCAGACTCAATTTCCTTAACAGAGTTAATGAGATAACATGTACATGATGCCTTGCCAGGGGTCCAACAACTAACACGTAGCAACAAAATTCCTGGTTTATAGGTAAAGGAAGGTGTCAGAGGTGGAAATGCTGTGTGCACATGTGCAGTATAGTTGACCACACCACAGCCAACTTCACGCCAAAGCTATGGAATGAAGAAGGAGCTTACAAATTCCTTTTTTTTCCCCCAATAATTTTATGTTTCTCTCTAACTGTCTCTTAGTCATTCTAACTTTGAAGAGTGTGGCTCTTCACTCCTCCCTTTGTCCTATGTCTTCTGATATAACTCGGTTCTGCGGTGTCCCCAGGAGATGGGCCTCTGAGGACTGGACTGGCAGGAGGTGAATGGGCTGGTGGAATCACCACACTCACTATTTTCAGAACAGATGCTACCAGGTCCACTGACTAAAATTCATGTGCATGCCTTCCCAGCACCAGAGAACAGCACTCACAGTCATTCTGCCTCTTTTGGTCCCATGATTCAGAATTACAATCGGTATTAATAGATAGACAAACTAGGATCTAGAGGTGCCAGCAACACACCAGAGTTCACTTGGTAAGGAGATAAGCCGAAACCTTTATTTAAAAAAAAAACCGATCTCAGAATATGTGTATAAGAAGCAAACATAGACACTTTTTCCTTCAAGATGCAAACCACATCCTCACTGTAAATTTCAAATTCGCTCAGGTATTTTTTGTTAGTGCAAAACATAGTTAAGGTTTATATAGTTCACTTTCTAAAACTAATGAACGATGCACCCTCAGTAATGGAGTTTCCTCAATCTCATAACATAATGTTTCTTTACTAAGAGTCAGCCATCAATTAAGCGATATACTATTCAATGTGATATTGAAATTCTGAGCTGAAGAAATCATTAGGAGAGAAGTTTATAAATTACAATCAGAGTGTTTAAAAATTTAGTAAATCTAATTTTATGTTGAATGGGATTTTTTAAAATGCCTGGAAGGATCTAAATAATTTTTAATATTAAGATGAGCTACGGTAAAAAAAAAAAAAAAAGTTCACCTTTTTTTGGTCCTATATGTAGGTGAGTCCTAAAAGGGGACACAACTCATAGAAGATCAATAATAAAGTAGAGTAATTGAAAATGGTGTCTTTCTTCATTAGCCTATGTAAAGAAATAATTATCAAACTACCAAGGCTAAGCTGTTCCATTGCTATAATAGGAATAACATAGGTTTTTAAATTCTTCAATCTTTAGATCACAAAGCACCACTGTAATAGACAATTACTATAAATGATAAAACATGGTGTTTGGCACCAATTTTTAGATGTAAAGCAATACTTACTGATTTAGAATTTCTAGGCTCCAGCACCAGTGACAGTTTGTAAATATCATCTTCTGTGTGATAGAGGTCCAGAGAAAGCTACAACAAATTAGAAGGGATAAACAGTTATGTTGGATTGTATTTATGTGCACTGCTGAAATATTTTTCAAACTGGATGTTCAAGCTTACTGTCTAATAATTTTAGTGAATGCACAACAGTACAAACATGGTGGAAAATAAAATTGGAAAGAGAAA
>CM053515.1:88883796-88995310 GCA_028627145.1 Eidolon dupreanum
GTAGGAGCCGCATCTTATTCCAGTATGGCAGTCTTAGAGGATTTAGGTTCTCAGAGCTTCAGAAAGGTTATTGTTTTCATTTCCCATGGCCATTAAAGGAAGATAGTCAATTCAGTATTGCAGCCAAGTTTCAGATGCTACAGTGTTATAAACCCAAACAGGAAAATTGCTCCTCCACTTGTTTAAGGTGAGAATGTGGTTATGCTTCTTCCCCCTGACAAAGAGGCAGCCAATGGGAAATGTTCTCTTCTACACACCTGTTGTGTCTACAAGTGCTAGGTCCTGGAGACCAGCTAAAGGTGTGTGCCACAAATGCCAAAAAAATATGAATGGTAGGTGAACTTCTGTCATTCCTAAATGCAGCATTCATTTCATTGTTGAAACCCTAACGATGCCAGGGATCATGAGAGGTGCTGGGGACATGTCATGTAGAAGACATGTAAACAGAAAAAAAATCTAATGCAAAGAGATATCTTGGGGTTTGGGGAGGTAACAGTGGGGAGCAGGGAGATCATAGGAAGCCCTGGCATTACTCAAGGTGTCAACAACAGCAGTGCAGTGAGGGTAAACAGAAGAAGGTGAGTTGAGGACACATAGAAGGAGGTGATTAATGACATGAGTGTGATAAAGGAGAGCGAGGGGCTGAGGACAGCTCTGGGGGTTCCTCTCTAAGAATCTCAGAAGCTGGAGTGCAAGAGCAGAGACTGGGCTTCTCAAAGCGAAAGGAAATTACTTAGCTCTGAGGTTAGAGTCTCAAGTCATGCGGTTAGGGATGTGGGGTCCCCTCTCCTCATCCTTTGAGATTTCTCCCTATCCGGTTACCTTGAATTTAACCTCTCTCCTTCGTGAATTACTGGCATAGATCTCTTGCATCCTCTGAGAAGTGAGGTACAGAAGAGTTATTAGCGCAAATCCTGGTTCCTTTGACTCACCGTGAGCAGGTTGATCAAATCCATGTTGGGTTCTAAGTGGTGAGAGGCATTCTGCAGGGAGACCAGTTCATTCAGGGTGACAGAGAGCTGATGCATTTTCACAATGTTCACTTTGTTTTCCTCTGTCCAGTCCGGGAAAATGACATGGACCGCTATCAAGTCTTTCAAGTGCACGCCAAGGATGGGGATTTTGAAGCCATCACAGTCAGCAAAGGCCTTGCGATAATTGCAGTAATTGCCGTTGGAGGAGACCAGCTCTGTCATTTCATTCCAGTTCTGGGAACAGATGGAAAGTAAAATTTTCAGACAGCCTTCCTTTCTGCCCACCCTCAGACCTGCAGTGTGTGGCAAGGAAATTCCTCAGCTACTGAGAGAAGTATCAATTGCACCAATGTTGATGCAAGGAAACATTAACCAGGAAAAAAAGAAAAATGTATTAGGCCAGGTTATGAGCTAGCTGGACAGCCTGTTCCATTCTGCTACAGTATAGAAATAGCCTACAGCTCTGCCTACCTATTGGAGATGTTGAGATGTTAAATAACATCATGTATACATCAGTATTTTTCAATTAATGGAAACATTACACTTCACAAATATAAGCATATATTGCATTACATTTAAAGTTAGTATATTAAAATTTCCCAGTTAGTCTAAGAAAGTTGCTTTGGAGATATCATTTGAAGGTTAATCTGGGACAATATAGAGTAGAATATAGAATAGAAAAAATTACACTGAGGTATGAGATAGCTGTGGTTTTAGACTCTACTACTAACTAGAAGAGTGACCTTGAGCAAGTCACCTAAATATGGAGGGCTTCAGTTCCCTTCCCTGTAAAAAAGAGTTCAAATAAATAATTTTTGAAGACACTCTTGTGGTTCCAAGCCTCTCTGAGCCTCTGTTGAATCTGTATTCTTCACAACATTTAAAATGTGTTTTTTTCTTTACTTGAAATTCAGTACAAAGCTAAAGGAAAATGAAACACATAATGAACCCCATCAAACTTGGAATAAGTGTAGTGTTTGAGGTCTGACAGCAATGCTTCTGTGGTTTACATCCTCCTGTTTATATGGACAAGTTATTGTTGGTTGCCTAACAGCAACCAGACCTCCCTAAGAGACCCTAATTTTGATCAGTCTACTCTTCCCCAAAGCGTCCCATGTGACTCAGATGGAGCTATTTCCATCCCCAGGTCCAAGGATGGGTTGATTTAGCATCATCATAATTCTATCTCTCCTGTTCGTGATTGGTTCAGGAACATGTAGTTAAGCCATTTGGTACACTGTATTCTTCTGGCAATTGTTATCAGTTCAGGGGTGGGCATGTGACTTGAGATGGTCCAATCTGCCTAAAAAGAAGATCTTTAATTCCATGAGGGCAGGGCTGTAGAAAGTTCTCCCTGTCTCCACCTTTCATGAACAAGAGAGTATGATTTTTTGTTGCTCCTGATAGCCCAATCAGGAGAGAAGCTAGACTGATGGGAAAAACAAAAACAAAAAACAACAACAAACAAAACATGTGATACTCAGAGGAAGACACAGCAACTGAGCCACAGCTCTGATCAGATCATGCATGAAATTAGCCCTGCCTCTGAGCTTCCAGGTATGTGAGAAGATGATTCATTTCCTTATTGTTTAAGCAATTTTGAGATAAAAAAACAAATTACAGTTGAAAGTGTCCTAACCAATACAGCAAAGGACACTCTTACAACGAAATCTTTTCCTAAGAATAAAATGTTATCTTTGCTTAATAAGGAAAAATATTATTAGTGTAATCTGGAAATAATATGGCAGAAAAGCTCAATTTGGGAAATAATAATTTTTTTAAATATACTTTTGTCCCTGTAAACTCAGCTATAATATAAAAGAATTTCTATACTATATAAGACCTATGTCTCCCCCTTCCCTTGTATCTTCTGCTGTGTCAAACACAGTGCCTTGAAATAGAGTAGGCATTAAATGACTTCATCTGAGGAAGGGAGGGGAGGAATAATTTCTGTCTTATTTACCTTGTACCCTCTGTGTGTGTCACAGTGCCTATCACATAGGAAACACCAAATACATATTTATTGATTATTTACAACTACAATATGTTAATGGCATTCAGATACTCTTATTGGGACACTTGCCACCATCTCTAATCTGTTTTCAAGGTGGCATGGTTATTTCCTTCTCATTTTATTCCCCATGTGTAATCTATCATTGTCTAAGAAGAAAACAGTCCCCTCTGAGTGACATTTGTTAAGCATATCCTACCCCTAAACAGCTTACAAATGTTTTTTTTTTTTTTTTACTTGGAATTAGGATCCAAATCTACTGTACCTTTGTAACTTCTGAAGAAAGATGAGAATGGGTCTCCTTAAGGCGTGAAATGGAACTATGACTAAGGCCTCCCACCACTGCCATCAGGGTATTAAAATTTTTGAGCTGAAGGAGCTTCTGCAATAAAAAATGTTAATCAACACTTTGTAACAATTTTTATATTATTCCAAGCTTTCTGAATTACAGGTGAATGCATGTACAATTTTAAAATAAGAATCTATGAAAAATAATATTTTAAAGTGAAGTGCAAATAAAATCCACTAGAAAAATATATCAATCATTTCACAGGAAAATAGCTCCATTAAATGCTTTTAAGTATTGCCAGTTATAAGCCATCTTCTTGTATGAGGAAAGTATGATTTGTTTATTAGATGTTTATGAGTAGTTTGATTGTCCTTTATATTGTGAACCCCAAATTTCCTCAATGACTTTTCTCAATAGAGTGAATGAACATCCAGAATCCTTTAAGAATCCCAGTCTAATTACCAGACATACATACCTTGGCAACATTGATAAACTTTGTGATGACTTCTGCCCTTTGCTGGGGGGTGGGTTTGCTAAGAACCATCAACTGGACCCATTTAGAGATTCCATTAAATAAAGCAATAGATCTCTCCAAAGTTGGGTTATTCTCCAGGCAGCCATGGATGACATAGCTTTGGTAATCAGTGAACTAGTAAAGGAAGGTTTAGAGAATCTGAATTATAATGAAGTCTTTGCAAAATCAGAAATTAGAATGTTGCATTAAAGTGAGATATTATTTCATAATAACAATGATTTCTTTTATTTCATATTTATAATGGCATCTTACAAGTTTGAACATACATGTACTTTTAGCATGTTATTTTGCTGCATTTCACTCTCCAGTTCAGACATACATCATTACACATCAACGTTGGTAGATAAAGAAAAGGATAAGATTCAAAGTCACATTCCAGTGAGTCCCAAATTTGCTGAATCATAATATCCACCTGGGGTATTTGCTAAAATAGTGGTTTCTAGGAGCACCCCAGACCTAAAGATTCAGTATCTACAGAGGAAGAACCTAAGAATTTCCATTTTTCACCCATGACTGGTAATTCTAATGGTCAGGCAAGTTTGAGATACAATGGCATACATTACAGAAGAGTAAATGAATATAAATATAATGATTTCAAGTCACAATTTTGTCAAGTTTTTTAAATAAAAAAAATAGTAATTGAGATAAAGCAGCTCTTCAGCAAAATAGCCTTATTTTCAGGAAGTCAGTATGGATGTCATGAAATACTTATGAGCTTATCATATACAAAGGGCAGGGGTTCCTCTCATGGCCTGCCTGCAGGGGAATCAGTAAGGCCCTCTCCAAGTAGGATTACATAGAAAAAGAATCAGTCTTTCAGAAATCCATACTTCTAACCTCACGTTCTTTGCAAAGAACAACATAATTCATTCCCTGGCATCTTGGAAAGGAAGGAGGAGGAGTGACTGCTCCAGGGTTTGATGAGACAAAGACAAAGGCTGCTGGTGAACCATTGTGGAACTATTATCATAACAAGTAGGTAATGAGTGGGTGGCTAGGAAGAGACCATAGTCAGGAGGAAGAAAGGGGAGGTAGAGAAGAAACGCTATCACAATAGAGTAGGAAAGAAAATTTTAATTCAGGGTTTCCATCGCTGGGAAAGAAACAACCTGATGTTGAGATTCTCCTCAGAGCCTACAATTCCTATTTTCAACCTACACCCATAATTAGGCATTTGTACAAATCCCAACCTAAATAAATATTTTGTTCTCCAAACAAAGGGTCTAGCAAAAAACCATTTACTTGGGAAAAGTCAGTGGAGCAAAATATACCACAAATGGTTAAATCTCCACTGAGTATTTAGAAAATCATGCTTTAGTCCTATGAAGGGTGACATTGAAAATAGCGACAGAAATATAGCTCCTGAGCCATCAAATAAAGACAGGATAATATTTATTTTTGGTTGAGAGGGATTGTTCCTGTGAATTAAGGGCACTTTTCCAATAGAGCACAGTAAAAGAGGCTGCCAACATTTCAGAGTATGAAAATGCAGTTCTTGGGAAAGTTGGCATACTGGTTGTTATCCTTGGAAGAAAAAATGTCAAGTTTCTTACTGAGATCCTTCTAAAAGATTTATGCTCCAGAAAAGTGAGGTGTTCAGCCAATTCAATGGGCTCCAGATGGTCAAACAGCAGACAGGCTTTTCCCTTCTTGGATACTTTTTTCCTCTGTGTGACTCTTCTCATCCAGTCATAAGAAGGACTGTAAAAGGAGAGTGAGTCTGGTCAGTTGGTCAGTTTGCCAAAAGCTCATTTCACTCAATGGAAGTTATTAACCTACTGACTCTGTAACTCTTGGCCTGCTTCCAGGGGCTTGTGCAAAATACATGCCCTGCCCTGCGTATTTGAAGAGTAAACCACTGACCTATCCCCAATAGGACATAAACTTCGAGTTGTTTTTCTAGACAGGGTGGGTTTGCACTGATTCATCCAGAATCTCTTACGTGGTCTTTCTTGTGGTCAGTAAGGTTGGGATCATAAGGGAGAGGTCAGGGCTAGGTTTATGAATTTGGGGATTTATCAATATATAGATAGTGATTTAAGACATTGAGGAATCACCAGAACCCAGCTGGTTCTCACGCTTCAGTAAGATATGGATGATCTGAAAAGCTTGTTATAAAGACAGAGGCAAGGACCTTACTGCCGGAGATTCTGACTCACTGGGAATAAACCTGAATAATCTATATATGTAACGACATGATTCCTGGATCATTCACTGTTGATCACACTTGAAGAACTATTCTAGGAAAATAGGCTAGAGTACGAATGCCTAGGACACAAGAGTGTATATTTGCAAGATGGATAATCATACTTAGGGTCATAAAATAGTTTTCTCTATGCAAATTTAACCACTTGATATAAAACACTAGCCTAATTAGCACCACGTTCCTAATAACTGAGCTAACTGGTTCATGGTACTACTATGGTCAACATTTGTATAGCCTCAGGCTGACCTCAGATGTACTATGGTACAGGGCTTCTCAAACTTGAATCAGGATATGAATCAACTGGGAATCTTATTAAAACGCAGTTTCCAATTAATCAGGTTCAGGTAGGGCCTGAGATTCTGCATTTCTATTGAGCTCTCAGGTGATGCCAATGCTGCCAATCTGCAGACTACTCTATGAGTGGGAAGATTATGGGAGACATTAACTAGATTCAGTAAGTACTGAGCCTCTATTATATACCAAATGCTTTTACATGCCATCTTATTGGATGCTCATGACAACCCTATGAGAAAGGTGCCCGTTTTTACAAATAAGGCAATAGAAACTTGGAGAGATAAACTACGTCCAATGGCACTCATTGCAGCAAGACTTTCCTCAGAAAAAGCACACCTTTATTTTGAAATGATATGGATTAAGGTCAAGTGCAGTCATCACTACTTCCTCCCCAAAACAGTGAACTCATGTTAGAAAGAAGCTTGCGCCACTCTTACATGCTGGATATGTCAATGAGGCTGATATGTTTTTCATATCCTAGTTGGCTAGCTGCTTCTCGGAATTCCTCAGTCATACGGATCAAACCAAGGTCCAAATTAAACTCTGCAGGAAACTTCAGAATCCAGTACCTGAAACGCATCAAACATTTTGACAACTGGATTTCAAGCTGGACCTCTATGAAAACTATTGTATTATTTTACAGGTTACATCTAACAATGCATATCCCCAAATTAGCGACCTCCTGTCCCTCATCCATCACATTGAGTCTCGCTTGTCCCTCCTTCAGTCAAGGACCCAAGTCCACCACTCCCATGCTGAGCTTCTCTTTCCAACTCTCTCCAGAAGGAAGCCATTCTCCCAACCCATGGCAAGTAGGTGGGAAAATGTATGGTGAGGAAGTAGAAAAAAAAGAATTTACTCTAACAGTTGGTGTCATTCCCTAATTACATTAACCACTGCTTGAGCTCTAGTCCAAAGGAAGATAAATTCTACCCCCAATGACAGAGGAGAGTCAATTTTAACAAAATCAATAAAAGGGGAACCTGAGTGAACTCTGTTGTTGGACTAGGTCTGCGGCTCGGGGAAAAGGAAAGCGTCAACCGTTTCAGAACCAGAAACAAGTTTGTAAGGATATTTACCTCATGAAGTAGCAGATCTTTAATCGAAATTCATCACAGCTTTCCCCGCTGGCATTTCGGTACGTACACTAGTTAAAGAAAAACTCCTTGCACCTGGTTTCCTCTGCACACACCTGCCCCGTTTGATCAATGAATTCCTGATAAGAGGGCCATACTGGGAACAGCTGGGTTATGTGGATGTTCAAATGGGGAGAAAAGTGGGGTCTGATATGTCGGCACCGAATAATTAAAACAATGTATTATGGCTCTGGAATGTACTTTTTTGGTCTGGAAGAGAAGCCACTTATAACATCTATTTTCCCTTCCTGAGCACTCACCAAATGATGACTGTCAACTATAATTATAAATATACTACCAACTAGAGGTAATTTAAAATTGGTGGTATGTAGTAGCACCATTTTAGCCAAAAAGATTTTGCTTTTAGGATTAATGTCTTATATATGTATTCTAATTTCTTTAGTATTTGAAAATATAATTTTCAGGTATAGAAATATACAAGTTGTGTTGCAATTTACTTTCAAGTCTATTTATTCACACACTTTCAAACACATATTATTGAGCTCCTACTATATGTCAGGATCCATGGGTATGCAGTGAGCAAGGGATCTGAAGGGAGGAATTCTAAAGAAATGTCAATTCGCAGACAGTTGCAACTTTTACAAATCTTTCTTTCAGATACTCAGCTGACTGTGCCTAATTCCATTTTTATTTGTATTTCATACATCATTCATACAAATGATGAGAATGCTGTTTGGGGCACATTCTGTGGACAGTATTTGGATCCTAAGGTGGGACGGGGCTGGACGAAGTCAATGTCACAGATCCATCATTCTCTGTGCACTAGTCTCAATTCTGGGACCCATGGAACCCTTGGGCTTCTGGGGACTAGGATCTGGCTCACTTCCAAGGACCTCTGTTCAGAGTGAATATCCCCTTACCTTCTCTAATATCTCCTCCTGCCCTGAGGTTGTGGGAAAGATGGAGGGGAAAAAGTGGAAAGTGGAGGAAGTTGAAGTGAGTAGGTGGATGCCCCAGTTGGCCCCAATTCCACTCCATGGACCCTCCCCTTCCACGCTTCTCGCTCACCTGCAGGGCCCTCTGGGATTGAAGCAGGCAGAGACTATAGCAACCAACATTAGTGATTATATAATAAACATTTGATATTGGGAAATGAAGCCTCCTTATAAATGTGAGACTATTTTGCCATTTCCAGTCATTTGGCTTTCAACCACCTTTTAGGACTGCATTGTGTACAAAAGTTGATGAACTGCTACAAGCCCTTATAGAACGGGGTTTCTAACTATGTTATTTTTTTTGCTCTTACGTCAGAAGGAAATCTAAAATTAACATCAATCAACAAATTACAATAAACCTGCTAGAATGTTTTTTGTGTCTTGCCAGCAAGGGAAGATGTAAAAACTTAGGTGGTGTTTGTACCTGAGCCAGATCATATTATTTTGGCTGGCATTTCCAAATGTCTAAATTGTATCCTCTGGGTCCACCATTTTGTCATTCTAAAAGGAATAATTTAGGTCTCAAATAAGTGTTAAATATTCTTTTATTGTACTAACAGCAGAAATGTTTAAGACAAGTTAGAAACATTCAGCCTACAGCTTCTGTTTCATTTTACATCTAGTGATTATTTTCAAGTAGAGCCAAAACATCCAGATGGATAGTCAACTGTTTGGATGGTCCTCCAGATGTTTTGTCTAGACATCTATATATATTCACAAAACAGCTGGATAACTGACTGAAGACTGTTTATTCATCTTAATTTACTGGCTTTGGTTAGACATTCTCTCTACATAAACACAGAACTTGATTTATGATTGTAAAAATTACACAGTAGTTGAAAAGATATATGCAGAGAAGTTTTTCTGCCAATTCAGTGGAAGATAAATACCATCGGTGCATCAGTAGAACTATTCTTGGCAAATAACTATTATTCAGCTCTCCATTGTCATCTGTTAAAAAATAAAATAAAATGAGGGGTGAGGAGGTAACAGCACTACTCTTCTCTTTTTCCAATATTAGTAGAGAAATAGCGTCAAAATTTTTCATAGATCCAATTATCATTTTCCTCCTATTTCTGCTGGCATTTTCTTGTAAGTTAAATGGGTAGGTCCCACCTTTCTTCTGGTTTAGAGTTGTCAGAATTTAGCAAATAAAAATCCAGGACACTTAGTAAAATTTGAATTAAGGTAAACCACAAATAATTTTCTGGTATAAGTATGTCCCCATGCCTTATTTAGGACATACTTATACTAAAAATGTGGTTTATCTGAAACTGAAATTTACTTGACTATCCTGTATTTTATACAGCAATCTTACTCTGGTTTAACTCTTTCTATAAAAACAATTAAGCAAACAACTCCTGTGTGACTATTTTTTGTGCCAGGAATAATCCAGAATGCTGACATGGATCCATAAACAACATAAAAAGCACATAGCTGTAAAGTCTATCATGCAGTAGAAGATATAAGACGTATACGAAATATAGAATGCAGCAGATTCTGCTACCCACACTTGTCTAAGCCAAAAGAGCAAGAAGTAATCACAGCATCACATACCATATGCCTTAAGAAAGTTACAAGGGGCTGTGGCAGGGCAGAGGAAGCCTTCCTGACAAGGGAGATTAGAAGTAGTATTATGAACACCAGAAATGACATCTGAGATGAGTCCTGAAGTGGAATTTCACTGAAAGGGGTATGATAAAGGCACGAAGGTAGAGAGATGCAGGGAATTGTCCAAGGACATTAAGTGGACAGTGTGGCTGTGTTATGAGCTGTGGACAGGAAAGGGAAGGAAATGCAGAGGGTGGTGATACTGGGGAGACAGACTGGGATCAATCAAAAAAGTCCTAAATATACCAAGGTATGGAGATTGCATTCTGTTCTACAGCAATGCTTTCCTCTAAATAGGAGGAAATGATAGTGTCAAGATATACAAAGGGAAAAAAAGGCTCATACCAAACATCTCAATGCAAGTGCTTAGCAGTTCATCTAATGTTGCTGCTTTCCCAAGTCCACTTGACCCCATGGTTATTTAGCTGCTGTCAAAAAACTAGAGACATTTTTAGCATCAGACAGACCATCTCCATAACCATGCAGTTTGGTGATGTCTGTGCTTAGTGGTGTTCTCTGGCCTTAGTTATACTTCAAGACTCTAAAGAAACAAGAAGAAAAAGTTGTCAGACTAGAGTTAAACCCATTGAAGCATCACTTTCCTACCTGAAAAGATAATGATTTCCATTGACTGTATCTTTCTACAAGAAAAGTGGCAGAGACTAACTACATAACCACCATGATGGCGAAATGTTCGCTAAGCTGTCCCTCATCACATATGGTGCTTTGAGGCCAAAGAGATGTTCCCTATTAAATCTCATTTTGCAGCTAAAATTTTTTTGGAAATAATATTTTATACTTCTTTCATATTAAGTGATAAAACATCCGAGAATATTATAAACATTACTTGGTTTAATATTATTATGAGCAAATAGAGAAAGGTAAATTTTAAAGTGCAAATATATATTTATGAATAATAGCCTCAGTGATTATAATTATGTTCAACAACTGATTAAAAAATCTTATTCACCTAAGTACTTCAATAGTAACACTATTATTATTGGTAGTAAAAATATTAACAATAATCTATTGAATACCCACATGCCAAATACTTCACATATATTATTCAACTTGACCTTCATGATAATACTCTGAAGTAGTAATTATTACTCCCAGTTTACAATGTCATGGGATTTACAAAGATTCGGCAACTTGTCTAAAACCACACAATTATTATTAAGGCCTAGAATTGGGACTTGATTATAAAATTAAGTTTTTGGGTTCCCCTTTTCCCTTTTATTACTCCCCCCCAGCACAGATATCATAAGATGTCATAATTTACCTCTAATCTAGTGTGAAAAATATCACCCTTACATATCATCTCAGAAAGAGGATATATACCAGATTATCTGTCACAGAGGTAGAAGAAAAACGTAGAGATAATAGCTGTCTCATTTTATAGCACTGTCATGTGGAAATAGAATTGGAAACAACCTCTCAGAGTTGCTTATACTGAAAGTATCCCTGTTGGGGACATATCATTTTATTTTACAGAGCAAGTAGAATAGGCAGATTCTTTTAAATCTAGAAAGCTGGCAGAAACTTCCATCCTAATAATATTTACTAAAAGCTGATTTAAGTTAGGAAAACAAACTAAAAACTGATGCCAGCTCCATATTGGGCTTGGAGAAATCCAGAAATCATTATGATGCAAGACAGTTATCTACTTTGGACAGTTTAGCAAGTAAATGTGGCCACTGGCCATTCATTTTATGAACTGTTCAAAGTCAATGTCTATTTGACTTTCAAAATTAATTTACTCAGCTGGCAATCACTGAGCACCTAACATGTTCTTGGCACTGGGCTAAGCACCGAGGCTGCCAAGATGAATAAATCATTGTCCCATCCCTGCCTTCAGTGGGGTCATAGTCAACTTCAGAAAACAAACACATAAATGAACAGAAAAAGAAACTAATGTCCCTATGTACAGTTGTATTAGTTCGATGGGGCATTGAAGAGAAACACTTGAGTGAGTCTGTTTTCCAGGCATGTAACTCTGGAGGGAACATGTTTCCTGTGTATTATTTCTGTATGAGAAGCACATTCGCATGCTGAAGATACCACTCTTAGAGCATAAAAAGAAGGGTTAGTTCACATGTGCAATAGAAATAACAGAAACACTAGATCAATGTTCTCCCATTTCTGCTGCTCAAATGGTTTGATAAAGGGGAATATTACAGTTGTCTGGAACCCACACTTTTGCGTTTCTTAACCAAATGATCTTACCTGTAAGGCCTTTTGAGACCACCTTATTTCCAAAAACAGAACCTCTTTCTCCACGCCCACCTCTCACTTGGCATGTCCTACCACACTTCCTGGATTTATTTTTTTTCTTAACACACATACACATCTAATGCATTATGTATTTTACTTGTTTACTTGTTTTTTAATCTCTCTAGCATTATAAACCTAAGCTTCCTGAATGCAGTGATTTTTGTTTTTTTCCCTGGCCTATTATATTCCCCAACTCCTAAGATTTTGCCTCTCACATAGAAGATACTCATAAAATCATTTGCTAAATTAATGAATGAGTAGATGCATGGATGAAGAAATGAATAAAATAAAAATTGTAAAAAGTTTGTCTTTGAATATGTGTGTGTTTATATGAATGTGTATTATAAATTCTGAAGAGGTTATTTTGTAGTTTGTTTTCCTAACTAAAATTAGCTTTTAGTAAACATTACTAGGATGGAAGTTCCTGCCAGCTTTCTAGATTTAATAGAATCTGCCTACATTTATAATAAGAACTTAGGACCTCTTCCAGGACATTTTGGGGCAGCACTTCTCTGATTTCCCTCATGTAAATTCTGTCAATCCCATTAAAATTCAAGATTAGGCAAGTGACAAGTTCGATCACCTTTATGTATATACAGACGCTTTTTATCTTGTTAACTCTTGTTACTGAATAGTAGATGTATTACTTAGAACCAAACAGCCCAGATGAACTAAACTAGTTTCTGAGGTCAAATTCAAAATTATTCAGCTGAGCTGTTTGGAGAAGATGTTGACCTTCCAAAGAGGGTTAGAAGTAACCTGGTACCAAAACCCTGTCACCATGTTTTGAGTTATATTTGTGGTGTGCAAAGAAGCCAGCACATGAGAGCCAGGTGAGCTAGGCAATGCAGTTACAATCTATTTCTATAATCAGTAGATGTGTCTATGTCCCTGCTTAGCATTCTGTTGCCTGCACATTTACCTGAGATCTCATTTCACATGTGTGGATATGATTGTGCCTATAATTGCTTTTTCAAAAGTAAAGCTTCTTTATTATAAAAGTGATATACATTCATCATTTAAAATAGTAAGGAAAAGAAAAGGAAGCGAAGTTACCCATTATGTAAAGATAACTCATTAATATCATGGCACGTTTCTGTTAGGTTTTCTAGGTGCATTTATTTTGTAGAGTTTCTTACATAACCTAAGTAGTTTAAAGAAGTACATACCTATTGGTTTCACACAGATAGATTTCCAGGTCTGAGAGAATTTCAAGGGCAGTTATCATCATTGGAAAATGCATTGGGAACGTAGTCTGCAGTGCTGGCTTATCCAACTTAAATAGTAAGTACTTTGGAGAATCTGAGAAAAGAACAGAAAGACAGAGTTAAATAATAGAAACCCCAAAGAACCCACAGTGTGTTAAGAATTTCCCCAAAACCTTGAATTACAGGTAATTTTTGAGATTTCGTCTAAACTTCACCCATGGAATCAATTAAAGAGGAAAAAAAATTCAAAATAGTTATTTGGTGACTTGATATTTTGAAAACCAAGCAGCTTAAAAAATTTTCAGCCTATTAAAAACCTACCAATGTGGCAAAATTAAAATTTATACACATAGTGTAAAATATTATTTTAGTCCAAATATACTTATATCAGTGGATTACTCATTAAGAATGTCCAAACACTGACTTTGGAATATTAGTAAATCTCTGAATCTAAATCACTCCTGACTGTCTCAACATAAATGTCAATGTTATTTTTGTTCAGGTTGTTTAGTCTTCCAATGGTGTAGGAGTTGCTTTACTGTTGATAGGTACTCTCCGGCTGCAATAAAAATTCTTGCTCCCCAGCATAGACATTTTCTCACAAGTCTGAAAAGAACACAATAAGCCAACATTTCTCCAAAGCTTGAAGCATTTCTGAGAGAAGCTCTCACTTCTAAGGATAATAGAGTTCCGTCCGGTGTGATTTCCAAAGACCATGATATGTTCATGCAGCTAAAAATCTTTCATTGAACATGGCCAGTGAAGACTCTGTCGTCAAAAAAATCCTTGTGAGGTTGCTTAGGACAATGAGAACTGTGCTTCCAATTTTAGAAATAGTAAAAAGGGGCCAATTCCATGCAACTATCTATTAACAGATATAAATTAGCACTCTAGGCTCTTAACTCTGAACATTTCAAGTTTTAAAAAATTGGATTTGAACATTAAGATAAGTCTTACTTACCTCCAAGTAAAAGGCAATTAATGCTGCTTAATCTACTAGATTGTTTAAAGAGTTAGTGAGGTATCATATAAAATGTACCCACCATGTCGCCTGCAAAACACTAGGTGCTAGGGGAAGTTGTCTCTCTTTGCCCACATACCTCTTCCTTGCCAATATTTTAAGTTGAGGACTTAAGCTGAAGTAGAGGAGCAATGTGTAGAAGTGACAGAAAGAGAAATATTAGTTTAGAGAAGGGAAAATGAAATAGAGAAAAAATATTGTGGCACTTGAGCCTCTAGTAGTGGGACAGGCAGCCTCATCAGCAATGGAACCCCATTCCTGAAAGTTCTCCAGCCAAAGAAAAGTAGTGACTGTTAGAGATGCTGTAGACTAAATTCCCAGGTGGTGTCCAGGAAGTATACCTAACTGGCAGTGAAGGTTCTTTCTGGATCTAGAACTGCAGAATTTATAAGATGAAATATTATAGTTAGTAGGTATTCAACAAATAGTTTTAAAATGATATTGGCCATATTAGAACTTCTAAAAATTATCTTGTCTATAGCATTATCTCTATTCCAAGAGAAACAAACAAACAAAAAAAACCCTTGAAGACTCTTCCCTCCTAATTGGCAAGTACTGTCTTTGTATATAAATGACCATATATATATCTTTACATTCATATGACCTTCATATGGAGATAAGGAGTTTTCTCTAAATGCCTAAATTTATTGTGAAAATGGGTGGTAAGTATTACAAACCTTTAAGCCTTAAGGATTAATGACTAAGGTGCCATAGAGTTTGTTTTTCTGGGAAGATTCAAGCTTAATTTTCCTTTCTTACCACAGACATGAAATTTAAAAAGTTCTGCAATTATAGTCTCTGAGATTCCATAGGAGAATCAAGATTATTGAATTCAGTAAGAGAAATGACAATCAAACTCTGAAAGATAATTTATTTGACAAATTCTGTGAATCTATTAGATACCAGATACTAAGGAAAATACTAGAGTGGCTGGCAGAGGAGGCTGGGGGTGAGCAGAGAGAAGGATAAATTGGTGACTGAGAGAGACACAATTCTTGCCCTTATATTTTAGCAAAGAATTAAACGAGTAATTACAATAAATTATCCTATGAAGGGTAGTGTGCTAATTTAGACTAGGAGCCAGAGGAGTGTAAGCTAGGTCAAGAGTGGATGGAAAGATGGCAATTAAGACATTTAAAATGACTGAATTATTGAATGTGGCAAAAGATGAGTCTGAAAAATCAGTAGGAGTAGCTCATGAACAGTATTGTGAGCTATATTAAGAAGTATGGACTTTATCTGAAGCCCAGTGGGAAACCATTGTTTTAAAGGCAAGGAGAGTGGTATGATCATATTTGGATTTTTTAAAGATCCCTCTAACTGCAGTATAGAGAAGAGATTAGTAAAGACCTATACACTGAAGATGGGAAAACCAGTTAGTAGTCAATTATAACCATTCAGGAAAAGATGAGGGTTATCTAAACCAGCATGGTAATGAGGTAGAAAGGAGTGCTTGGTTAGAATATATTTTGAAAACAGATTCAACAAGATTTGCTGATCTGTTGGCTGTGGGGAATGAATAGAAAAGAGGAATTAGGGATAATTTCCAGATTTCTAGCTAGACATTTGGTTAGGTTATGGAACCACTTCTCTGAGTCTGAGAAGACGATTGGGGAGGAGGAAAGAGTAAAAGTTCATGGGAGGCAAATGGTGAATTCAGTCTTGGACTTGCTGAGTTTGAGACGTCTGAGACATCCAAGGAGAAATGTTAAGTTAGCTTCTGGATACAGACTTCCGAGTTGACACCTGAGCATGTGTAAGTGCTAAGAATCAGTGGAAAGGGCAATTTAAGGGACAGAAGGAAGAGAATTTAATCCTTGTAACAAGGTCCCTGAGAGAAAGGGGTGATGGACTCATGTACAGGTGGAGAGATTTACCTGAGATAAAGCAGAGGATCACCTCTTTCAGTGTAACAGCAGAAAGGAAGAAAAAATGGGTATAGATATAAATAAATTTGTACTTTTGATAGTGGGAAGTCAGGAGAATTCCTGTTTGATGTCTTCTATTTATTCTAAAAAAAATAAGACAAGGTCATGTGCTGGAAGGTCTAAATAGGGATAGGTCTGAGTTTTATCAAGAAGAGAAAATGTGCAAAAGATGTGAAGAACAGAAAAGAACTCAGAAGTATTGAGATTATTCCCAACCAGAGAAGAAGGCTAATGTTTTTCTTCTGGAGTTTGTTTTGAAAAGAAGTTTAGTGTTCCTTGTTCCCTGGGTGACATCACTCACTTGTGTCAAGTTTGTGAAATTATTTAAGGTAACTTTTCTAGAATAACTTATATGGCAAGTTTCTTCTGTGTGGAGCAGGCAATTCTGAGTCTCTGGATTTATAGTCCAGTTTTCATAAGTATGAACACATGGTTTCCATAAAGATTAAGCTCAGGGCTAAAGCATGGCTGGCATTTGCTAGGTGGTTGCCTCAGAAGGGCTTGGATCCTTGCAACCACTTCGCCTAGCTTTGTTTGAAATGGGGAAGAGGAAGACAGACACTACTGGAAACGAAATAACAAAGACGTCATTTACCTCCCACCCTTTGACTTGATCCAGGGTGTTTCATTCTGGCAACTACAGCCTCAGCCACCATCCCCTGTTCCCCACCCTCCCAGCCAGGCTTTCTGTATCTCTGCCCACCACGTGCCCTCTCCAATGCCCTCATTATCTGTTGCCTTGGGAAAGGTCATAAATCATAAGAGACATTACTGTTTGTTTTCTTTTTTTAATTTTCAGTTCACTCTTCACATTTGATATTCTTTGGTTATTGCTTCACTGGTCCTATTTTAATTTCCTTTCTCATTTCTCTCAACATCGCCTCTTAGTTCTTTGGATTTTGCTTTCTACTTTATTCTCTCTAATTTGTTCCTTTTCATAGCATGCTCTGTCACAGTCTCATTGTCATCACTGTGTAGGCTGCTTCTATCCCAAACCGACTGGGATGGTATGAACTTAGGAAATGAGCCCAATGCTTACAGCAAAGTTAAAACACCGTAAACGAGCCATGAGGATGACCTAGAAAATAAGCGATCATTTATAGATAGTAGAGGAATATCCCCGATGGTTAGTCAAACAATGACAATATAGGGTAGTCATGGCTAATGTTGTATTTAATTTTTTTTTATTCTTGCCTGGGATGGGTTTATTTAATGTGATAATGAGGTTTTTCTGGGTTTTTAATTTTTTGTTATTTGTTTTTTCCTGCAAAGAGCTTTTACTAAATTAACGGGGCATTCATAATCAATGTTGTCTTGAATTTTAGAAAACTCATAATGAGCCTCTACAAATATCACTTGTTGGTGGCATGTAATGTGATAGACACAATGTTGGAAAAATTACTTCTATTATGTTTACATCTTATAACACCCTGAAAGCTGAGTATTATTCTCGCCATTTCATGAATGAGGAAATTGAGGCCTGTAGAGGTTAAATTACTTGTCTGTATCAAGTTACAAAGCCAGGACCAACCTAAAATTTATATTTTTTCCACCATCCATACAATTTCAACTGTTGTTAAGGCTTGCCTATTAGATCAATTTCTAGCCACTGCATTGTCTAGAACAAATATTTATTATTCCCTCTGCTTAGCTTCTAAGCATTTTATCACTGGCTCTATTGTCTTAAAATGAATAACTGTCATTATTAGAGCAAGCTTGGCAATTCAGGGACTCACTGGTACCAAATACTGAACAGAAGTCAATAACAAGTTCAGAGCTCATTTCACAAGGCCTCCTTGCGTTGTTTGGTTAACAATTAAGTAACAAGGTTAAACTGCATTTTACTTATTTTTTCTTGGTTACCAATATTTAATATTGACAACCAAACTAACATATTTACAGCTGATATGAGTTGGATGAGAAATGAGAGCCAGAAGAAGCTCTAGTAATAAATACCATGTCATTCCAAAGTCCCACCAAGGAAGTGTTGTCCTAGCATTTGGCTGGAGCAGAACATTGAAGAGAACTGAGATAAACACAGATCAGACATTTACACTCAGGTGAATTCCAGAGGGACATATTCAACAACACGAAAGGGCTATGACCTACTATAGTTACTCCAGTGTTCAAATTGTAAATACCATCCCAAAATGAGGCCTAGAACTAAGAAATGTTTAGCGTGGAAGTTAAAATTTTAAACTTTGGAAAAATGGGTTTGTTCGTTTTTTTTTTTTTTTTTTTTTAAAGGTCAATGTTTTCTTCCCCTAAAGATGCCAAAGATATCCACGAGAATCCTGTCTGTGGCACTAATTTCTGGAAGGACTGGTTCCATATCCCCTGAAAGAAAGTCACATTTCCTTACCCTTCAGTTGTTCATTTGCTTCTGAGTGAGTTTGATGACGGGGAAGTAGGAGGTGGGGGAAGTCACCTTTCCGAGCACTCCTGTGCCAGTCACTGTGCCAAGCACTTTAGCCAATGAACTCTGCGGGTCTGGGTCCTACTCCAGAAATCCAGAAATAAACAAAATACAGCTAAACCTTGTTCCTTCATTGTCACCAAAAAATGCAAGGATGCCTTATGAGATGAGCTCTGAGCTGGTTATTGACATCCGTTCAATATTTGGTACCAGCAATAATGTGCTCATTCATTCCTTATGTGCTCACTGTGGTGAGCAAGAATACATGTTTAGATAACTGCCCCAAGGAAATAAAATTTTAGGAATCCCCTCACTGGGGCCAGATGACAATCTCATAGGATAGAATCTACACAAAGGAGGCTCCAGGTAATGACAACATTACAGAGAAAGCCTCTAAGAAGCCAAGAGTACAAAATCTCTCTTTAATCTACCATCACTCTGTGCTGGGGGTGGAAGCCACCTGTCTCTGACAATACCAGGAAAGGATTTTTAAAACCTGAGTTCTAAGTTGCTACACAGGAAAGCAACAAGAAACACTAACTATGAAAGATTGCCTTCAAAGGTATCTCCATGCTCTCAGAGAAAAGCATTCGTTTTGTTGAGAAAAAGGCCAATGATTGAATATCTACCAAACATTAAGTGCCGTAGATATAACACACTGGAGATATAATGAGCCCATTTGTGAGGGCCCACATCTCTGTGTGGGAGACAGATTATAAACCGGTGATTATAAAATAATGAGACTGTTAAATCCAGTGTCAGAGACACATGCTTAGGGTGTTATGGGAGCACAGAAATGGGACCGAATTCACCCAAAGAGATGCTTCCTGAAAGAGGAGACAACTGAGAGTATTAACTTTTATGGGTCACAAAACTAAAACAGAAAATACCAGCTAAATTCAGTGGTGCCCAGCAGTGAAGTGGCTGGAAATATCTGAGCATGATTCCAGAACTGGGCATGGGATAGATATTGCCAACCTGCTGTCAAGAAACTTATCATCATGTGAAAAAAAGAATAAGAACACATAAAAGACAATATTTAGAACAAGAGCTGATGACAGTAAAATGACAGGGATCTGCTGGGACCATATGAATTCTGAAGTGTTTTTAGACTTAAAAAAGCATAAGTAAATGAATGTACAATGAAAAGTGAAGGGGCTGTACAATGCTGCTTTATTATTATATTATTATTCATTTTATTATCCAATTTCGCTGTTGATAGTAATAAACTTTAAAAGCTAAATCTCTTACACCATTTTGATGCTAACTTTTGTATACATAGATACAGACCTACTCGAAGATGTAATATTAATTTCTCTTTCATATTATTATCTAAGTGAAAACTCTGCTCTTGTTTATAAACCAGTATGTTTACAGTACTCTCTTATGGGATGGTAAAGTTTCAAGTTGAAATTACTTCTGAATCACGGATTTGGAGCTTGACTTTTTATTGGACCCAAGTAAAAGTAAAGTTTAGGAACAAAAAAATGTTTTAAAAATTATTTCTGTATGAATTATATTTACACAACTCAAAGCCCATAATTAGGTTCCATCTAATTATTTATTTCAGAGGTTTCTCCTAAAGCAAATGTTCCTTTCTTTCTCAAAAAGGAAAACAAATCTCAAGATGGTATTATTTCTCTTCCTCCTGTCTAAGGCTATTAACTAATTTCACCTTACTCCTGAAAAGAAATTATAGTGCATACCAACAAAAGAGAAAATATAAGTGGCTAAAAAATTTCAGTAGTATCTTAGGTCCCATTTAACTTCCCTAAGGTTCATGTTTATCATTTCTAATATGAGAGAGATATTATTACCCTTCTCTCCTCATACGAAGAATAACAACAACAACAAAATCATTTGAAAAAGATTTTAAAAGCATATAACATAATGAAAAAAAGAAGTCTTAAAATTATAAAATGTTTCAAACTATGTTTGTAAAGTGGTTATTCAGAATTTAGAATATATTTCTCAATTAGAATACATTATTATGGATTAATATAAATGGATTAATAGCAGATTTACATATGGAGGGCAAGAAGGTCTGAGGGGCTCTGTCAAAAATGCTGATAAGAACTTGCAGAATTTTCAAGAAGTTTAAAGGTTGATAGTACTGGTTCCTTAAATGCCAAATTAGCCTGCAGAAATTGTGTAATTCCTAGAAACATGAATCTGGTGGGTATTTTTTACTCATTAGTGGATCTAGAGAGACAAAGGAAGAGAAAGAAAGATGGAGAGGAAGACAGTTTTTCATAAAATCACTATTAAAGTGTCAGAAGAGGCAAAGGACCAGGAATACAGCTTTTATTGGTACAGTTATAAAAGAACGGAGGGATTAACTAATTGGAACTAAATCATTAGCAATTTAAGTAAATATGAGGTATCTTTTTTGGCCAAAAACAAAAGCAAACAAAAAGACACCAGTTCTCTAATGGCCATCTCTCCCATCTCCCCATCCTTCACAGCCAAATAGAGTTTGCTGACTTGATTGCATCACTCTTCGGAGCACCAAAATCAAGCTCTGTCCAATTCTCCCTCCACTTCCCGCCCCATACACACTTCACTAAAACCACTCTGGCAGAAGTCACACTAAGGCTCAGCAGCCATACATTGCTCTTGACCACACCCTTCCTAAAAAATTCTCCCTCTGTATGCTTTTCCTGGCGTCTTCTCTTCCCTGGCTTTTCTTCGATGCCTCTGGTCACACTTTCTCAGTGTCATGTGCAGATTCCTCTCCTACTGCTAGAGTTCATAGGTCTCCATGCCTAGTCTTCTCCTCTCACCTCAGACTCTCTATGGTAAAGTCATCCATAACTCTGCTTCAATTACCACTCTACATTGGTGACTCCAAAGCAAACTGAGGCCAGCCGCATGATGTACTGTCAAGGACAGAGTGGGGTCTGCAGGTAGGCAGACCTGGGGCTGTGTCCTTGCTCTGATACTTACGAATGTGTGACTTTGGGCAACTTTTGCTTAACTTTTGGGTAAGTTTTCATGTTATACCATCATGCATTGCTAGAGGATATGTAAAATGATACAGCCACTTTGGAAAAACAGTTGGGCAGTTTCTCAAAAATCTAAATGTGGAGTTCCCATATGATCCAGCAAATTCACTCCTAGGTATACAGTCAAGAAAACTGAAAACATGTTCACACAAAAACTTGTATACAAATGTTCATAGCAGTATTATTCATAATAGCCAAAAAGTGGAAACAACCTAAATGTCTATGAACTGATGAATGAACAAAATGAGGTCTATCTACATAATGGAATATTATTCAATCCTAAAAAAGAATCAAGTACTGATACATGCTACAACATGGATAAACTTTGAAAGCATATGCTAAGTGAAAAAAGCCAGACACAAAAGGCCATATCATATACTACATAATTCCATTTACATAAAATGTTAAGAATAGGTAAATCTGTAGAGAAAGAAAGTAAATTAATGGTTGCCAGGGGTTGAGGGGAAGGAGGGACAGGGAATAACTGTCAAGTTCAGAGTTTCTTTTTGAGATGATGAAAATAATCTGGAATTTGATTGTGGTAGTTGCACAGCCTGTGAATATACTAAAAATTGCTGAACTGTACACTTGAAAAGGGCAGATACTAACGCTATATGTGCTACATTTCAACTTGTTTTTTCAATTAATTTAAAAATATGTCCTCTTTACTTTCCTAAACTTTTGTATCTCCTGTATATCTTCTCTTGATTTATGTTTCAACCTAAATATTTGACTCCAGAAACTTGGGCCTCACTGATCTCCCAGCACCTTCTTTCATCACCTCTCCACATCCAAGTCTGATCGTCTACCTCACAATTGCTTCTCATATGCCTCTGCTCCCCATCCTCTCCACCGCCCTCCTGCGTTCAAGCTATCATTACCTTCTCCTGGTCCACTGCAATGCTTACTCATAAGGCTTCTAGATTGATTCTCACCTCCTGTTAATCTCTACTCTCTATTGGTGCCAAATCAGTCTTTCCAAATTATCAGATTGATCACAAGACTCCCCATTAAAAATTCTTTCATAGTTCCCTTTTGTCTCTTATCTAAATCTAAAGTCCTTGCATGGCATACAAAGCCTTTCATGGAGGGTCCTCACTCCCTGTGCATCCATACCCTCATTCTTCTTTATCCACCCCTGCTTTACTCCACCACAAGCTATAAAGCTATAAAATGAACTTCCTTTTCATAGTGCCCATGTGATATGGACTGAATGTTGTGTCACCCCAAATTTATGTGTTAAAACCCTAAACCCCAATGTTATATACTATTTAGAGATGGGGCCTTTGGGGGATAATTAAGTCATGAAGGTGATTTGTTGTTGAAGACACATGATCCATGGTATTTTTGTTATAGCACCCTGAACTAAGACATCATGCTTTGAACATATTGTTTCTTTACACAAATGTCTTCTCTCCCCCTATATGTCTACTTGGCAATCACATACTCACTTCTTAAATGCCTACTTGAATTCTCCTCCTCCCTTCCAACTCTTCCAGGCAGACTTTGGCACTCGACGTACTGACTTCCTTTAGGCTTTGTATGATTTTTGTTACAAAATGGTTCTGTCTTCATAGGAGTCTCTCAAGAACCAGACCATGTCTCTTGTCTTTCTAGCCCCCAGAGAAAGTGATTAATTTTCTCTGCCACTATGTTCTTCCAACATGGTCTTCAAACTTTAAATTTGTTTCTTCTCCAATTTTCTTCTCTAATCTTATTCTTGTCCTGAATTTTTTCTTTTGATTATTGAACAAATTTACTCTGTCTATATTAACATGCCCATAATAGAATTTCAAGACATGCTTCTAGATTTTTAATATCACAGATTTATGTTAAAGAGAATAAAAATACACTAATATTTCTTCCAGTCTTTTTATCATCTATTTAATAAACACTTATTTCTGTGCCAAACACCATGATTAACACTATGGCAGAGGTACAAATATGTATTGGGCACAGGTTGTGATCTCAGAAGCCTTAGGATCTACAGAGGGGGTCACACAAATGAACAGAAATTAGGGTACAGGGTATTATGAAAGAGTCATGAGAAAAGTAAAGACAACTTCTGACTCATAGAATTGAGATATGTCTTGAAGCATGAGTGGGGTTGCACTGAGCAGAGAAAAAGAGAACACTGAATAAAAAGAAAATGACACTTAAAAAGACAGAGAGGTGTGGAAAAGCAGGAATGCTAACAGAAGGGTGAAGTCTTAAGACTGGAATTAAAGTATATATGTGTCATTCTCTTATTCAACAAACATTGAGAGAAGGAAAGAAGAACTACCATGTTCTAAACATCAGAACTGAAAGCCTCTGCGAAGGTCCAAGTGACATAATCTAAAGAAGTTTTTTCTTGTGGGTCTGTATAGGCTTTACACATTTTGCTCATTTAATGAGTTTTTTTCTCAATATAGCTTAATGTTAAGAGCCTGAAATCTATAGCCAGACCATTGGGATCCAATTTGACTCTTGTGCTTTTTAGCTGTGTAGCCCTTGGCAGGTTATTTATTCTTATCTTGTGTCTGTATCTTTACTTTTACAGTAGGATAATAATAGAATCTGTGTTGTAGAGTTGTTGTGAGAATTAAATTAGTTAATATAGGTAAAATACTTATTAACCAGCACACAGTATATTCTCAATAAGTATTAGCTACTCTTATTATTTTCCTGGTAAGCGAGCTAAAACTGTTCTTTACCTGAGGAATAAAATAATTCCTGTTTATGTCATCGCTCTCAAACTCATAAGCCACATATATTTTATCTGCATATATCAATAATGCAAAAGAAAAGAGAAGGGAGGAAGGAAGAGAGGGAGGAGGGAGAAAGGGAGAAGGAAAGGGAAGAGAGAGAGAGAGGGAGAGAGAGAGAGTCAGACAGCGTAGGCTGAAAACTTGAGCTATAAAATGAGAACTAGCTTAAATCTTATTTCTACTGTGTCTAAGTCAAACTTTTTCTTAAATGAAGATTCTGTAATCAGCTTCATATGCTGTAGGATTAATTATTTTGGGAAGATAAAACTAGCCATCTCTACACATACAACTCAACTTATTTTATTATATTTTTATTAATCAGTTACAATCTACTTTTTGTTGTAAGTACTTAAGGGGATACAAAGACACATACGTGCCCCCAAAGAGGAAGCAGGAGATCTCAGTGAAAACATACAGAAATGCCAGTGGTATCTCGTGTGTACCAAAGAATCATGAATCGGATCTATAACTTGACATTCTTCTGTGGAATGAAAATAAATGTGTGTCAGGTCACCAATATCCCTAAAACAATTCTTGAGAGTTGATATTATATAAAAACATTTCCATGAAAATTTTGCTGATTGATCCACTAAGTCACAATAAGGATGTTGAAAAGTTGAAATAGTAAGTGAAACTGAGCTAGGCACTAAAATTAGAATAAGAACCTCATCGGCTTCTGTGGTAATTTGTGGGGATTTCACAAGTCTGCGTGTTCACACAGTTTTAAACCCTGGCCAATCCTTATCTCACCACAATATCTCATCTTCAATGGCTTTTCTTCAACACTTGCTTCTAATTTCTAGCCCAGGAAAGAAAGTATGTATGTATTTATTTAATTCTTAGCACTCTCTAACTATTAATCACACAAAACCTGAATGTATTCACCAAACGTTTAGGTAAAAAGATACTTACTTCTTCACTGTGAAATGCAACACAAACTACTGCATTTTTAAAACAGAAAAAGAAAAAAATGAAAATGTTTAAACCTTTCACTAAGCTATCATCACACAATTATGTAGTAATACTTGGTTTGGGAGATAAAGGCAGAAAGTCACCATAAAAATATCAGTGACTAGGAAAAAGATACTGGACTATCTGAAGCAGTATCTAGACTGAAAAATTGCGGAATGCTCAAGACCCAAAATGTATTATCCTCATGCAGCTAAAGCACTGTGAAGGGAGCCCAAGTTTCATAAAAGTGTTTTTATTTTTCAGGTATCACAGTTTCTTTTCCAAAATTTAATTTTGCTTTTAAATAAAGGAGTCTTTTTTTCTATTACGTACTATCTGCAAAGTGCCAAAAAACTATTTTGTAAAAAATAGAAAATTCCTTATGCCATCCATATGTATCTAAATTTCCATACCTCTTCTATAATATGGAACAATCTGAATCGTTCCAATGAGTTTTTTATTGAGGACCATATTCACAGCAAGACGACTTGTATAGATACCATATGCTTGACATCAGCAATATCTCACATAGATGTGCTTGTGAGTCCTAACACAATATCACACTTTCCATAATAACCCAAGAACTCTGCCTCTGATGCTATAGCAATAAAATATAAAACTACAATGGCTATTTCAACATTGTAAATATTATTCTCGAATGCTCTTTTTACATTTTTCTCTTTATCTGAGAAAGCCTATTTAAAGACATATAAATAATAAACTGTAAGCCTTGTTTTTTTCTTTAAATTGAAGATGGTGCAAGGTATAAGTTCTTCCTTACTCAGGAACCATAGGTTATAAAATGGTGACCTCCTGGACTGAGTACTAGCCCATGGATATAATTTTTTTGTTAGGTCTACATAAGGTTGGCTCCCACGAAGTTTCAAAAATTTTGAAGTGGTTGCAAAATGTTCACTTTAAAAATTCAGTTTTCTATATATTTTTGTGGAAAAATCAGATCTGCCGATTCTACGGCTGCATCCCAGTGAGCCAGCTGGAGATAAGTAGCAACCATTTCCCAGTTCCCCAAAGTTCTCACCACCCTTACTGTCTTGCCCAACTAAGCCAAGTGTCATTGCCATTTATGATCCTACTATGTGCCATTTCTGTTTTAGTAGATTTAAGAGGAAAGTGAAATATCTGTTGCCTCAGACAGAGAAATTTTTCTTATTCTTAATCCACTTCACTTTTGATATCTTCTTGGCCCTGCAGACATATGCATCTTCAAGCCCGACCTCACACTCATCAGGCTGCCTGCAGACATCACAGATGCTAAGCAGAAACTAGGGAGAACTCTTTGCTGTGCAAATCTCCAGAATGTTACTATTTGTGGACTGCACAAGGAAGAATCTCAAGATAGCTACTATGCCTTCTGGCATATTTTCATTCAAAAAGTAGGTTGGAATTACAAGATAAACTTCACCTCTCACCCAAGGAAGAAAGAAAGTTTGAGGATTTCTACTGTGTTTGTCATGCTTCGTTAGGCTAATAAATTATTATTTATTTCCATTTATAATATGCTTAAAATGTCTAGATTACCTCCAAGTTTTGTAATTTCCTTGAATTTTTGTATTTTTATTTTACAGAAATTTCTTATAATCAATAAAATAGATGTTCACTAATAATTCCCAAAGAGTGTGGGACTTGGTAGCAAAACCCTCTTGACACTATTTTGTAGATTCTGGAAAGATTCAGGGAAAATAGAGCATACACTGAGTGGTCTATAAAAAAATATGTACCTACTCATGCATAGAGGCAAATACATTTTCAGATTCCACACACTACAGTATCTAGTTTCACTCTTTCCCACTTCCTCTCTCTGTTGCTTTGGATTTATTGACTGCAACTAGTAACAGCTTACTCCTCCATGTCAAACTCGAGTAAATCACAGGTATTCATCACAATAGATTTTCAGGATAATTTCTTGTGACTAATTTCCAAGATAATTTCCAGCACTTACATAAGGAGTCACTTGGATAAGTAGTGTTTATAAAAGTTGAGCTGGTATTCCTCCTTTGTTGTTGTTTACTATGCTAAAAGGAGAAACCAGAAACCAGAGAGGGTTACTTACTGGTCAGGACAGCTGCAATGATTGGCCTCTAACCACCTGGTCTCATTATCTCACTCATTCAAGTCTTCTAATAGTGTTTGTTTGTTTGTTTGTTTGTTTGTTTGTTTGTACCTTTGGTTAGTCAAACTTTGGCTTTTCTTTTTAGGTCCTCCAGAAAAGACCGGCACATGCTCCCTTTTATCAATCTAAACCCACTCCTACAGCATCACTAGGCTTGGAGACTCTGCCCCTTGTCTCTCACATTTGGGATCGAACAGCTTGCAAATTATAGCTCCTGTTGTCTCTGTCTTCAAATTCCGCCTACATCAGACAGTGAGCTGCGGCTTTTAAAAGAGAGATAAGTATGGAGTAAATGGATTTTAAAGAGCAAGTACTACCCATATTCCCAGAGATTTGTTTAGAACTTAGGTGTCTCCAATCTTAACTTTGAGGAGAGACTTCTCTACTTTACAAAATGGGATTACTCTACAAAAGAGGTCTCTAGAAGGACACCTGCCTTTTATTAAACACTTGAGAGAAATTCAAGGAGATCCCTGGGTTCAGATGGACCACCTGCTCAGGTTTCCAAAGGGTCTGTGAACCACTACTCAAATATACAAAGACTGATCTCCCCAGAGGATTTCAGAAGAAGACAAAGGAGAAAATCAGTATTCCCTGAGGTTCCACCATCCAATGTTATTTTTTTATACCTTAAAACAGATGGACTTGCCCAATGCAAAAGGCAAAAGGAAACAAACAAACAAACAAAAACAAAATACCATTCCTTGATTCCCACTACCAGCTTCTTAGAGTCACAAAAATTTGAAATACTAAAATTTTCACCCCTTTCCAAGAGTCTATGAGCAATCTCAAACTGAACATTCAATTTAAAAACATAAGAGTTTCCTTTTTGCAGGAAACTGTCAAGATATAGAGATACTACCTTTTATTCCTCCTGTTGAAGTTGCTTTCTTTGCCACTTCATTCACTTGTTACCCCTTCAGTGCCTTGGTCAGATACCATCAGCCAGAGGCCACTATATCATGCAGTCCACCAGCTTCATATAGCACTTCCCATGGGGCAGGGTAGCCGAGAAAAGGGCTCTGAGGCTGCATACACAATTACAGAATTCTAATCACTTCACAAAAACACTATCATATGGTGTTCTTTCAAATGGGGCTTATAACAATGAAGACTAATGACATTTGTTGGCTCACAAACCACATGAATTCAGACATGCAAGTCCTCAGACTAAGGAAATTGATGGTGCATGTAATCTTGGCACCATCTTAAATGGGGCTCTGTATGAACTGCATGACTTTCTTCAAAGAAGATTAAAGGGCAATAATCTAAACTTCATCTTAGAAAATGATTCTGCAAAACAGAGTTAATGGTATTATTTCTATGTTATCAATAAAAAATTGGAATACAAAGAAATTAAGTGAATTTTCAATTGGTTACTCAATCTATCCATCAATCAACAAGCACTTATTAAATGTTTCTTGGCTTTTTTTCTTTTTTTCTTTTTCCCCTGGCTGGTGTTTAAATGTTATCTTTTAATCTAATTAAAATAATGATTCTAACTGAAAAATAACCTAATTCTGATCTTGACGGGGGGGAAAAAGCATCTTTTTTCTAGGCCCAGTATTCAAATAGTCCTTTATTGACTGAGTACACACCTCTAACTTTCAAGCATTTCAGGGCCAAGGTACCCAGTGGTGAATGAAACAGAACTGGTCCCTGTCCAACTGAGTGAACAGCTTAGTGAGGGAAGCCAACATCAAATAAGTAGACAGACAAACTGATGTATAATTACAAATTGTTATCAGAGTTATGAATGAAAACTCAAAGATAGAGAATGACAAGAAGGATCATTTTAGGTGAATGATAAGGAAAGATCTCTTTGAAGACGTGATATTTAAGCCAAGAGCTGAAACTTGGATATTAATTTAGGTAAAGGTATGAGGGAAGGAAAGCTTAAAAAATTGACTAGATCATAATTTCATTTATTGAGTTGGAGATGACTGACAGGATGACAGGATGGGGTATATTGGAAGAAATCTAGAGTTGTGCTTAAATGTGTCAAGGTTGATATGCCTGTGAAATTCTTGTGCCTCAATATCCACAGGTCTCAATATGCAGTTATTTATTCAAATATAAAGGTCCAAAGAGAGATCTGAGATGGAATTGAAAATTGGGAGTTATCTCCATGTGACCAGCATTTAAAGCCATCAGAATGGTTCAAATCGCTTAGAAAGAAAGCATAAAGAGAAAGGATGAGGGGGCTCACCCTTAAGCCTTTGATATTCCAACATATAGAGGTCATAAAGAGGAGGCGAAGTAGCAGTGCATCTTGAAAAGTTGTCCATAGAAGTTTTCCATAGAAGGAAAACCTAAAAGCATGTTGTGCCATGAGGCCAAGGGCAGAAGAACATGCTCATGGGAGATGAAACCATCAGCTGTACCAAATGCTACTGAGAGGTCAAGTAAGAGAAACATTTTTTAAAAAACTACTTGTTTTAAAAATTTTTGCTACCAAGATGTCACTGGTAACCTTGACGAGAACAGCTTTAGTGGGGATATGGGTGGAAGCCGGGTTGGTGTGAGTTGAAGAATAAATGGGAGGTAAAGAAACAAAGACAGTGTATGTGGAATATGAGTTTAATGAGTCTGTGAAGGATTGAAGTGAAGAGAAATTGATAGAGGATGTGGAGATGGAGGGATATTTTTATGAGAGTTGCTGGAACATACCTGTACACTGATGGGGGTGATCTAGTAGAGAGGAAGAGGTAAAAACTCAGAGGGAGGAGAAACTCACTGAAGATGAAGGGATGGGTACCAGATGTAACAAGAATAAAGAAAGAAGGTGAACATGGTTGCAAACGCAGATAAAGTATATATAATTAGAGTAATAAGGGGAAGATGAAGGAGATTAACATAAATCAGAGACATATAATCATCAGGTTGTCAACAGGAGTTTATCTAATCCACCTGCTTCTGATACCTTCAGTTCTCCTTCCAGAGTTTTTGAAGAAGAAAGAAGGAAGAGAGAAATGAAATCCCCAAGTCCTAAATGAAGATGTCCCAGGATGAACCATCCCCTGATTTAGGCTCTAATGATCCTTTAATTTTTTTAGCTTCAATAAACACTATGGCTCTAATTCTTTTGAATATTTTCTGCTAGTTAAATATCTGTATTTTTGCCTGCCTAACATTCGGTGCTCTTGGCCACCAAGGAATGCTGTGAACCACTCAGCTTGGCTTTTCATGAACTTTATTCTGAAGGACTCATCATTTTACATCTCATTTTTGCTGGTGCCAAGCAGCAGTATTTTACTGTGTATCAGGTCATCACCACTGACTGTTCAACAGTGGCTATGAGAAGAGATGACATGTTTGAATCATCTAAAGCATTTCAAAGGCATTTTAGAGTAAGATTTGTAATTGACTTATATAGATCAGGGTTTCTCCACCTCACTACTATGGATATCTCAGATGAATAATTCTTTGTCACGGGGGTCCATTCATGCTGTGCGTTGTAGGATGTTTAGCAGCATACTTGGCCTCTACTAACTAGATGCCTGTAGACTCAGCTCCCACCTCCAGTAGGTACAGCCAAAAATGCCTCCATATATTGTCAAATGTCCTCTAGAAGGTAAAATTGCCTGCAGTTGAAAACCACTGCTATAGACTGATGTGACATCAAACTGGAAACTGAAAAAGTCAATCAACCCCCTAAAATCTTTTTTAGCATCAGAATATCTGCTTTTTCTGCAGGTAAACACCTTGCTATTTGAATTTTTCAGTTTTCAGATGAATACAAGATATCTTCACTAACAACAAACATTTGAACAAATGCATCTTTCAGACATCACCTCATCTTGATTTTTCAATGCTTGAGCCAGCTGGTAGGATTTACCATGTCAGAATTTGACTTAATTTAAAACATTTCTAAGGTTTCTAAGTCTAAACTTATTCTTCACTCTATTAACTGGCATATTTTGACTCTTTTTTATGGAAAAAGTCAGAGGGTGGATATTTATGAACACAATTTTTTTGGGGCAATATTGCAATATGTGAATAAAGAATTCTCTTTTGTGAGAACATTTTACCTCCTTTCCTATTGCCCAAGCACTAGCTTCTCTTGAGTAATCTCAGGATAACTCTGTTATGAAATATATTGCCAATATTACAGTTTTAACTTTTAAATCACCTGCTACATTGCATTCCCACCCTGCCTAAGCTGCAGAGTATCACAGAACTCTCTACCATGGGAATAGGATGAGTGTGTTCTGAGTAGGGACCAAGAGAACACTGCAGAATGCAGTCATGAATCCAGCATCCTATAACGTTTCTTTGCCCTATAGCATCCTTCTACCAGAAATGGCCATATATTGGGCATGACATAATGTCAGTTGCATGACAAGGTCAGCAGAATCCAGACACCATATGATGGCTTCCCTTTGCATAGTGAGCATCAGTTTTTTACATAAACATAGTGAGAGACGGTGTGGTCAGAACAGAAAAGGCATTCGCTTTGTCTCTAGGCAGACTAGAGCCAGGACCCTGGCTTCACTACTCACTGGCTTGCGACTCAAACCTCTCAGAAATTGAGTTACCACTTCTGTATCAGTGTCAACAATAATGTCTACCTCTGGGAGTTGTAAAAATAAACCTTGGCTTTTTTTCTCTCTCAGTAGCAGATTCAGTTTAAATGTCTATCACAGAAGGAAAATAGAAAAAGACAGATTTATCTAAGAATCAGAGTGACTGGGGAGAGGAAAAGACTGCAGAATAATCTCAAGCATCACCATTCAGACTAAGCACTGTCCTTGCCATAAAAAAAAAATGATCTCTAAAACATCCTGTCAACTCAGATGATTTTGAATGGCAGGCATTCCATGTATAAATGAAATACTTTCTACTTTTAAGAAGCAGAACTGAAAGTAGAGCAGAATCCAAAGTCAGTCAAATTGAATCTATGGTATGAGTTTTCCAGAACCAAATATGGAAATTACACTCAGTTCTTCTATTTCAAAACTGTTCTAAATTCTTAAGTAGTGTATGAGCTTCGGAAATCTATATCACCTAGAGACTGAGAACATTCATCCTTGATAGTCACAGGGCAAGTTGTTAGAGTGTGGCTAAAAAAGGACACTTGTTCTTCTGAGGAGTCCTGGAAAGCCAGGTTGGGCGGTTTTACAGTGTGTTAATTCCTCAGAGGGAACTCTAGGTGGTACCTTCCCAAAGTGAACTTATGTAAAAGACTACAAAAATCTTGGTTCAGCCCACTTTTAAATTGTTGAATAAAAGGAAAAATATTACTTTTTCTAAACAAAACAGTGGAATGACTCGACAGTCTCTTCCTCTCTTCCTCTCTTTCCTTTCTTCTTTTCCTCCTTCTCTCTCTCTCTCTCTCTCTCTCTCTCTCTCTCTCTCTCTCTCTCTTCCTTCCTTCCTTTGTTTTTTAAATATGAAATATGATTCAATGGCAGATTCACGGCCTCTGTTTGAGTTCTCCAGGCCATTGCCTTCCTTTTGGCCAGTTCATCAATTACTAAGGTCTCTACCACAACACAGATACCTCAGAGGTGAAAAAGAAAAGCAATTAAAATCACTTACACACATTCAAATGCAGTTACTTGTCTTCAATTTTTAATTAAGCAGCAGCTAAGTGATAATACAATGAAATTCTGGAATTAACCATGCACTTAATTTTTTTCTCTGTTATTTCGTCCGATTACTAGTTCTCTGTCAAAGGTTGTAGCTAGAACATAACCAAAGATGAAACTCTGAGTACACATAATACTAAAGCAAATAAGTGCAACAATGATTTATGAAAGGGTCTTAGAACATTTTATGGGAACAGGTCTACCTAAACCAACACTAAATTAAGTGTAAAGATAGGGCAGCAACTGACAAACAGAGAGCCTTCAGAGAATAAAGTTACCAACATGATCATATAAAAATTTAAAAGATATTGGGATATCTATGGCTACATATATCATTCATATATTTAGCTGAATTCTCCACCTATAATGGGGGCATCAAGGTTAATACGACTTCAGATTTTACAGACTATAATCCTGGAAGGTAAGCCTTTAACTCACTGCCTCATTTTCTTTTGTTTCTTTTTAAATTTTCTTTCTCCTTTTGTCCTCTTGAAATGTGCAGAAAGTTCTGATTACTAATCACTGATTAGTAATCACTAGGGAAAAATGCTCTTTGGGTCAGTTCATGAATTAAATGTTTTTCAGAATTTTTTTAATTCAAAGGCAACCTTTCACATTCATACTTTAAAAAAGCTACTTTAGAAAGAAACCTTGTAATAGCCATTATCATCTTAAAGCTCTTCATTTGGTTCCCTGCCACCATCCCCACCTCTGCCTCTAAACTCTGGCCATTACAACGTACAGCTACACTGTGAAATCAGTGGATGTGGCGTACTGTCATTTTTATGACCTTGCCAACATACAGATAATGCTGTTAGACAATGAACCGGATTGCCATAATGGAAAATTGACTTGTAGTGAAGATTCTCAACTATTCTAGCAAGCTAAGACTCTCTCAGTTGTGGGCAGATAACTTTGCAGAGGGAGATGGTCACAGTGAACACTGTCCCTGGTGGTCAGAGCACACCATTTCCCACGAACATAAGAGCACTGTAGCCGGGCAGAACTTCCAAGAACGCTGGTGGTTTTGTTGTGTAAGAGAAGTGTGCGCTGGGCATCATGCTGCATTTTTTCTCATCTAAAAAAACAATCAGATTTCTTCTAAGGCTGATTATTACATCATACCAGATTCCGACTTAACCACACTGGGTCTGTAGGGGAAGAAAATGACCACTAAGTTCCTTTAAAAATATTTCCCTAAGCAAATACTATTGTGTCTGTAACTAAGCTGATCCTTTTTCTAAAGCCAAGTATCCATAGGCTCAGTGACACGCATGAAATGGCATGTCATGAGTCAGTCATCCATTTAACTATTGTCCATCAGCAGATAACACAAATTACAGCGCTTTTGATCACAAAGGACAATTCTGTAGATATAATTTAGAATCAGAAGTCTTGGTTGAGCTCTGCCAGTTAATGCTTTCATGAGCATGGACAAGTCACTTGCTGTCTCTCATTCTCAGGTTCCTCGCTATAAACAATGGTAATGGTGTCTTCTCTTACACAGGATTGTAGCAAAGTGCAAAAAAAGCACCTTATATCGTAAAATTCATGCAAAAATGCGGAAGTTTATCTTCTCAATACCATAAATGGGCTCGAAGACAATCAAAACACAGCGAACCTACACATCACAGACTCCAGAGATACTACTGTGATCACTGGAACATCCAATAAAACCAGACTATCTATAGAACAGTGGATACATGACACACAAACAACTAAACAGCTCCAAGAACTGTAAATGAGCAATTCACATAAAGGCAAAGAGGGACCCAAGTGAGTTCACTCTTTGGGAGCAGATTCTTTGGAGCATACAATCTGGCAAAAACAAAGAAACAAAACAAGTCTTGCAGCATAAAATTTGTTTATTTATTCTAAAAACATCAAATTTTGTTGCCTTATCTTAAAAAACATTAAATTTTGTTTCCTGATCCTGAAAAAAAATCAAACACTGTTCTGCTTCCAACCAGCTCTGAAGTATGACTTGTGAACTCTGCTATGTTTTTTACTTTATCTCATTTATGCATTTCCAATATCCTCTGAACTATGCCAATTGCTGTGGAAATAAGCAATACCCAGTAAGAACTGGAGGTAATTTTCAGTGATCCTGGTTTGGCAGATTATATTCCTGATGACTCTTGAGTTCTTAACTTTAAAAGCATCAGGCAGGTGAAAAGCAGGTTAAAAGTTCCCTTTCTTGCTATAAATTGCTTGATCTTCAAAAGGTGTCATCTCGTCAAAAAGGCTTGAAAAACATTGATAACTTTCTCTAAGACATTTATGAAAGGTCTGTCTACTTTATTTTCTCCTGATTAAACCAAAAGACCCTTCTGCTACTTATGGGATACTCAGGGCTCTTTCTCATTGTCAGCCTTAATTTTGACATTTAACCCCATGGAGAAATATGGAGAGCCAAAGTAAAATTTTTGGAGGGTTCAAGAAGTGGTTTTTTCTAAGGGCTCTGACCCTGGCTGATGATGACTCAGAAAAGCCTCCAGGTTTGTGGCTCACAAGTGAGAGGGCCAGTCTTTAGATATGCGGCAGGTAGTGGGTGAAGCTTGCATCTCGGTGCAGGCAGCATCCTGTCAGCAGAGAACAGCGCCCCCTCCACCCCATTACAGTGCCCCCGTCTGTGACCCTCCCTTCACAGCTCAGAACAAATGAGAAAACAGAGGGAAGGATTGCATAGCTTCATTCATAAACAACAACCTACATGGACAACCAAACTTCTAGCTTGAGGCGCAAGGTTTGATAATAGTTTTAACACCACTAAGCTGGCTATTTGGGGTGAGGCATGGGTGGAGTGGCTGTCCCTCAAAGGAAAGAAGTGACAGGAAAAGCGAAGGAAGTCAGAAGTGGCAGTGAGAGCCCTGCGTTCCAGGGTAATAATAAAGCTCTCAGCTGCTGTTCTTACCGATTGGAGGGCCATCACTGAACTGCTCTCAAAAAGCAAACATGCCGCCAGTCAGCCATCCTATACAGCTTGGGCTTGGACTGTCACCAGGGGAAACCTCACCCTTCCTGTCACAGAGAGTTTGCAAGCGCCATAGCGTACATTGTGTGTCTAATTGTATTGTGCTGAAATGGTCTCATTTGCATTTCATGAGCTTTTACATGTAAATGTGTGGGATTAGTAATAGGCGTTCCACTTTTCTTTTTTAATGTGTTCAGGTTCTGAAGTCAGTGCCACTTCTGCCTGTGTCAAATATAGCTGAGTAGCTAAGGGGGGGGTCTCTGAGATTCAGTTTCTGCACTATCAAACTGGAATAATAACGTACAGCAAGCACTTAGACTTACTCTGAGGACTGTATAAAAATGAATATATTTGCTTAGTATGTCATCCAGCATGGAAAGTGCACAATAATTGTAATTTAAAATTATTAATGCTAATATTGTAACAGTAAAAGCAGCAGAAGCCTTGAGCTCTCTTTTCTGGCTCTGCCACTAACTAGCATCATGACCCAGATAAATTTGCTATGATATACTCATGTTTAAAATGAAAATGTTAAATTGTACATTCTATAATTCGTATCTACATCTAAAAGCCGTCGACTTGATGTACTATTTGCATGTAAAATAATTATTTTTATTTTTCTGTTATTAATATTTTGAAAGTCAAAGTATCATTGGGTTTTTCAAAATAATCTTCAGGCTTTCAAAAATTCAGTACTTGAACAATTCAAAGGATACTCTGCCATTTAGACCCCCCATTTCATTTCTGAGTGGCTCTATTATTCCAGAGACATAATTTCACTGGAAAGTTCTTTCCCACTATCGGCCTATGGAAAAAATGAAACTATACCAGAAGCAAACTCCCTAAAGAATGGCGGAGCCAGCAGCCAGCGCCCTGCAGTCAGACAGGGAAGTCACTGAGCCGCATAGCCACAGGCTGACCCAGGGACCTCATACAAATGACATAAAGAGGAACAGAATTGGAATAATTTTTTTCTCATTGAACACTCTGGGTTTTGTGGATTCTTCTACATTTTAAAGAAAAGAAGGTGTGGAGGTGTGGAGACTCGCCATTTTTTTTCAGACAGGGCATCTGAAACTACTTCCATCCCACATCTCTGGCTGATGTGGGACTCAACATCAGCTATGTGGGGGAGACTGTGGCATAACCAGCATACTCTGGGTCACTTTCAATCCATTCTTCACATACAAGAACTGATAGCTGTGGAGGGAAAGCATGCTTTCTCCAGGCAGCGGGCAGAAAAGGCAAGAAAACTATACAACCTGAGCATATATGACAAGCCAACAGTCACCCGGGGTGCTCTGGGCTTGTCACAAGCCAACTAACTGGCAAGAATTCAAATCAAAGGAACCACTTTCTGCCCCCATCCTTAACATCTAAACAACCTGGGCAAATGAACTTGGGTTACCTCCCCACATCGCTCTGGTTCAGAGGCCTGTCCCTTCCAGGGGTTTCCATCAGCAGGTCAGGGTTCTGACCTCCCCCTTTTTCCTTTTCCTTTCTTCTTAAACTTTCTTCTTGTGACTTCCACGGAAAGACAAAAATCCCTGAACAACAGTTCTGTCTCAGAATGGTGCCTGCTTTGCTGCTGCCCCCAAAGCAAGCTCCATTATTGCCCAGAGAAACAGAGAAAGAACAGGTCCTCTCAGGTATTTGGATGTCAGGCCCTTCAGAGTTGTAAATCAGCTGCAGGCAACACTTCTATAATTCAGGCCATAAACAAGGAAGCAAGACTCTGGCCATCATAAAAACACTAGCTTAGCCTTATCTAAAATAAGGAAGACCAGGGGCAACTAAAAATGTTAGCTTTAAAGTAAGGAAGGTGAATTAACTCGTTGAAGATAAGAGCTATAAAATATACCTTTCAATGAATTAGAAAGCATGCCTAAAATCTAAATATGATTCCTAATTTAAATCTAAATGTTATTTTGTTCATTTTCTGTATTGCGCATTGTTATACATAGCTAAATGAGATAGTCTTCAAAATTGACTAGCAATGGTCAAGTCAGACATGCAATAAATTCACAAGCTCTTTCTCAAAACATTATTTTTCATGTTTCAATGGTAAGACTGAGTAAAAACAAATCTAGTCATCAACTCACTTTCATAGGTTCTCTTCTTCATAACCCGACTTTTGACTTTGAATCTAAATACCACAGACCATAAAAATCCCGGACACCAGGAAATAAACTAGCTGTTTTCTAGATAGGAGTCAAGCAACATGCCCCTTTCATCCTTAAAATTAGAAAACAATGTTGCTGAAAATAACAGATTCTTTAAAAAAAAATCAATAAAAATGAAAATGGCTGTTTGATAATAGGTACCTCTTTTAGTGCCAAAGAGAAACAAAAATCAAAATTAAAAATTGTCAGTGGCTTGCCACACACGCACACACACGCACGCACACACACACACGTGTGTGTGAGTGCAAACACGCGCACACACGCGCGCGCGCGCACACGCACACACGTCCTCCAGTTACTTACAGGAGCAGTCGTGTTGGGTATGCCTCACATCAGCGCCCTGCCTGTCCAGCTGCCAAGTGCCGGAGCACGCCGCGAGCAGCTGTTTCCTTCGAGCTGAGGCTCTATGTCTTAACCAGTCACATGTGCCTCTTGATAAATACTGCCGCCTTGCCAGGAGGTCAGAAACTGAAGATCATTCTCCTAATTCGCGAACCTTTTTTTAACCCCTGAGCTGGCTCAGGCGTTTCATTAGCATGCAGAGCAGTGCATTCCACAATTTGTTTTCTTTTCGAGATCAACCCCCAACAGCTGATAAGTCACACTGGAGGGCAGGTCACTGCAAGTGGAAAGTTGCTGTTTATTTTCTTTCCTTTTTTTTTTCTGGGGGGCGGGGTAGGTGGGGGAGGCTGGCCGTCCCTATGCTTCCTCATCTCACTCAGGTTTTCACTGGGAACAGCAAGAAGGAACCACACACTGGCCCAGAGTTGAAGCTGCTTTGCCTTCCAGGTGCCCCCAGAGAACATCCATTTGTCGTTTCATCTTGGTTTTGTTTTCTCAGCATCATCCCAGGCTCCTGTTTGCTGGGAGAGCCACAAGATCGAATGCACTGTTCTGAGGAAAACGAACTAACAGTCTAAGGATGATTAGGTTTAATTTCAACACAGCCGGGGCTGTGATGTGGCACAGCCCTGGGCCAAGTGATGTGGAAGGGCAAATGAGAGGGATTAATTAATGAAGACTATCAAATGCAGTTTTGTGTAAAGAGCTAATGGAAGTGATTTCAGGTGGTTTAAGATCAAACTTCCACACAGTTATCTATTGGGTTGTGTCAGCATTTGGAGGCAGAGAAAAGCAGTTGAGATTATCACCTAAGACATGAAAGTGGAAACAGAAATTATTGCAAAATTTACAGATGTACTTCTGCCCCCTTTGGATTGCTAGGCAGTTGGACCAAACTGCTGCTTCGCTGTGCTGTTCAAAAAGGTGACAAATCATCTTCAGTGTTTTGTTGAATTTTTCATACTTCTCACTTAAGCTTATTTTCCCATCCCTTCTTTTTCATCCTCCTCTCCAAGGAAAGTCTTTCGACTGATTTTGGACAATATCCGACCTTGTGTCATATCTGATTTCTTGGTATGGTAAGATTGACACTTCCCAAAATCAATGACCAAGCAGGGTAGAGTGCAGATATGACAAAGTCAGCTCCTTTGGCAAGGAGAACATTTGAAAAGATGTTAAAAGGTTAAAATGCCCCAGGGGATTTCTGAACATAATGAGCCTGTTAAACTGTCAACCTTGATTTTGAGCATATGAGATCTTACTCAATAATGGAGCTTGTGTGGGCAATTTTTCATATTTGAGTTTTGTCTCATAATTATTTACAGTGTTAATTAAACTAAAGTTTTCCTCCATACAGAGGATAGAGTGCTTTTCCAAAATAACAGAAAAAAAGACCAAAACACCTCAGTTTAGCCATTTTTTTCAGGGGACTAATTTGTTACCAACATGTAGGAACCCAAAGTACAAGTGGAAAAATTCTTTGCAAGTTTCAAAACATATCCCTTTTTAAGTGTTCAAAGTTAGCAACAGAAATAAAAAAAAAAAGATATTAAAATACAATATGTTAAAATGCATGTCATCTTCATAAACATTTCTCCTTGAGTATTGATGTGACAATTATTAATCAGAACTAGAAAAGGAGGACTACTGGAGATTTGAAATATATGCCATGATTTATTTAGACTTTGCATTTACAGTAACAGAAACTTTTGTGACCTTCTGGCATCCATCAATCACTTTATTTGCAACTGACTGTGTTAGTTATTCTGACAATCCATTGCATATCACACAGCGAAAGAGGGGTGTCTGGAAACCCTTCAATGACCCATAGTAAAAACAGTTTTGGGAAAGGTCAGCGTAGAGATTCTTCTCCTCTTCTACTGGAAGAGGGGAAGAGATGGATCCTGATCACACCTATAAAGCAAACTGTCAGCAAAGACCAAGACTCTGGATCCTTCTAACTGAAGGTTCTGCAATGACATCTTTTTCAAGCCTTGCAAAGAAATAAATCCCACCTCCCTGCCCAAAATGCCTAGAGGTACCAATCCTCTCCTCCAACTCCAAGGAGGCGTCCATGTCCTGTCGGAGGCCATGCACTCCTTGGGCTTTGTGTCTTCTCCTGTGATTCCTACCTGCCCAGCCCTTTCTTCAACAATGCTTTCTCTCTCTGTCTGCTCACCGTTATTTAAACATTATTTAAACATCCTCACATTGTTTTAATGTTTTGTTGTTGTTGTTGTTGTTGTTGTTGTTGTTTGATCTTTTACTCTTTAATTACTGCCCTAACCTATTCATTTTCTTCACAACTAAGCATCTAGAGAAACTCTTCCTGTCTCCATCATCTCACACCCCATTTAAGTCTCAACCTTCTTACAGTCTGGCTGCTTCTTCCCTCTTTACTCCTGAAATTGCTTTCAGCAAGTCACCATAGATCGAGGCTATTAGGCACTTTTTTGCCTTTTATCTTCCTCAGCCTCTCAGCTGCGTTCGACTCAATTGACCAAACGCTTTTTAAAACGTTCCCTCATGGCTTCTTAAAATTTTGCTTCTGCCTCCTATGTGGTCTTTTCTTCTTCCTGCTCCTAAAATGTGAAATCCCCTCTCTTCTTCCTGTTCTCTAACATCTCTCATATGTCTCAATTTCTTATCGAATGACTATAGTAGTTTCCTAATTAGTCACCTTGCCTCCAAAAATCTGTCTCTGCCTTTAGTTTGTTTATTTTTTTTTTATATCCTTTTGTACTGAAAGCCTCTCAGGGGCCACAGTGGCATCTTAGGCACCCTTGTGTCCCTAGAACCTATAACAGGGCTGGAATCCCTCTTTTGTATGTTGTACTGTTATTGCATGTCTTATTCTGTGTTGTAACTGGGTCTTCATGTGCCTATATTTCATTGGACTTTTGGCAATCTTAGAGAAAGCTTATGACTGGTTCATTTTATATCCTCAATGCTTAATATAATGCATGACAGGTAGGAGACACATAGCTGAAACAATGTTGAACGAAGAAATGAATGATTAAGGAGAAGGACCTTTTGTTTATTCCTTTAAGAAAAGATATGTTTGCAAAAATTGATTTTATATTAGGCCACCAAAAAATCTTAAGCAATTCACTCTTAAAGAAATTGTTTTGGCCATATTCTCTGACGATAACTGTAATAAAACTATAAATTAATCACAAAAGTATAGGTCAAAAAAGAGCTAAGCTCTTGGAAAATTTTTAACTCTTCTTTAAAAAATTCATTGATTTGAGAAAAAATCAAAAAGGCAATTATAGAATGCTTAGAAGTTTTCAATAATGAGAATACCACATATCAAATATTATGGGCAGAGCTAACAGACTTGATTATAGGCAAAGTGACTCAAGAAGAAGTTGAAAAACAACACATTAATAATTATGGAAAGATGTAAAAGTTATTGAGAAATTATTTCCAAGAAAAGTTTTTAGTTTAAATTACTTGCACAATCAAATTGTCTCTAAGCTTCAAGTCACAGATAATTTCCAGGTTATATAAAATGTTCAAGTGGACAAAAGTAACAGAAAACTAACATAATACCTCTGACCTAAAACACATATAAAGCATAATAAAGGAAACCACAGACTAACCTCACATGCATTTTATTAATTTTTAAAAATTAATTTAAAATTTTTAAATTAATAAAATGGAGTTAGGAGAATTTTTCTTAGCATGCTAAAGTTATCTATATCAAACTAAAAACAGACATGATACCTAATGGTGCAATATTAGAGGTATTAATATTAAAATCAAAACCAAGAAAAGGATGCTCATCATCACTACCACCATTTAGCACTGTTCTGGGCATTTGAGAAAGCAAGAGACAAAATTAACCAACTTTCACATGTTATAATCATTTACTCAAGAGAATCAACTTTTTAAAATGTTTTAAATGATTATAAATGTCAGTGAGGTGAACAGTTAAAAAATAAACACACAAAATAAAATTTTTTATAACAGCCAAAACCTGTTTAAAAATGTAATGGGAAAAATCTCAGTCATACTAGCAACAGTAATAATAAAATTTTTAGGAATAAAAAAATGAATAAAATATTTTTTAAATGTATAAAATTCTACTGAGAAAATAGGAAATATTTCAATAAATGGAGAGTTATACAATTTCCCAGAACTGAAAGAGTCAACATTGTGAAGACGTCAATTGTCCCCTATTTAACTTACACATATAGTTAAATTTTGGTTGAAATCCCAAGGAGATTTTTAAAACAGGCCAAAAAAGAAATCCTAAAGTTTATTTGAAAGAATGAAAACCTGATAACGGTAAAGAAAATTTTAGAAAGCAACAAGGGGGTGGAACTAAGTATTAAATAGGCTAAAAACATCTAGAATTAAAAAAGTTTGATACTGGTGCCAAAAGAGGCAAGCAATGGAACAGAACAGAAAGCCCAGAAATATAAATATAAGTACTATGTTAAAATGCTTATTTGTTAAATATGGTATTTAAACCCATTTGGGGGAAATAGATTATTCAATAATTAATTGAATAGTTAATTAACATGAAAATAAAGATGTAATTATTACCTCATAACATATACAAAAAAAGTGCCTTGTGAGCTAAAGAGCTAAATGTAAAATTAAAACCACACGCCATCTTAAAGAAAATCATGTGATGGTTCCCATAATCTTAAATTTTTTAATGATTAAATAGTTTTATTGTGAAAGTTATCTTAATTATGATCACAAAAGCACAACCCATAAAAACCAGAAAATTTAAAAAAATTAAAATGAATAAAATGTAAAATTAATGTATGTCAATAATAATATCATGACCAAAATTAAATCACAAATGACAAAATGAGATTAAAAAATGACACCTACATGGTAAAGAGTTAATAGTCTTACCACATAAATAGCATTAAAATTAGCAATTGGACAAAGGAAATTAGAAGAAATATAAATGACCCGTATACATGTAAAAAAAGAATTTAGCATCATAAAAAAAGTACAAACTAAACAATGATAGAATATCATTTATTATCTCTTAACAAAGTAGAAAATTGATAATTCCCACTGTTGGGAGAAGGTTTGGAAAACGCACTTTCATACTCTGCTGGCAAGAGTATAAATGGGTACAACGTGTAAGGAAAATAATTTTGTAATATTTAGCAAAAGCTTTTAAAACTATGCATACCTTCGATTCGGCTATTCCTGTTCTAAAAATTAACCCAATAAAATCATGATGTATATTTTTACATGTATAAGAATGTTTCTCACAGCATTGTTTATACTAGTAAAAAATTAGAAACAATCTATGTGCAAAAGTCTTGAGTAAATCATAACACATTCATAAGAGGTAGCACTTTGCAATCATAAACTAATGCTGTGGAACTATATTAACAGGGAATAATTTTCAGCATAGGTTAAGGTAAAAACACAAATTTATTCAGTATGATCTCATTTTTCTAAGAAAATATATCAATATATGTAAAAGTCTGAAACATTATAAATCAAATTTTAAATAGTAGTTATCTTTGGGAGTTGAGGTCCCATACAGGTTTCTTTCTTCTTTATGCTTATCAGCTTTTTTATACTGTTTCTATAAATGTCTATCACTTGTTCATTTTTAATTGAAATTTTTTTTTTATATAAGAAGAGAGATACAACACCTGCAATTATACTTAAGTGCTTTAATCATCTACACAAAAAGGAGAAAGTCTTTGACAAGAAATGTGATCAAGAAAAAAGGACCCAGAGCAGCAAAGCCTGACCATCATTAACAAAGCCAGACACTTCCTCCAGACTAAGTCTCGATTTTCTAACTTGCTGGTCCTGGACCCAATATTTGAAAGCAAGTCATCGGAAGTGATGGAACTACCAAATTCAAAGCATACAGGAAAAGGAGGGACGTGTGCTCTTGCTCTAGTACCTTGAATTCGGTTTCTTAAAGACATCCTGGCCTGATGGGCCTTTGCACCTATCTCAGGCATTCCCTTAAGTAGAAATTGTCAAATGGTATCTATCCATGCCATGAACACCTGGTCAGATAGCACGAACTCACCAGTACCACCGCCTGAAGTTGCCCGTTCATCCATCCGTCCGTCTTGGGCCAAACTCCAAACAAGCCGCTCCAAGTTGGTAACACACCACCTGCTGGTCAATTTGAGGTACTAACAGCCATAGCACATCTCCACTCCTACCTTCCTTTTCTTTCAGGGGACTTTTCATGAATTATTACTCTCTTATATCTCCAATGCAATAAATTCTACCTGATCATCTCTTTCTCAGATACATACGCTTTTTGGATTCCTTCTCTCCTTCTCTTTTTTCTTTCAACATTTGTCTAAGTACTAGGGAGAATTTTCTCTCCCCATCCTGCTCTTCCCCTTTCCATCCCCTTGAACCATGTGTGAGCCAAAATAAATACCTGGTCACAATCAGTTGTCATAGGAGCTGTGCTAGCGACATGCCTGTAATAACTAGAAAGAAGAAGTTGTGAAAGAATCAGAGAGTAGAGGTTTTAATGCCCAAATCCCCTGAACAAAGCAAATCATTGTCAATAAATGAAAAAATGCATCTATATTTGATATACGCTGCATTTAAGGATTCACCAAAGTACATGACAAAAATCTGTGCTCTCCAAGCTTATACTCTCTCCGGAATAAAAGTGGAACAAGTTGAAAGCCTTATATAAGGAATAATATTTATTACATATCATAAAATCAGTACCTAATATTATAATGTACCATGTTGATGTTATTAATAATATATAATAAGCTAACATCTGTGTACAGTGCTCATTTAATTCTCACAGCAATGCTCCAGGAGACACTATTATTACCACCAAATGATCTTTAGTGAGATTAACTAGCCTGCCCCCAACTAGTAAGCAGCAGAGAGAGAAATATGGATGTGAACACAATTCTGACTTCAAACTCTGCACATTTACATCCTCAAATGATTTAGGAATCATGGAAATGTACATAAACTCACTCATCCTTTTCTAATTGAAGCTGCTTACTCACAAACACAACATCCAAGTCAATTATATTGCACTTTGAGGTCTAATTATTGGCATTACAACAGTAGTTTCCTATTATTCTTCATGGCAAACATGTGCTGTTTCGGTCAGTGGTACTTGTTAAGTCATTCTGGTGCAGCCTGGAATAATACTGAGTGGCATTTATAACATTGTTACTGCAGATATGCCTTCTGTGGATTAAAAACATGTTGGGTTACAAATAACTGACTTAAAAGTGAACCTTTGCAACACAAGTCATTCATAAATCGGAGATGGGCGGTAGAAAAATAAAAAGGAGAATGAATAGGAGGGCGACCTCTATCAGAGGAGCCTCTGCGGTGGGTGGTTCCATGCTCCAGTCTCTGTAATCTCCTCCTTTCTTCAACTTCCCTGGAGAAACCCCCAAATTTCTGGACAAATCAGTCCAGATTAAACATAGATGTCTGCTTTTAGTCTCTTTTTCCTGTCTTTTATCTCCTCTCTTTCCTTTCTTCCTTTTTCGTAAAATTTCATTTACCTTTTAAAAATACAACGTATTAGCATAGTTGCATTTACTTCATCTAATTCATTTAAATTTACCTTTTAGGCAGCATTTTCTCCTCCACCTATTTCGCTGCTTAGATTAAGCCAGATTTTTAGCAGAAGCTTCATTTGGTAAAACATGAGAAGGAAAATTTAGCATTCATGGTACAAAACACCTAACTTAGCATAATTACTTACATAATAACTTTCCCCTTATATTTTATTTTAAAACCCTGATTTGATGGCAACTTTCATTTATCTGTGAGGATCTGAACCCTATAAACCACAGACTAGTGGTGAACTTAATCTAAATCTAAAATGCCACCGCTGTTCCCAGAATTCTTTTAGTTCTTGAAAAGAGTTGCTTAGAGTTTAAAAATAATATCCGAGACTACCTCTGTGCATTTTTCCAAGAATCATTTACTGTGCACAAAATAATAGAAGAGCAGTTTTCCAATTTATGATTTCCTTTCTATTCAAATTTAAGCATCATTGCTTGTTCAAAGCTAAAAATATAAAGCTGATTTGGTGACAAATGAGGCAAAGAAATATTTAAATTTTTTTCTCAAAATATGAGATAGGTAAATGCATGAGGTAGGGTACAGTTAGGTCTTTATAGGAATCGTTTTAAAAAGCACAGTTAAAAACTACAAATTCTCCTGTTCTCATATGCACAGCCCAGGCCCCCTCTGCCTTGCTTCTCCCCATCCTCCCAGTGCTGCTTCATCCTGCGTGGCGTTGTCTTTCGGAATCTGCTAAGCCGTCCTGGGTCCACACTACAGCCCACTGGCCTTGGCTGGAAGATGATGCTCACTGTACACTTTCTGAATGAATGAATGAATGAATTTTCACACCATGGTTGTCATTAGAAAATAGCCATATTATTTTGATACCAAATCCATCTGCTCAAAATTGTGCATAATTCTAAATGTCCTAATTGCTTCTGCTCTTTCTTTTATTAACCAAACCCAGCTAGCTGACTACAAGTCCTGGTTTACAGTTTGTAATGCCAAATCACTTGCTCAAGTTTTATTCCAACAATTACCGCCTCTAGGTTATAAATCTGTGAGGCCTGGGCTTCTGACCTCATTTCCAAATCCTTTCTTATGGTATCACTGCCTTTATCACATACTTCATTAAACACCACCACGATTTACTTATACTGTATTTACTCAACCTTTTGACTGTAGTCTTGGGATACTTATACCCTTTGTATGTAGAAAGCCTTTGGATAAGGTCATTTTTATGACTTCCTGGGAACACAGAGGCAATCACAAGCAGAGTGGGAACCCGTCTGAGGAATGAGGATCTCATATTCTTGCAATAGGATTTTCTTATTTGTAGATCAGAGGAGGGTAAACTATGAAAACACTTTTAGAAGCACATAAAAAAGGTATGAAAATTTCCAGTTTTCCCTCATGTTTTGATTAAACAAGGAGTGTTTATTCTCAGGGCTCATCTTTGTGATTTCCATTCTCATTAGTGAGTGGTAGTAGATCAATTTAGGCTGTGCTAAAACTTTCACGCTGAGGGGCAGGTGGAGGGGCAGGTCAGAACTGAAAGTTGGATGCCATTCCTTAATATAACCATAGGAAGTCAGGAGCTTAACGGAGCTCCTTGGCTGCTAAGATAAACAAACACACTGTAGTAAGAAGTCAGTGCAGGGAGCATGGGCTAAGACAGCTGAAAAATACCACCCTAAATGGTGGGGCGTCAACAGGTATTTGAATGCCTATAAATTATTTTTAAATGTATATTCTACTGGCCAGAATAATAACATTATCACATTGCAAAATAGTCTTGTTTCCTATTACAAAACAAGAAAAGCAGGACTACTGTGTGTTTTTTACTTTATAAAACATTTAAATTTAAAGAGCAATAATGCTCATTATAGCAAGTCAAACAATACGGAATATACATAAAGAAAAATTTTATCACTCCTCTTTCCCATCCATTCCCTTCTGACTGAGATCACACCTATGAGAAATGCATCTCATACATACATATATGTATAGAGTTCTATTTCTCATTAAAATTGATCTATAATTAGATTTCCCTCCTCAACAATGTATAATGGTCACGTATTTTGGCTACAACATCAATAATATAGATTTAATTTATTCTTTTTAGTAGTTGCTCTTTCACAGTATAGTTATGTCATAGTTTGTTCACCCTATTGATGAACATTCAAGATGCTCTATAAACACTGTTGCTCTAAACATTCTTACACATATATCTTTTATTTCCATAATATAGGTCTCCCAAACTGAGATTGTTGGGATTGCAAAATTATTCATTTTACTATATAGTCTGTTATTTTTCCAAAACTAAACTGAAAGCAATGCAAGCATCATGGCCTTAAAAAGACTAGTAAATATCAACTTAGAAGATCAAGATTATAATATAAGAGGCATTAAAAATTCATCTCAGAATCATATCCCACTAGACGGTATTAACTAAATTGTTTGTGTTGAAGATGTTTGCTTATTTTTCATGTACAATAGTAATATTTTTAAAACACCAAATCATCTTAAGCCAAATTGACTAGCATTTGTCAAAGTTAAAAGTGGATATATTTCCCTCCAGCTGGTCCTTATGAACTGCACACACCCGAAAATCCATGAATTCTAAAAGCCATTCCGGTTATAGAATCAATTGCAGATTGATTTTTTAAAATTTATGAGCACATGTGAACTGATATAAAGAACAAAAATGGTAATGTTGGATTAGAAATATTTTATTGTATTTTCAAAGCATGCAAGGGTACTAGTACAAAAAAGGGTCAGTCACACCCTTACTCATTTCTACCTTATTTTATGGACTGTGGCCTTAGTAACCAGAGAGACAGCTCTTATATATGCCATCTCAGTGAGGTAGGAATGGGGCCCACGATCCAAACATAGGCATAAGGATCACCCAATGTCTACAGCTGTACTCCTGCCACAGGGTGTTTATCTAAAACAACCGCTTCAAAATTACGTGGCTTCGCCATGTCATTTGGCTTGAAAGTTTGGAGTGAGAGCCTAGACTCTATTTGTCTATATTTTTAACAACATATATATTCCACATTAGTGTTAACTGACATGACTATACTAGCCAACACACTGTAAGACTCAAACGACTGAGCATAGCATTCCCTTTCCTTAAGAAAAGAAAAATTAGGTCATGTTCTACATAAATTAAGGGAAATTTGTTTACATTACCAAAGCATTCTTTGTTTTAGAAAGTCACTCGTTGCAGGATTACGAGATATGTGTGCACCCTTGGGCACATTAAAAATGGCATTCGACCAACCAAACTTTAACTCATATTATTCAAGAGCACATTTATTAAGTAAAATAAACATGAGTCCAATTTTGGACCCAACTTACTGGCCCAGATGGTCTGTGTCCTTTCCTTCGGAACAAAAAAGTCGACAAGCAATTCCTTGCTGCCTGTGATAGACAGGCGATTTCACAACCTCCCCAGGGTGCTTAAAAGTAACCTGCTAAAAATAGCCCCTTGGCTCTCACATTAATGTCCTCAGCTGAAGGGCCAGGTGAAAATATAAATTGCGTGAAATGTGTCACCCGCATTCCAATTCTATAGAAACTACTGTTCACTGAAAATCCCCAGTAATCCTCCTGACCATTCCAAAATTAATAACCTTTTTCTTTTTTTAACCATTTTGTCAACTGGTAGGAGAGGCAGTGTGGAGCGTGGTAAGGATGTTGGTACATTGGAGACTGAGAAGTCAGGATTCTCATTCCCCAATCAGCCGCTCACTAGCTGAGTAAGTCCAAGCATAAAATCCTCGATGGTAAAAGGGAAATGATAATACCCAACTCACAGGGTGGCTGTATGGGTCAGAAACAATGCATTGCATTTCGGGGTCTTATCCTATTAAAATATTCATAAGTGTGCAGAGATATATATAAGACAAGTTAAATGTGACACTTGTAATAACAACAGAAAGAGGAAAACAATCTAAAAATAAGGGGAGATTGATCGAAATAATCACGATGCATTAGCTACATATATCATGCTGCCATGAAAAATATGAAATGAGAAGATGGCTTTGATGTAGTAAATGAAAGAAAGCAAGTTGCAAAAAACACTAGGAATAAATATTGTTTTAAGCCTCCGCCCCCCCCCCAAACCCCACTAAGCATTTAGGTCAGTTTTTATTACAATCATGTATGTTTTCAAATGCATAGAAAATATCTGCCATGACAACATAAACATATATCTGCTCTGAAGAAAAGGAGAGGGTTGCAGGCATTGTGAGTCTTTCTGTTTTTATACTATTCATTTTGGTATTGAGTACACTCATTTATAATGAACCTGTATTTTTTTTATAATTAAAAATTAAGGACAATAAAAAAAACAATGAGAAATAATTAAAGTACTTAGCACAATGGCTAGTGGGCTTTGATGAATGGTGATGGTCATGGTTACTTCTGATGGGGAGCTATAGAACCCCTCAAGAAAAATGAGTTTACAGAAAACTAGCAGACCTTAGTAACATGCAACTAATTATGTTCCTGAACTGGATCCATTTTTTTAAGTGGTTGTTTATTATCTTATTTGTGGTGATGTTTTCATGGGTGCATATATAAGTCAAGATGTCAAATTGTATACTTTTAATATGTGCCATTTATTACGTGTCAATTGTACCTCACCAAAATGTTTCAAAAAAAGAAAAACAAAGTGGGCCTAAAATTTTCAACAGTACTAACATGAAAGATGGGAGAATGGATCACAATGAAAGGTTTCTAAGGTTTTTATGTTTTTCAGAAGATGTCAATATGAAGATATTAACATTAAACATTGTTAAATCAAAAACATATTTTAAGTGTAACCACTCAAAGAAATAAATTACATAACTTCCAAAACACTAGAGGGGAGAAATTGGAATAAATAAAACTTGAAAAATCCAAAAGAAGGCAGAAGAGAGAAAAAGAATAATAGAAAATAAAAATAAAATTATTAATACCTCAATAATCTCAGTCAGTATACGTTGTCTGACCTCCCCATTAAAGTGCAAAGACTATCATTAAATTGTGGATAAAAAAAAGGTGTCACATACTAAGCCCGACAAGCTCAGGGCATGCCTGTCTGGTGGGCCTCACAAACTCAGAGACCAACAGTAACCACACAATGGGGTGTGAACAAAGTGGGTCATGGCAATAGTCACATGGTAGGCCTGTAGTTTTTTTGACAAAGTTCAAGCTTAACCATAAGCGAGACTGCCCATTGTCTTTTGCATCTAAGATAATATACCTTTGAAATATCAGAGTAATTTTCTTTTCTAGACCCCTCAAGACACAACTGTAGGTACCACAGCACAAGACCTCAGAATTCCTGTTATCTCGTAGCCTGCATATCATCTCTATGTATTGCAAATGTTAGCCATCCTGTACTCGCCAATGTAAAAGAAGTATGTATCTCTCCATTTTGTTTTTATCCAATCCCAGAGATTTCTCTGCTTTACTTTCTCCTGCCCCCTTAATCTACCACCAATGAATTTCATATAACCCTCCTTACTCTCCTTCTTTTATTCTAATGTATAAAATAATCTGCAAAACTGCCATTCTTCAGAGCATTGCATCAATCTGTTGAGATTTTGCTTCCTGGCAATTGTTGTCAGTTTGACTCAAATAAACTCATAAAAATTCTCTACAGGTTTGGATGTTTTTTACGTTGACAAAACAACAAACAAAAACATGGATCCATTCTTAATCAGTTCAGCTCCACAGGTGTAGAGTATGTGTGAGACTGTGTGTGTGTGTACACACATGTAAGATGATCAGATACCTCTCCCTAACTTAATGCCTTCTAACTGTTTTTCAGAAGCCTTAAATTTAATTGAAGGGAAGTTCTTTATACCAAAAATAACAAAGGGAACTGAGTTGGTGAGGAAGGAAGAGGATGACAGAAATGGAAGGGAGACAAAGAGAATTGACGAAGAGAAAATTTTCCTGCTATAACTTCAGCAAAATGGTCAATGAAATGTGTATGAAGTTGTCTAAAGGACGCTCAGCTGGCCTACAGAAAATGATGCAGCCTTTCCTAGGGTAGGGTGGGGCTCACAGCTGAGCCCTCCCAACTCCTCTTCCCCATGGTCTAAAGGCAAAAAGGCCTTCCCCACACTTTGGAGCTAAAATTCTGAGAAATGTGAGCTAAACCTACCCAGACAGGACAATTCATCCTTTCTTTCACAGAATCTGCAAAACTGGATGGATGGTTCTAATCAATCTTATCTGGAAAACAGATGGAAAATTCTTCCCAGAGTCAATTCTTTAGTCTTTTTCCAAAAGGAGGCCACGTGGATCCTCTGAACTGTGTGTGTCTGGCAACACTCTCTCAGCCTCTAATTGATTTTACACGCATTGGGGTCGATGTGCAGAGCATTGTGGGAAAGACCTTGGGAGACTGTGAACAGTAGTGTAGTTCATAGCCTGTAAACAACATCTCCAAATGTCCCTCCCCGCCCTGTTATCTCGGAATCTGTGATCCCAGCCTGATCACTGGGATGCTAAAGTAGAAATCGCATCAGACTGAGAATCAAAAGACAGGATTCTCACACCAGTTTTCTCTTCATCCAGTTGAGGGGTAGTGAGTGAGACCATCACATCACCATTATGGGTCCCCCTTAACAATCAGGGAAGTGGGAGTGGCAATATCTGTCTCATGGATTTTTTTTGGAAAGCGAATGAAATAATATAGGAAAAAGTACTTTGAACACCCATAATGTATTGCAGAAATGTAAAGTATGCTCACTTCTTACGTTCATCTGTTGATGGACACTTGGATTGTTTCCATTTGTGAATAATACCTCTATGAACATTGACATACTCGAGAGATTTTTTAAAAAGCACAAAACATGGCTCACAGCTCAAGGAATTTATGATTAAGTTGATGAGAGAAGAAACACGTGGAAAATTATCTAAAGAGGCAAATAATGGCTAAATAAATGAAAGAAATATCACCAAACATCACGTGATTAAATATTTTAGAGAATTTAGGTAGATTGGGTTGTATTTTCCCATGGGAAAGAAGAAACGTAGATCTTTTAAGGAAAATGTCCTAGAAGCAAAGGATACTAAGACAGAGGATGGGTTTTCTGACTGGAAGAATGGGAGTAGTTTCAGATACAGAAGACACTGAACTGGTGTGCTTCTTTGAGCAGCATGTGGCACAGCCACACACCCATGAGCCTTTATGTTATGGATCTCCATTACCAGAGAGACAGCCCCAGGTCCCAGCCAGAAGAAATAGGAACGTGTTCCAGAAGAGATAAGTCACAGGAATACATTATTTTCCTGGCCTAGACTACTCCTTGAGTACATACATAATCTCAACTCACCTATATGTCCCTGAATTCTCCTGCTGATTGGTGAAACCAACCAGTGGCCCCACTCAACTCAGATTTCTCGACCATGCCTGAATGCCAGTTAATGGCTGACTTTGTCACCCCCGCATTTACTAGTGATTAGTAAAAGCAATCGTAGTATCTGCAATATCCAGCAATTAATGGCACTCATGAAGCTGTAAAAAACTGACTCAGAAAGCACACTCTATATGTAAAGGCCAGTTGCACAGACCTCTCCCTCCTCCTTGTTCCCACCCTAGAGGATGCAGAGGAAAATTCAGAGAATGACACAAAGCTGGGTGCCCTACTGCTCCACCCTTCTTTTCCCTTGAAGAGAGCTGAGCTACTGTGTATGATTTTCTGTCTCATGTGCCCACATAGTCTCTTGCATTATAACCTTTCTCTCCACTTTCCTCTCTTTATCTCTCTGCCAAATGTTACTTAGGGAAATCTTGCCCTATTTGGGAACCAAAAAAGTTCCTTATATGGCTACACACTAAGAGCCATGCTGGAGGTACTTTGTGCTTAAAGAAAAGGCAAATCTAAAGGTTGGAAGTAAAACTGACGTAGAAATGAAAACGTCTTTCCCACCTAAGTCACGTAGATAAGGCAGTCTCCTTAGAAAAGAATTCCACCTATTTCCCCATTCTTCCCTGGTGAATTTGCTTTCCTACCAACAAAATAAATATGATTTATCATTTATGCTTGTCTCGGCACCAGGTGCAGCAGCTGGCACTTCCTAGATTATTAGTGCTTGTTGCTTTGGACAAAAGGAGATTGAGTCAATATTTTTGTTTCTGTTTTGGTTAGTTATTAATTATTAATGTCATCTAATTATTAACATAGTATTAATGTATGGTATAACATATTAACATAGAAATAATATGTTGATATTTCATTGTTAATGTATTATAATAATTTAATATGTATTTATAATAAGTTATAATTAAATAAAGAATAATAGTTTAATGTAACACATCGTGAATACACCGTAAATGCATTGTAATAATTTGGTTGTAAGTATATGGTATTTTAGGTGCATATATCAGTCACTATTTATGTCTTTGTTTCTATGGGTAAAATGGAAAGTGAATTCAGAGGGCCAAGAACATTCTTAAAAACAAGATTTGGAGCACTACCAATTTGTAAATCATGCGGTGGATAGGTATTGTTTATATTTTAAATGTATTTAACTTTTATTTTGATTTCGGAATTTTCTGACTGCTTTAAATCCAGCTTTATAATCAAATCCTGATGGAATAAGAAATGAACCCAAAATATGATGGTGCCAGGGCTTCAGGGGCACTCATTCCAGGTCTCGGCCGTTGGTGGGGCCATAAGAACCTACAGCGTCTTTTCATTTTATCCACTTCCACCGGCTCTATTTTTGTATCTCCGTATTTAGCACACAGAGCTATCTTTATCACTCCAGCTGACTGGCATGAGAGTCCCTAGGGCATAGTAGTTATACAAGAATATTGAACCATACTTCCTACCCTTCAAGTAAGACAATGCAAAATGCAGAAAAGACATCAGCAAGCAGTCACAATGCTAAGATAAAGAGTGTGTGTGTGTGTGTGTGTGTGTGTGTGTGTGTGTGTGTGTGTGTAGTGCTAAAGATTTCTTTCTTTGTACATCTTTTTTATTTATTGTTAAGAGCACAATATCTACAATGCTTCTTGGAAATTAGTTTTAAGCTGTAAAATGTAATCTATTCCTACGCCTAAATTCGCTTAAAGACATCATGATCAAAAAAAAGCTTTTTAATCATATAACCCAGACTTCAAAATTCACGAGTTTTTAAAAACCTTTATTACTCCTATTCTTAATTGGGAATCTGCAGTTACACAGTCTAAATGAACAGTTGGATTGTTCCAATAGACTCAAATTCAAATACTGCCAGTCCTTTTCTTGCTTTCCTGTTATTCAGTTTTAGTTGATACCTATAAGAAAAGCCAGCTGAATGTATCAGAATGAAGACCATGAATCGAACAGATAGTAGAATCTCTTCAAATGCTATTATGTAACTATAGAGCACTATAGCAACTGAACACGTGAAATGAGGCTTGTCTGAATTGAGATATGTAGTAAGTGTAAAATACATACTGGATTTCAAAGACTTGGTACAAAAGAATGTGAAATATCTCAATAATCTTTAATATTGATTGCATATAGAAAGATAACATTTCAGGTATATTGACTAAAACAATATTCTAAAAATTATTTTTACTTGTTTCTTTTTATTTATTTTAATGTGGCCATTAAAAAATATAAAATGACATATATAGCTCACATCTGTGGCCTACATTATATTTCTGTCAGACAGTGTTGGTCTAGAGGCCTCCACAATAAATAACATGACTCGTTAGTGATCTTTAAGATTGGAAGTCAGAGCTGCTGCAGAATTTTTACTCCAAATCAGACTGATGAGAAGAGAATATGACTTGGAACACAAGTTAAAGTAGTCACTGAAAGTTTAGTTCCCCCATCCAAAGAATTTTAATAGCACCCAACAGGACAGTTAACTTATGTCTATAAACACAAGCACTAGGAGGGAGAATCATCACCTTAGCGTATGTAATACCTGCTTTACTTAACTCTTTCCTAAGTGATAACACATCCCCCATTTTCATCTCTGCCTTTATTAACTATCTCATTTCACAGCATGGAAACTGGAGAATGCATCATGAATTCATTTGTTTTGAGTTTTGTTGTTTCTTCCTCCCACTATTGCTGCTAAAATGAAGACTAGGAGTCATTTCACAGAAAATAGAAACAGAAATTTGATTTAATTAAGTGGAAAAGAAAACCGTTAAGATTCCACCTACAGGCAACAGGCAGCTAGTTATTACTATAGGAGCATTATTAGTTGACATGAGCACAAGGAGATGGTCCTGCTAACCTTGAACGTTAATATACACGAAAAATTCAGTACCAAATCTCTGATGTGGGATCACCAGACCACAGAATTAAAAACATATTGGGAATCATTGTTGCCAGCAAAGAATTGTGTAACTGCTGGCAAAAACAATAGTGATTTCAGGAATAGGTTGAGAACAAAACAAATAATATCTTTGTAATGTTCTGAAACTATTGCATGAATAAAACTGAGACCGGCTCCATTGCATTTCCCAGTCTGATTTGCTGACCATCTTGTCTACCCATAATTGTTTTCTGCCATTCATTTCCTCCAATTGTCAATTATTACTAAAACAATTATAAAAAAAAAAAAAAGAGTCTTTGTTTCCTGTTGCTGATGAATGCTGTGAAGTCACAGACCAGGCCAGTGCATCATAATCTTTTCCATTACAATGAATTATGCTGTCACAAACAGGATACGGCTCTTACTGGGCAAAGAGGCTGTAAATGGGGTTGAATTAGCACAAATAGTATCGTCAGCCATGACAGCAAGAAATTAGAACACTGAAACTTAACTCTCCACTTTTTAAAAACAAACTGGTTTTTCCTCCTGATGATAAAAATAGCACATGATTATTCTGGACACAAAGTAGAAAATAAAAATCATCATTACCTGAGTGACAAGAGAGTCCTGTTGTTAACATTTCGGTATGTAAATCTTTAGTTCTTAACTCTTTTTTTGTATACACATATAATTTTTAAGAAAATAAGATCATGTCATGTATATAATTTGTTCGCCTTCTCTTTTTCACTTAACATTTACTATGAACAGTTTCAAATGCCATTAACTATCTTAAAGTAATTTAATGACTAAATTAATTTCCATATTATTAAATATTATTTAACAATTTCTTTATTTTGAATATTTGTCTAAGTTTTGTCTGTTAAAAATAGAAAAAAAATCTTTTATAGACATGTTTGTTTTGACCTACGAATATTTTCTTAGGATACATTCCTAAGACAGACTAGTCACTTTTTACTTTAAAAAAAATGTATATTTTTAAGTAAACATTTAGAATAAAAGGCCTAGAAAATTTCCTTAACGATAAAGGCAGATATGTGCGCTAAGAGTTTAATAATCAAACTTGATCTATGTACCTTCCTAACAAGATAAACAAGTGAGATACTTTTAATGATTACAAAGTGTAAGATAAATCTAAAACTGGTCTGTTCAAAATGCCCTCCCGGCCAGCCAACTGTAAGGGTGTATGTAATTCCATGAAATCCTTTTCCAAAATCTCCTAGCACAGCTAGCAAACCATTTAGGAGCCAACAGATGACTCTGCAGTGATTCTGTGAACTCTTGGTTTCCTAAGAAACGTGTTTCTGGCGGCTGTGCTGTCCTTGGCCTGTGCAGAGCATTGTTACCTGATACTGGCACTAGAGGGCAGCCAGGGACAGAGAGAGGAGTTTAACATCCTTCGTGGTCTTGTTTTCTTTTCTGCATAATCTTTATTTCCCCAGATAAATGAGGAGTAATTGAAAACAAGACACTTAAGGGAAAAACAACCTGGGTATTATATAAACATGCAAATGAATAGGTAAATAAATAAGATAATCTCTTTATACACTATTCCCTTTTCCTCAGAGAGATTAACCAAACCAAAATGTGTAGAATTCTGAGGGCTGCCATAATAAAGAACAATTAAAGACTAGAAACCTAGTTAAAAATTGAGCTACAGCATGAACAACTGGTACCCTTCGATCTCTGCAGATGAAGAAAGTGAACCCAGAGCAGATCCTTGACTTTCTCCCTGGGGATTAGCTGGAACATGGGCTTTAACATAACTAGGTTCCATTTTCAGTCTCTCCCTAGCTAGGTGATCATGGACAAGTTACTTAACCTCTCTGAGCCTCCGTTTTCTCATTTATAAAATGTGGCTAGCAATGGAATCTGCCCATAGTGATTGTGAATATTAAGTAAGAGAAGGGATCTAAAAGGTTTGGCATATAGCAAATGCTTAATCATTGTTGGCCGTTGTTATTCCTGGTCCCCGCCTCTCTCCTAAGCTGTTTCCCATTTCTAGCCGTCCACTTACTATTTCTACCTGATTATCCCATCATCGCCTCAAAGTTAATATGTCTAAAATCAAAATCAAAATACGTCTAAAGTCAAAATCCCTGCAGTTGTCTCTTTGATTGGCTATTTCTTTGAATGGACCATAAAACATAACATCCTCTCTAACACTTCCTCTCCTTCTATAACCACATTCAGTTTTCAAAACAAGTCAATTTGTTCTCTCTGTGTCTCCATCTGGTTTCTTTCTCTCTTGTCACCAGCACCCAGGCCTTGGTGACTTGCTCTCTTTGCCGTACCAGGTTCTGCCTCAAAAAGGAAGATCTTACTGATGTCATTTCCCTTTTCAAACCCCCCTCAGTAGTCCCTAGTGTCTTTAAATTAGATTTTAACCTCCTTAGTCTGATATTACAGTCCCACATGGTCTGACCCTAACCTCCCCCAGACGCTTCTTTCTCTCTTGCTCCGAATGCGCATTGCCTCTGCTCATGACAAGCTGGCGACACGCAGTCCCCTGGCATGGTCACCACGTTCAGGAAATAAAAACACAGGCCACTCAGTTAAATGTAATCAGATAAACAACAAATAATATTTGAGCCTCACATGCCTGTGCAATAGGACATACTTTTACTTAAAAAAGTATATGTTTGTTTTTATCTGAAATTCACATCTAAATGAGAATTCTATTTTTCAACTGACAACCTAAGTACATTCCTATCTCTGCCCATGCATGCAGCTCATGCTCTTATCTCTTACTGTATCATTTAGATCTCCTTCTGCCCTTCAAGGCCCCCTTCAACCTCACACCTCCATGAAGCCTGCCTGGCTCAGGACTTCCTTATCTGGTACTCATTCTCTACTTCATTCATTTGGTTGTATATATAGGATGCTTGGTGTCCTCTATAATTCTTCTTCTCTGAGTAAACGTTAAGTTTATGAAGAGTAGTGATTGTACTCTAAGTAGGAGAATTTAATAAACATGCTTTGGTGATGTGGCGCCTCTCCTAACCTCTAACATAGGATGTGAGGATGTGAGAGCATAGGAGAAAGAACCTCCAGAGGTCATGAATCTGGATTTAAGGTGATCATAGACCCACAAAAATCGAAATTTGACTCCCTCTCTGCACACAGCGTCAGGCCAGGTGGACATGGCTGCTGGACCTCGGCACGCTTCTTTCTACAATTCCCTCCAACACATTCCACTCACTGTGGATTACATTTGGTGAGATCTAAATTTCTTACTACTTCACACAATCTCTTCAATAATCTGATTTCACTTATATTTAAATGTGAGGGCCAGGGTGGCTACATTATGCAACCTGTAAATACTTAGCGATTCTAGGAGCTATGCTAGAAACCAAGAAATAAATTTCTATTTCATTGGGAAGCTTAAAAATTTGGCAATTTTTTTCAAAATTACCAAACTCTAATAATGTAAAATATTCTGAGAAGTCTGAGAACGTATCAAGAAAACTGTGAAACTATTAAGCAATTCCCAAGAAATCTATTTTAAATAACTGGCACTTCATGAATACATTTATAAACATCTATGGGCATCCAGAAACCAATAACCAACAACACAACTTCTAAAAGTAAAAAAAAATAATAATAATTCTAAGAATAAAATATACAATTAATAATTTTATCTATTATTTAAACCTTCAATAGTGTTTAAAACATTTTTACTCTCATGATGTAAAGTACAAATGTATCAAATGAGAAAGTTGTTTTGAAACTGTAAGGGGAATGAACTCAACATTAAGAGAGATCAGGATCACTGTAAGCAATGTCTCCATTACTAGGCCCATGTGGAGGGGCGATTAATTCAGTTACCTTAGATTTCACTTTGCAGAAATAATAAAATAAATTCGGAGCATTGGCTTTGTAGCACTGGAGTGTCCTAGAACTAGGTGCTAAGAGTTTGTTCTATTTGATTTTTCAGACACATCATATTTGTCCAGATTAATTTTATTTCCCTCTATTTTTTTAAACCTAAATGCAACTAAGAAATATTGCTCTTTCTATTCAAGAATAGTATATTTTGCTACTGTTTGTATAGAATGAATTATAATTTTCTAATAAGGAAAAAATAACCCTCGAATTCTCCCAGGAAAGATAATAGCCAGTGAAATCCACACTGGGACAGGTCAAACCTCAGCCGCTGGTGCCAGTTACAATCTGACTGGCTCAGCTTTCCTGGCTTCCAGTTTTGCTATCTTCTTACGACAGACTCTAAACATACCAATCTAAAACTGGGATACAGCAAAATAACAGCAACACATTTCCTTCTGCTCTTCCTTTTCAATAAACCACCAGAATCTCATTCCTTTGTTCGACATTGTGGTAACATTAATCAAGCTACTCCAGGACACAGATGTGGATATTATCAGCAGTAGACGCAAAGCTGGTACATCATTTAAACAAATGTACTTGTCTGATGGCAAGGAATGTTAAAAGAATTTGGAATGTCCCTAGGAGCTTTCCAAGCTTTTGTGGGCAGCAGCAACTGTTCTTGAGTTTCATCCATTCCCTTTCGACCTCTCCACTTCCAAACCCAGTGACGTTTTTCACGTCTTTCAGAAAATATATGCTGAATTAAAGTGCTGAAATGTTAACTTAAATGTAAGTAATTATTGTGAACAGTTTCTATCACTGGAGCTGTTCAGTGGTGTTTTTTGTGCTTCTAGAAGCTTCTCCTTTGTCTGAAAATGGATGTCCGGGAGAAGCTTTGCATTAACAAAACAAAACAAAACTTGATCTTCACTGAATTTTAGTTAAAATAACTTTTCTAATTTTGACCATTTTTGCTTGAGGGCCTATTAAGTGTATTCTAAACCAGTATTGCTCAAAGAAATAGTACATAGATTATTAACCAGCATTTCAAAAAAGATAGAAAAACAGGCAAATATCCAGAAATTATTTTTAAAAACAATCTTCAGTGAAATTATCTATACTATTTAATCCCCTAGTGATAATGAAACTGAATAAAACTTAGTGGAGTTAAAGTTATATTGAAGAAATAATTACTTTTTAAAAATATTTATTATTGTTAAAAACTGATGTCATAACAGGCTGATTTCTACATTTCTTCAGAGATATAAACAAAGTTCGGTGAAAAGTTGCATGAGGATCGGCCCTCAAATCATATATACTGTCTGTAGCTAATATCCTAGTTCATGATATGCATGTAGACACAATGGACAATCTTAAAAATGACACTTACCTTAATTCGCAGTTGTGGAATCATTTTAAGTTCATCCCTCTAGTGAATTGTCTCTTTCTTTCCGCTTCATCAATCCCTAACAAGCTTCTCTTCCACGTGTCTATACACCTAGAGATTTCTGTTCTCTCTTCTAAAACGCTGTCATCACCCCCATTACTCAAATACAATTCAAAAGTGGGGAGGAAAAAAAAATTCAAATTTGCAAGCTGTTTATGCCTAACAACTAGAGTGAAGCTGCTAAGCTTTGAGCTCAATGAATTAAAGGTTGTTGGCTAAATGGCAGGCACACTTCCTCCTATTCTTTCTGAACTTCGTTTTCCTGCCTCCAGTGGAGCTTTTTCCTTTCCTGGGCTATAAATAGGTTGGTCGTAAGAGTACTGAGGAAAGAAGAAGGCAGGAAACGCATTTGATTTCAAAAAGCAGTGTTAGGTGCATGTGTGTTTTATACGTTTTTTTCAAGTGGATACAAATAAACAAGCTAAGGAAAATTCAGCGTTGCTATCTGTGACATAGTCAAAATTTTCTTTAATTTTCTATAGTCTTAATTTCGCTCTAAATTGTCATTTCCCATAAGCAAAGCTTGGGTTTGGAGATGTATCATTTTCTATATAAAATATCATGAACAAACCTACATCTAATCCTTTGTTTCACAAAGGAATGCCATATAAATTGAATTTCCTGGGAGAAATGAGGGAGAGAGTGGACAATGGCGGTTACTAGTTTCTTTTCATTCAAAAGGAGGTGAAGTGCTTTTTGAGGCAGCGTTCAAGAAAAGGAATATATCCTCAGGTAAACAAGAAAAGCAGAAACTTTGCTTAAAAGAAATTATGGATACGAGTTTAGAAACCATTTATCTGCACTAAACGAATAGACTGTACACAGTCTTGCTACTCAGAGTTGTTTAATTTCTATCATAATTACACACAACACAAACTAAAATAAAATTTGATGTCATTTTTCATGTATGAGATTGACAGATCCAAATTTTGGATATGGTCTGATACCCTTGACATGTGGAGAAATAAGCATTCATATAATAATAGATGGAAGTGGAAACTGGCATAAGCTATTTAGAGGGCAATTCTCAAAAACTTTAAGTGTACATACTCTAATAAGAGACTTTAGCATGGTTAATTCTGAGCAATGAGTGTGTAGATCTAGGATGGGGGAAAGTTTAGTTTGTGACATACATATTTTGTGCTTTTCTAATTTTTATACTGTGTATGTGATGCTTTAAAAACTTACTAATTTTCAGTACAGAATTTTAAAAACTGTAATTACTTTATATGATCTATTAGATATCTATTACTATCTATTTATCAATCATCCCACACGTACTCTCTGTCAAGCTGCTCTTTATAGTGGGCTATCATTTTAAGAAGTAGTACTGGGATAGCTAAAATATCACTTGAAAGGAGGGGCTGCTCTGAGTGCTGTTCACCGACTAGTAGCATCAGTAGCACTTTGATCAGAATCTGTGGTGTGGGGCCCAGTGACACGTATTTTAACTCCAGGTGATTCTGTTGCTCACTGAAGTATGAGAATTGTTTTGTTTGTTTATTTCTCACATTCTGAAAAGGATTTAAAATAATTGATTTTTTTTAAGTGAAAGAATAAGAAAAGTTTTAAAGTCTCTTTATACTGGTGATTTTTTTTAGAAGGCTAGAAGAGTTTTTGTACATAAGAAGACACTAATTTCTAAATCATTTTGAAGAAGCAGCCTCGAGCAAGGCAAAAATAGTGGGATGAACAAGCTGGTGGTATTTAATAGTGAGACAAAGAAGCTCTCACTTTGGGGGTAGTCATGATAAAAAGGGATAAATTTGAAGCAAATTTCACTAATATGTATATTTGAAAAATTATAAATAGCTTGAAATTAGACAAAACCAAAGCAGACATGAAGAAATTAAAAGTCTCTAGATGAAAACAAAATCTCCCATTCCCTCTTCTTGCTTAGTGATTTGATTATTGTTTTCCCATCTAGCCATTTCTTGTCCATTCATAGCCTTTATGCAGAGTCCTGTAAATTAGAAACAATAGGTCAAACAATGAACTCAGCCAGAACTGGTGAGGAAAAAGCAAGAATATCTACATCCCAGGCACAGATGGGAAGGAAAAGATTTCTTTAAAAAAAAAAAAGAGAGAAAGAGAGAGGAAGAGAGAAGGAAAGGAGTGACTGACCTCCTTGTAGGAACACAAAGGAAGAAGGAAGTCCGTGGTGGCCAGGATACAACAGTTGCAGAATACTGAAGTGACTAAAAGGTACATAACACTGGCAACAGAATGGCTGGCGGCAGGGTTATATGTTGTTGGGAGCAAACCATACTCTTGTATGAGAAGAAGGAACACTTCTAAGAAAACCCTACAACATCTACTAGGCTTTCATTTTTCTCTGGAAACATCCCATCTCTCTTTGTAGGGAAATATTTTACTTCTCAAAAAGAACAGCTTCGTAAGCTCCCCATATAGCCTATCTCTAGAAATGAAGCATTAAAATATCTGTGGGAACAGAAAGGCTCTGTACTAAATCTAAAACTAATGATAGACTCTTTCAAAAGGCAAAGGGGAAAAGGTCAAAGGCCTTGTGAGGAAAAGGGAAAAGGTCATAGGTCTTGTGAGGAAAGGTAATGTGTGACTTTTTTCAACTATTTTGGTTCTGTAACTGGACAAAAATACATTTTTAAGATTGTATTCACCTATAACGAATTTCAGTGTATATATGCAACACAGAGGAAACTCAAACAGAAGTCCTCAAGGAAAATGCAAAAAGAAAAAAAGTCTGTATATTCGTGCGTGAATGCGCGCAAATGCATTGCATGTGTCTGAGCCTACATGCTTTGTAGGTATTTTTAATAACAGCCTGCCTTTGTTCACAAAGCGCAGAAGGTCGAGGCGATAATCAAATTGCGGGAACCATGTTCTTTCGACTTGAATTGTATCACAGTAATGAAGATAAACCAGACTGCCCGACTGCCTGGTTGAAAGGACACGGCTAAGTATGGGTCTCTACCTTTTAGCAGGAGCACCGAAAAAACAATTGAAAGTTAAGAAGTTCTACATTATAGAAATAAAATATGAAAGTTAACACTTGGAAAGAATTACTAGAAGACTGTGAAATGGAAATGAAACTTTTCCATTCGTTCCATTGAAATTGGGTGGTGTTCATCAATAGTTCATTTTTATTTTGTCTAACTCTCAGCAAACCGTAATATTAAATTTACCTTCCAAAATTACAATAATTCTGGCACAAATAAAACAGTTTACAGTGTTTCCCAGGAGAAGCCTAGCCTTGGTCAAATTTAGTGACAAAGTCTAAACAAGACTGCCTTCCCTGGATTTGGCTTTGGCCTCTATTGGTATTCTGTTAGTTTGCCATGCACCTAAAATAAAACAGCACGAGTTTCCATGTAAAGAGGGGAAAAAAATGGATCTTGAGACGTTCTAATAATAAATGCCTAGAGCTTTTCTAGTTTTGTCAAGACTAAAATGTTATGTGATAAGAACTAAAGGAAAGTCTAATTGGTATTGTGATAAAATTTTTTTGTATTAATTTTGAAAAATAGACACTTTCATTTTGCTCTTTCTGCTAATTTAGTATTTCTTTGGGAAAAGCTTTTGGATTCACCCATAAGGTAGTTAGTGAAACTAATTACTGCTGCGGGGAGGAACAAGCAAATCCACCAATGGGAGAAAAATCTGTTAAAAAGAAGACAAATCCTTATAGGGACAGTGCCTGGCAGACTTCTGAAGACAGAGGGAGATTACCATGGGCTCCAAGAGTATTGGTACCCAAATATGACCTTATCTTTTGGACAGAAAGTTGGGGGAAGAAGTAGGTGAAAGGGCATGGCAGTGAAATTGATTTACCCATCAAAGATTAAAATTTATTGCTTTGGCAGGCACTCTGGCCCACCAAGTTCAAGTGGTAAGTCGGTTGCTGATTTAATAGTTCATACAGTTTCCTTGCTTAAAAAACAATAATTAGTTTGAATTCACAATAGAGTCAATATACTCCATATTCCCCTGACCCATATAATTATGCAATTAAAGAAAAAGGTTTAAATGGAGTTGATATTGATATTGGCAAGGCGAACCAATTATAAGCATTAGAATTCTAATATACGTTATGAGGTACAAATTCACTTCAATTAGATTCAGCAAGTTAAAATAACTGGTCTCTTGGTCATATCCAATATGACCAAAAGACTCTTTCTCTTTCTTGCTGGCTTTGAAGAAGAAAACTGCCATGTTGTGAGCTACCTTTGGAGAGTGCCACATGGCAGGGAACTGAGGGTAGTCTCCTCCCAACAGCCAGCAAGAAACAGGCCCCTAATCCAACAGTGTGCAAGGAACTGGATGCTGCTAACTTGGATGCAGCTCCTTTCTCAGTTAAGCCTCAGATTAACCCAAAGCCCGGGTCGATACCTCAGTTGCAGCCTTATAAGACTCCGAAGCGTTGGACCTAGCTAAGACCTGTCAGGCCAGGCAGGCTATAGGAGAGTCTCCTATTAAGATGTTTTCTGGTTGTATGGAAGGTAATCATATTCACATAACCATGTATATCCTGTCATCTTTGCGGCGTTCTATTAAGTAGATGCAAGCCACAGGTCCTGCCCATAGTCACAGGGAGGGGATCAAAGGGTGTAAATAACAAAATTCAAGGCACAATGGGGGACACCATAGAGTATGTCTGCCGCAATGGGTAACCTACCTAGAAAGAAGAAGCGAGTACACATAATGTCTGTTTCTAAAGGATAGTTAGGGCAGTGTTACCCAAAAGCAGAATAGACAAAACAACTTCTTAATTGTACCTCCTTCAAAGCAGTGGGAAGTTTAGTGCCTTGAGAGAGAAGCAAGTCATCTCTCCACCATTATGCACTTGAGCAATTCAATAACTAAAATGTCCTCATGCTCATCAATCAGGTTCTGTCAGTTCTAAGCTTCTGTGACTTCAGACCTGCCCCTTCAAGCCTCTCAAGATATTTTGGAAGGCCACAAATCCTGGCCATAAAAGACCCTAAATGGCCACAGCAATCTTGCAAAAGAACAAAGTTGGAGGTATCACACTACCTGATATCAAACTATACTACAAGGCTATAGTAATCAAAAAGGCTTGGTACTGGCATATTAAAAAGACACAGAGATCAATGGAACAGAAAACCCAGAAATAAATCCATGCCTATACAGTCATTTACTCTATGACGTCCTGTCAGCACCCCGATTTCAGTATTCTAGCCTCCAAAACTGTGAGAGAATAAGTTTCTATTGTTTGAAGGTAGCCAGTTTGTGTAGCTTGTTACAGCAGGCCCAGCCCTTTGACAGTTCCTAACAAGTACACCAAGAATGGCTTTCAGGTTATCAGGAACAAAATGCCCTCCGCCCTCTGGACAGTAGGGTGGGTGGGCTTTGAGGTCAGTCGTCTCCCAGTAGAGCAGAATCTTTTGTTTACCTCAGTAGGCCACACACATTTTTTTTTCCTTAATGTATAAGTACGTGAAAAGCGTTTAGAAGCTCCAGGAAATATCTGTCTGGAAGAGTGGTGTCATGCAGGTGCATGAGCTTTTCTGGTACCCCACCTACTGGCATTTGGAAAACGGCTGTGGAAATGCAAAGGCCAGGACCATTACCGAGCACGGACACACATCCAAGATGTGCTTTTCAGTTATGGCCTCCAAGGCGCAAACAATGTTCTCTACCCAATAAAGGTATAATTTTATGGAGAGTCAGGTGCCAAAGAGTAGGTCTAGGAGTCAGCGATTAGAAATGGATATAGGCCTGGAGAATTCTGTAGAGGCAGGCCTTGTTAGAGTGCAATTTTAGATACGAGAAAAAAAATTGTCCGAAGTTCCCCCCAAACCCTAAAGTGCAGGTGCCTATTGTGGTTTTTAAAAGGTTTGCAAATTCTTTGACCCTTCTTCCATTGCATGGGGGAGTTTATGGTCCCTCCCCTTGAACCTGGGTGGGCTTTTATGACTGCCTTAATGAAACAGAATGTAGCAGAAGTGACAATGCATGACTTTCTAAGTGAAACTATAAAAAGGCAGCCTCTGCTGGCTTCTTTGGGGATAATTACTCTGGGAACCATCGGCTGCAATGTAGCAAATCTAGATACTCTGAGATCACCTGAAGAACCACATATGGGAGTTGTGGCAGGTGGGGAGAGAGAGACCTAAGAAGCCCCAGCTGTTTCTGCCTTAAGCTACTCAAATCTTTCCAGTCCAGATGCTATAAGCTTTCAAGACGATTCTAGCCTCAGCCACCACCTGACAACGGCCGTATGAGAGACCCCTAACCCAGCCAAGCTGCTTCCTACTTCCTAACCCATTGAAACCACAAGAGACAGCAAATGCTTGTTATTTTAAGCTGCTAAATGTCAAGGTGATTTGTTATGCAACATTCAATAACCAGACCAGGGCCCGAGAATAACTGAAACAGCTCAAGAAAGCCCAAGAGATCCTTGAAATTACCACCAAATTTCTCTGAGGGAAAGAGTAGAGGTGGGTAAAAGATCCTGGAGCAGCTGAAGCTAGTGTCATCTCTGCTTATAAGGCATAGTCCATCCTTACCAGGCTGGAATGAGCAAGGCCGACTTCTGTGTGCAGAACACTACAGGCATACCTTGGAGACATTGTAGGTTCGGTCCCAGACCACCATAATAAAGATAGTTGTAATCCTTTTGCTGGTGCAAGGTCTTGCCTTTGATTTGTGAAAAACACAACATCTGTGAAGCACAATAAAGTGAAGTTCAGTGGAATGAGATATGCTTATATAATTTACTCATGCAGTATGATGATGCCCAGAATGGAACAGGGATAATAATTTACTCACGACTGCCAGAGCAAGGGCAGAGCCTCTGAGAACTAGAGTGAATTATAAAAATGTCATTCTCTACTGGTGGTAGTGATGGGGACTAATTAGTTGGAAGAGGAGGAGGAGCTGGCCAGGTGGTCAGGTTTGAGGTTGGGTTCCAGAATAAGAATGAGGCTGTGTGCAGTGTTAAGTCATTATCTTTCAAATTCAAATAACATTCTATACCCTGCTTTGTACACCTGGGGATGAAACTCTGCTAATGGCTTTTCTGCTTTTTCAGCTGGATCACTTTTAGTCTCTATAGGGGGCGCTAGTTGGAGCCTGCAAGGCTGGAGGAAGAAGAGACTTGCTGTTTCCAGTCTCTTTCCTATTCCTGTGACATCACCCTGGCAAAGTTTCTTTACCCTGCAAAGGCACTACCTTTCCAAAGTAACAGTTGAATCCACTTTTCAATTTGGTCCCACTTATAGAAGTGCCTCTTCAGAGACACCAGCCCCAGCCAGCCAGCACCATCTCCTCAGATATCCGAGTTTCAACTCTGCAGGTAACTCTTTATGTTAAAATTCCTCTGTTCCCATATCTGGTTTGGTTTCTGCCTCCTCAATGAACCATGGCTGATATAGAGGCATTCTTTTTAAAGATACTCTGCAACAGTAATTTAACTGAGGTTGAGGGTAACTGAGGTTTAAATACCAGGGAAACCAAGTTCAAATACTAACGCAAGGACCAGAGACAGGATTTGAAGCAGTGATCACAAAATCAGAAGATTAAAACTGGTCAGACACAGAATCAAAATAAGAGTAGGACAGGAACAAAGTACACAATTGCTGTGAAGATAGTTCATCATTAAGTCACTTCATCCCCCACCCCAACCCCTAGGGCTATGCTGCTGTGATGCATATGTCAGTAGTATGAGTAGAGCTGCCTTAAAAATCTTGGGCAAAGTGGACATCAGTTGTCCAGATTTGGGGTTGGTTAGTTCCAAGAGAAGTGGGCAAAATAATTTCCAAAGTATGTTTTCTGTGGTTGTAGAGTCAAACAGATATGGAAAAGGTGGCCTTTTTTTCCTCACGTCTCTTTCCTGCCCACCATGTCTACTCCATGGACCAGGACTGCCTAGAGACCAGAGTTGTGAGAGCATTTATTCAGTGTGTCCTCAGATGTACTATCTGAACATTGCAGAGTACTAATCTTTTGGTCTTCTCAGCTCCAGACTGGTCCACCCACGGACTCTCAACATGGCCATATGGATACTCCCAGGCATCTCAAACTCACCATACTCAAGACTGGATTCGTTCTCTTTTTCATTCAATTTTCCTCATGGAAAGTAAGTATGAAGCACTAGCTTTCCTCAATGTAGCCACCAAAACCAGAAATCTGGTGTCATCCTAGAATCTTCTTTTCTTCCTTCTCTCTCACTGGCTTCTCAGTGAATAAGATAAAGTCTTGTTGCCTAGTTAGGGAAAAAAATCAGTAAAAGGTAAATCTGGGAAAGATTTTTTACTCAAATGTCTCTCTTAGAAGGGAATCATGAGAAATGCGGGTGGTGCTGGTGATTAGAGAAACATGGGGAGGAAATTCTAAAGATCTCGAGTTCTCATCTGTGGGAGGAGTTTGAGAACAAAGACCCCAGGAGTGTTGACTCATGTTGCTTGATTCTGAAATACAGAAGTTCCCTGGCAGGAAACCCTGTGGAGACTACAGACTAAACTGTCCTGCCTTTGTCAGTCCTGCAAGAGGCTGAGAAACAACTAGAACAAAAGGAAGTTGTTTTATAGCATTTTTGTTTTGTTTTGTTTTTGTCTGAAAAGAGAAATCTTTCTAAATATTTATATTAATGTCTTGAATATAGATGTAGAGGGTATGCAAACTTGAAAGAGATGGCAACCATACTGATTGACGGAATCAGACTCTCAAAAGATCTTGGCAGGCTAAAGTAAAGGGACAAATGACAGAAGGTGAAATTAATCAGAGCAAAGATAAAATTCTGCTTTGAGGTCTAAAACACACTTGCATAAGTTCAAAGTGGGGAGACATGGCTCAATAGGAGCCCATACTTTTCAGACTTGTTATTGATGTTTTATCAATCAGGGCATGCTAATTGCTATAATTACAATTCCCAGGCCTCAGTATTTTTAAGATATCCTATAAAGAAAAAAGTACAGAGGGGATGACAAGGCTGACTCAGTCAATTGATTACTCCTAGTAAGACTTCAGACATTTGCATTAATGTGTACCCAGTAAGGGGATTTTTTTTTTAGATAGTATTATCTTATTTTAACTAAGTTAGCACTAAAATTGAAAAATGGCTTTAAAAGATTTCTGAAAAAAAAAAGTAGCAGGTCAAAGAAAAATAATAGCAAAATAAACTTAAAGAAAATAGCAGAGAAAACTTTTCTACTCTGAGTACAAACTTCATCAGCCATAGTATTAGGTTAAAAAACAAAACAACAAAACACTAAAAAACACCTCTTCATCAACCACATTATGAGTTGATAATATAATTAAGCCAGCAGGAAGTAGTCCTTCCAAATTGAAAACTATCAAGAAGACCATCTGAAACATGGATTTATATTCACCGCCATTAATGATAAAAATCATCCCTACATGGTTAGCATATTGTCTTAAGATATTAACTGCTAATAATATGAAATCCAGTGATTAGCAAGTCATTTAAAAAGCTAACCATCCAGAACAGGAAGAAAAACTTCAGCATTTTTTTCTGAGATATTTAAAGTTATGTGGAATAAACCCAGTTTTTGACAAATCTCACAAAATCTACTGATAGTTACATAAAAGCTTCTTTTGAGGTTTTTCACTTTATAATTAATGACAAGAGCCACAAATCTCATTTCTTCCTGCCATAGTTTAAAAAAAAAATGGTTGAAATAATTGCGAAACAAAATAACAAACTAAAAGGCATTCCTTTGTCAACAATTTTTTTGGGAAACATTGCTGAAGATATGAAGAAACAAATATTGAAACAGATTATGCAGTATTGGCCATGCATTTGGGGGAAAGTACAAATACTTGTAACAAGTCTCAGTTTACAGTATTTGTTAGATTCTATTTCAATCATTACATTCCTGAAGAACTGCTTTTTGAGTGTGTGTGAGGCATTATAATAATCCTACTGGAAAATTCTATTAAAGAATATCCCAATGATAAATAATTTCATAAGTAAAAAAACATATTTTATGGAAAAATTGTTAAAGTATAACCATTGAATTCAGAAGCATAAAAGGTATTTCTGCCGAGAAATGAAAGGAAATATTTCAGAAATCTTGACAGGGATGTTCATCTCCGTGGTGTTGATCCAATACTTTATTCTTTGGGGAAGTAGTGCAGCAAAGAAATCAATGCTAGAAGTAAACACCATACTACTTGATGTCACTGATGTGGTTAGTTTTAAACAGCAGAACTTACAAAATTGTAATGAGATGAAGAGTCCCTTGAGATTGCATCATAACCCATTTTCTACCCATATTGCTTCTTTCCCTTCCCTTCCCTTCCTTGGCATTGTTCTGAGGACCACTCCTTAATTCAATACCTGTGCACTGATCATTTTAGAGTCAGCTTCTCAAGAAACCCAACTTGCAGCAATGGCAGGAGTGGTCCAAGAAAACTGATGCGCATATGGGATTCTGAAGCTGCCACTCACCTGCCAGCTAGCAGTAAGGATGCCGATCATCAGAAGAAGGAGGGCTGCTGCTATGTAATGAGACAGAGAAGAATGTGGTGGCCTCCCAGTGATCCACTGGGGTGCCTCCTGATGTTTCCTTGCTCATCTCAATGAAAAATGGACAAACACAGCAGTCATGAAGGGCATGGTGATCTGGAGCTCAGAGTCCTCAGGAATGAGCATCTGGTTCATGCCAACAGGTAAGCCATCCACACAGCAAAGATGGTAGCTGAGAATGAGGCAATCTAGAATGGGTAGTAGATTATGAATATCAGTTTTGGCCCTAACTGCTTACAGCTGGGGTTGTAATTTATCCTACTAAACTTCTTACCCATTTCCTCTAGGAAAAAAAGGTATGGTAGGATCTTGTAGGAATTCTTCCCAGAATTTATATGGAGAAGTGGATATGAGTAGTGCAAATGGTGGACCATAGTGATGTACCACTCTGACCCATTTAAGATTGAAAGACTCATTCCTCCAGTTATTGAAGGTGCTATTGGATGATGGTCCTCAGAAATTACCCGTGGCTGGAGAGGTCTGCATTTCACAAAGTTGTACCTCCTTCTCCAGGGCAGCCATATCCGATAACTGGTCAGTGTACAGTATAAAGACCCAAATCCCTTATTTTATCTCAAGACAACGTTAAAAGGCCATCACAGCTCCAAGGTTCCCAAAGAGCTGGTCTAGTTTTTGTTGAAACTACATCACAGCCCTATTTCTTCCTCTGTCCAATACTGACTGCTTCCTCTTCTTCCCTTCCACAGTGTTGATCCTGAGACAGCTCCCCATAAAAATTCCATCCCAGGGGCTACTTCCTGGAAAACCCCTACTTCAACATGAACATTATTGAGACACCTGATAAAAATTTGAAGACGAATTCTTGATTAGATAATAGGATTGTATCAATATTAAATTTCCTGATTTTTGACCACATACTGCATTTATCATGTCTTTGTTTTTAGGAAACACACACTGAAATAAATAGGGGTAAAAGCATACTTTACCTGATATGATTTAGAAAAAATTGTACATGGACAGGTGGAGGATCAGAGAAAGACAGAAGAAAATAGGGTAAAATGTAAACAATTGGTGAACCTGGGTAAAAGGCATAAGGGAGTTATTGTATTCTTCTTGCAACTTTTCTGTAAATTTGAGTTTATATCAAAATCAAAAATTACAAAAATAAAGCAACAAGACCTCATCCCATTCTGATTCAGTTGTTAGGATATCAGCATCAGTATTCTTCTTTTTAACTCCCCAGGGTCGACAACCATTGGTATGATGGGAAAGGTCAACATTAAATGGGAAATTTTAATGAAGTGTGAGGAGTGTTATGAGAGAGGAAGTATGGAGTACTAAGGGAAAACATACAAAGAGAGCCTAACCTAGTTGACTGGGTCAAGGAAGGTATCTTTGGAAAAGTAACAGTTAAGTTGATACCTGACACTTAAATCAAGGAGTATCGATAGGAAGAAGAAGAGGAATAGTCTAAGCAAGAACATGTGGGAAAACCTCAGAGGAAGAAAGAATGAGTTAAATCATGGAACAAAAAGAAGTTTATTGTGACTGAGTGACTACTGACAAGTGTAGACAGCAAGAGGAACCATGGCATGAGATGAGTCTTAAGAGGTAAGCAGGGGATATATTGAAATTTATCTTGAAGACAGGGGAAAGCAATTGAATGGTTTTATCAGGTTTATGCTTTTATAATATCACTCTGGCTACTCAGTGGACAGTGAATTGGAGGGAGGCAAGAATAGGAGCAGGAAGACCAGTAAGAAAAGGGTGTGACAATAGGAAGGTGTCTTAGACTAGAAAAGTGGAAATAAGAAAGATGAGATGTGGAAGGAATCCAGAAATATTTAGAGTGTAGAATCAATAACACCTGCTATTGATTGGCTGTGGGAGATGGTCGGAGGGAGTGAAGGGTGATGTTCAGTCTCTAGGTTGGACAACTAGACAAGGCAGGGAACATCTAATTTCCACAGAAGCAGGGGCCTTGTCTGTCTTGGGTACTGTTATATCCCCAATACTCAGCCCTAGTCTACAGGTGTTCAATAAATATTTGTTGAATGAATGAATGAATGAATAACCTTGGAAGATAATGAGTTAGATTCTGGATATAGAAAATGTGCGTGCCTGTGAGTCTTTTTTTTGAAAGTCCACTCTAGGGATTGTATAACCTTTCATTCAATTCTATAGGTAGTCAGTGAAAAGATAACACCTGTGTCCTAATTTTGAGATCATTATTCTCCCTAGTATTTCAAAGTCTGAAGTCCCCATGAGACCTTCTGTAATCAATTTCTCATCACTTTGGATGTAATTTGATTTTTTTAAATGACATAGTGACTGAATATTGACCTTAACTTATGGGAAAATTGCCTGATGCTTGTGGTCATCCAGATTTCTTTATCCTGTTTTGACCATAATAAATATAATTGTCTTTCCTTTTTTTCTTCCAGTTTTGAACTTGAGCCTAACACATCATATGCATATCACATTAAGGTATTCTGGTAAAAGTTCACTCTAAAAGCATGGCATTTTCAAGTGGACAAGAAGGACTAGTTAATGAGTAGGGGGGAAAAATAAGAATAAAGGAAAATCCAAGGATTTTTACTGCCATCCAGTGGTGATCCTCTCTGATAAATATGGGTACGAAACCCATAATAGCTGTTTTCCTCAGCAAAGTTTCAAAAGCCATTCATTCAAGTTTAGGTAATGTTAACTTGGCATGAAAATTGTATTATGTTTTCCCAATTTTAAAGTAATAATTTCAGTTGGTCCTCTTGTGGTCTTGAAGGTCACAGGCTTCCATAGCAACCAGTTTAACAGAGTACTCAGTGTGGCAAAAATCTGACCCATTACACATCAAACTTCTGTCTTGGTTTCCCTAGTCCACCCCATAAACATACCTTTATAGAGAGTGAATTCTACTGATTCACCTTTGAGTCCCTACAAGACATTTCCAAGTCAATTTTTATCTGTGCTCTTAAAAATGTGAGCTCCTACATTGACGGTTTAGGGCCCATGGAAATAAAAGAGAGAACTGGCCAAACCCCAACTGAATGATTTAACCAAGCAAGAGCCTTTGCCAGCCCACTGGAGAAAAAAAGTTCAATATTATCACAAAATTTAGAAAAAAAGAAAAAGTTGGCCCAAGCATATCATGTAAGTTTGTATAAAGCAGTCTTTGGACTTGATGAACACCATCCAGTTTACATGACGCTCATAAAAGTGTTAATATTTCCCACTATAAAAACATACGTATAGTATTCTCTGTGCACTAATAATGTGGCCTGTTAACCAAGGTTTGACCTTTCTGTGCTGTAAATTCAAGCCCACCCACCAGCATGTCCAAAGTCATAATCTCTGGCAGTGATGTCATTCCTTGACACTAAAAGCAAACACTGCCCAGATCCAATTCCTTGCTCCTACAAGTTTGTAGTCCATTGTAGAAGTGTCATGGGTAGGGGTTCAGGAGACCACAGGACTTGGCTGTGCCCACTGGCTTGAGCTACTGGCTTCCAGGGACTGGCCCAGACTAAAAAACAAAACAAAACAAAACAAAACAAAACAAAACAAAACAAACAAACAAACAAAAAACAAATATAAAACAAAACAAAACAAAAATAACACTTCTAGAGAATGCTGTGCAAACTCCAGTTATATAATTAAAAAGGGTATGAAGGCCAGAGCACACAATTGGCATCTATTAAAGGTCAATATATATTGTATTTACTGGCAGATAAGACATGCCAGTTTTACAAGAAAATCTTGGGGTTGGGGAATGGGGAGGAAAAAATTGAAATAGTTTTCATCTCATTTGTTTTAAAGAGATCTTTTAAAAGTGGTTCTGAAGATACTGTATACTATATACAGGAGTCCAGATGAAAATCATTGGTTATGGTTATGCAACAATATTCTACTAACCCTGAAAAAAATGTAAAGTCATATAGTTAAAAGGAAATATATCAGACTTTTGGTACTGAGTAGGCTACAGAACAAAACAAATTTACTGGTAAATGAAATCCCATATCCCACATGGAGTACTGTATAAATAGATATGAATATGCTCTTTCAATGAATATTGGAAACCTAAGGTAAATAATAAAATAAAATAAATTTAAATAAATTTTTACAAAAACGAATGCAAATCAACTGGCAATAGAGACTACATAAGAATAAATTCCTATACAGTAGCCAAGGGAGTCAGTAAAAACTTGGCACAAAACACAGCAAGAAAATAAATGTGAAGGAAAACCTATTTCATGCACACACATTCTTAAGTATCTTGGTTTTATGTAGCAATGCTTCCATTGGCTCAAAGATGGACAACATTCACTTTGCTCTGATGTTTGGTGTTGCTATGCTCTGCTACTAGGGGATCTCATTACTGTTATTGTCTTCTTGTTTTCTACTCTTTTTCCTTTACCTCTCTCCACATTGTCAGGCCTTCCGTCTTTAATGTGGATACATTGGGGGTGGGAGTGGGAGGATGTATACTGCCAGAGCAAAAAATATGACTGAGTTTCCTAGATGCTTGGGCACTTCATTTGTTTGTTCTATGTCTCTGAACTGCATGTTCCCTAGACAAACATCTCTGGAAATACAACACACTCGTGGTTTTAATTTTCACTAATGTATACCCTTGGAGTTACATACTGCTTAAGAGAAGTTGTTATAATTTTCAGTAATTTGCTAACTTAGTTGCCTGCTTAGAGTGAGGAATAAAAACATTTTATTTTCTCAATCAATGGAAAAGTTTTTTGAATAATCCTAAGTGGCCTATGTTTCTTGAATGACTCATTGGGTGTTCTTCCCAAACAGAGGCCAGTTCAGGAATGTTTCAGACTTAGAGGTTTATTCTTGAGTTGCATGAAGTTTCTGAAAGCAACAAAACCAAAAATAAATTTCTCTTTAAATTAAACATTAATACTAAATTCAACATTAATATTAATCCTAGGCCTCCTAGCAAATTAGGAATAGGAAAGAGCATTCATCACCAGATAAAAAGCACACATAAGAACACTTAAGAGTGTATCATATTAAAGAGGTCATCAATAAAAGGATTTTCTTTATAATCAATATGGCTGCCATAGGCATGCTACAATTCAATAACGTACTGGAGGTCTTAACTAGTTCAGTAGACAAGAAAATTAAAAATAAGAGGACTGTAAAGGAAGAAATAAGACTGTCATTATTCACAGAAGACACAATAAAGTCCCAAAATAATCTAAGGATAAATTGTTTGAATTAAGAAGACAGTTTAGCATGGTTATAATCAATATATAAAAGTCGTTTGTCTTTCTATACAACAGAAACAAACTATTAAACATAAAATTTTTTAAAATATATTGTCAATAGCAACAAAACCAAGATACTTAAGAATAAATCTAATAAAATATTTGTAAAACCTTTATGAAGAGAATTATAAAATTTCCTTAATATATTAAGGAAAATCTAAATAAATGTATTGGACCAGAAGACTCAATACTGTAAAGATGTTATTTCTCCTCAAACTAACCTATAGAATCAATCTAATTATAATTAAAACCCAAATAGGGTGTTTTTGGGTTTTATTTTGTTGTTTACTTGTGTTTACTTGACAAGCTGATTCTAAAATGTATATATGAAAGCTAAAGGTTTAAGAGAATGACAAAACAAGCCACAGAATGGAAGAAAATCTTTGCAAAACATATTATCTGGTAAAAGATTGGCATCCAAAATAAACAAAGAAATCTTAAAAATCAGACTCACAGATACAGAGGACAATCTTGTGATTGCCAGAAGATATGGGGTTTGAGGGGCTGGGAGCAAAATGTGTAGAGATGAAGAAGTGTGTATTAATTGTTACAAAATAGTCACAGGGATGTAGAGTACAGCATAGGAAATATAATCAATAGTATTGTAATGAGTATGTATAGAGCCAGATGGTGATAGAGTAATCTGGGTATCACTAAACTTTCTAAATGTCTAACCAATGTACTATATACCTGAAACTAATAAAGAAATCAACAGTAAGAAAACAAACAACCCAATTAAAAAATGAACAAAAGATCTAAACAGATACCTCACTAAAGAAGGTATACAGATAGCTAATAATCACGTGAAAAGATGTTCAACATCATGTCATTAGAGAAATGCAAATTAAAACATTGAAATCCTACTCTACACCTATTAGAGTGCTGAAAATCCAAAACAGTGACAACATCAAATTCTGGCAAGGTGGTGGAGCAATAGGAACTTTTGTTCATTGTTACTGGGACTACAAAATAGTTTGGTCACTTTGGAAGACAGTTTGGCAGTATCTTACAAAACTAAACATCATGATTGTATTAATAGCAGCTCTTCGGTTGTAACAAATGCACCACATGAAAGCAAGGTGTTATGGGGAACTAGAGGCGGGGGTGGGAATCAGAAGGTATATGAGAGCTCTCAATTTTTCAGTAAACTTAAAACTGTTCAAAAATAAAGTCTATTATTTTTTTAAAAAGCAAAGTGTGAACACTCCCTTAAAAAAAGGGGAAGAGTGAGTAATTTACCTTACCAGAAATGAAGACTTAAGAAAATCTATAATAATGAAAAGTTATGGTATTGATGCAGAGATAGACCCAAAGTGATAGAACAGAGCTCAGAAACAGAACCATGCATAGGTGGAAACTAGATCTACGACAGAGCTGTCTCCACAGATCAATGGGAGAAAGGTAAGAGTTAAATAAAATGATTGATTCCAGCCACAGGCACATACCCTGAAATAATGCTACCCAGTGTTTTTCACATGATGGCAAAAAGCCTATTTCACAGGATATTTGACACACTGTGGTAAAAGGCAGGGGATTTGAGGCCTCTAAGTAGAGCTTGATGGATAAAATTGATTTTCTTTACATTATACAACCATTTAAAAAATGAAATATGAAGTAGCAGGTATATTAAACATTAAAGGTTTTTTCTAACATTTCCTAATAAAATATTTTTAAGTTTTACCGAGAAACTTGAGCTTATAGCTACAAACTCTTATCTTTTATCTTTTAAATTACCACTTGCAGTTCCTGATTGAGACTTTACATTTTATCTCTCAGATCCTTAACAGCCACCATCAGTGAAAAGTTTGCACAAATAGATGGCTAAAACTTTTTAAATCTTCTAAAAAATCATTCAGAAACAAAAGACATTTAAAATTATATTTAAAGCAGCTCTTCTTTTTTCACACTGGCAAATGTAAAGTTGAAATTTCTTGTCATGACGCCAGTGAATTTAGAATCTAATTGATCTTTTTCATGTCAAGTCTTGCAAAATGTTGAAGCTTCATTTTGCAGAATGTCCATGTGTTGTTAGAGAAGTTGCCACCTGCTCTTGTGCATCTGTGGAACACAACAACACCCTGACCTCCAGAGACTTTCCCAGAGACCACAGTGCTCCCAAAGGGCTTTGTTAAGCCATCCTACTGTAGTGAATCGTTTATGTGATCACAGTGAACAGGACTAAAAAATTAGGCTGAGAGAGAAGGCATTTTGAGAAAAGGGAAATCAAATAGACAATTTGTGACATAGTAGGGAACCTTAGAATTCACTTTACTATTGAGAAAACAGTTATGAGATATAGAGGCTTTTGTGAGGTCTTAAAGCAGGCTGTGGAAGAGCCAGAAATTAGAACCCAAGTTAGGTTTCCAAGATGCCAAGTCCAGTGCTCTTTATGTGAGACCAAATTTCTGTGACAAATAGCAGGGGACAGGTAAAGTGGCTGTGTTATTGCTTTCCTTTTTTTCCTCCCTAGTGAAATATAAGACCCACACAATTTCAATTACTTCATCTGTTCCCAAGGGGTTCTACCCCACCCCAACTCCCACCCCACTCCACTCCCACCCCCCAGCCAGGATCAACTGATTCCTCCTTGTCCCCATCACGTTGAGTTCTAAGCTTCCATATGATTACTTACCTCATTGCAGTATGGTTAGTTTGTCTTCCAAGTTAGCTGTGGATCAAACACTGTAAGTTATTCATCTCCAGTCCCAGGGTCAAGCGCAATGCCCGGTACAAACAAGGTATTACACTAGACAGCTTACATATAAAACCTTTCTGTCATCACAGAAAGTTCTATTGGACAAGCACTGATCTAGGACAATAATGCAGAGAAGGCAGAGAAGGCTTTGGGGATGAGAGGAGCAGTGATTTCCTACAGGAGGTGAGTTTCTGCTTCACCAGTGAGGGTCCTCCTACACTCTCCAGAGCCATCCCACACTCTCAAAGGCAGGCGAAAGCTGGTTAGAGGCATCTCACATTCCCATGATGATTACTAGTGTTTTATCCTAAAACAAGGAGCTTTTATCACTGAGTAGTGTTTTCTGTCTTATCAGGCTGTGATTTATTCCCACACTTTGCACATACCTTTCCTTATTGCTTTTTTTTATTCATAATTGTGATTATCCATCCTCTGCTATTAATCTGTGACAGCTATCTTTATTTTCTTCTTACCAAAGATTTGAGCAGTAAATCATAGGTGCTCTTGTATAGACTTAAATCATTATTTGAAAATTAAGAGTATTAGGATCATAGTGTACTAATGCAGCAAGCTATTAGAACAATTTCTAAATTCATAGTTATGGTTTGTATCTACAGCAGGGACATATAGTATTGGCATGCCTGTTTTCTTGAACTGTTGACTAAAATAAAGTGTTTATGAACTTTATTTCATAAGCGTATCAGATTTGTCATTTCTGCCAATATTGAGACATTAAGATCTACCAGAATTCAAGTACATTTTAGGACTAGAAAACTAATCCTTTGTATATGAGTATACTAAAGATAAATTATGCTATTTTTTGAACCTATAACATCTTTTAGAGATATGAATAATAAAATTGTGCAAAACAACTTTGATATATTTAATAAGGGTTTAGTTTGCTTCATTTGTACTTAGTACTCATTTCAGCTAACTTGTCAGATTTCAAGATTATAACTTCAAATTGCATAGGCTTAAATCAGATAGCCAGGTCTAGTGTTTTTGGAGAAATATTTGATTTTTGTGACAAAAGAATAGAATGTTATTGATTGTTGGTACTTGAAGGTATAGAGACCTGTTCTGGGGATGGACAGAGAAAGAGACCTGATTTTTCTTACTCAGGCAACTGGAAAATACATGCATTAGCATAATGGATTATATATAATTAGCATAATGAATGACTAGAATGCACTGTACCAGGAGTCTGTCTCTTCGTGGCCAGAGAATTAAGACCACTGCCACAGAAACCCAAAACTGCAGTTTAGAGGACAACTGGACATTAAAAGTAAAATTATAGTAGTCAATGAAAGGACCTAAAAGAATTTTATGTGTTACAAAATAATTTCCCAGGGCTATGAAACAAAATTTATGCAACAAAACTTACATAAAATATGTTACACTTAAAGTTATGTACTTTCGTTACATATTTGGGCATCTTCTGCTGAATGTCAGCAATCAGTAAAAATTAAACGTTCTATGAGAAAATGTTAACAAGATTTATGACATACCTCAACCAAAGTCCCCCAACCAATTTCCTAAAAATATAACTGAAACACAATAAAACCATGTTGGAATGTAAGATGCTTAAAACATGTCTTCTTGATCATCAGTGAGGTTTACAAAGTTGCTTTGTGTGCAGTAATAGCGTCTCTTCCACTGTAGTTGTTCTCACTCATGCATTCACTTAGCTTTCTTTTCACAAATTTCAACACATGCTCTACTTTGTAGGGACCTGCATGACGGTAAGTGAAAAGGGCTAGACAGACATGGAAAGCACTGTGGGTATGCATTTGGGACAAGCATGTGAGCTGGTGGCTGGTCACGCTGATTATGACATGGTAGGCTTCTCAGTGCCAGTGCTCAGTGCCAGCGATATCCCTGTGCACATCTACTTTGTTGGGAGTCTTTATGCTTTTCAAACATCTATGGAAATTCCAACTATTATTATATTTGGAATATAACTCAAGACTGTGCCAACACAGTATTCTGAGGATGTAAGTTTCTCCTATATATAAGCATTAAATGAAAAATGTTATGAGATGGATAGGTACATTTTATGATGCTTGGGTATTATTTTAACTTCCTATTGCTGCTGCAACAAATTACCACAAGTTTAGTGGCTAGCTCATTACCAACCTTCATTCTATCTGTAATCTTAATTGCCACTTGTCACATATAGTAACATATTCACAGGCTAAGGATTAGGACATGAACAACTTTGATGGGCCATTAATCTGTCTACTGCAGGTATTAAAACTCCAAAGCCTGTCTTTCAGGAAAATGTTAAATTGGGAGAGTTTCTGCTGGGTGTGCCTATACATAGTTTTTTTTTTTAATTCAGATGTTTTATTAAGTGAAAAATGGAGTCTGAAATTCAGCTGAGGTTATAAAACAATTGCATGACTATGGATGTGGAACTTTGAAAGTTGCTATTCATTCTACTTATATTAGTTCACTAGGGCTGCCATACAAAGTGTCACAGATTGGGTGGCTTAAACAACAAATTTATTTTCTTACAATTCTGGACACTAGAAGTTCAAGATCAAGGTGTTGCAAAGTTGATTTCTTCTTATACCTCTCTCCTTGGCTTGTAGATGGCTGTCTTCTCCCTGTGTCTTCTCATGATCTTTCTTCTATGTCTATGTCCTAATCTTTTCTTCTTATAAGGACACCAGTCATATTGGATTAGGGCCCACCCCAATGACCTCATATAACCTTAATTACCTTTTAAAGACTCTCTCTCCAAATATAGTCACATTCTGAGGGACTGCAGGGTTAGGTCTTCAACACTTGAATTTCGAAGGGACACAATTCAGTCCTTTACAGTATTTAACAAATTTAATAATTAGCCTGCAAAAGACTCTACATTAATAGAGAAACATTGATAAAAATAAGGGATGGAGGGAGATACAACTTGTACACATGTACTCATTGACAATTATTGTCAGGTAGAATTTTTTTTTCTGTCACCAAATGTTTATTGAGTACCTACTATGTACACAGGATTGTAATAAATGGGGGTGGGTGGGAATGAAAGTGCGGTTGAATACAAAAATGAATTAGACACGGTCTTCATGAACATGCATTCTAAATGGGCGGGACAGACATTACTGTTACAAAACAGTAATGTTAAGGAAAACTTAAAACCCACTTAGTGTGGGAAGGCTTCCCTAAAGTGACAACATTCCTGAAAGATGAAAAAGGACGAGTCCGGTGAGCAAAGGGGTAGAGAGAAAATAGCATTCAAGGCTGATGCACTAACAAAGACCCAACCATGGGAAAGTGCTAGGGGTGTTTTGCAAGCTCTGTGGGGTGGAGGATAAGAAAGAGAAGAGTGGCTTGGAATGAAGTTACAGACTTAAAGTCACATCAAACATTACTCATCTCTGTGGTGTAGAGAGATAAACATCCATATACAGTTTGGAAATCAAGTAGAATTTTTTTTTTTTTCTAAAAAAATGGTGATTTATTTTGCTTTAACATACAATGGTAAATATACTGGGACCATCAAATTTTCAAAAAATTTGCTGGGCTTACTTTACACATTACAATACTAATGTAAGTTAATTGGTTCTTCCATTTCAATGAAGGAAAGGGATTCAATCGACACCTACTAGCAGCTTGGCTAACAATGAACATTAAAATCAGACAATACACTGTAAATATAAAGTACTTTTCTCCAAATGTGTATAAAAGTTTTGAAATAAAATCACTGCCTGCTCCACAGGACAGACAAGTTGGATTTTAAAAATGCTCCAGACCAGGAATAGCATAACTCTGTGTAACAATACTTACAATACAGTTTAACAATATTTTATCAAAGACTTGTGCATTTGAAATTTAAAAAACATATATGTTCAAATATATGGTGACGGAAGATTTGACTTTGGGTGGTGAACACACAATGCAATATACAGATGATGTACTATTGAATCGTACAAAACTAAAAAAAAAAAAAATCTGAAGAAAAACAGTAGCCAAGGAACTGCACAACCAAAAAATGAAAATTATATAAAATATTTCCACCACTATTTAAATGCCAAATTTAATCAAGCAATAGTAAAAAAACAACAACATAATAATACAACCTTCTGTTTATAATAACAGCACTGTCCTGCCTCTTTTCCACTGAATTTTACATATGAACAGACTATATATACTGGTTTTTCAGAGAAATGTCCATTTGGTCTGTCACACCAGTAAGGCTCATACTGAATCCTTTCGTTCTCTTCCAAGGATAGGCAACTCCATGATGTTCCCATATTTCCAACATTCTGGGTTAGGTGCGATGTCTCAAGTATAATACATTTCTTTCTCTTCCTTTACACAGTGCAGAGTATATGGGCTTAGGTTACGTAGATTCTCTTTTACTCCAGGTCACTGTCTTTTTCTAAATTCAAGGCGGTATTCAATGGTGTGCAGTAGTTGGGTTTGTCCGAAGGCACATAGCCTGGCAGACACAAACACTTGTAGGAACCTTCCGTGTTGATGCACTTGGCATTCTTGCAGAGAGACATCCGGCTGTTCAACTCATCACATTCATTTACATCTGCAATATAAGGCAAACCGTGCAGGTAAACAACCTTTGACATAGGAAACGGAACCCACAGCTTACCTGAAGCATCAAGCATCTGGCCTGAACACAGCCTGGCTCTTCTCAGCTTTCCCCCCAGGAAACTATAGTCTTTCTCATTAATGTCTGCTGCAATCACATGCAACACAAACAAGACTTTCTAGATCTCACGAAGGTAGATTATCAGGGAGGTTCTAGAAGTTCTTTCCCCATTATTTAACACAACATGAACTTGTCAGCTTGACATTTTACAGTCAAACCTCGAGAAAGCTGGAAGAACTACCCTACTTTTAAATTCCTTTCCGCAGGTACAGAACAGATGTGTCAAGAGGTGTACAGTTAAGAACCAAACCAATGAGCAGAGAGCTCTCTAAGCAGCACCTCTTAATGCTTAAGTTACCTTCTCAGGTTTCTTTCCACAGGAAAGAAAGGCTCTTATGTACTTGAAACACTTGTAATAACCCAGGTTACCTATTTTCCATACCTACCACAGACTGAGACTAACAAAACTGAAGTGGGAAAAGGGACCACTAGAGGAAGGAGAAGAGCCACAAAACACACACACACGCGCGCGCACATACACAGAGGAAAAAAAACTTCAAGTCAAGGGCATTTAAGCACAGAGGCAAACAGGTCCTGAAAGACAACCTGGAAGATCACTCTATGATCACACAGAGAAGGATAAATGGTTACCATGGAAACTGTATTTTTTTTTCAGACATCTACATTCCCTTATACTTGTGTCAAGTCTTCAGGGAAAACATTACTTGCTCCACAGTCAAAAGCTAAGTTCTAAAGAGTCAAAGTCATTCTCTGGAACATTCTGTTCATTCCTCTATACGTACCACTATAGGCCTTCTTAAATGAGATATCGACTCTATTTTTTTTTTAATTGTGGTGCAATATACAGAACATAAGTTTGACCATTTTAACCACTTTTAAGTGGACAGTCCAGTGGCTTTAAGTACATTCGCACTGTTGTGCAACCATCACCACCATCTGTCTTTAGAACTTTACCTGTATCTTGCCAAACTGAACCTGCAAATCTGTCTTAAATGTATTCGACTATAATGAGATCTGACCATGGGGGATCTTAACGAAAGATCTGTTTCCATAAGACACACGTCAGTCTTACCAATACAGGTCATCTTGGCCATATCCAAGTGATAGCCGTCGAAGCAGTCACAGGTATAACCTTCCTGCACCCTCACACAGCGGCCATTTTCACATCCATTGAGGATGCCGCATTCCTCAGCCTGCAACTCCTCAAAGCTATTTAAAAAACCTGGAAACGAAAGGGCAGAAGCCAAGTTAGAAATCTTCACCCTCTTGCACCATTTTTAAAAACTACATGATTATCAAGCTTATGGTTCATTAGAAAGATATAGTTCAGACACCTTAAAGTTAGCCTTAAAATTCAAGTTAATACTGAATATACCTGCAACACGATATTATTAAATATTAAAAACTTTATATATGTTGTACAGATTAGCCTCATAGCTTGAATTCTGATGTTCTCTGTGAAAGTCACTTAAAATGATAAAGCAAGTATGGTTTTGGTTTTGCCCTTAATTATTAAAAGTTTTTATGTAAAATTCCAAATTTCCTGAGTACTCACTAGGGCAAATGTCAGAATATCTTTCGGGATGGAACCAATAGTGAATTTATCAGAGTTCAGGAGATATTCGCTCAGAAGACCCAGGAGAGTTTGGGGCGGGTACTTCTTTCACTTTGAGATCCCTTGAGAGTGGAAAGCCAGGCTGGCCTCGCCTCTCAAGTCTGTTTGTTTGCTCTGGCTTTGGAGTGAGCCTGACAAAAGGGCTCTTGGGGGATCAAAGGAAAAAGGCAGTAAAAGGGACTCAAAACATCCTGATAAATGAGAAAAGTACATCGTACTTGTGTTTAGAACACCAAAAAGTCTTTTTGTAAAAAAACAAAGAAGCTCTTGTTTGGCTCTTTGTATAGTTTAGATATCTTTAAACTGATTCAGAGCTAGAGTTTAGTAATATAAAAACAATTTAACCAGGCATCAAGAGTGTTTAGCTTTCTTTCTAGAGAAGAAATTTGTAAAAATAAATCCTTGGTGACCAAAACACACTGTAGATGTGGCCTCTCATCTCCCTCCCCACCTTCTGAACCTCACACCACATATTAGCTTGAAAAAAAAAAATCAAAATGCAGCCAGAAGTCCCTTTGTCCTTTGAAGTAATTCTCCAGTAGGACTGCAGGGGGCAGCAAAACATCACTGTTTACCCAGGGCTGTAGCATCTAACTCTGATTCAAAATTTTTAGTAATACTGTCACAACAGGCCCACTTAAAAATTTTAAAGGGGAAAAATATTACAGGTTATCAAGAATATGTCAGCAGATTCCTAAGACCAGTTTGGGAAATACTGACTTAAGAAAATAAAGTCTTAATCTATGAAACTATTTTCAAATTCCAGATATCAGAGCAAAATCATTTTGACTTTATAATTAGTAAAATTATTTATTCTAGAAATTAAAACATAAAATAAAATTTGTAATTCCTACACAGACAACAAGTAGTTTCCCCAAAATATCTTTGGTAGGACTCAAACAGGGACCAGCATAGTGCAGCCCCTGCTCCAAATTTGGCCTGCTACCTATTTTTATAAATAAAGTTTTATTGGAACACAGTCACGCCCACTCACTGATGTACTGTCTGCGGCTGTTTTTATCAGACCATAGCAACTGCATACTGCAACAGACATGACATGGCTGCAAAGCTGCAAATTTTTACTGGTCCATTATAAGAAAAAGTTCTAGGAGATTCCTCTGCTCTAGGAGATTCCAGTTTTATAAATACTTCCCTAGTTGAAGGTACCACCAGCCATCAGCTCAACCTTAAAAAACCAGAAGGTAGGAGATAGTTAATGATAAAAGTAGCGAGAAATCTCAGTCTCCCCTCTATGTTACTATCCAGTATGGTCGTTTCTTTGGCAGGGCCAGAAAGCCCTTGTTCCTGGTTGGGGAGGAGGAGCTGTTTCTCGTAACTTGCACAAAATTTAAAGGCCATTACATAGTCAAAGCTGGAGGTCTTGGAACTGCATCTCAACTTCCTATGCTGCTAAATAGGAAATTGATGTGACACCAACATGTTTGTTAACATTTGTGATGAATTAAAAGAGTTTTAAGGCAATGTCAGCATTAAAAAAAGAAGGCACATAAGCCAGAATGTTTCGTCATTAAAAATCTTGGAATCCGAACTATACTGTGAGAGAGGCTACACACATAAGCTATGGGGCTGTGTCAGAGCTTCATATACACTTAACCTGGTATTTTGGATTTATGGGGCAGGCAAGCTGGGCTTTCTTTCAATCTTAATATTTATTCTTCCTTTCTTTTCCTCTCCTTTATTCAAGTAAATGTTAATCAACTTATAACACATACACAGAGAAGTATAGAAACCGTAAGTGTACAATCTTAGAGTTGTCAGTGTATTTAGACACATTTCATGAAGTCATGCCTGGCAATGCATTATTGATTAAAAGAAATAATCTAAGGTGTTAGAAGTCAGGATAGTTGTTACCCCAAGTGGGGATGACGGCTGGGGAAGGGCACTAGGGCCTCTGGACGCTGGCGAGTCCTAGACCTGGGTGAGGGTAACATAGTGTCTGTGTCAATCAGCCTAACTGGATTAACAGAATGCTGTTTTCATGTAAATTTTAAAGTACTCTTAATCCTGCTGGATGAGCAACACACTGCAACCTTTAAAAAAATGAAAGAAAGGGAGAAGAAAGTTGAGTGAGGGAGGGAGGGAGGCAGAAAGAGAAGAGGAAAGGAAAAAAGGAAGACAAATAAAACTCTTCTACTCAGAATTAAAGTAGAGCCAAATGTAACCGCAAGGCTTGCACTGCTCCTCAGGAGCTAGGTCATGGCTATCTGACCGTGCCCAAAGAAAGAAAAACCTTCACTGTCTTTTGTAATTCAGCAGCATCTCCAAAGTCCTAGCCCAAAGCCCCTGGTCCACAGGGATTCTCTCTTAAGAATCTGGTGCGGAGGACATCGTACTGCTGGGGAGGCCCCTCTGTCTGTAAGATGTGGAGAGACAGCTGGGACCTGTGTTTCCCCATTCCCATTCCCGAAGTGACATCACCTATTATCTGCTATTTCATTTTGTACCATCTCATTTTTCAGACTTCAAATAATCAGTCTATGTTTAAAAGCTCTGGTTTCCCCCATAGAAACTTTCAGCTTGTGAGGCTTCCTCATCCGGGCTGCTGGGTTGTACACTATCAGACAGTCGCTTTCTAAGTGACATGTGCACTCTGTCTCCCACAAACAAAACTCTGCTTGCAAGTCCAGGAAGAGGAAACACAGCATTTCTTACTCAATAAACACCCTCAGGAGTGTGTTCTAAAAATTAACTCCTGACAAGTACAGCAATTTTTTTTTTTTTTACTTCCACTCTAAAATACTTGTAAGGATCAACTGGGCGCAGTTAACCCCTGTTCATTTCCTTGTATGATTCTAACCCAGAAAACCCTGGCCCTCAAACTAGGCCACAAGTTAATGGGTAAAAAGAAGTGATTTTGTTATGGAAATTATAACAAGATAATTTAAAGATAGTGAACATAACAGCATCCCTACCAGTAAGACTAACAGTCTGATCCAAGGGTTCTCAAACTCGGGGTGCATAAAAGGTTATCCGGAGAGCCGGTAAAACCAACTGCTCCGTCTCACCCCAAGTTTCTGATTCAGCAGGTCTAGAAGGCAGCCTGAAAAATCTGCATTTCTAACAAGGTCCCAGGAACTACATTTTAAGAACCACTGACTAATCTTGAACCACAATTTAGTATCAAAGTAACTGAAAATTTTTGCTTACGGTCCTGAATGAAGTAGGGGTCAGCTTCTGGAGCGTACTGCTCGCTGAAGTCGACCAAGGCGTCCCGTCCATACGGCCGTCGGCGTCCCGTGACGGGGATGTTACACAGCTGGGCATAATCGTCTAGGGAGGAAACAAGGAACGTGACACACCATCAACGTCTGCTCACACCGAGACGCACCCCGTGCCCTCGGAGCCCCTGGAATCCGCGAGAGCGCAGACTACCGCGTGCCCCGCCCCCACGCGCCACGGGGCCTGGACTGCGTCTCCGTGTTCTTCACGGGAGCCCGATACGGCCACATACAGTGGGTGCTTTGGAGCATAATTAAGGTTCTAAATTGAAGACTAAAAACAGGAGGTGAACAGGTGGTTGAAGGACAGTATCTCAGGAAAGTAAGGAACACACACACACAAAAAAAAAAAAACAACGAAAAAAAAACCAAGCCATGTGAAAGTACTGCAGGCTTTATAACCCATCGCGTGTTACTGTCAATACATTTTCAACATATAAAGTTGTCATTCTTACAGACAGGTACTTTTTCATTCACTAGAGAGAGAAACAAGGGATCTGTGGTGATCCAAAACAGAGACAACCACTAAGCAAGAAATCCTATGAGCTACCATTTGTATTTTAGTAGCTACTGTTGTAACTATACTCAAGACCTGGTCCTTAGAAACAGTATTACAGGAATGATGAAGACGATGATGATGATGATGATGATGATGATGATGATGATGATGCTCATAAGAGTGCAGTACTCGTAGCAGTAACCGTCATATGATGCTTGCTCTGTGCCAGGTACTGTTATAAGCACTCAATACACATTAATCCACTAAAACACTCCCAGTACTGTATAAAGGGGTACTATTATCATCATCTGCATTTTACAGATGAGGAAACAGAAGCACAGAGTGGTTAAGTGACAGCTGGCATATAACAGCGCCAGATCTGAACTCACTAATGAAGTCGCATCTTACCCACTTCACATTCTGCCTTTCCTACAACTATCTCAGCTCCTTAGAAATTCTTGTCTTCACTCCTTCTGCACCCTAGATAGATTCATTTGCAGTTAAGCTACCTGAGGCCAGATTCCTGTTCCAAGCTGGGTCAGCCCATGGCCTTCTGACTTCTAAACTGTCCTTTAGTCCTCACAGGACCCACCTAGCACATGGGATCCTGGATCTCCATTTGTCTGGGGTAAATGAGCTTTCAGTGCATTTCATGGTATGGTCCCAGGCTTTTGCTCGCATTTATAAGCAGAGTTATTTAGGTCTACAGATGAAAGCTTTAGAAGGAAGAGCTTCGTGTTCTGAATGCATGTTTTACAGAAATATGCTGCCCAAGGATTCATCTAGCAGATGGTGATATTCTGGGGCTCCCCAGACTTCAACAGCTCTGCCAGAAGTGTGAGATGCAGGTCAGCAGAACCCAGGACCAGACGGATGCTCTCAGGGCAGTCACAGAAAGCAACAGCCATTTGCCTGGACCACAGATGGGGAGAGCTGTCTTTTATTTTGCTTCCTTCCATAACATACGAAACTAAAGAAATGTACTAAGGCAACAGCGTGAACGCTCAAGGTTTTCTTTCATCCCCCTATTTAAAGGAATCAAAGGTGCAATTGTGTGCAAGCGTATGTGCATATTCGTGCACATGCACACATACACACACACGTGCACACACACCTCTCCCCCGAAATGGCTCAAAAGGAATGTAAGGCCAGAGAAGACCATGCAGTGGATGGGGCAGGATTCTAGTTGCCCCTAAAATTCTCCCCATGCAGAAGTGCTGCAGAAACAACATACTGACCCCAGGCAGCCCTACCTTTGGCATGAAACCATTTCATGAGAAATATTAATTTCATTAAAAAAATAGCTGAACCTGGAAAAAGATCCTTGACTTGAAGAAAACCTCACTTCAAACAAAGAGAGCACACATGGCCATCAGTTCTACTTCAAGTCTGAGAAGGAAGAATTAAGAATTTTTCTGGGAGGGCAAAATCGGTGAGATGTTTACAAGTTTCAGGCGCTGAGGTCATTTTCTCATTTTTTATATGCATTTGTTGTACATCTGAAAGGGAGACTTGTTCACTATTTTATATGCAAGCAACGTCATGATCAAGAACAGATATTAAAAATTAATTAATTCATGTTCTTATTTTGTAAAACTCAATCCAGAGATGGCTCAGCATGCTCCTCTCCCCATACGGCTGTCAGGGAAGCCTCACTGACACTGAGGTCCTGTATCTGTTGACCGACAGAGTCGGGGCTGTCCTGACTCTGGAAGCTCCTGACCTCCCAGCCTATGCCCCTTCCCTAGACTTTGCCTCCTCCACCAAGAAATGAGCTGATCTCCACCCTCCAAGCTCTCACCGTCCAGAGTAGCAAAAGGAAGGGACCAAATATGAGGAGGGATGGAGAAGAACGAACTTTTCTGTTCCTGTGAAATGCTTACAAGCAGCTTCCTGGATAAGGTGGCGCTTGACCTGAAACTAAATTGATGAACACAATTTACTTTACAGGAAAAGATATTTTGAATTGATTCTAAAAAAAAAGCGTATCCAAAGGCATTAAGAAAGCAAACTGTAAGCTGGGTTTGGGGACTCCCAAGTGTCTAAGGAAGGCTCCTGACCAGACCGGAGCCGGTGAAGGGAGCGGAGCAGGAGTGGGGTGAGACCTCTGCACCCTGCGGCTTCTTCTTTCCCTTCCCCACTCCCCAGCTACACGTTTCTTGTCTAAGATTCTAGAACTTATTGTCCCTTGCTGCTTTACTTTCTCTAACGCATCAACATTCCAAATTTCAAGACAGTTTTGATTAGTTATCAAAACATCATTTCTGCATTAAATGTACTCTTTTGTATTTAAAGATGTGCTACAGTCCTATCATCACAAGATGTGCACTTTGAGTTATTTTTTTTTTTTCTGGGAGCATGGATGGGTCTATCCTAACCCATCCATGCTGCCTCTCCCATCGTGCACATCTGCTCTCATTCTTGACCAAGGTCAAGGGTGAAGTGCAGATGGTGTAACAGAAAGAATGTGGGCTTTGGAGGCAGAAGCTGGGGCACAAGTCCTGATTGTACCACTTACTTTCCAGCTTAGTGATTTTGGGCGAGCCTCAGTTTCCACATCTGTTACATGAGATAATTCCTGTTTGCCTAACTCTGTGTTATTGACATACAAAAAAAAAATGAGATGATGTTATGAAACTTCATAAATTTTGAAACACCAAGATAATAGAGGTTACATTTTTTTTTTCTCATGGTTAAAATCACTAAGTCCCTACTCAACATCTGGAAAAAAAAACCCGAGGATTTTCAGAGACAGTATGAGAATGATTGATATAAATTTTATTGTTAGCAAAACTTAAAGGTAGTTGTCAATGGGCAAAGGATTGTGCAGTAAATTAAGAGCAATGAAAGCACTGACTTCAGATGTCTTTAGATATTGTTGTAAGATTATTGGGAATTTTCTAATAGATGGAGAAAATCTCTGACTCAGTAAATAGACAATAAATTCTTCAACTCAGATGTAAGGCTTAAAGTTACTGACAGCCTTGGCAAATATAATTAGCTGGTCAAACTGATAAAGTATGAGCAATGGCATACTTTAACGCTAGATCAACAGAACTCAAAGTATCTGGGAAAAACTGATGTTTAATGATTCTTAGTACATGCCTGAATCGATTAGAAACGTGTGAAGAGTAGGTTTCTCATCTTTTTCTAGGGGAGCAACTGGAATTTCACAGAATTTTCCAGTGAGTCTTGGGCAAGGTGTCCTCCTCAGGATCTGGGAACATGCACATTTCCAGCCTGTCTGCGCCTCCGAGCAAACCCCAAGCCACAACCAAAACCCGTTCTAGCTTGGAGGCGCTTGGTCTTGATTACCTCCAAGGCTGGGTCACGGCTACAGTTCCGCCTGGGGACAGCGAACTGTGGTGGCCTGAGGGTACGGAGTCCAGCACTGTAGATTCCTGAACAATTTGTACTACTTCCTATGCGGGCTGATGAGAATCTCTTGACTGTCACTTCATCCAGCTCAACGGGGAGATGAATACATATATTCTGTCCCTTGAGTCTTTTTCCTTCTGGAAAACACCTTTTACTTATTCACATCAACAACAATGAAGCACCTAGTTGCCTGGGGCTTGGAACAAAGGAAAAGCTTTACCTGGGGGAGGGGGGGAATTCACGAGTGTACTTTGGAAGGCAAATACCATTTCTGAGATGCTGTATAATATGTCCGAATACGATGTGAAACGAATAGGAAGTGGAAATATTCACACCACAAAGTCCCCACCCCCACTGCAATCCCTACCTCTCCAAGCACAAAGGCTAAGCTCTTGATCAAAGCTATGACAGACACACATGGGATGGTGTGGGCCACCGTTGCTAAGTGGTCTAAATGAGATCCAGGCCACTGATCACTCTCATTCTCCTGGCATGGCACATTCACATAACAGATGGTGCTTTGATTTTCATTTTAAATTGAAAAAAAGTTTTAAAATTTACCCCCTGGAGCCAGTGGGTCTGGGGCCCATGCCGTCAGTGGCAATGGGAAGTGTATTCCTATACCCTGGCAAGTAACCTCCATTCCTGGTGACAGACACATCTGCAGGGCTGGTCTGGACAGTCATATGTCACCATGCCACTCTGGCATGTGAGCAAACTGGGAGGTGAAGTTTTAGTTCTGCCTGAGGCAGATTAAATTCAGCTGCTTTTAGAAATAATGAAGAGGCTGCATTTTGTTCTCCACACATCAGGGCTAAAGACAGAACTCTAAAGTTTGAATTGCATCATTTTCCAATATAGGATAAACAAGGACCAGTTCTTATGCATTAGAAAAATGGGTCTTATTTTGCTCAAATTTCTAGACCAGGTGTTTTTCTTTCAGGTTCTCATATGCATTATTGATGATGGTGCTTGGAAAACACACAAACACAAGACCAGGAAATGGGACAAAGAAAATTGAATAATTATTTGCCCCAGTGCATGCCAAGCCAGCAGTATAAGAGGCATTTTTGGGGACTGGAATTAACAAAATCTACAAAGTCAGAAAAACACTGACCACTTACAAAACATTCCATCCAGTACTGATAGCACAGAAAGGGATGTGAAAGAGAGAATTCCGCTTGTGACACTACACGCTGTGGAAGCGGACATCGGGTAGGGCACCTGTCCACCTCGGCTCTTCCTCAGACAATACACCTGAGCTGCCCTGGTGAAGACGCAGCAACCTTGCTTCCCTCATATTAAGACATACTGAGCTGTGAGAAAGAACTGGGCATACTATACAAAATAAAGGACCTGAAGTCTTGGGTTCTAGTCCTGCTTCGCTGCTTCTTCGTTCCTTAGACTGGACATATTTTTTTGAGCTTCATCTATTGAACAGGATTACGGTACTTTGCCTTGTGATATTAAAGGCATGTCACTGTTCCAGAGATTGACTCATTCACTCGTTGAACCAGAGGCTGAGGTTGCTGAGAATACTATGGGAAGGTTGGGGTTTGGGAGAGAAAAAGGCTGTAAGGATAGTGCACTGTGACATGTGAATAGCCTATTAGGACCACAGAGGAGATAATGACTAGAGTCAACCAGGAGGAGCTGGGAAGGCTTCGCCTCAAAGGTGAGCGTCTACGAGGTGAACAGGACATAAGGTTGCTCAGAGTCACAGGCAGATACAGTAGTCCTCCCTTCTCTGTGGTTTCACTTTCCGTGGTTTCAGTTGTCCATGGTCAACCGTGGTCTAAAAATACTGCAAGGAAAATTCTAGAAATAAACAGTTCCTAAGTTTCAAATTGCATATCATTCTGAGTAGTATGATGAAACCTTGCGCTGTCCTGCTCCGTCCCACTTGGGACATGTATCATCCCTTTGTCCAGAGTGTCCACGCTGTGCACGCTCTCCGCCCCTAACCCCTCAGTAGCTGTCTCAGTTATCAGACTGGCTGTCACGGCACCACATTGCTTGTGTTCAAGTCACCCTTATTTCATGTAAGAATGGCCCCCAAAGCACAAGAGTAGTGGTGCTGGCAATGTGGATATGACTGGAAGTGCCCTCATCGAGTGAAAGGTGAGTACGCTATGATAAACTGTTTCGAGAGAGACCACATTCACATAACTTGTATTACAGTGTATACTGTTATACTGTTCTATTTTCTTATTGTTGTTAATCTCTTACTGTGCCTATTTTATAAATAAATGTTACCACTGGTATGTACGCATAGGAAAAAGCACAGTCCATACAAGATTCAGTACGATCTGTGGTTTCAGGCATCCCTGGGGCTGGGGAACACACCCCCATGGGTAAGGGGGGACTCTCGTATAATGGGTAAAAAAGCATTAGGGAAAGAAAAGCACCATACAAATACTGGCTACTCTCAAGCCCTGCTAAAGAATAGTTGAAAAAGTTAGCTAACATGTTCTCTGAGGCTTTTATGTGCCAGGTGTTATGTACTTTTGCATATACTTCTTCATTTAAATCTCAGAACCACCACATGAAATCATTATAATTTGCTCCTTTTGTCTCCAATATGACAATTAAGTTTTAGAGTGTGAAATCCTAGTTTAGGTGAGGGATTTGAACCTAAATGGGTCTATCTACAAAACCATGTTCTTTCTACTCCACAGCTGCCCTTCTGAAACCCTAAGGAAATTATTAAGTATACTCCCTTAGACCTTAAGCATCAGGTGAGGACTCAGTTCAGCAATAAGCGTTTGTGATGGAAATTCCAGGGAGAGTAATGAACACAAGTGCTGGTGAGCTCAGCCCCACCAGGGTCGGCTCTGTCATTAGCAGAATTTATGTTTATTGAATTTGCTCGATTTATTAGGTGAAAGAGATCAAATTGCTTAATGTTCAATTAAATTGTACTTGTTGAGAACAGGGAAGTAATGAAGTCTAAAGTCTTGGCAGGGTTTACCTTCTGTGGGACTCCTGTAAATGTTAACGCTCTGAGGAAACTCGTGGGCCACAGACCCATCCAGCTCCCCCACCCAACCTCCACCTATTGCTGTCCGCCTCCCAAGTTCAGCCACTCCCAGCATTTCCCATCAGACTGCTGTTTATTTAGCCAGACTCTAACCGAAGAGAAAGATTTGTTGAGTCTGAATGCCAAAACGTGAAGACTCTCTTTGCTTTCTAAAACCTGGATTCAGATTTTATATACTTGTAAGAGTATTAAATTATGCTGCACATGAAAACCTTAAAATAATGATTGATAACTTATGAATGTCTTATTAGAAATTACATAAAAGGTTCTCCTCATTTCTAAATATCCAGGGGTTTGGAAATATATCATTAAGTCTTACATTCGGACAACCTGAAGAAATTAGGAATGAGGTAACCTCTAATATTTGATGAGAGACAAAAGTGAACAATAAGAAACAAAGAGGTAAACAATAGGAAAGGTCACCGTGTTAATTTTCTAAACTGATCTACTCTATATTTTTTTCTATCTGCAAAGACAGATAAACCACTTCATTTCCTCCTCTCCTGCTCTTTTGGTACTGCTCTGAAGTTGACAATCTGAGAATTCGAGAATTAGGAAAAATAAGTAAGTGTGCATAACATATAAGGAACACATTTTGTTTCTTCCTATTTTACTTTTTGCATTAATTTTAAAATAGGAGCTAAGTATGTGCTTAAGAATTTGGGGGGGGGGATGTTGCACAACATAGCAGATGTACTAAATGCCAGTGAACTGTTCACTCAAAATTTTCATTTTATGTTATGTGAATGTCGCCTCAAAAAAAAAAAATCAAGAGAAACAAAAAGCACAGGGGAAAAATTTTATATATATTAAGTCTGGAGTTCATCTAACTTTTCTATTTTTAGTAAAATGGGGAAACTAGACTAGTTGATGTTTGAGGTCCTTTCCAGTTTACATATTCTGTGATGCTACATAGAAAATTTTTATTAATAGGCTGAAGGACACTTTGCCATTGAAACTGTGGCTCTATTATGAGGTAATCACTACTAGAGAATGCTATTGCCTTTGGGTGGTGCTTACCTGGATGTTTTCAGAATGACTGACATGGAATTTAACACACTGTAAAGCATGCACTGTCTCTCATTCATTTTTCTGCTGAGGAAACTGAGGTCCAGAGAAATCTAATAATATTCCAAAAGTCGAGTTAGGATAAATTCTCAAAATATAATGTTTTCTTTTAGTAAAAACAATAAATTACTAAATTATAAGGGTAAAGATAAATGTGTTTTAAAGTATATTATTTTAATCTTATTTTTTAAAGTTTTAGAGCAGAGAAAGCTATATTAATATTTATTCAAAACTCTGGATTAATATTCAGAGATATAAACCTCAAAGTTATGAGATAAAGATATACTGCTGAATCATTATCTGAAGAACAAGTTCTGGGTATTTAATGTAATAATACTAAAGTAACTCTAAACATAGTCGATGTGATTATTAAATATGCCTTCCATTCAATTATAAGAAATAAGATAACACTGCAAAACAAAACTGAACTATTTCAAGATCCCTATCTGAGTTTTAAGATTTTCTCATATATTGTTATTTATCTTAATCTGAAATGAATCGCTTGTTACCTTCTCCTCTCGATCTATTCAGAATCATATGGCGCTAGTAGCTCTTCCTTCTGGCAGTGATTTCTTTGGCTGTCCTTTGTAGGTGCTCATAGATTACATTTAAATGATATTTTTCTAGAGTTAAGCAGTACACCACCAGCACAACCGTTCGCAATGGCCCTGTCTGCCACTGAGACCTGAAGCTCTGAAGGAAGCATAAAGAAGGCACTGTTGTGTCTGTAGCTTCTCAGTGAGCTAACCTCTTGTAGGTTGCTTCTTTTTTAAGATATTGGCTACTGATGCTGGGCAAAACGATTATCTCCCCAGCTTCTGCAGATTCGTGTCAACACAAAGACAAGGATCCGGTAGCTTTCTAAGCACCTTCTAGAATGTTTTCTCCCAATTACAAAAGGCACAATCTGTCTGCTGCATGAAGAGACAGTACATAAACTTCCCCTTACCCCACCTCTGCCAGGCTTGTCTGCTCTGGCCACGAGGTCCAAGTTTAAAAGACATGGGCAGCCAGTGGCTTTATTCTAGTACAGTTGTCTTATAAGAGTAAGAAAAGGCCAAAATAAATACAACATTGTTTGAATTCAAAACCTCAAATACAGAACAGGGCTTTAAACAATAATGGACAGTGATTTTCTCATGGTCCCACTCACAGGTCACTCTTCTTAGAGGACATTTCAACTACTGCTATCAGTGAAGAGAAAAAAAATCACAACAACAAAATTTTAAATATGTGAAAGTAAAATTTCCACTGAGGAGCAAATCACCTGGAAAAAAAAATAATACTGAATAGACATTTCTAGAAAACTGAATGCCTATTCATAATCTGATTTTAAGGGAGAATATTTAAACTACTAAAAATTTTATTTTTGAGATAGATCAGATTGCTTGTTAAGTAAAAATATAAGTGTTGCTTTGGTGATCAGGTTGTTCATTTTACATGCATGTCTTAATTTCTCTACTTAGGCTCTAAATTAGACATGATTAAATTATAATCATAATGAAATTTATTCCCTATTCAGAATATTTTATATAGTAGAGCATGGTCAAATTCATGTCAACGTGGTATAGCTTTTAGAAAAATAAGCACTGAATAAAACTGACATCCCAAAGTCTAAAATTTCAGAAATGCTCATGACACCAACTGTAAATCTTTCCATCAAATTCCCCACATTTAACTGTCCTTTACTTGTCATTGAGGGCGCTGAGACAATAGCTCCAACTAGTTCTCGGAAAGTTAACGCTTGGGTTTGCAGTTTAGCAAGGTCTGCTAGTCCTCTCAGCGGGCCTTCCAAGGGGTTGCTGCCTCACCTTGACTCCAGGGATCTGAGTTTGGGAATCGTAGTTTGTTCTAAGACACTCCAAGTTCTGCTTAGCAGGAAATAGAGTCGGTGTTTTCCTCTATGGGGGTTTGATTTTTGTTTTCTTTCTAACTTTCCCTACTCTAAGGCAAACTATGTTTCCTTCTGTTTTTAATCAATGATTAAATGCGATCATAACTTAAATGTGACTGACTTGCCCATTGCTTCCTCTTCCTCTAACGCAGCAGTCCCAACCCTTTTTGGCACCGGGGACTAGTACTCCTATGAGAATCTAATGCCTGATGATCTGAGGTGGAGCTGAGGCGGTGATACAGGTGAGAGGCTGCAAATACAGGTGAAGCTTTGCTTGCTTGCCCACTGCTCACTTTCTGCTGTACAGTTGGGTTCCTAACAGGTCACGGATCTGTATGGTCTGCCACCTAGGAGTTGGGGACCCCTGGTCTAGGGCATCTGCCAAAGACAAGGTTGTTTTAAAAACCCACACTGTAGCTTCATTTCTAGTATTTTTCCTATGATGTTCTGACCCCTTTTTGTACCTGGCTCTTCTGTCATTCGTTCCTATTTACTTATGCCCTTTCATAAGTCTGTATCTCTTTCCCAGTCTGGTCAAGAGGTCCTGACCTGCCCTAACAGTCCTGTCCAGTGACATGTATCTGACCTTTTCCCTGTCCTTCTTTCTCCAGTGTATGTCTGGAGAGAAGGAACAACATTTAGCTCCAAACTGAAAATTAAAGCCCTTCCTTAAGTGTATGTGTTGTATAGGATGGTAAAGAGGGGTGGAGAAGGTCCATGGAATGCAAATATTTTCTTTAACTAGTTCTCAACCTTTTTCTCAAACCCAGTTGTGATGGCTAATTCCAAGCATCATCGTGGATAGGCCATGGGGTGCCCAGATGTAGTTTGTCAAATATTATTTTGGGTTTTTCTGTGATGGTGTTTTTGGATGAGACTAACATTTAAATTGGTAGACCGAGTAAAGCAGATTGCCATCCATAAAGTGGGTGGGCCTCATCCAATCAGCTGAAAGCCTGAATAGAACAGAAAAGACTGACCCTCCTTTGAGTAAGAGAAGTTTCTCCAGCCCACTGCCGACTGCCTTCGGACTTCATCACCAACACTGGCTCTTCCTGCCTAATGGCTTTTGACCTGGAATCCTGGCTCTCCTTGAAGCTCCCACACAACCTTGCACATTTTGAACGTAGCAGCTTCTATAATCACATAAGCCAATTCCTTATAATGAGGGAATGAATGAATCAATCAATCTGTTCCTTATTGGTTCTGTTTTTCTGGAGAACCCTGACTAATACACCAGTTTACTTTACAGGGACCAGGAAGTGTGCCATTAGTCCAAGCTGCCAGTGTGGCATGGAATCTCGAAGGTGTGAAAACATCCCTCGAGGAAAAGACACTTGATTGTTGAGGGGAGTCATGTGTTGCTGGAGAGAAGCTTTTATTAATTTTATCTGCCCTATTATTTCCTTGAGAGCCACTGCACTAGAAAATCCCATGTTCCTCAACACTCTTCCATCCCTCATCATCTTTGATTTGTGCCTTCTTTCAAAGAGATTTCTAGCACTTTATAACAAGGTTGCAGTGGGGAACAGTCATTAGCTCAATGTTTCTTGGAATAGGATTTGATTCATGATCACTGCTAACACCTACGAAGCATTTACTATATGCAAACATCTCACTATGTTATCACATTTAACCCTCCAATGACCCTGAGGCAGATGTTGTTGTCCCCGCCATTTTAGAAATGAGGAAAGTAACAAGATGATCCCCTGAAATCACAGAACTTTATGTGCATAATTCACTACTAAATTTTATTTTGCAATCATCTTTTTATAGTAAGAAAAGTATTTTCATCCCTTTACGGGGGTGGGGGGTACAAGGGAAAGTTTTCTAAATAAATAAAAGAATCTGTTCAAAAAAGAAACACTGTAAATGGCTTACTTGCATTCCCATGTGGTATCCAATATAATCCAGGGCCATGGATCCTAAGAACTCGGTCCCAGTGGAACTGGGCCACTTACCGCTGAGACTCTGTGTACAGCGTACACATTCTGTGTGCAGGCATGGGAGCCACTCCATTTAGGAGACCTTTTCTCTTTTTCCAGTTTGATTTTGATTCTCCACTAGAGTTTATTAACAGCTACACTTTTTTTAATCATAGTGTTCAGGATCTATGATCAACATGATAAATGCTTTTGTACTCAGAGAGTATTAATTACCATAACCTCACAAAAGAGTTCTCAACTTTGGCTAAAGGAAACTGAAGTAACTTGTCCAGTGCAACTGACAGAAGCCGTGCCAAAAGCAGAACGAGATCCCTGGGCTGCCTAAAAAAGAAGGCGGTGACCACGCACTGTGCCTCACACACAGGGTGTTCCAAAGTTATTATTAACATTTTTTGGAAACATATTTCTTGGAAAAGCCTTTAAACCATGACTGCTGAAAGGCCTTTTGCAACCACTGCCCAGTTACAATATTTGTTCAAGTTTAGTTCATGAGTCAAATCCCTGTCTTCCTTCACACCTCCAAGGGTATTATGAAACTTCTTACCCTGAGATCTTCGAGAACACATAAAAGCCATGCGTGGATATGGAAGAAATCACTAGCTCAACTGCTCAAAGGCAGATTCCAAGTTCTTTAACTTTTGTAAAACCTTATGAGCAAATTGGGGGTAGAACGGCTCTTAGAAAGTATTCAAAAATTGTGTATCATAGCAAATGGGAAATTTATTGTATAAGGGTATCATCCGTACACTCAAATGAGACAATACTTAAGAATAAACTAATTTAGCAATACAACATAACTGTATGGTATGTTAGGTTTACAGAATTAATTTTAAATTTCATGCAAATACAAACTGTACATCTGTTTCAAAGTTTGTTGCCTAGTACATAGTAGGTGGTCAGTAAAAAATGAAATGAAAAAATATGTAAATAACTGAACTAAAACTGAAACATGTAAACTATAAATAATTTAGACTGCATTTTAGACATGGTTCTTACTCTGAAATGCTTCTTGCATATAACAGCTTACTAAACATGCTGTCCTTTGTATTGTTTAAAAATAAAATTTAGACATAATTCTGTATTGCAATCTATAATTGTAATCTATATTGCCTCCTTTTTTTAAAAAAAAGGCTGTACAGTATTTTCCACTGAATGTATGCACCAAAAATTATCAACCAATTCCCTACTGAGAGAATTGATTTCAAATTTTTCTTATATTTTTCTTCCTGGCAGTCAAATACAGGATAATCTGTATTCCCAAGATTTTTGAATCAAACATATCTACATATCTGTATCTTCAAACTGCTCTCTCAGCAAAATGAAGACTCATACCTCTGCATTCTGATCAATACTAGCGTTTTACAGAACTTTCTAAACGTTTGCCAGTTTCTTTTGTGGCACGTAAGTTTTCCTGGAGATTTTTTTTAACCACTCTCACCTTTCCATGCCTGAGTTTCATCAGGAATACTTAAGGTAAAAACACCTGTGATGCAATACATTATACCACCAGTAGGTGACACTCTCCCAACACACTAAGTGTCCCAGAAGGAAAATTTCCTAGCTTCAAAGTTTTAGATCAAGACTTTCTCAAGTCTTTATGTTCAATTTACATACAATAAGTCTGATTAAGTGTAATTATTTTAACAAGATAACCACAGACACTGGGATCCCTAGGTACTCTAGATTCCAGTGTTCAAATGTGTCTGATTTTCTTTCATTTATAAGTAAACGAGTAATTTATTTCCCTAAGATAATGGCATCCTACACATATTATAATCCATAGGTGCATTTTCCCCAAAATTTAAGTTTATACTTCTAAGAGTATTAACAAATAGAAAATATTAAAAATTTATTTTCAATAAGTGCTAGGGTTGCCTGCCAATGGTTTTATTTACTGAGAATTACTGACTTGTTCTAATCTATTGATGCATCAAATAAATATTATCTATTATGCCCACCAACGCTGACACAGAGTTGATAAAACATCACCACTCATTTTGTGGTTTTTCTAAAGATGTGGTTTTTCTCTTCTCTAAGCAAACAATGCACAAGGAAATTTAAAAATCTCAGCTTTAACGTTCACTTGGTTACTTTTATATTCTGAGGGATACCATTTATCTAAGATGTGCTCTGAGATCTTGGGGCAAAAGGGACTGGAGTCACACTGAAGTGGGTAAGACGCATGGAGTTGAGCCAGGCTGCCTGGATTTGAACCTGCCACTCACTGGTACGTGACCATGGCAGGTAAAAATTTCCTGTGCGTCAGTTCTTACACCTCCTTCAGAGAATGGCTTGTAGAATAACTTAATAGATGGAAAGCATTTTGAACAGTCAGTCTGGCACTGTGCTGTGTACATGCAATCTATCATTTTTTATTAGAGTCGAGACCCAGAAAAACCAAGCTACAGAAAATCCAGTAAACTCTATATCCACCAAAGATGTCAAAGTTCTGATAGTCCCATGATTTTCTTCCAGCATGGCACTGAAAATTCCCAGAAAGATCAAGCAATAACCACCCTCTCTCATTCATTATGTGGATATGATGGCTGCTTTTCTTGACTAGGTTTTCCAAAAAGCTTTTTCTCTCAGAAGCTGGCATGTTATCATGATGAAGAGCTCAAATGTGTGGGTCCTCCTAAAGCGGGTCAGCCCCTCCCCGGCAAATTTTTTAAGAGAGGGCAGGATTAGTTGGCATTGAAAGGGGAAGAGGAAGCAGGAATGAGAATAAGGGAACCAAGGCCTCCAGAGGTCGAGGAAGGGAGGCTGTCAGTACAAGACACCTTTATAAAACTGTCTACTGTTGCATCTGCAGTGTCACCTGTAATGGTCTAGAACCTTCTAATGCCTGGTCTGGTTTAGTGGAGGATTGAAATGAAATCCTAAGCAACCCCAGAAATGTACTGAAATATACAACGGATGCAATTCTCCTCATGTAAAGTTATCCTGACACAATCCGTCACCTTCCACTCATCTCCCCTGCATGTGGTACGGTCCACAAGATGCCATCTGACTTCAGAGAACACTGTTTAAGGAGCCAACTACCAGTATTCACAGACGTAGTTGCTGCCTTAGCAAGAATTAGTGCCCATGACCTACTGGACCAGAAGTGTGAAAGCCTACTCTGGAGCCAAAACTTTACTTTACACTGCACTTTAATGCTCAAAGCTGATGACAAGTGCTGCGATTTATTCCTCAAATTCCTCCAGCACTGTTTCGATCAGTAACTAATTGTTCCCCAAAGCAGTGGTGCACTCCTAGGGAAACTTGAAGGTTCAGTGCCTGACGGGCTGGGATGAATCCATCCAGTGCTTAGACTAACACAAAGACAATCGGGTCCTTCTCAACTATCAAGATACCTATGAATAGGACATTTAAAAGGTTTAACGACAGAAATTATGATCACATCAGTTTTAAAATTCACACATTCTTTGCTTCCTCTTTGATAAAAGTAGTCACAGCATTAAAGTCAGTTTTAATAAAATCAAGTTGGATGCTATGAGATATCTCTAGAACCTTGCTACTGTGGTCTGAGGTCCAGCAGTAGCTGCTTCACCTTGGGACTCGTTAGGAATGCAGAATCCTGCCCATTTCCCTCTACCTTGGAACCAGAATCTATCTGCTTTCAATAAGATCTCCAGGTAATTAACATGCCCATTAATGTTCATGAAGCAATGGACTAGAAGAGAAAGTTTAATATAAGAAACAATTATTTCTGCATTTGTCTACCCTTAATTCATTGTTAGATGCTATTAGGTAATTGTATATTTTATAAGATCTTTGCATTTCAGGTATATTTAAAACTGCATTTGATCTGAGTCACCTAGCAGGAGTAGCGATAGCTGTTAACATCTCCTGAATGCTTACCATGTGTCAGGCACTATTCTAAGTGTTCGTGTATCAACCGATTTAATTGTCACACCAACCCTGTGAGGCAGGTGATATTATTTTCACATGGGGAAACTGAGACAAAGAACAAGTCTTTTCAGATAAGAAGTTTGCCAAACCAAGAGTCAAACCCAGGTAACCTGATTCCAGAGCCCACATGTTTATCTTATGCTCTAGCTCTTCTGAGTCTCCATAGCCCGGTAGCAATGTGCTCCATGGGAGGTAGTTTCATGTAGGTATGACTAGGATGTCAGCTGCTAACCACAGGAATGCCAGCTAGGGACAGGACCTCTGGGCAAACTGCTCTTTTCTGTGGACGTCTCTCTGGATTCAGAATAGATGATCCCTAAGTTGACTTCTAGGCCCATCACTTTCAGGGTATAAAAGAAATACTCTTTTGGCTGCCTAATTCCTATACTCCAACTTACATACTTAGAACTGTGCTTTTCTTTTTTTTAATTAATTAATTTTTTAAATTTTTTTAAATTGCAGTTGATGTTCAATAATATATTAGTTTCAGGTGTACAGCATAATGGGTTAGGCATTTATATGCCTTATGAAGTGATCCCTTGATAAGTCTAGTATCCACCAGAGCAGTGCTTTTCATGCATCCCCTGGAACCCTGGGGTCCTTCACAGATACCCTGAGAGCCTAGGTGGTTGTTCTCCCAACCAGTCCCCCCGAGCATCTCTGATGTTAATAAATGTATATTTTGGAGGGTAAAATAATAATTCAGTTGACAAAGACAACCATTGTTTAAAACAATAAAAGACTGAAAACTGCTGACTATATACTAGACATTCTTTCTGGAGAATTTATCATAATTCCTTGCATATATAAACTAGAAAGAGAGTAGCATTGATGTTAAATTTTTTAAAAAACTGACACATGCTATTTTTCCTGATACCCCAAACTCTCCTGAAAATATTATACAGCATATATTTGTTCACATGCATTTGCTCAAATTTATATTTAAAATTTTGTTTTGTAAAATCTTGGTTAAAAATAACTGATGTAATAGTTTAAGATTAATTTCTAACAGCAAAATACGTGAATATTCTTTTAAAAAATTTGTCAATTAAATTTGATTTTCAAAGGTGCTGGCTTGTCAGATTTACATGCAGTAAATACATGCAGAGCATTTCATAGAAGAGTTTCCATAATAGCAAGCATAGCACAACCCAAGTGTCAGGGTTGTGAGCAAAATATGTACAAAGCTGCTACAAATCAATAAGAGACAGAGTCCAACAATGACAACAACAACAAATGGGCAAAGGACATAATAATTCACTGACAAAGAAATACAAATCACCTGTAGACATGGAAAAGATGCTAACATTCCCTAGAAATAGAGATGTGTATAAGATACCCTTCTCACCCATCTGATAAAAACAATTTTTTAGACCGAGTGGTAGAAGAGTATGAGGGACAAGGCATTCTGAACACTGCCAATGTGAGTGTAAATTTGTACAATATTTTTGGAGAGTAAATTTAAAGTGCATATACTTCCTGACTCAGTATTTTCATTTGCAGGAATTTTCTTACTGGGGTGCCCCTGTAGGTATATATAGGATACATATGTGAAAGTTCAATGCAGCACTGTTTATAAGAAAAAAAAAAATCAAGACTGAGGATAGGTGAGGCAGGGCAGGAGGAGTGGGGGGGCAGACTACCCCAATGTCCAGTGCTGTATATGAGGAAATAAAACATGGCACATCCATGGGGCAGAGTCTGTGCAGCGTTTACCTCTCATCAATTCTAAGATACCACAAGTTGTAAAATGCATCCTGATATAAGAAATGTTAAAACGTGGGGAAAAGTGTCTTGTGGCCACTTTTAGATGCCATCAGTTATAAGGTACCCCAATTTCAGAGATGAAAACAAAAACAAACTGTGACCTAGATTAATGATATAGAGTTCAGTTTTAAATATTCTCTTAACCATAAATATATAACAATAACTAATATAAATACGAATATATAACAATGCTTAATGTATAAGAAAAAGGCTTGGATGACGACAAACCAGCCATTAAGATTGAACATCTTTAAGGAGCAGAGATGAACTGTGAAGGAGTAAGTAGGAGGGGGACATAACATCTCTGATGATTTTTTTAAGAAGGAATATGTTATTTTTGAAAAAAATTAAATAAAAAGTGCTGTGCAAAAAAATAGAGTTGAGGTATTACAGCGTCCTGAGAGATGACCCCAGCCCCACTGTACTCACCGCCTCCGTATGGATTTCACTTTCCTCTCCTTGGGGCAGCTGCCTCCAGCAGCAGAGGCAATAGTAATGCTAAGAATGCGAACAACAACAACAATGCTAATAACAGTAATGCTAACTCCCTGTGCTCCTGCTCCACGTACATCCTCCCAGGCCTCACAAAACAGAGGCCTCCGTTTCTGCAGATGCGCTGCTGCACCGGGTGAGGTTAGTTTTCTTGAGTCACGCATCTGCCGTGGGCAGTTCTGGATTCCAGACCAAGCCGGGGTTGCCCCAGAACCTGCCCTCTTTCCTTCACTGGGCTACCATCACCGCCATCTATTTCTTCATGTATTTGCTCTTTATCCTTTGCTATTTCTTGTCCTTTTATGGCATCACCAATTTTTTTTTAATGCTACATTGGTTTTACTTTATTTCCAAGCTGAAAAGCTAATTTATGAAATAGCTTCAAAGCTGCATTCTAATCAAATTAACTAAAAATGTATGCATTTCCTCTTTTCGAGCAATTCTTCCCCTCTTGACCATTCTGAGAATTTGTCCATTATAAACTCACTTTACATGCATGCATCTTTCTAGCTTTAACACACTGATTTTATAGTCAAAGACAGAATGTTACACCAAACAGTTTGGGGGGCTTTCCTTTGATAAGCAGTTAGTAGCTACAGTGGTGAGAAAAGAAATATCCAATCAGTACACAAGCCAACAGTCACCAAAGAGCCAGGCCCGGGAGCCCAGAGTTGGCACCTTCTGGCCCTTCCCCAACATGAAGAGAGAGGATGAAATCAAAAGCTTAGTCTGTTGCATCTTCTCCATTCAACCAAAGGCTTAAGCCCAGATTTAAAACTTGAAAGATTTGTTCAAATACATCTTCACTTACTTTCTACCCTTCTCTTTTATTGTCCTAACCCCCTTCTTCACTTTCTCACAGATTGGCATAAAAATTTCAAGATTTTTTTTTATAGTCTCTAATTTTTTTATAGTCTCTAATACTTTTTGCTCTGTGTAGATTTTCTGTTAGAAATGAGAAGGACTGTAGAAAAAAATGAAGTATCAGGAAATATAAATTCTAAGGACCTCTGCTACCAATTGCTAAATTGTATGTTTCTTTGGATCATTTATCATTCTTTGGGGAAATGGAATGAGGGTTTCAAAAATTAATGAGAGCGTCTGAATTGGAGGTAAACCAGAAGCCAGATGTTTATGCAATCCTGCTCTTCCCCTGCCTACACACATCCACGTCTGGTGAAAGTAAGATATAAGAAGTAAAGGTGAAGATATACAAGTAAAAGAAAACTGTCAGGCTGCAAAGGAGGTGAGAAGAACCTGCTCTCAAAGGCCTCCAGCGGAAAGAACTGGATACGGACTCACCAGAATCTTTCATGGGGCAGAGTGCACACTGCATACCCCAGGCCTCTCCATACAAACAGCAGCACTCAGTGTAAGTTGTCTGCTTGCCAACAAGAGGCCGGCTACACACATACTCATCACTCAGATGCTCCCAGCACAGATCTTGGTAGACATCGGTTTCTTCAATTTGTTCTGAAAGGAAAGACATGGTTCCATGACAAGTGCACTGTTATTTCTATTTCATGAACACTGTGGTGGAAGCCAGCAAGTCTCAAAGTTTCCATCCCTATTTCCTGTTTCTAAGATTGACGTCCAAGTAAAAGTCTGAAGCCAGCCTGGTCTTTCCATGGATTGAACCTCTGTCATCTCCAACAGGGTGTCATTGCATCAGCTCAAATTCAACCTGTCCATTGTGTTCAAATTACATCCTTTCCTCTATAGCTTCCATCATCACATAAAATACTCCACTGTCTTGCCTATATTTCATGATCCTGATGGACTTGTCATTCTTTCAACCTTTGCGTTTTCACATTTACTCCTCTGTCAAATCCTACCATTTCTTTCTAGATAACATTTTTTGGCTTCAGGCTTTCTCACCCATTTCATCTGCCAAAGCCTTGGACTAGTGGCACTTTACTCTGGAGTCTCTCAATCCTATCGTTTCTACCTTTCCGTCAACTTCATCCAAAGTTGTCTCCTGATGTGATGAGGGACTGATCTGTCATGCCAATTATCACCTCACCGGGGAAGAACAGGGATTCCTATCAATGGACTTCACGGCTCTTCACCTCCTTGTTGAACTCCACCCTCTGCTCTGCCCAGACTCATCTATGTCCTTCAGTGCCATCTAGGAAACCTAAGTATCTTCCCCTGAACATACATCTTTCAAATCTGCCTTCGAGAGTTAAGTTTGATCAATTTAACTCTTGAGGCATGGAACAGCTCTGCCACCTGCTCAGCCACTCCATCCTCTGTTGTCCATTAAATGACTATGTTCAGGGTATCAAAACTCCCACAGACTGATAATATGCATCTTATGATTTTTCTCAGCATCTCATTTTAAATATTTCAAAATACCCAACAAATCAATTTTTCTTTATTCCAATAGCTCACATTTCAGTCAAAAGGAAAACCTTATGACATTTGGGCAGGTGTGCATTTTTCTTCCAAACATACCATGTGATTCAGTTGGTCGGATACATCTTTTTTCTGAAGAATCCAGGACCATTGGATGGGTACAGAAGCAGTTATAAGAACCTTCTGTGTTAATGCACTGGCCATCAATACAACTGTTGGGGTCTTGACACTCATCCATATCTTCAGAGAAAAACGATTATTAAAGAAAATCAGCATTCAGTTGTACTTCATACACTTACCAAAGTTTATACACTGCTAAATTGAGTCCAGATTCCAGGGGCTACCACATTTTAATTAACTACACATCATCATCCAAAAGAGAACAGCTCTGACTATAAAACTGTGAAGTTGTATTGAGTGGAAAAATAATGTTGCCCTGTTGCTGCCGATATTAAATAAGGAAAGAAAACATTTAAGAACAGGATATGCTTAGAAATTTAAGATAAAATGCCTCTTTATGACAGTTTTCAAGTTATTTCCTTTTGCTATGATTTTCTGCCTCATGTATATGGTTTTCTGCTTAAGCATTAAAGTCTGGGTCAGTATTTAAAAATGACTTTCACTCGCATGGTATGAGTGATGAAATAGGAGGTTCCCCAGACCAAAAATGACCTGAATTATAATTCCACATTGAATATTAACTCTTTGTTTGAAATCTATTCAAATAGTAGCATGAAGGTTTTTTTAATTTTCTTAAACCTTGCTCAAGAAAGAGATTCATAAAACATTTACAGATCTTTTAACACATGATTTAGATTCAAAGAAACTGTTTTTATTACACAGCCTTACTTTCTTCTATCCATATAGTTTCACAGCACACTATATTCTCTTAAAACTTACCAAAGCATTGCAATTTGACGGGATCATAGTATGTCCCTTGCTTACAGTAGCATTCATAACCAGGCTGAGTATTCAAACAGAAGCCATTTTTGCAGATTTCTTGTCCAAAGAGTAGGCATTCATCGGCATCTATGGGGGAAAAAACAGAGCAACGAAAAGAGAAGTTAGTCTTTCAGTTAAAAAGAAGAGTGTAGCCAATATTGGACTTTGCATTAGACACTGTAATATTTATATTCTAAAGAATCTTAAAGACACAGCAACATAAAATTCTTAAATTAGGACTAATTCACAGATGTAGAAACACAATTAGGTTTGTCTGTGATATTTGAGGAACAAGACCCAAAACATTATGAGAGAAAGTATATTTTTAAATATGGTTTCTGGGATGCTACCTTGTATTTGACGAAATAGTCTATGAAATTCTCCCATGGCACCAACAATATTCTCTGAAGACTATGCCTTTTA